>OZ024807.1:24654096-25341596 GCA_964017045.1 Omphiscola glabra | reverse complement strand
GGACCCCGATCATCACGTTATAGCGGGGTTCTACTGTAGATAGATTTTATGGACCCCGATCATCGCGTTATAGCGGGGTTCTACTGTAGATAGATTTTATGGACCCCGATCATCACGTTATAGCGGGGTTCTACTGTAGATAGATTTTATGGACCCCGATCATCGCGTTATAGCGGGGTTCTACTGTAGATATATTTTATGGACCCCGATCATCGCGTTATAGCGGGGTTCTACTGTAGATTGATTTTATGGACCCCGATCATCGCGTTATAGCGGGGTTCCACTGTATATAGAATGCGTTTGGAACCTTTGACACATAACTTAATTAAACCGTCTCGGATAAAGGCTAGTTATTTTTTTTTTTAAATCCTTTATGTAAACTTCGCTTTTGTTTGTGACTAGCTGGTAAAATCTTCGGATGGCTAATCGACTCACTTTCCGTCAACATATTGACTATTCGCAGATAAGAACAAATTACATCAAATGTTCAGACCCAACCGCCAAAAATATTTTTTATTCTGTTATTCTTGGGGAAGATAAAATGAAATTCCCGATAATTGCGCTAATGAAATTCTTTTAAAGACTTATCCCATTTGAATTTGTTGCATAATATTTTCTTTTGCGTTTCTAAAAGAATTGTTAAAATAAATCTGCTGTGTAAAAGCGGATGGGAATTATAATATTAACATAGTTCAGGTAACATAGTTCAGGTAACATTGTTCAGGAGCGTGTAGATAATGTGCGGTTGTGAGCACTCGTGGGAGGGAAGGGGGAGGGAGAAGCCCTAATTGGTATTCTTATAAAGTGCTTTACCTGTTTGCGTGTTTTGTCAATATTTTTAGTTGTACCCCACTACCTATTGCTCAATATTACATTTTATAAAGGAACTATACGGAAATAAAATGTATTAAGCGGTTAGTTAAATTAAAAATGGATGTCTTACAAATACGTGGGAGAAGCGCGTAAAAATGTCAAAAACAAATATTTATACGTGCAAGAGCTAGACGTGAGGCAGACAATTTATACATCTCAACTTTCTTAATGAGTGACGTGTTGGGCCAATGATGCTTCAACAACTTTAAAAAAAACCAACAAAAAAAAACATCGGAAGGAATTAAATATTTATTCATAAATGATTGCGTTATACATAAATAAATGATTGGGTGTTTATTGATGACAAATAATTAACACTAAACACAACGCGAGCTTTCCAAATAAACACTTAATTTTTTTTTTCCAGGCAGAAGGATTTCATATTTACTTTCATTCGCTACGACGAACGGCTCTAATTTAAATTTTAATTAAACATTCATCAACGGTTTTCTTAATATTTTAAAAATATTTTTAACTTCATTTGAACTGATACGTTGTAGTTTATCTCTTGTAAATTTTTTATTTATTTTATGTTCGAAACGTATCGTTTAATTGAAAGTTTCTTATTCTGTACGGTGCAGTCAGATAGAGGGGTGGGGGGGGGCAGTGGCGTAACGAGCTTAACTCGCGCCCGGGGCACAATACCGTTTTAGCGCTCCCCAATGCCTTTTTAGCGCCCCCCTATTCGAAAACCATACAAAATTATAGTAAAATATACTATTTGGCGCCCCATTGTGAGTAGCGCCCGGGGCATGATGCCCCCCTTGCCCCCCTCACTGCGCCACTGGGGGGAGCAGAGCGGGATAGATGTCACCCTGGCATCAAACTAATAAGGGCGTCAAAATGAGCTTTATATTATTTTATTGATGAAAATAATGTTTGAGAGTTGAAAAAAGAAAACGAGTCTCTTTCCCCGGGCTCCAAACACTCTAGCTACGACTCTGGCATTGTGGCAATATGTGTCAAATGCAAGCTACCATACATATGAGCCAACCAGACATCAACTGAAACAGTTTTATGTTAAATCATCGAACCTAAAATAATGACCCCCTCCCTCCCCCCCCATGTATGCTATTTGCAACCCCTCACCTCCCATCCTTCTCATTAAAAATTTCACCCTTCGTTCGACTTTACACAAACACAACTGTCACATATTCAAAGTAAACAACAAGACAACTCTTGTGGTCACAGGGCGGTAATATTTAAAACAATTTTTTTTAACGCACCATTTCGTACTAAGTGGTGTACCACTGATTACCTTTAACATTCCGGGACACGAACGCCAAAACCGACTACGCATGATGTAATTATATAACCGAGATGGACCTGTTTCGCCCCGAGAGTATCAATTTGCTCTGTCGAGAGCAGCAAACCCCAGGTGCTGGTGTTAAAGACTTCGCGCCACTTCCAGACCAATTAAGGGCGGGAAATGAAACACGGTGGCACCCTCTTCAACGGGAAGGCCTGCTGCGCATGTGCGTCAACACGCCGACCGGATATGTGCTTTAATAGTCTGGTCGATGGAGGCCATTCACCTTTATTGGTCGGCAAAGAGACGTTTCCAACATTTAGGTATATCCGCCATTCATTGCTTTGACTCTGAAACAGAGCTCTGCAACCCGGGTGCCGCGGCCGTCTGGTGTGCCGCGAGATGATGCCAGGTGCGCCGCCGTGCAAAATGCCTCCACGAGTGGGAAAGGCATAAAGTACACATAGGTACAAATTTGACATTGTCGTTAAGCCATCTAAATTTGTCACAACATAAAAGTGTCTAATAAACACAGCTACTATGGAGCAACGCGGCTCTGTGATATTAAAACGCATGATATCATTACACGTTATAACCAACGTAAACTAACTCATGGTTTTAGTATATTGTGTCATGGCTTGACTTGTGGTGTGTCGCGGGTTCTCGGACATGGCTTCGATGTGCAGCGGGAAGTGAAACAAAAAGTTGCTGAGCTCTAATCCTAAGAAAATGAACATACGATATTTAGTCAAACGGAACCAAACGTCAACGTACATACATTACTAAGTCTTTTGATCTCAATGGACTAGTTGACAGAATTCGGGAAACAGTAGGTTATTTATATTTTTTTTTTAAAATTGTAAATATCTAATAAATGTTCAGTGAAAGACCTTTATTTATTGGATAAGTTGGTGTTGTGAGGGGAGGGGGGGGGGGTAGAGGAGGGGAGGGGATGAATCTATAAGAAGTGCCTTCAGAAATAAATATAAATATTTGATTACCTTTAAATTATAAAAACATCACGGGTTTTGTATACGAGAATGAAAAAAAACACCTCGAAATTATTCCAGTGAATACATATTTTTATCTAGTGATGTCATTTGTAAAGATTGGCTTTTTAATGATGTAATGACATAATGAAACAATGTGTAATGAATAAAACAGCCTCAACGATAAATGGTTGTAAACATGTTAGTGGTGTAAGAAATGTTATCATTTCGTCCTTGCAATACTGCATTATATTTGAAAAGCGTTCTGTAATGTGTTGGCGGAGGAAAGTATCGGGCTAAGAGACGGAGAAGAAAGTGTTGGGCTATCTCAGCAATCATTCTAAGAGACAAAATGGAACCTGTTTTGACTATCTCAGCAATTATTTTAAGAGACGGAGAAAAAATGTTGGGCTATATCAGCAATTATCTTAAGGAACTGATGGTAACATTTTTGGCCATCTCAGCAGTATGTTCTAAGTTACGTATGAGCTATTTAATGACATCAATTTTATTTATTTTTAACTTATATTACATGTGTGATAGATTCTCCAAGCTGCGTGGGAAAAAAAAAGGGGGGGGGGCTGCTGCTTAGTTACGCAACACTTTGGCTTAAGTTAAACTAAAATGCCATTTATGCTTTGTCCATAAAAAGGCATAGTACTTTATTTTATTGTTGAGTAAAAAAAAAAAAAAAATTAGAAACTCGAAAGGACATGTTTCTGACTACGTTTTAGTGATCATAAAAAGAGAGAAAGATTCATATGAAATCTTTGATAATCACTAGTTTGAATAATGTGTGTCGTGTTGTGTTTCGTTTTGCGTGTCGTGTTGAATTTGTTTCGAATAATAGAGATTTATTTTTGTATTATCTTTTTTTTATTTTGAGTTTTGTCAGTGACTCTTTGTTCCAATATCTACAAGTTGGCGATCTGAATGGCTATTCTAACATGTCTGTCGCTAGGCTAATTCTTCTATAAATTATTTTTTTTTTTTTTAATTGACAGGTACACACACACACATTTGATTTTCGCTATAATGCATCCTAAACTATCGCAAGCACGTGAAAATGTCTAAGACACTAACATATCGATTTGTAATGATTTATTTTGGGTATAAGAAATGGGTTGGGTTACTCTATCATTATATCTTCCCCTCCCCCCACTCCCTTTTCCTGTAACTTAACACACTTTCCTAGAATATGAAACCATTGTTCTATGTATTACTGACCAAACATCTCACGAAGCCTTCAGTGGATACAAGTTCTAAGAAATGTATCAAACGTATCAAGCAGGTTACAGAGAAAGTTGAACTTCTTCATAATTTGTTTCAGGGAACACACAAAGAGATGCAAACATAAAATTGGCATCCGAAATGCTGGTCACAGAGAACATAATTAACTTCACAGGGAAATATTTCATTCGTAGATGAACATTGTTTAATGAGAGATTTGTAACCCACTCTAAAAGTTGATTTGTTTTATTAATAATTTAATCCGAGTCGCGAAGATGATTCTCGCACAGAACTCTGAGGATGAATGTTGTGAACTTAGTATGAGAACTTTGCTGATCTGATGTTAGTTTAGAAAATGTATTGATATTTGGTTGGAGGACTGAGATCAAAGAAATAGGCCAGTAGATCACTAGATTAATTTAGTTTCCGAGGTCTGTTTTTTTTTACCCCTGTTATTTGGCGTCCTCTATAGATGTACAATAATCTGTATTGAGTGGGTATGTGGCATGATGGTGGGTGGGTGGCGTGTGGGTGAGTGGCTTGTTGGTGGCTGGGTTGGCTTGATGGTGGCTGGGTGGCGTGTTGGTGGGTGGTTACTTGTTAAATAGGAGGATGGATTGTTGAGTGGGCTGGCTTCTTGAGGCGTAAATCGGATGAGAAATATTAAGAATTTGTCACATACAAATAAGCTTCATATTTGACATCGAATCCTGTTGCACTACATTGTACAAGTTCACTTTGAGCACATGGGCAACCATTCTGATAATTATAGGTTTTAAAAAAACAACAACTATTTTTCGTTAAACCTCCCTACCCAAATGATAATTTTGAATTTGATAATTTTGAATTTAAGAATGATTATTTGCTTTTACAACACCTGGGGAAGCACACTCAATAATGCTGACAATTTGGGTAATACATTACATTCTATATCCTTCTTTCATTACTTCGAGTAAATTAATTCGCCATGATCGAACAAAACTTAAGTAACACTGATGAAATGAATGCGATGTATCATCCACTGATGAAGTGAATGGGATGTATCATCCACTGATGAATTGAATGGGATGTATCATCCACTGATGAATTGAATGGGATGTATCATCCACTGATGAATTGAATGGGATGTATCATCCACTGATGAATTGAATGGGATGTATCATCCACTGATGATGTGAATGGGATGTATCATCCACTGATGAATTGAATGGGATGTATCATCCACTGATGATGTGAATGGGATGTACCATCCACTGATGAAGTGAATGATATGTATCATCCAATGATGATGTGAATGGGATGTATCATCCACTGATGATGTGAATGGGATGTATCATCCACTGATGAAGTACATGGGATGTATCATCCACTGATGATGTGAATGGGATGTATCATCCACTGATGAAATGACTGACATGTATAGTCCACTGATAAACTAAGTGGGATATATCATCCACTGATGAAGTGACTGGCATGTATCGTCCACTGATAAACTAAGTGGGATATATCATCCACTGATGAAGTGAATGACATATATCGTCCACTTTATACTTTAGTTTTATATTTGACTATTCATTTCCAAAATTCGTCAAGTGGAGTTAGTTCTGTTTGTGTGAAAACATAAATTTATCAAGAAAGCTATCAAATCACAACAGTAACTAAATAAATGGTTGAGAAGAACGTGGCTTACAAGTTGTCATAAGTACCTAGTGATAACAAGTGGCAATACAAAAACTATGAGTAGCGATACTTGAGAGGCTTTTGATCCTTTGCGGGATTTCGTGACGTCGTCTGAAATAGAATGACAGGCGAGAAGATGGGAATCTGTCTTACGAGCCATTATATGATAATAGGGGATGAAGCTGACAAGGCCGGGAGGCCGCAAACCTGCATGGGATCTTTGATTCTGGACACTGGCCAGTGCACGAAAGTTCGTCGTGAAAAAGACAGGGCATTGACATTGTACATCTATAGAAGCCATTTCCCATACTCAAATAGACGTCACAAAATACATGGAATCTATCAAAAGCTAAGAAAATAATCTTAGTACCAAAGACGGTGAACAGGAAGCATCCAACTTGTCAGGAAGCAGCCGGAAATGGAAGCTGTCTGACGGAAGCGAAATGCATATAAGAGATTATATATATATATATATATATAAAGATATATATATGTCTATATCTTTATCTCACTCCCTATCTATCTATCATCTATCTATTTATCTATCCATCCATCTATCCCTCTATCCGTCTATCCGTATATCCGTCTGTCTGTCTGTCTGCCTGCCTGCATGCCTGCCTGCCTGTCTGTCTGTCTGTCTGTCTGTCTGTCTGTCTGTCTGTCTGTCTGTCTGTCTGTCTGTCTGTCTGTCTGTCTGTCTGTCTGTCTATCTATCTATCTATCTATCTATCTATATATCTATCTATCTACCTATCTACCTAACTTATATATATATATATATATAAGAAGATTTATTACTTGTATAGCACTAGCACGTGTCTGCTCAAAGCGCTCTGTCATACAATCTATTTAAAGAAAACATATCTTTAAATATTTCTTATATATGGAATATCTATGCCATCTTATCATTGTTGAGGACGTGTGATTGTTTTATATGTATAGGATGTTGTTCATTTTGTTGTTATATTGGTCATAAGGGATGTTGGTCATTTTATACCAATTGCATCCAGATCCTTTTGAAGGCTGGCATTATTCTCCAGTATTTTTGTTAGCTTAAAAGCATTATTCGTGAACAAAGTAAAGCTAATAGAATGTTGAGTAGGCCGCGAGGTAACGACAAAATATTTGTTGACCCAAACACGTGTTCCATTGATGAGTTTTGCATATACCACCTCTCTACCCCTCTCCCCCGACCACTTTTTGAAGTTTAATGTAATGAAGCGCCCCACGTTTACGCACCATTACACTCGATCCGTGGCTTTAAACCCGTCTGCATATTTAACCCTTTGTAGGCCGCTCCCGACGAGTACCATCGCAAGGTTGTCACGTTGTTCAAAGGCTGTTTAAGTGAAGTTGATGATCACTGAGTGGGTATTGATTTGATTTTATAACGGAAATTTGGCGTAAATTTAACAAAAAAAGAAGTGTAATATAGGCATGTAAAGAAGTAAATTACATTAAGTTTTAATGTTAGCAAGGAAGTCTTAAACAATTTTCATTACAGTGTACTATGTATTCGGGAATGCAATATGTATAGTAATTAAAATGCATACATTGTATACAGTAATCCTTTAAATTCAGCGTTTCTCAAACTTTTAACTTTGGGGGACACGAGGACATGACTCGAATTGCACTGAGGACATTTGTTCATAAGTATATATATATATATATATAAGTAGCGAAGAAGAGCTAGCCAACGTTGTAAAGCGTCTCGACAAGACTTCAGCGTCCTTTGGCATGCAAATCAGTACAGAAAAGACAAAAATGATGACGAACAGCACCACTGGCATCACCACTGAAATTAAGGTCGGGGAGGAAAGACTAGAGACAGTTGGCAGTTTTAAATACCTAGGATCAATTGTTTCGGAAGAAGGCCCCAAGCCCGAATTGATGGCCAGGATTGCGCAGACCACAACAGCACTAAAGAGGCTCAAGAAAATATGGAACGACAAAAATATAGCCCCCAGCACCAAAATCAGGATGATGTGCTCACTAGTCATCTTCATTTTCTTGTATGCCTGTGAGTCCTGGACATTAACAGCAGAACTCGAAAGGAAAGTAAAAGCGATGGAGATGAGATGTTTCAGAAACATTCTTGGCATCTGCTATAGAGACCACATCACCAATGAACAAGTGAAAGAAAGGATTCGTCAAGCAATTGGGCAGTACGATGACCTTTCGGTGTTGGTAAAAAAGCGAAAACTTGAATGGTTTGGCCACGTAACAAAGAGACAAGGGCTCGCCAAAGAAATCATGTAGGGCACAGGAGGGAGAAGAAGAGGAAGACAGAGAAAAAGATGGGAAGATAACATCAAAGAGTGGACGGGATTAAAACTAGGCGAGGCTGTACGTAGTGCAGAAGACAGAGAGGAATGGAGAAGGATAGCTTTCATGTCATCTGTGGCGCCCCAACGGTCCAAGGACTAAGGGACATGATGATGATATATATATATATATATATATTGTTAATGATAAACATTCATGTCGTGCGGACCGGCAACGTAAGGCTACATGACCGGAGCGGGTCCGCAGACCACCACTTGGTGAGTACTGAATGAACAGAAGAAAACATACTACTATGCCGATTCGTAGCTTGTACAAGAAACTTTTAGTTTAAAAAAAAAAATAATAATAAAGATAAAGTGGCTGCTCTTTAAAAGAATATGCAACCGATAAGAAATAATTTAGAACTACAAATAGTACAGTCATTGAGAACATAGAGCGATCAATTATATCACAGGTATATTTGAAATCGGTTGAACAACAAGATTTACCTGTCCATATGAATCTAAAAAAGAAAAGTAGCAATCGAAATCGAATGTTCACATAAAACTAAAAATATATTTTAAATTGATCGATATACCACATGCTTAATTAGCAAGGACATTAGAGAGTTCTGAAACTATATTTTTTTTTTAAATAAATGAATAAAATAGAAAGACTTAAAGTGTAGCACAACATTGAAGTGCAACAATGAAGTGCAACAATGAAGTGCAACAATGAAGTGCAACAATGAAGTGCAACATTGAAGTGCAACAATGAAGTGCAACAATGAAGTGCAACAATGAAGTGCAACATTGAAGTGCAACAATGAAGTGCAACATTGAAGTGCAACATTGAAGTGCAACAATGAAGTGCAACAATGAAGTGCAACATTGAAGTGCAACAATGAAGTGCAACATTGAAGTGCAACAATGAAGTGCAACATTGAAGTGCAACATTGAAGTGCAACAATGAAGTGCAACAATGAAGTGCAACAATGAAGTGCAACATTGAAGTGCAACAATGCCCGCGGCTGCAAGTATTCGAACCACTACAACAACCACCCGCAGCTAGCGAGACAGTTTCAGATTTCTTGAACAGGCTGTTTATCGTCTCCTAAGTATTGATTTGGTCAACGCCCTCGATAGACGCTCGTCTAATGGACGAGTCAGTCAGGTAGAAACGACGTCAGATTCAAGATTCCAATTTTAAGGGCTGTTGTGTGAGGGGCTGTGTGTGAGGGGATGTGTGTGAGGGGATGTGTGTGAGGGGTTGTGTGTGAAGGGTTATGTGTGAGGGGTAATGTGTGACGCTCGGGTATCTGGGGTATGTTGGTGGAAATTTCGTATATGGGATATGTTGGTGGAACAATGTGATATGGGGTAGGTTGGTGGAAATCTCGGATATGGGTGTGGGTTGGTGGAAATCTGGGATATGGGGGTAGGTTGGTGAACATCTCGGATATGGGGATGGGTTTGTGGAACTCTGAGTTATTGGGTATGTAGTTGGATCTGTGAGATATGGGGTATGTTGAAGGAACTCTCGGATAATGGGTATGTTTGTTGAACTCTGGGTTGTGATGGTATGTTCATAAAGCTCTAGGATATAGTGTATGCTGTTGAAATTCTTAAGTTCGAGGAATAACGGTGGAAACCAGGCGTATGGGATATATGGATGGAAACATAAATGTTGAGTGGTATATACATGGTGCTCTATGTAGGGGGATATATTGTGGTATCTCTGGAAGCTGATTAATTTATAGAAACTCTGGGGAGTGGGGTATGTTATTGGACTCTGAGGTGTGTGGTATGTTATATGAAATCTGAGGAATGGGGTATATAAGTGAAAATATAGGATTCTGAAATGTTCAGATGAAATAGAGTAAGGTAAAGCGGAAAGAATTTAGTGTAATTACTCAGCGTGTTTAAACTACTCATTGTGTTGACACAACCCCCCCCCCCCCCCCGTACACTATTGTCAGCGGTGTCTCTCTATTGGCTGAAACATCTTTAGTGGTGAATAAATCAATCTTGAAAACTATAACGATAGTGATATTGAGGAACTCCTCCGATTAACGACGCATCGTTAACAACACCGATCTTTGACTGGCGGCGCCCGGAGTTTGGCTTTGTTCCAAGCATGAATGATTTCTAAAAAAAATTAAATAGCTTGAGGAAACAATCAGGTAAATACATAAAGATATATCAGGCAGAGGCGCGAGTTGAAATCGTCGCAATCAACTTTTTGAATATCTACGGTGTTAATTATGTTAAGATAAAGATCGCAGGTGAAGATTGCTTATAACGAAGATCGAATTGAGTAGACAGCGACGAAACCATGAAAGGCAGTTCCGGCTCATATCAGCAAGTACCCACTACAGGAACTGCTCATTCCTGTCAAAGACAATAAGGGACTGGAACAAGCTTCCAAAAGCAACAGTTAAGGCGACAACACTTGACACATTTGCGTGTATTACCTCAGGCCTTCCCACCCCCAGGTTCATGATACCCTCGCTGAGTAGCCATTGCAACCAGTGAAATGGCCCCTTCAATAGCAGGCACATAAACAAAGCAAACCCGCTTTACATACAAAGAAGCCAGAATGATAAATACATGAAGAAAGGGTCCTTAATATGTAGAATAAGAAGAATGAAGAATTACGTACATTTGAAGTAGGACAACTATAATGTGTATTTTAATATCTACATTTTTAAATGTCTGTTCTAAAGTTTTGATTGTTGAAACTTAAGGTATCAAAAATAATTACCTAAACTTAAAATTAAACCGTTTTGGTGAAGTATTACTATACGTCCCTCGAGGCTGCGTCTTTTACCATGGAGTTCCTCAATAATGACAGAATTTACTCTGATGCGAACATCTATGACCATTCAGTGGTCGTACACCTTAAGCACGCGTATCAGACTTGGCTATTAGAATGGTTCTTAACGTTTAAGTGGAATACCAGCAACAACAAAAAAATATGTGCAATAATAACTGACTAAAATATATAGAGCCCTACAGGCGTTTTCCTCGTTGATTCCATAACAAAAAATATATCAGCACACTACTATCAAATTCTTGCCGTCTCCTGCTCTTTGTTACAATCTATGCACTACTATCAAATTCTTGCCGTCTCCTGCTCTTTGTTACAATCTATGCACTACTATCAAATTCTTGCGGTCTCCTGCTCTTTGTTACAATCGATGCACTACTATCAAATTCTTGCCGTCTCCTGCTCTTAGTTACAATCTATGCACTACTATCAAATTCTTGCCGTCTCCTGCTCTTTGTTACAATCTATGCACTTCTATTAAATTCTTGCCGTCTCCTGCCCTTTGTTACAATCGATGCACTACTATCAAATTCTTGCCGTCTCCTGCTCTTTGTTACAATCGATGCACTACTATCAAATCCTGCCGTCTCCTGCTCTTTGTTACAATCGATGCACTACTATCAGCAGCAAGAGGAAATAATGTTCTGCAGCCAAATGGCGGCCATTTAAAAACTATATCTTAGTCTCATCTACTGATGTCTACATAAAATGTCCAGAAAAAAAAAACTAACTGCTCCATTGCATTTATATTACACGAAATGCTTTTATCAAAAACATTTATTTTATTTTTATCGTTTTTGGAAACAAAAAGAAGACCAACAAAAAAACATTAACAACAATCACGGGTTAGTCCCTAGAAAAATTCAAATCCAAATAAATCTCTCTGAACGTTAGGCCCTGATCATCTCCTAGCATACATCACTGGAAAAACCTGGCCAGACAACGGCAGATCAAAGAGCGCGCTAACCCAGAAGAGGCGGAAATTGCGGGTCGATCCTATCTTAATTACATATCATTTTATTTGATGTCTTATTGGGAGACTTGTATTATTAGCCCCCATAAAAAAAAAATTAATTCAAAATTTTAAAGATTATGGGATTTGACTAGAACAAAAAGATATTTTAGTTTTCAAAACTATAAAAACCTCTAGAAATAAGTAAGCATTAACAAAATATACAATGCTTTTATAAACCCACTTACTTAAAATATGAAACTGAAGTAGCTTTGATTGTTTTATTGGATAGAGAAAGATAGAAAGATAGAAAGAGAGAGAGAGGAGAGATAGAGAGGGATTGAGAGTGAGATAGATAATTGATAGACATACATACGGACGGCCGGCGGACGGACAGACAGACAGATGAAGAAGGGTTAGAAAGAGCAACTGTAGAGGTACATATTCATATAAGACATTTGAACTCGGGTTAGATCTAGTTTAGAGAAATGAATGAGAAATCGGGTTATATTAGTCAGGAGAAATTAACAAGAATCTGGTTTACCAGAATTTATAAACAAATATTCAAGCTTATATTTTTAGCCCAATTTCATTTCAATTTCATTTACTTCATATCTTTCTACATCTTTCATCCCACGTCAAAATTCGGCCATCTAAAAGTATACGTCTTAAAAAAGAAAAAAAAGAGAAAAGAAAAAACAAAAAAATTTAAAAGAAAATAATTCGCAGTTCATTGAATCTTTGCCGTAATCCATGTTTTGAAATCGTATTTTAATCTAAGACATACTTAAGACAAGAGGAAAAAGTTTATAGGTAAAAATCATCATGGTGTAATTAAAATCTCATAGCAGTGATGATGTGGTGTAGGTCTGCACCTGTTCACACTTCGGGTTACGTGATAACTGGTTTACTTGGACTCTAGCAGTTTTTAATCCATTTCATGACTTTGATCTTTAACCGAGTAAAAACATGACATTGATAGAAGAAAGAACGAGATGAGTTGTCGTATCATGAATAACAGAGTCGTGGGATGATTAAAAATACTTGACACGTTTTCCAATGTAAACGTGGTACAACGTATAGCTCTTTTAAATCAACCTCGCTTGTGTTTCTTTCTGGCTGTGTCGGAAAAATATTTTGGACATCTAATTGACCTACTTGACGTTAACTTATCGAGCTGAATTTTGGCACATAGACTCATTGCCTATGACGAATTTTCAGCCACACCCCTTTCCTCAACCACTAAAACTAAGTATTGACGCTACCGGATGATTCTGGTCTGAGGAAAATAAGATTTCCAACAAGTGCTCTAAATGAAGTGCATTTGGTGCGTACCGTTTTCTTTTGTTTTACCTACATAGTTGGTAAAAGAAATCTGCGGTATTAATGCGGGTGGGACGATAAAATATGAATATAGCTTAGGAGCGTGAGAAAACATGTGATTGCGAGGATTAAATAGGATTGAGGTAGTAATTTGCATTCTTCTAAATATCATTAGTTCTATGCATGTTTTTTTTTCCAAATTTTCAGCCCCACTCCCCATTGCTACATATTACATTTTATAAAGGATTTATACCACAAAAATTTGTTTTTAGGGGTATTTAATTTAACTTCAGGATACAGCTACATTTCGAACGATGGAACACTTAAAAATAATGCCTTGACATTTGCATATCTTGACATATGACATATTTTAATTCTGAGCTCAACAGTCTCGGAAAATGACTCCAAGCCTCTGGCGCTGCGTTCCCAAAGTGGCATATGATGAGCTCTAAGACACAAGCTTTCCTTAAGTCATGCAATGTATATTAAACAATTATCATTCTATCTTCAGACCGGAAATGATGACGCGCCCCACAAAAATAGCCACGTCATGCTGATGACGTCATTGTGCATCAAGAGGAAAATACCCTTTTGATCCAGCGCTTGATCCCCTGAAGAAAGAAGATCGTCACTTTTCGGGGAGTTCTCGTCAGTGACAACCCGACATTGATGTCCTTAATGAAAGAAGCAGAATGGTTTTTTTTTCTGTGCTGCGTTTAGCATTTGTGGGTCATATCGACAATGTCATTAATTTTATCTCTAATAATAGAAATACTTTGTTCTGAGAAACAGCAAAGAAAACGCAATTCTAATTTTTGAGGGTCAGAAGCTTAATTTGATATGTTATAGGCCCCTGTTTTGAGTGTCATGCAAATGCAAAAAAAAAGATATTCATAAAGGACGTATTTATGGTGATACTACACACACATTTAATTCTTTCACATAGTTACTATTTCGCATTATTTACCCCTCCCCCCCGCCCCCGCCAAGAAGGAAAAACTGTACAAATATTGCACAAAAGTCACTTCAGCAGCTTTGCAATGAAAAGGTAATTGAGAAATATATTATACGATAGCCATCCACCTGAAACAGTTATCTATTTACCAAACTTGATTAACACCTGTCCCAACATACTTTATCACTTTTTCTTTTATAAATATCGACATAAAAATATAACTTGGATATTAAATGTAAATGAGTCGACAGATGGCAGATCGGACTAAAATTTGCTGCTCAGATCGCTGCTAAAGAACATCTATTTTAAAGGTCAACACTTGGATAACATTCGTAGATAGCATGAGCTCACTTCCTGTTAGCTTGTCATTACCCGCGATAGTTGCTGAAAGAAATGGATACGCCAGCCAGCCTGCTGATGGCACAGATGTCGGGGGAACGTTTCTTTAAACAAGATATTTGCTGGGTTGCCGAGGGGTCTATACTGACTCAGTCCCGAGCGAGTGGGCTGGAGTTCAATCCCATAGCAAAATCAAAAACCGTTACTAGCAACCATTGGTATAGATACACTTTTATTGCCAAACATTGAAATAGATAGTCTAGTAGCGTAATCCTTGAGTATAGATAGCCCAGTATCGCCAACCACTGGTTTAGATAGTCTAGTATCGCAATCCTTTGGAATAGATAGACTAGTATCGCTAAACTTTGGAATAGAAAGATTAGTATCGCCATCCTTTGGAATAGATAGACTAGTATCGCCATCCTTTGGTATAGATAGACTAGTATCGCCATCCTTTGGAATAGATAGACTATTATCACCATCCAGAGGTTTAGATAGACTAGTAGGCACTCCTCAGAACGGCGGTCCCAAATTCAAAACATAATGTTTCTAGAAAAATAAAATTTTAAATTCATTTTTACCTCATGGAACTTCATTAAAATTATTTTTAAAAGTAAAATAACATCTTTTTGTTTGAATAAAACAACAATTTGACAAATTTTACGAAATCAAAAACATTACATTTTAGTGAATCTTTTGTCTTTTACGGTGACATTGTGGTAAATAAAGGAGAACTCTTCTGTCCTTAAAGATACCTTATAAAAGTTGCCCAATTGGATGTATCTAGATTAAAATAAATATGTTGTATTTATTTTATTACTTTAATTGTGTCTAGGTGTCTGATATATCTTTCTAAACAAGTAGTGGGTTTACAATTTTAAATATTTAGGTCTCACATATTTAAAGTATCTTTTATTGGTTTATTATTGTGAAATAAGGTATTGTTTCACTAATAAAATTGGATATTCAGATATAGGCATAGGCCTATGGTTTTTAAATTAATTCACAATTTCTTTACAATAATTAGGACGTTTATTTAATTTCTGCCTGGGGGCAAATAGCAGAAGGTTGCTTTAACTATATAATAGGTGCCCTATTTTCTTCGTTCATAAATAGTTGTCCCAGGACAAGGTATGTTTTTTAAAAAAAAAATGATAATGATTATGACAAAGCTCCAGTGGTTCTTCTTTTTTATGATGCAGGGGTTCTCAATCTGTGGGTGATGAGCCTTTGGCCTTTGGGGGGCTAATGACCCTAACTCATATATATATAATATAAATCTGCATGAATCATTAACTATGAATTAGTATTAATAAAAATCAATTTATAAGAACAGAAGGATTATTTCAGCAAGGCATGTTCACGCAAATGAAGCACATTTTTTTAAAATCATAAAAGATTAAGAAGCAAGGTATCTAGTATCTACATAAAATTTATAACACGTAACACTTAAAAATTAGTTATCCCCCTCATCAAGCATTTTAATATATTTTTGAGTTGAGGGAAAATCTTTAAAAACATGATGAAAAATAATATCAATGACATAGCAAGTAGCATTATGGACATGCTTTTCCTTACTTGCTAGGAGGCTTCACTAACATAATGGACAGGAGGCTCCACTAGCATAATGAACAGGAGGCTCCACTAGCATAATGGACAGGAGGCTCCACTAACATAATGGACAGGAGGCTCCACTAGCATAATGGACAGGAGGCTCCACTAACATAATGGACAGGAGGCTCCACTAGCATAATGGACACGAGGCTCCACTAGCATAATGGACAGGAGGCTCCACTAACATAATAGACAGGAGGCTCCACTAACATAATGGACAGGAGGCTCCACTAGCATAATGAACAGGAGGCTCCACTAGCATAATGGACAGGAGGCTCCACTAACATAATGGACAGGAGGCTCCACTAGCATAATGGACACGAGGCTCCACTAGCATAATGGACAGGAGGCTCCACTAACATAATAGACAGGAGGCTCCACTAACATAATGGACAGGAGGCTCCACTAACAAAATGGACAGGAGGCTCCACTAGCATAATGGACAGGAGGCTCCACTAACATAATGGACAGGA
Source organism: Omphiscola glabra (assembly GCA_964017045.1). Lineage (NCBI taxonomy): Eukaryota > Metazoa > Mollusca > Gastropoda > Lymnaeidae > Omphiscola > Omphiscola glabra. Next base: position 25,324,825 of record OZ024807.1, on the reverse strand, counting down.
GGCTCCACTAGCATAATGGACACGAGGCTCCACTAGCATAATGGACAGGAGGCTCCACTAACATAATGGACAGGAGGCTCCACTAACATAATGGACAGGAGGCTCCACTAACATAATGGACAGGAGGCTCCACTAACATAATGGACAGGAGGCTCCACTAGCATAATAAACAGGAGGCTCCACTAGCATAATGGACAGGAGGCTCCACTAGCATAATGGACACGAGGCTCCACTAGCATAATGGACAGGAGGCTCCACTAACATAATGGACAGGAGGCTCCACTAACATAATGGACAGGAGGCTCCACTAGCATAATGGACAGGAGGCTCCACTAGCATAATGGACAGGAGGCTCCACTAACATAATGGACAGGAGGCTCCACTAACATAATGGACAGGAGGCTCCACTAACATAATGGACAGGAGGCTCCACTAACATAATGGACAGGAGGCTCAACTATCATAATGGACAGGAGGCTCCACTAACATAATGGACAGGAGGCTCCACTAGCATAATGGACAGGAGGCTCCACTAACATAATGGACAGGAGGCTCCACTAACATAATGGACAGGAGGCTCCACTAACATAATGGACAGGAGGCTCCACTAACATAATGAACAGGAGGCTCCACTAGCATAATGGACAGGAGGCTCCACTAACATAATGGACAGGAGGCTCCACTAACATAATGAACAGGAGGCTCCACTAACATAATGGACAGGAGGCTCCACTAACATAATGGACAGGAGGTTCCACTAACATAATGGACAGGAGGCTCCACTAACATAATAAACAGGAGGCTCCACTAGCATAATGGACAGGAGGCTCCACTAACATAATGGACAGGAGACTCCACTAACATAATGGACAGGAGGCTCCACTAGCATAATGGACAGGAGGCTCCACTAACATAATGGACAGGAGGCTCCACTAGCATAATGGACAAGAGGCTTCACTAACATAATGGACAGGAGGCTCCACTAACATAATGGACAGGAGGCTCCACTAACATAATGGACAGGAGGCTCCACTAACATAATGGACAAGAGGCTCCACTAGCATAATGGACAGGAGGCTCCACTAACATAATGGACAGGAGGCTCCACTAACATAATGGACAGGAGGCTCCACTAACATAATGGACAGGAGACTCCACTAACATAATGGACAGGAGGCTCCACTAACATAATGAACAGGAGGCTCCACTAGCATAATGGACAGGAGGCTCCACTAGCATAATGGACAGGAGGCTCCACTAACATAATGGACAGGAGCCTCCACTAACATAATGAACAGGAGGCTCCACTAGCATAATGGACAGGAGGCTCCACTAACATAATGGACAGGAGGCTCCACTAACATAATGGACAGGAGGCTCCACTAACATAATGGACAGGAGGCTCCACTAACATAATGGACAGGAGCCTCCACTAACATAATGAACAGGAGGCTCCACTAGCATAATGGACAGGAGGCTCCACTAACATAATGGACAGGAGGCTCCACTAACATAATGGACAGGAGGCTCCACTAACATAATGGACAGGAGGCTCCACTAACATAATGAACAGGAGGCTCCACTAGCATAATGGACATGAGGCTCCACTAGCATAATGGACAGGAGGCTCCACTAACATAATGAACAGGAGGCTCCACTAACATAATGAACAGTAGGCTCCACTAACATAATGGACAGGAGGCTCCACTAACATAATGGACAAGAGGCTCCACTAGCATAATGGACAGGAGGCTCCACTAACATAATGGACAGGAGGCTCCACTAACATAATGGACAGGAGGCTCCACTAACATAATGGACAGGAGGTTCCACTAACATAATGGACAGGAGGCTCCACTAACATAATGAACAGGAGGCTCCACTAGCATAATGGACAGGAGGCTCCATTAGCATAATGGACAGGAGGCTCCACTAACATAATGGACAGGAGACTCCACTAACATAATGGACAGGAGCCTCCACTAACATAATGAACAGGAGGCTCCACTAGCATAATGGACAGGAGGCTCCACTAACATAATGGACAGGAGGCTCCACTAACATAATGGACAGGAGGCTCCACTAACATAATGGACAGGAGGCTCCACTAACATAATGGACAGGAGGCTCCACTAACATAATGGACAGGAGGCTCCACTAACATAATGGACAGGAGGCTCCACTAACATAATGGACAGGAGGCTCCACTAACATAATGAACAGGAGGCTCCACTAGCATAATGGACAGGAGGCTCCACTAACATAATGGACAGGAGGCTCCACTAGCATAATGGACAGGAGGCTCCACTAACATAATGGACAGGAGGCTCCACTAACATAATGGACAGGAGGCTCCACTAACATAATGGACAGGAGGCTCCACTAACATAATGAACAGGAGGCTCCACTAGCATAATGGACAGGAGGCTCCACTAACATAATGGACAGGAGGCTCCACTAACATAATGGACAGGAGGCTCCACTAACATAATGGACAGGAGGCTCCACTAACATAATGAACAGGAGGCTCCACTATCATAATGGACAGGAGGCTCCATTAGCATAATGGACAGGAGGCTCCACTAGCATAATGGACAGGAGGCTCCACTAGCATAATGGACAGGAGGCTCCACTAACATAATGGACAGGAGGCTCCACTAACATAATGGACAGGAGGCTCCACTAGCATAATGGACAGGAGGCTGCACTAACATAATGGACAGGAGGCTCCACTAGCATAATGGACAGGAGGCTCCACTAACATAATGGACAGGAGGCTCCACTAACATAATGGACAGGAGGCTCCACTAACATAATGGACAGGAGGCTCCACTAACATAATGGACAGGAGGCTCCACTAGCATAATGAACAGGAGGCTCCACTAACATAATGAACAGGCTTTTCACTACTTGTGCATTTCTTGGTCTATTCTTCTTTTAATCGTGATAAGCAAAACAATAGCAAGCATATATTAAGGCTCGTTCACAAATTACATCATGATCACATGCTCGGGGGGGGGGGGCGTGTGGGGGGCACGTGTGGGGGGGGGCGTGTGGGGTCGAGAATTCAGGGGCATTTATTAACAATATATTGTTTGGTTTATATCGGCAAAATAAAGCACAATGTGCACAAAGAGTACAATGATGAAAAGAAATCTACACACACACAGTAAACAAAGCTCTGTCTCGAAGCACAAATAACACATGCGATAGAATCTCATGATAAATGATCTGCCTCTCTCTGTCATTTGTCTTCACACGTTTTTATAGTCTATTCTACTCATCTATCGAGCACCGTCTTACGTTTTGTCTTCCTTTCCAGTTTTATCCAGATTTTTCTATAAAATTCTGAATGACAAGGACAATACTTATTTTGTTGTAAACAATGTTAAAGGGAGACTATTCGTTTGCCACCTACACCTTAAATGTGGTCTTGAGTTTTTTGTCTGCTAGAGTTCATGCACGGGGGAAGCGTGAAGCAAACAAGTCGCCTACATAACATTGACGCACACATGATTGTCAGCAAGTTTTGGTGACCTGATTTTGAGGTCCAGAGCAGTCGATTATGACACGACTGAATGGTTCTTTAAAAGCTGGAATGGGCTGAAGAGGAGCCGATGGTATCTTCTGATTTGGTTTCCTTACCACCTGACAAGTATGACATGATCTGCAGTAGTCAACCACATCTTTCTTGATCTTGGGCCAAAAAAAGTGTGACGTGATTTTGTGATATGTCTTGTTCGCTCCCAAATGGCCTGTAAGTTGGGAATCATGGACTAAGCTCAGGATTTCGTTCCGGAAAAGTGTAGGAACTACTATCTGATGAACTATCCTCCATTCTTCGTCAGTTTTTTATTTCCTAATAAGTATGTTATCTTGTAATAATTAACAAACAGGGAATTGCTCAGCTTCTTCTTTGGTCATAGCGTTCTCTCGAAGTTTAAAGATTTCTGGATCATTCTTCTGCTCTTCATCGAGCTGCGTTCAAGTTGGTGTTTTGTGATCCTTTGACTCTTCGTTCATCATCATCATCATGTCCTTTAGTCCTTTAACCGTTAGGGCGCCACAGATGACATGAAAACTATCCTTCTCCATTTCTCTCGGCCTTCAGCACTACGCATAGCATCGCCTAGCTTTAGTCCCGTCCACTCTTTGATGTTATCTTCCCATCTTTTTCTCTGTCTTCCTCTTCTTCTCCCTCCTCTAGTTGTGCCCTGCATTATTTCTTCGGCAAGCCCTTAAAGATTTTCCCTCAACTCAAAAATATATTAATATGCTTGATGAGGGGGATAACTAATTTTCAAGTGTTATGTGTTATAAATTGTATGTAGATACTAGATACCTTGTCACGTGGCCATACCACTAAAGTTTGCGCTTTTTACAGACACCAGAAAGTCATCGTATTGCCCAGTTGCTTGACGAATCCTTTCTTTCACTTGTTCATTGGTGATATGGTCTCTATAGCGGATGCCAAGAATGCTTCTGAAACATCTCATCTCCATCGCCTTTATTTTCCTTTCAAGTTCTGCTGTTAATGTCCAGTACTCACATGCATACAAGAAAATGGAGAGGACTTATGAGCGCATCAGCCTAATTTTGGTGATGGGGGCTATATTTTTGTAGTTCCATATTTTCTTGAGCCTCTTTAGTGCTGTTATGGTCTGGGCAATCCTGGCCATCAATTCGGGCTTGGAGTCTTCTTCCGAGACTATTGCTCCGAGGTACTTGAAGCTGCGAACTGCCTTTAATCTTTCCTCACCGACTTTAATTTCAGTGGCGATGCCAGTGGTGTTATTCGTTGTCATTTTTGTCTTTTCTGCACTGATTTGCATGCCAAAGGACGACGAAGTCTTGTCGAAACGCTTTACTAGGTTGGCTAGCTCTTCTTCGCTTCCAGTCAGTCCGTCTATGTCATCCGCAAAGCGTAGGTTGGTGATTGTTCTGCCACCAATGCTGACTGTCCCTACATGCGTTTCCAGTGCATCTGACATAATTATCTCTAAGAAGATGTTGAACAGGGTGGGGGAGAGCAAGCAACCTTGTCGTACTCCAACCATGGTCTTGAACCATTATCCGATGTTATTGTTCAAGAAGACTGCGCTGGTGGCCTTATCATAGAAGCTGCATATCATTCTGGCTAGGTTTGTGTTGATGTTGTAGTGCCTCACGGTGGCAGATTGATTTCAGATTGGATTTTATTACTTTTTGGTGAACTTCTTTTTCGGAGATCTTCAAACTCATGGCCCTGGTAAAAGCACATGCTGAATATAATTCTGGATATTCTTCTTGAGATTCAGTGAAACAGGGTTCATGAGTAACGATGGGTTCGGCTACCACCTTCCCAACAGCTAAGTCATTCAGCAACGAGATTATTATTATTATTAGTATAAGAAGTTTTTTTAAAGCGTAGTACCCGAACCTATGGCTGGGCTCACCACGCTGTACATACAATTTAACAAAGATAATCATGAACTTAAAAATTAACATACATTAATTAAATAAAATAAATAAATGTGTATTCGCCCAACCATTCCATAACTTTTTAAATGTCAAGCCATGGACGGCACCCAGCAGTATCGTCTATCGGTCAAAGGGGGGAATCATTCAGGATAGTAGAGCTTAAAGCAGGGGTGGGCAAACTACGGCCCGCGGGCCGCTTGCGGCCCGGCAACTGATATTATGCATCCCTCAAAGGCATTTAGAAATTAAAAAAAAACAAGTTTGGTTTTAAGTTATTTTGTTGAACTATACAGAAATTCATGCACCGTTATGATTGTTTTAACATTTGTGATCAAATTTCTTTCTAATTTTCCATTTTTTAAAACAGTCCTTGATATTTGTCGTGTAATGCTAAACTGCGAATTTAACTATTTTAATATAGAGAAATGTTTATCGACATTGGACATAATATACATGCGGCCCCCAATAGCTTTACATTTGTCAATGTGGCCCTTCGCACAAAATTTTTTCCCACCCCTGGCTTAAAGAGATGTGTTTTGAGTGTAGTTTTGAATGCTGTGATGGTTGGTATATTGCAGATGTGTAGTGAAAGAGAATTCCATTGCTTGGGGGCGCAGAAAGAGAAAGATCTTTTACTGTATGTTTTTGTGTGAGTCTTGGGGACAGAAAGAATACGCCCGTCTGCGGAGGATCGAAGCTGTCGAAGGGGTGAATAGACAGAGAGAAGTTATGTTAGATAGGAAGGGCAGGAACCAGAGAAAAAGTTGTGGTAGAGAACAGAGAGTTTATAGTCAATCCATGCTTGCACTGGGAGCCAATGAAGTAAAAGAAGTAGTGGTGTGACGTGATCACGTTTTTTTTGCCTATAAAACTAGCCTAGCAGCTGAGTTTTGAACCTTTTGTAGTTTTTCTACGAAGTGTTTTGGTGAACCTGACAGAAGAGAGTTGCAATAGTCAATACGATAGAGAACAAGAGCACAGACTAGGTTTTTTTGCACTTATTGTTAGGTAGTGGCGGATGGAGCTGATCTGACGGATAGCAGTGTATGCAGAGCCAAATGTGAGAGATATGATTATCGATAGACATGTTGTTGAACAGAATATAACCAAGATTCCTAGCGGAGGATGTTAACTGTATGTCGGAGTTACCTATTTGAAATGAGGTAGGGAGAGCTGAGCGCGAGGATAATTTGTGATCGTGAATTTAGTGCTTCCGTTTTGTCATCGTTAAGCGTCAACTTACTGAGTGTCATCCATGACTTGACATCACCAATGCTCTCCCGCAAAGTCCGGACAGCGGAATGAACAAGAGAGGGATGAGTATGCTTGTATAGCTGCGTGTCATCCGCGAATGACTGACTCTTCACAGCATGCCTTCCGAGCAAAGGAACAGGGGCCTGGTATACATTGTGAATAGAACCGGGCCCAAAACTGACCCTTGTGGCACTCCGTACACCAAGTCAGCCCTGCCGGAGAGACAGACATCGACAGCGACCGCCTGCGTTCTATTGGAGAGGTAGGACCTAAACCAAGCCAAAACTGAACCAGAAATTCCAAAGTAATTTTCAAGGGTTTTGTAAAAGGTTTCATGGTCAACGGTGTCAAAGGCCGCACTGAGGTCCAAGAGGATCAGGATGGAGACATCACCGCTGTCCAGTGCGAGCAAGAGGTCATTGGTGACTCTCAAGAGAGCTGTCTCAGTGCTATTGAAAGGTCTATAGGCTGACTGATTAGGACTGAGAAGAGAGTGGTCGTTTAAGTAAGCAAAACGTTGTTTTAGAACTAGTTTTTCAATGATTTTAGATAAAAATGATAAGTTAGATACAGGTCTATAGTTTTTAGATTATTTTCATCCAGACCAGGCTTCTTAAGCAATGGTTTGATGACAGCTATCTTACAAATAGTTGGAACAGTGCCAGAAGACAATCTTTCAATGCCGTCCAATAGTAATGTTGGTCGGACACCCACAACGACAGGAAAGGAAGACTAGGTCTGATTTGAGATGGATGACATGTAAAGTAACATCAATGAATCCCACCTCTACGCCTCGTAACAGGATGTTGCTCCCAGTAGCAGTAGATCCAGACAAGGGAAATATACCTTCATATATGCTATAAAATTGGCCGCTATTTCCATTTCTTTTAATTTTTTTTTGTAGTTCTCTATCTTTTTCTTCTTCCTCTCTCTCTGTAGCTCTAGCTCCATTTGTTTAAGCTACCTATCTTTTTCTAGCTCCAGTTGTTTGAGCTCCAGATGGAGCTCCATACTAGGATCATTCGGCTGTGTGACTGAGGCAAGTTCATCCTCAGACAAAATATCCTGATCCACTAAGTGGACGATGATCATATCTCGTACCGTCTTTTTTAGCGCCGAATGAGCTAAATGTAATTAAAAATTATTGACTTACAGTATACCGTAAGTCAATAGTTTTAAATTATATTTCTTTTGGTTTTATAATTCATTATAATAATTAACATAATAAAACTTATTAATTTTAATTAGCCCTGGTTTGTGTATTATATTCTTTGTTAGTGTATTTATCATTTTTTATCGTCTTTTGCGGTGTACCGGTACTGTTTTAGAACGAGCCATACACTTAAATAAGAGATTAATTTCTCCATATTGATAACAGTACGTAACACACCAATCCTTCATACTGGCATATTCCCATTAGATGGACTTACAGTGTATGGACATCACGACGGGACCTTCAACGCTCGAGAGAGCCCGGTCCTACAAGTGGCGTAGCGAGCTTAACTCGCTCCCGGGGCAAAATACCTTTTTAGCGCCCCCTATTAAAAAACCATACAATATTATATGTAAAATATACTTGCAAATTAATAAATAAAGTAATAGGCGCCCCTTTGTGAGTAGCGCCCGGGGCATGATGCCCCCCTTGCCCACCCCTCGCTACGCCACTGGGTCCTATACCCTAGTGTAAGCTGATGCCCCTGAATCTGACTTAATAATGGTCTATTATGTTTACATTACTTTAACCGTATGATTATTGCTTTTGGTGTGAGACTTGAAAAAATCTGGCCACAAATCGGCAAAATAGACCAAAACAACCTAAGCGTTTGACTGACTTTGTAAATACATGTTTTATATTAAAATTTCAATTTAAAACCACTGAAAATACATGACAAAACAATTGGAAAACAATAAATAAATGTTATAGTAGCCACTGACGTTTTTTAATGTAGTTCCATGAGGTACAAACTATTTTTTAAATTTTATTTCTGTACAAATAATATGGGACCGCCGTTCTGAGGAGTGCCGACTAGTATCGCCATTCTTTGGAATAGATAGACTAGTATCGCCATCCAGAGGTTTAGATAGACTAGTATCGCCATCCTTTGGAATAGATAGACTAGTATCGCCAACCAGAGGTTTAGACAGAATAGTATCACCAACCACTGGTTTAGACAGAATAGTACCGCAACCACTGATTTAGAAGATTAGTAATTGCCACCTGGTTTAGAAAAACTAGTTTTGCCCCGCCACGACACGTCCCACTACGTATGTATTCATGTGTGTACGCGTGTACACTTGCCGTCACATCACGTCAAGTAACACCATGTCACGTCATTTAATGGTAGTTCAAATAACTTCACGTAACAGTTCCAGTTCTCATCACGTCACACCACGGTCATGCAGGTCATGCCAATTCACGCCAAGTCACGTCACAGCATGTCACGCCACGTCACGTTACGTCATGCCACTTTCTTTCACGCCATGCTGAGCCACTTTATGCGTGGCTAAGACACATCATGTCACGACACACCTCGTTACGCCATTGTGCGTCACGTCACGTATCTTTACGTAACGTCACGACACGTATCTTGACGTCACGTCACGAAACGTCAAGCCAAGTTACGTCACGCCACGTCCCGTATTTTTTTTTCAAGATGAATCTTATTTATATTTTACCAGTTACAGATGATGAAATCAAATATCTCACTGCGAATGTATGAAATGTTCGATATGTCGGATTACTTCGACATTTACATCTGCTATATATATATAACATAGTTTTAATTCATTTAAAAAAAAAAAATGATTCACTAATGAAGAATAAAATATGTTTTAATGAAAGTGAAAATGAAAAGAATTTGCGATATGCAGCTGTGTGCCTGACGGAAGCTCCAGTGTTTGTCTTAAGTCTAAACTAAAAAAAAAAAAATAACAGAACAAGAACATCTATGTCTGGGACAATTTCTTACAGAAAGAATCGGACTTGCTTGTGACTGCAATCAACGGAAATAATGCTTAATTCTTATTTAATTTGGTTTGGATATTTCAATTATTAATAATTAATCATTCATCTTAAAAAAATATGCTGTTAAAAAATTGAAATTTTGTAAATAGACAATGAATTTAATTGAAAGAGTAAAACATAAAAATGAGTTTATATAAATTTAAATACACATTCGGAACCATCAAGTAGCCAATAGCAGCAAACATTTTCTTCATCCCCAATTCGATTAAACAAAGAGACAACAACAACACACACGCACCATATCCCCATATAATTATCAATTTCTAGTGCTGTCCGGACCTTGCGGGAGAACACTGGTGATGTCAAGTCATGGATGTCACTCAGCAAGTTGAAGCTTAACGATGACAAAACGGAAGCACTCCTTATTCACGATCACAAATTATCCTCTCACCCACCTCATTTCAAGTAGGTAACTCCGACATACAGTTTACATATTCCACTAGGAATCTTGGTTATATTCTGTCTAGCAACATGTCTCTCGAAAAACACATCCCTCACATTTGTCGCTCTGCATACACCGCTATCCGTCAGATCAGCTACATCCGCCACTACCTCACAATTAGTGCAACAAAAACTCGAATCTATGCTCTTGTTCTCTCTCGTCTTGACTATTGTAACTCTCTTCTGTCAGGTTCACTAAAACACTTCTTAGAAAAACTACAAAAGGTTCAAAACTCAGCTGCTAGACTAGTTTTAAAGGCACATCACTACTTCATTCACTTCAATGGTTCCCTGTACAAGCACAGATTGATTACAAACCCTCTGTTTTCTGACACAACTTTTTCTCGAATTCCTGCCCTTCCTATCTAGGCGAACTTGTCACTGTCTTTTCACCCCTTCGACAGCTTCGCTCCTCCGCAGAAGCGCGTATTCTCTCTGTCCCCAAGACTTGCACAAAAACATACGGTGAAAGATCTTTCTCTTTCTTTACCCCCAAACAATGGAATTCTCTTCCCCTACACATCCACAATATACAAACCATCTCAGCCTTCAAAACTGCACTCAAAACACATCATATTTAACTTTACTATTCTGACTGATTCCCCCCCCCCCCCCCCCTCTGACCGATAGACGATACTGCTGGGTGCCGTCCATGGCTTGATATTTAAAAAGTTCTGGAATGGATGGGCAAATACACATTAATTTTGTTTTATTTAATTAATGTATGTTAATTATTATTTTTTGATTATGTTGTTGTTTTTATTTTATGTATAGCGTGGTAAGCCCAGCCCTAGGTTGGGGTACTTAGCTATAAAAAACTTCTTATAATAATAATAATAAAGAACATTAATATCAAACTTATAAGAAAATAACTGCAAGAGACGAGCATCTATTGACAAATGTGACATATTATACAATTCCATTAAATGTCAATCCATTTTTAAATTTCGAGTTTTCAATATTAAAAAATTAAGAAATTAGTTTTAAAAAAAATAAATTAGAATCCACTCTTTAAGGTCAAGGTCCTATCCATTAAATAACGAGATTGCCGGGAAGAGTCCCTTTTTTCGGAAGTGATGTCATAATATTACCATTTCAAACGCCGGCCCGGCGTCTATTTCCAGAAGTCGTGTTTGTACAGATGGTAATGAGCTTATCCCCAGGCTACTGGGATATCCAATCAAAGACTGAATCCCATGAAATTTGGCCTAGTTGTTTCTTTCCTTTTTTATGTGGTTGGGGGGGGGGGGGATGTTTCACCATTTCTTTTGATTCTTCTTTTTCTTTCTGTTTTTTTTTTCCTTTTCGCTCTCCCCCCCCCCCCCCCCCCCCCCCCCCCCCGTTTTCCCAATCGTACACACAAAACGACCCAATGGCAGCTACAGGGCGTGTTGGTCAAGACAGAAACTTAACATTATTACCTTCCACTTACTGCAGTCAACAAGCAGCTCTGTACTTTTACTCTACATCTTGCTCTCACTTTTAATGGGAGATCATTATACCTGTAAGAATAGTGTACCGTTTCAGGTGAGGGAAACACTAGATTTTTCAGAATGCCTTTGAACTTTGGTTTCATTATAATAATATATTTTGAATAAATGCAGCGCAACAACGTCAGAGAATGAAAATCGAAAAGTTAAAAGTTAATAAATAGATCAAATGGAGAACGAGGAACAATGTAATCAATTATAGCTCCAAAACCGAATTCACGGTAAGGCTGGAAATATTTTAATTAGAAATCTCATCAGAGCATCAATTTTCCCAACATTGACAATCGAACTGTTTCTGTCTCCGCCAACGTTGACTATCGAACTGTTTCTGTCTCCGCCAACGTTGACTATCGAACTGTTTCTGTCTCCGCTAACGTTGACTATCGAACTGTTTCTGTCTCCGCCAACATTGACTATCGAACTGTTTCTGTCTCCGCCAACATTGACTATCGAACTGTTTCTGTCTCCGCCAACGTTGACTATCGAACTGTTTCTGTCTCCGCCAACATTGACTATCGAAATGTTCCTGTCTCCGCCAACGTTGACTATCGAACTGTTTCTGTCTCCGCCAACGTTGACTATCGAAATGTTCCTGTCTCCGCCAACGTTGACTATCGAACTGTTTCTGTCTCCGCCAACGTTGACTATCGAAATGTTCCTGTCTCCGCCAACGTTGACTATCGAACTGTTTCTGTCTCCGCCAACGTTGACTATCGAACTGTTTCTGTCTCCGCCAACGTTGACTATCGAACTGTTTCTGTCTCCGCTAACGTTGACTATCGAACTGTTTCTGTCTCCGCCAACATTGACTATCGAACTGTTTCTGTCTCCGCCAACATTGACTATCGAACTGTTTCTGACTCCGCCAACATTGACTATCGAAATGTTCCTGTCTCCGCCAACGTTGACTATCGAACTGTTCCTTTCTCCGAGAACATTAACTATCGAACTGTTTCTATCTCCGCCAACGTTGACTCTCGAACTGTTTCTGTCTCCGACATCGTTGACTATCGAACTGTTTCTGCTTCTGCCAACGTTGACTATCGAACTGTTTCTGTCATCGACAACGTTGACTATCGAACTGTTCCTGTCTCTGCAAACGTTGACTATAAAAAAGTTTCTGTCTCCGCCAAAATTGACTCTCGAACTGTTTCTGTCTCCGATATCGTTGACTATCGAAATGTTTCTGCTTCTGCCAACGTTGACTATCGAACTGTTTCTGTCATCGACAACGTTGACTATCGAACTGTTCCTGTCTCTGCCAACGTTGACTATAAAAAAGTCTCTGTCTCCGCCAAAATTGACTCTCGAACTGTTTCTGTCTCCGATATCGTTGACTATCGAACTGTTTCTGTCATCGACAACGTTGACTATCGAACTGTTCCTGTCTCTGCCAACGTTGACTATAAAAAAGTTTCTGTCTCCGCCAAAATTGACTCTCGAACTGTTTCTGTCTCCGACATCGTTGACTATCGAACTGTTTCTGCTTCTGCCAACGTTGACTATCGAACTGTTTCTGTCATCGACAACGTTGACTATCGAACTGTTCCTGTCTCTGCCAACGTTGACTATAAAAAAGTTTCTGTCTCCGCCAAAATTGACTCTCGAACTGTTTCTGTCTCCGACATCGTTGACTATCGAACTGTTTCTGCTTCTGCCAACGTTGACTATCGAACTGTTTCTGTCATCGACAACGTTGACTATCGAACTGTTCCTGTCTCTGCCAACGTTGACTATAAAAAAGTTTCTGTCTCCGCCAAAATTGACTCTCGAACTGTTTCTGTCTCCGATATCGTTGACTATCGAACTGTTTCTGCTTCTGCCAACGTTGACTATCGAACTGTTTCTGTCATCGACAACGTTGACTATCGAACTGTTCCTGTCTCTGCCAACGTTGACTATAAAAAAGTTTCTGTCTCCGCCAAAATTGAGTCTCGAACTGTTTCTGTCTCTGAGTTTTTTTTAAAAATTATTATTATTGTACGCAATGCAAATGAATTTTGCGAAACGACGTATATACACCGAAAAACCACCCGAAGCCCGTGTACACAATTAAGGTTAACTTCGGTTACGCACAGTACATGCAGTTGTTGGGCAGATATAAGATCTTACTCAAAGCGCCAGTAATCTCTCAGTTTGGAAACGATCTATTTTGGCGCGCACACAAAACACAAAAACAGAATGCACTGATTTTTTTCTTCAATCAGCCCACCCATATAAATTATGTGGTATGCTTAAATTAGTGTAGACTAATGCACCATTTGCGTATAATGTAGAAAAAATATTTTTTCTCTACGCACTAACTTTAAAAAAACAACAACAAATATGTGGATATTATCTGTTTCTTTTTTTTAAATCATGATATAAGAACCACTTCGGTCTCAGTTTGTTGGGACAATAGACGTGCTACAGAGTAAATAATTAATTTCCTTTTTTCTTGAAAAACTTAAACAGATATAAAGCCCTATGTACAACGAAAAGTTTGGTGAGACACGCCATCAACGTCATAATTTGTTTCTATTTGGCATCTCATCTCGGTACGACAGGATCATTGATTGCTTGTTTTGCAATTATTTAAAGAAAAAAAAATAACGAACAGAAGAAATTAAGATTCAATGAAAATGATGTAACACGACTTAGGAAGATGTATCACGGATTAGGATGATGTAGCACGACTTAGGATGATGTACCACGACTTAGGATGATGTAGCACGACTTAGGGTGATGTAGCACGGCTTAGGATGATGTACCACGACTTAGGATGATGTAGCACGACTTAGGGTGATGTAGCACGGCTTAGGATGATGTAGCTCGGCTTAGGATGATGTAGCACGGCTTAGGAAGATGTAGCACGGCTTAGGAAGATGTAGCACGGTTTAGGAAGATGTAACACTGCTTATAAATATGTAGCACGACTTAGAATGATGTAGCGCGACGTAGGAGGATGTTGAACAGTGGTTCTCAACATTCCTAATACCGCGACACTTTAACACAGTTCCTTGTGTTGTGGCGACCCCCAACCACAAAATTATTTTTCGTTGCTACTTCATAATTGTAGAGTATATATATCTTCCGTTGGTCTTAGGCGACCCCTGGGAAAGGTTTGTTCAACCCCAAAAGGGGTCGCAATCAACAGGTTCGGAACCGCTGATGTAGAACGACTTAGAAAGATTTAGCATGACTTAGGATGATTTAGAACAACTTAGGGTAATGTAGCATGACTTTGGACAATGTTTCATGACTTGGGACGAAGAAGAACGACTTGGGACGATGTAGCACGACTTGGGACGATGTAGCACGACTTAGGATGAGTTAGATACCACTAATCTTATATCACGAATAAATAAATTATCTCTGTCTCACACACACACACACATTCACTTACAGAGAATGACAGAAATACAGACAGACACACACATACATACAAAGGCAAGGGGTTCCGATTATCTTCCTTATGTGATACGGATTAATATGAATGTCAAATGCCATTCACAGTAATCCGCGTGCCATTAGTGGACAGAGATCAAACGCTGAAATTACACCTAATGCCATCGCACTTACATATTACATTATCAAACAATAAAAAGCCTGAGTTACATTTCGCTTTTAAATTTAATTATTTTTGCTCTTTATTATTTCGCACCATTTATTTATTTTCTTTCTTGGTAACGTGTCAAAACAAATGTAACAAGTCAAAACAAATGTAACGTGTCAAAACAAACGTAACGTGTCAAAACAAATGTAACGTGTCAAAACAAATGTAACGTGTCAAAACAAACGTAACGTGTCAAAACAAACGTAACGTGTCAAAACAAATGTGACGTGTCAAAACAAATGTAACGTGTCAAAACAAATGTAACGTGTCAAAACAAATGTAACGTGTCAAAACAAATGTAACGTGTCAAAACTAACGTAACGTGTCAAAACAAATGTAACGTGTCAAAACAAATGTAACGTGTCAAAACAAATGTAACGTGTCAAAACAAATGTAACGTGTCAAAACAAATGTAACATGTCAAAACAAATGTAATGTGTCAAAACAAATGTAACGTGTCAAAACAAATGTAACGTGTCAAAACAAATGTAACGTCTGAAAACAAATGTAATGTGTCTCTTTTATCTCACCTTCACAGAAATCACCTTTTGCGTCAGGTCTTTACATCCATCACCATCAACATTTTTTATTTTATTTTTTTAACATTTGCATCCCAATGATCATAAGTAATTGTTAGATGGAATGATCTGTGTCACTTGGTTTCAGTGATATTAAACATGTGCTGATTGGTATAAAAAAAATTATATTACTATTTTAAAAAAATTATTGTTTGGTGCGCATCGTTCACAAAAATAAAACGCCGCACATTCAAATGCTGTGCAAAGATCCAAACCAAAAAAACTACCAACAAACTCGAATCTAGAACGACTAAGCAACGCCAGTGACGTCACGTGTCTTAAGAATGTTCTCATAAGGGGTTGTTCTGGTTTAGCCGTAGCCAGACCCCTTCCTGCAATCTGACCCCTTTTGCAATCAGTGTGACCCCACGAGGCTCCGTCGGAAATGTTTAAAATATTAGAAGTAAAAAACAACAACTTTTTTTGGTATAGTTGTGATATCCACTTCACTGGTATGCATTCCACGGTCCTAATGATGTTGTGTACGTTCCACGGTCCTAGATGATGGTTTAGATTTGTATTCGGTGTAATAAAATCAAGAACCATCCCCCCCCCGCCCGCCCCTTTTAGCAAAGACTTTTAAAAAAAAAAAGAATTAGTCCATTTTTCTGGGTATCTTGACAGTACTAGCCTCAATGTTATCAAGTTTCAAGTTTATAGGTATCTTGACAGTTCTAGCCTCAATGTTATCAAGTTTCAAGTTTATAGGTATCTTGACAGTTCTAGCCTCAATGTTATCAATTTTCAAGAGTCTAGGTATCTTGACAGTACTAGCCTCAATGATATGAAGTTTCAAGCGTCTAGGTATCTTGACAGTACTAGCCTCAATGTTATCATGTTTCAAGTTTCTAGGTATCTTGACAGTACTAGCCTCAATGTTGTCAAGTTTCTAGGTATCTTGACAGTACTAGACTCAATGTTGTCAAGTGTCAAGTTTCTAGGCTGACTGGAAATGGTCCATTCATTCGGATCTTTTCTACATATTTGGGATTGATCACGATGTATTTAGCTACAATCACTTCAATGCCAGAGAAACAATACTCTTAGAGAAAACACAAAACTTTTTAAACTTTGCGACAAAGAGAGTTTACCAATAAAAACAATTCCTGCTATTAAGTAATCAATGAGGACACTCTCGATACAATTCAAATGTAAACTTCAAATTCAGGTTGAGTTGACACATTTTGCGTTTTTTTTGCGGCTACTTTTATTAATGCATTCACTCTATAAATAGCCTGATTTAATTACTTGGGTATCCGGGCCATGAGACCACCTGACACTATTGGAGCGTCCTACATGGTTATCTGTTCGAATTTGAGAATCTGTCGTGATAAATGCATTGTAAGGGCCACTGGATTGATACACCATTAACTTAACATTTTCTTTTTTAAAATCTAATCATACTTAATTGTATTATTTATTTTTTTGAACTATCAAGTACGCACAGGTACGTTGATGCAGTGGTGCCGGTAGGGTTAGTGCTGCGAGATAAAGTTTTTTGCCGTTTACATCCACGAAAATAACACGGCATTTGGCCGAAAAATGCTGACTATTTAAAGAAAGAAACAAAAAAATGTTACCCCACAGGGAGAACCCACCAGCCTACGCCATTACGCAGATAAGACTAGGAAGAGCTATCTTAGGAACCGTAAGGCCGAGAAACTTATCTTTGATATTCTTGCTATTAGATTTGACCTAGTCATTGTCTTAATATGGCGTAGGTATGTTAAAAATAAAGTAAAATTAATAGGGAAATAGCATAGATTATATGATTTTTTTCACATTGAATTTTAAATGAAATAACAATAGTAAAAACGGTCTTGTTGAAGCAGTGCCATTGCTCAGCTCACTGGACAAACATCGCATAGAAAACATATTAAAGTTAATCAGTGGAAAGATAAGTAAAACAATCTCTGCTTGTTGACGTCAATTTTCCCCAAGATAAGCTCACTGAAAGGTGCAACTTTTAGAGCTACTTAGACAAATGAAAGAAACATAGACAAATGAAAGATAGACAAATGAAAAATAGACAAATGAAAGTTAGACTAATGAAAGAGAGACAAATGAAAGATAGACAAATGAAACATGGACAAATAAAAGATAGACTAAGAAAGATAGACAAATGAAAGATGGACAAAATTCGCGCATGCATGCAAACAGATGCTTAGAGCAATATAATGTTGCATGATGTCAAAACTACTCACTTAGAACAAAAAACATTTGGCGCAATTACATTTAACTATTAATTAAACAACCCCTAAAATCAAATTTGTTCCAATAAATCCGTTCTATGCATTTTATTCTTATTATTTTATATTAATATTCTAATGTCCAACCCTGAGCAAATGTGTAGACCTTGTGTTTTATGTATTTATTTTGTTTTACAGCACATTTATTTCAGCAACTATTTGAGAAAAACAACAGAAAATATTTCTCACCAAATAAATTTATTACCGTATAATTTTTTTTTTCAAGAATCTCATTTAGCGCAGTTATCGGGAATTTTATTTTGTGAAATAAGTGTCATCATATTTCCTTTACCTTCCCTTTGAAAAAAAAATGATGAAACAAAATGTGGGGTGGGGTGTGTGGGGGTTGGAGGATGGGGCTGAAAATTTAAGAGAATGTGTAGTCATCGGCATCGAGTGTATGTGCCAAGTGTTTGGTCGATAGATTGACGGGAAGTGGGTCGAATAGCCGTCGAAATATTTTGTCAGCCAGAAACACAGGAACAAACCAAAGTTAATTTAAAGGATTTAAAATAATGCAATCCAGCTTGCAGCTTAAAATTTTGTGAAGCCCCTACCTAATTACTTTGAAATCAATCTTACCTATTTGTTTTGATATCAGTCCACCCAAATTGTATGAAGACTTCCAAGAAACAAGAGGAATAATGAAACCCGAAAATCCTGGCACTTGCGTAAAGCCCAACAAGACCAACAGGTTGTCCGAACACACACGCGACGAGTGTCACAGACGTACCCATGTCAGCCAAGGGGTTGGAGGGGGGAGAAGACGGCGGGGGAGACTGGACGCCTTGTGTTGAGGAATAGCATGGCGCTGAAGTGAATTCACTCGTGTGTTTGTGTTCCCCAAACCCACCCACCGCCTCTCCCTTGGGAGTGGATAGTGAGGGCGTAATGTGTGCAATAGAGGATACCGTAGACAGAAAAAAAAGGAAATGTTTTATTTGATACGAGATATAACGCAACTATATGATTTCCCCTTTAAAAGGTCAATATCTCTCTTACAACGGAAATAGGTCCAGGCGTCGGGGTGGAGCCCAAACCGTTTGTCTCTAAAAAATGTTACAATCAAATGTCAAAACAGCATTGACATAATGTTTTATGTATTTATTTTGTTTTACCCAAATCTGTACTGGAAACTAGACAAAACGACGGAGTCACAAGAAGAGCTAGAAAATCAAACTAGAACAAAAGGAAATGTTCACAACACTATATGAAGAGCTGATTTTCAATAATGCTGTATATCCATTTTGGGGGTTTTGAGATTATTCAACTTTTTACAAAAAAATAATAATGCGTTTAGAGAATTACATCCTTTTTAGATAAGAATAAAATAGGAATATAATGTGTTTAGTACACACGATTGACCACGTCCTAAGGCTAAAGGAACCTGGTTTGTTCTACATAAAGGTAAGGCTTTTTCATTTTTTTAAAAATGGTGGATACCGCGTTTTGAAAATAAGCTCTTCATCTATACATCATAAAACACCACTGTCAAATCAAATGAGAGTAAATACCATCGATGTCAGCGTCTCTGCTAGTTAGAGCATAAAATATAATAACTATAATAATGTAAATATTTGAAACAATTAAATATACGCATATCTAAAGAAAACAAAGACACACACGCACAAAACAAGCAAATAGACAAACAAGAAAAGACAAAGAAAAAAAGACAACAATAAAAAAAAAAAACGGAATAGAATCACATAAATTACCAGCTCTGACGTTTGTAAATGACGTCACTCATCAACTCTACAAAATTATAAACAGCGACATTATCTCGTCTGCTGCTTAATTACATTCTCTGTAATTGCGCGTATGTAATCAACGTGACGTCGGCCAATTTCATTATCTTATTTATTGCCTTCGATAAATTTTTGGTCGGTTGTTTTTCTCTGGGTTTTTTAAACATATTTTTTTGCTCCGTATACTTGCATTTCAGGCAATTGGATATTACCGCGGTCTGTGTGCGCTCCTAGCGTGATTCGATTCAACTGGCACCGCATTTGCGTGCCGTGTATATATGTGATAAACAAGTCTATCGCGAACTCAACGGATCGCTGGACTGTCCGCTTGCATGAAGGAAAAAGGTAATATCTACAAATTGGTGAATGCAACGCTATTAAATGGCGTTGACGCACAACTTCTTTGAAGTCAACACCGCGGAACGGACTTCAGGTTTGATGGACTAGGGGTGCTGGTGGGGGAAGGGTCTCGGAGGGATGACTTTGCGTGTGCAGGGTAAATTAAAAAGATTTCCCGTTTGGTGATAACCATTGCTGGGTTTGATGCCGGAGTTTATCTGTTAAAGGAAAAGGTTAGAGAGTATCAGTGAAACGAAAGGGTTAGAGAGTATCAGTGAAAGGGCGTCTACCTGTTTGTGAGGTTTGAAAAAATAAGGGCGGAGGGTGGGGGTGGAGTCAATGAGTGCGGAAAATTATGATAAAATACTTTGATGTAGAGACTCTTTATAGATATTACATTATTCATACAACAAAACAAAGTGTTTCACTTAACAGAGCCTCGGATACATTTTTTGAGCGCCAATCAATTTTATCAATGAAAATATCTTACAGTTGTTTTGAAACTTCAGGAAAGGGGCGGAATATTTAAATATCAATATGAATGAAGGAAATAAAAAATAATGAAATATTTGCCACAAATATTCCTGAAAAGATCCGCACAGTGCTCCGGATCAGTGTGGCGCCAATCGCTGGCTTAGACAATACATTGTCCTACAACAATACAACTAGAAAAAGAAAAATGCATCTAGATATTTCAAACACATGAAAGAAAAACCAGAAAAGCCTGTTAGAAGCAAAAAATAATAAAAATCGAAATTTGTAAAGTCCCCTGGTGCATTTACCCCCGATAGAACAGCCATCAGTTATAACGGCACACTTGCCACAGCCATCAGTTATAACGGCACACTTGCCACAGCCATCAGTTATAACGGCACACTTGCCACCGCCATCAGTTTTTACGGCACACTTGCCACTGCCATCAGTTATAACGTCACACTTGCCACAGCCATCAGTTATAACGGCACACTTGCCACAGCCATCAGTTATAACGGCACACTAGCCACAGCCATCAGATATAACGGCACACTTGCTGCGGCCATCCAGGCATTTGTTCTAGGAACGTTACAAGTGAGCGTACAAATTCGACGGATGGATCCGATGTAATGTGAGATAAGTCACCTCAAACCGAAGGCACACACGACGTTCTTGCGCTGACACAATCAACCGATCTCCCGCGAAGTGATCGCTTCACGCTTGGTGCGAGCGGGAATCCCGTAGCATACACAACAAGGGGAAATAATCTTGATAAGGAAAAAGCGGGGTGGGGTGGAATAAGGGGGAAGGGTACTTCTCTCCTCTCACTCCTACCCGCAACTCAACCCTCACCCCTACCCACAACTCAACCCTCATCCCTACTCACAACTCAACCCTCATCCCTACTCACAACTCAACCCTCATCCCTACCAACAACTCAACCCTCATCCCTACCCACAACTCAACCCTCATCCCTAACCACAACTCAACCCTCATCCCTACCAACAACTCAACCCTCATCCCTACCCACAACTCAACCCTCATCCCTACCAACAACTCAACCCTCATCCCTACCAACAACTCAACCCTCATCCCTACCCACAACTCAACCCTCATCCCTACCAACAACTCAACCCTCATCCCTACCCACAACCTCCACCCTTATGTTATAAAAATGTATTACGATTACTTTGCTAAATCGTATGTGCGTGTGTATTCATAGCGGGTAAAAAGTGTGGTTAAGAAAGTGCTTAAGGTGTCTGAAAATGTTAAGCTTAATGGATTTCAGACAGGTCATTGACGTCTGCTTTTATTTTAAAGGGGAAACATCCTTGTAACGATATTTATGATATTTTATTTAACTTTTCCTTTTTTTTTTGCAAAATATGTTAAACCTAGTTTTGGCTATACAATATGGATTGCGATAAACGGGGACATGTTAAACATAAAATGGCTACCATCAGAAAACAGTTGCAGATAGTTTTTATCTGCATCAATCGGTTGTTGTTGCAGCAGGCTACTAGTTTACTTAATGCCACACAATAAGTGAGCTAAATATCACCGCCTACGAGTGACTGAAATTATAGATTGGGCTGAGATGTGCATCTCTTCAAATTTGACTAGCAGGACGTTCGTTAAAATACATTGACGTCATCAGCCAGCACCATCACAGGGTATGTAGGAGCTTGAATAATTGAGTCTAATGGGACCCGTGTGCGAATGGCGGCGCTGCGTGTCCGGGTCCATTTTGACTAATGCTATTCGGATGTCATTTGTAGTAGTTTATTTTAGTTAAAATTAAGAATTAAGATTAAAAACGTATAGTACATTCAATTATCTTTCATTTGATACCTCATTTGGTCTTAAAAACCAAACAATAATATTTTAAATCCTTTTTTTATTTAAAACCTCTCACTTCTCGTACCCGGGCACCATTATGTGCAGCCTTTGCGAACATACTAATGACTGAATGCTGTCGCAATCTTTTTTAGTTATAGCATTTTTCCTTTGTTTTCCTTTCTGAAAAAAAAAGATATTTCCTCTCACTTGCGTTAGAGCGCATGAAGAGAGACGCACTGACAAACAAAATAAAGGTTTAGGTCGGAGAAACTGAGTTTGCACAGTGCAGCGCACGTGAAACCCAATCGGATTTTCCCCGATTTTGATTGTCAGTGAACACTACACAGAGATGCACGCATCGCGTGGAGATTGTCAAACTTCTGGCTCGGTTCAACAACTCTCCAACACATGAGACTTCCGGAAACACTGCATCTTGGCGATATGTGATAGTCTGTGCGGGAGAATTCTGGTCAAGGCAGTTCACCAGAGATTTCAGTTTGATTAATCAAAGTTGTTGTTTTTTTTTTTTTTTTTTGGTTCTCTCTTCAAATGATTCAGTTTAAGATGGATAGTGCTAACGTAAATAAAACCCATTTAATACGTCAGAATTTTTCAGTGGAACCCAGTAAAATGAATGGACTAACATACAATTTGACCAATGCTTTTTAAATTAAGGGACTAACATACTATTCGACCTGATGATTTTTAAATTAATATATTCCCGTTTTCTGTTTATCAAACCTTTGTCTTGTAGCTTATAAGATCTTTGCTAATGGACTACGATGAGTCACTTCCTTGTTTTGTCACGTGATACGTACCAGCCATTGGTAGGCTTTCTGCTACACATAACAACACATAACAACAGATAACAGCTGATCAGCCATTGCCATTATCAATAATTTTAAAGCACAATGTTTGTCTCCATCAGCGCTTCCCCAATGTTAATTAAAAATTTTACTTTTCAAAATATTCTTGAATACACGCGTTTCTTTAAATGACATTCATTAAATGTGACAATAATTATAATTCAGCTATGATTAAAGGAAGAAAGTTGTTTGAAGAAAAATTTGTGAGCGACTAGTGTGTTGCAGACAGCCTACCGGAAGTCTTACTCGTACTTACGCTTATCACGTGACAAAACAATCGACTCATCGTAGTCTATTGAACAACTTACAAGAAATATGTGTTTATTATACAACAAAGATAAAAATGATATAGAGAAAACTTTTAGGGGTAATATGACAGTGATATGTAAAAGTTACAATAAAAAAAAAATCTACTCACCAGCCATAAGTCAGATAATTATAATCCATTCAATCAATATACTCCTTTTCAGCAAATAAACCTTATAATATCTCCAAAGAATGAAGAAATTTTTTTTGCGATAGCTCATGAAATTGCTAAGTTATGAATATTGTATATAGACAAATGTCTGGAATGAATGTTAAAAAAAATAACCATTAAAATTAATTTATATTGATATACAAACTATATAAACACATTTTCTTCTTTTTTGTTCACTCAAGCCCAATGAATCATCCAACCAATGAATCATCCAACCAATGAAACATCCAACCAATGAATCATCCAACCAATGAAATATCCAACCAATGAATCATCCAACCAATGAAACATCCAACCAATGAAACATCCAACCAATGAAACATCCAACCAATGAATCATCCAACCAATGAATCATCCAACCAATGAATCATCCAACCAATGAATCATCCAACCAATGAATCATCCAACCAATGAATCATCCAACCAATGAATCATCCAACCAATGAATCATCCAACCAATGAATCATCCAACCAATGAATCATCCAATCAATGAAACATCCAACCAATGAAACATCCAACCAATGAATCATCCAACCAATGAATCATCCAACCAATGAAACATCCAACCAATGAAACATCCAACCAATGAATCATCCAACCAATGAATCATCCAACCAATGAGTCATCCAACCAATGAATCATCCAACCAATGAATCATCCAACCAATGAATCATCCAACCAATGAATCATCCAACCAATGAATCATCCAACCAATGAATCATCCAACCAATGAATCATCCAACCAATGAAACATCCAACCAATGAAACATACAACCAATGAAACATCCAACCAATGAAACATCCAACCAATGAATCATCCAACCAATGAATCATCCAACCAATGAATCATCCAACCAATGAATCATCCAACCAATGAAACATCCAACCAATGAAACATCCAACCAATGAATCATCCAACCAATGAATCATCCAACCAATGAATCTTCCAACCAATGAGTCATCCAACCAATGAATCATCCAACCAATGAATCATCCAACCAATGAATCATCCAACCAATGAATCATCCAACCAATGAATCATCCAACCAATGAATCATCCTACCAATGAATCATCCAACCAATGAATCATCCAACCAATGAATCATCCAACCAATGAATCATCCAACCAATGAATCATCCAACCAATGAATCATCCAACCAATGAATCATCCAACCAATGAATCATCCAACCAACGAATCATCCAGTCTGAGGAACTGGTTTGCTTTTTCGGCAGTCATAAATTTAAATCTTAGGCGAACGGAGTCAATATTAGTATCAACCACAACTTGTTGGAAAACATTACAATCAGCTGATGTTTGTTTACAATTTTTAAAACGTGACGAGACGGCCAAAAATACACTAAATAATGTGACACAATCCGCCAGAAATTTCAAAGAACGGAAGTTGAAACTCTTCTGCATAAATGTTTAGAATTATATAAATAAAATATTGGACTTTTAAAAAGTTGAAACACCAAAGGCATGAAACAAACCAGGGAAGACGCACTCTGCGGCTAAAAGTATCCAATGGGAGTAATGTTCATATTGAATGAGTCACGCTTTGAAGATCAGCTGCTATTTATGTCAACACAGAGCTTCACGAATGTGACACGAATCTTCAATGCTAAATAAAATAAATAATTAAAACGTATTCGTAAAAAAAATGAACAACTAAAATTATAAAACCTATAAATAGAGCGTCTCGTGGTAGACTGACGCGTTGGATAAATGAATTTGAACTCCTCCAATGGCCAAATATCAGTTTGCCAAACCCGTGTTTTATTACAGCGCAAGACGCCGCCTATGTGGTCAATGCATAAGTGCTCCGGCAACATCATCTACGAACAAAATAAATATTTATAAATCCAATATGTTAAGATTTTCAGCGTCACTTTTTAACCCCACCAAAACAAAATGAGCCAAGATCATTTTTTTCATTAAGCGTAGTAATAAAAAATGTTCGGGTGAATGATTTTTTGAGATAATGCACCGACACGTGCTTTCAATTAGTTAGAATGCAAATTGGTCAGTTTAAAAAAAAAGTACGTTACACTTCAATAAAACACCTTTACTGGACGGATGTCATGGGCTTTCATTACAATCAGGCTTGCATAATTAATATTCTCATATCACTTCCAAGTGATTGGATTCCAAGAGATACCATCTTGCGAGTCCAGGGCTCCTCAACCGTTAGTGCGGCAGTGTTACGTCACGCAAGGGTGAGCACCCGAATCGTCACACTCATCAACTACGAATCAGGGAGTCATGACATGGTTCAGCCCCTTTGCACGATGACGTCAGCAGCGTCCTAAATTATGGATGTCGCGAGCCATCAAACAGTTGTCGCATTGACATATATGTCAACTGTGTCTGTTAGTGAGACACACAGAACTAGTCTGTGGACAATGAGACTTGTGTGATCAGTGTCCGTTAGTGAGACAAACAGAACTAGTCTGTAGACAATGACACTGGTGTGATCAGTTTCCGTTGTGTGACAGTGACGTATTAATAAAACTCATTCCGATGGTGGTGTTTTGGGGAAGGCTGGATAGTAATATTTACGATTTCTCCTCCCGGTATCTCGGTCCCCCACTATTTTAAGCAACAAAAACCATCCCTGAAAGTCAAATGTACACATTTTGAATACAATTGTATTGGTTTTTTCCTCTAAATTTCAACAAGTCACAAATTATTACAAATTGTCGTCTAAGCAAAGACATGTAAAATATAATAAAACTGCACCGAATAACACTAATCAGTAGCGTTAATAAACAGGTTCTCTAGAGTTTTCAATTCAGTTAACAACAGTTATATAGAAAAAAAGTGCATTTATTACGATATATTAGAAAAAAAGGCTTTTAAATAGAGGCAACTTATTGGAAAAGAAAATGTAATTTCTGACATATTGAATGCCCTGCTATTGACTACAGATTTAATGTTTATATGGTTTGCGAAAGTTTTAAGGAGGTTCCCATTTGGAAACGGAATCACAATCGGGATTGCTATCCCAATGGGGACCTGATCCCAATGGGATTGACACCTAATTGGTGTCGGGATCTCCTTGGGATCGGCATCCCAAATGGAGTCGTGATGCAAATGGGATCCGAATCGGGATATGGGATCTCATTTGGAAACGGTGTCCCAATCGAGATCAGTATGCCATCGGGATCGGGATACCAATGGGATCCTGGGGCAGTCCTGGGAAACCTCGTTTATGTTAGATAGTAAATACATAACATGTATCATGCACTGACTTTGTTAGTCTGTTAATGATTGATATATTCCAGTTTCATGTTATACAAAAGTATTCTTAGCTTGTTTAGTTTCAGATGACTCCTTGTTCCGGATAGAAGGCGAAAAAGATAGAAAAAAAAAACTCACAAACCAACACATTATAAAAATAAAAACTTGAAAATAAAAAGGTAATAATTCGTGTGACGCATCCAATTCATTCTCAGTCCCATCAAACGTCCAATCGTGTGACGCATCCAATTCATTCTCAGTCCCATCTAAAGTCCAATCGTGTGACGCATCAAATTCATTCTCAGTCCCATCAAACGTCCAATCTTGTTTGACATTCAAACGCGTACCTCATGTAAAACTAAGTGTACGCACGATGCGATGACGTCATTACAACGCATTACTACTGCACTTGTGCCGAACTAAGGTTACACTACCCTAGCTTTTTAGTTTCAATATATTTCAAGAATTAAACCCCTGGAGCGCCCCCCACCCCGCACCCCGCACTGTCGGGATTCATTTTCACGCGATCCAAATATCCTGATAAAAGAGCCGGTTTCGGCCATTAACAGTTGTATAAGCAATTCACAACATACCTTTCAGGTGAGAGGGCTAGATGGTTCAGTTAATGATTCAATAATAGGGATGGAGTCAAGTTGACCTAGAGTAATTACATCAATGCGAATGAGTGCGCGCTAGTTAAAGATTTGGTGCACGCATTGTATTTATAACAAATGATAGAGTTGTGCGGAAAGAAAGGTGGTTGGGGTGGGGTTTTGGGGAGGGGGTCAAAAATCGTGACCTGTTCAAACACCATCTTTAAAAAAATGTGCTAAAATTTTCAATTTTTTTACGGCAAAATATGTGAATTGATAAATATTTTGTGAGATACGACGGACAGAGTTCGCAACATGCGGCACTTATATAGTTGGTATTGGACGGATATGCGTCTTGTCTGGTGGTGGGAACTTAGCCCTGATAGTTGGTATTGGACGGACATACGTCTTGTCTGGTGATGGGCATTTCGGCTTTGAAAATCACATTTACATTTCAACTGCTCTGTCATACTAGTAATAAAGTAATTTAATTATCAAGATGCCACATTGAACGGGATAAAGTTAAATTTAAAGTCAAATCAGGCCATATGTCATGTGTTTCAATATCAGCTACTTATCCTGAAATATTTGTAGGCTGAGGCAGAATATAAAATAGATCATATTATTTTTGAAAGTAATTTTTAGAAAAAAGAAGGGGACTATTCTTCCCAAAACGTTCTCTGAACGATCAATTAACCCCTGTTGTGTTGTTTCTTGCTTAATAGAAGACTCTATGTCTAAACCTAATGTGATGCCTCGCGAGATTTGATAGATATGAGAATAATGGGGTCATCAGGTTGGCAGGCAGAGAAAGTGATAAGAACAATGTTAGTAATGGGATGCTCAAGATAGCAGACAGAGAAATTGATATGAACAAGTTAGTAATGGGATGTTCAAGATAGCAGACAGAGAAAGTGATATGAACTATTGTCGAAAAGAATAACCATGTTTATTTAATGATCATGTAGAGTAATTGTTCTTGTCATTTGATCGTTATCGTGCGTGCATGTGTTTTACACTTTAATTTCATTCCGTCTGTCCATCCATCCCGTATTCTCCCTCTTTCTCCATCTCTTATATTTTCCTAATTATCTCTCATCTCAGAGAAGCAATAATATTTGTCTATTTTACAATAAACGAATTTAAATTGCTGATTCTTTCTCTCATGCACAATGCATATTTGATTGCATATTCCACGCATTCTCCTCTCTGTAACTAACCCCAAATTATCTCTCTCTCTCTGTTCGTTTACTTACTGCAATTTCCCCAAGCCTCTATCTATTTCTTATTCTATCTTCTCTCCTCATTATAGTATGGCCGTTCTCTCTCTCTCAAAATTCATTTTTTTACTGGCATCCCCCCAAGACTACTCTTTCTTCTCTCCTCACTACATTATGGACGTTATCTCTCTCTCCCTCTCTCACATTCTTCTTTTTACTGGCATCAACTCAAGTCTACTCTTTCTTCTCTCCTCACAAGATTATGCCCGTACTCGTATTAAATCCTTGACTTGTTATTCTCTTTTGTCTAATTCCCCATCATCAACGTTGACAGCTTCAAAGCGATCAATCAGATTTTTAAATGTTTTCTCTTTAAAAGACCAACACTTTCTAAAGGACAGAATGGGCTGTACGTGAACACCTCATATTGTCAGTTTTTGCTGTGATCAATCGTCAACTGTAGTGTAGATTTTTTTTTTTCAATTGCATTGCTTAAAAAAATATGTCATTCCTGTGTTTAAAATGATAAGTATTTTATTTCCGAATGCTGTTCTGTAAACAGTCGGGTCAGCTATTGACTTTAACCCCAATTGCTAATGTTATCACCTGGTATTCTGTAGACACTGGGGGTCATTATTGACTTTAACCCAAACTTCAAATGCTATCACGTGGTGTCATGTAGACATTGGGCCCTGTCATTGACCGCATGCCTAATGGCTGATGTCAACAACAGCAATCGCCTTGTGTAACTCACTTACGTGAAATATCACATTAAATGTCTCAAGTACTTTTCACTAGGCTTATTTCCCTGCCATTATTGACTTCCTGATTAAACACACACAAAAAAGCACAAAAAAAAAATATCTCGATTAACTCCTAGATGTAATTCCTCCTTGGAATGCACTTTAAGGCTTAACGTTGCCCTGCTTCTTAGAAATATCAATACTCCATACTCTAGAAACATCACGTAATCTGAAACTATCTTTCCTATAGAAACAATGTTAGAAAACTCAGAGCGTTACCACTGTTCAAAAGTATTACATAATTACATTGTGAATTCAGGAAAAAAACAACACATTATATGAATATGGTTATTTAGATAAAGGCAATCAGATAGACCTTCCCATTTCCCTGAGATCGCATTGTTAAGTAATCAATGATCCATATTTAAAGTACTTTTGTGAATGTAAATTTCTTACGAAGGACGCACATAGCCGACGGTTCTCACCATTTTGTCAGCATTGCCCTTGTGACCCATTAACAACCCGGTAGTGCGCCAAAGGCGGCTAACAAGTTTAAAACTGAAAATAAAGCGAATGTAACGAAATGCATAACGGCTGTCTCATTTTAATAAGAATCAAATTTTACATGGCATTTCTAAATAGCATTTCTAACTGGCATTTCTAACTGGCATTTCTAACTCGCATTTCTAACTGGCATTTCTGACTGGCATTTTTAACTGGCATTTCTAACTGGCATTTCTAACTGGCGCATAGGCGTTCACGCTCATCATTAAACCCACTGTAATTTTCAGTGAGTCCTAACAGGTTGAGAATCCCTGGGTTTGAATCTTGGGTAAATCAGCAAGTCTCGGGGCGAAATAAGCAGAAATTTTTCAATCAATTTTATTAAGACGCTTAACACAGTTTAGACGAGAAAATAAATACGTTTCTTTCTATAAGAAGATAAGATGCCCCAAAACATCCAATACTTTAGTAAAGCATTTTCAAAGAAAATAAAAAGAAAACAAAGAAAACTAAAATAAAATATTTATCTCATAATTATTCATTTGTAAATATGAGAGTAAGTTTTGTTTCTTAATGAAATAAGTTTAAATATTGAAGAAATATTCAAATGAAACGGTTTGTTGATTAAAATGACAATGCAATAACAGATATTTTTTTTTCTTCAGACAACGTTCTTAAGAAATCAGTGCATCGACTTTTAATTGAGCACATTTCCGAATAGTGCGGTACGGCTTTAATCTAAGCTCTCAGGTGCTTAAATAAACCAAATGTGTTGCTCGACCTTCGCATGCGACGATGACCAAGGGTATATTACACGGTGCGTAAACAGTCGGCCTGTCAGCGCCACCTGCACCTGAAAAGCTTTTCCGCACGTTGGACACACGTTGTTTAGGATATAATAAGGATTTTAGTTTATTTTGCATTTTCCCGCCACGCTCTTTCGTTTGGCCTCAGCCGTCCGCTTGTACTCTAAGCATTTTGCTCCGAGGGTGAGTATGAACCCTGGCTTGCACGGTGCATAGCAAGTGTCACCAACGAATAAAGGTCAATGTCAATGGATTTAAGTGAAGCTTTAAGACAGGCCTTGAAGCGTTTTCTTCTGCCTATCATCTGAGAACCTCCCATTGCATTCTTGCCGCATGCTATGCCCATCTGGCTTATCATTTTTGTAGGAACTTGTGGATGCTAAAACTCTGGGCGCCGTTGAAAGACCTCTGCATCAGTAACTCTGACCTGCCAACGTATGCCAAGAAGTTTGCGCAGGCAGTGTAGATAGAGATGGTTTAGCTGTCTAGCACGTCTGCTACAAACTGTCCAGTTCTCGCTAGCATATCGTTGAGATGTTAATACGATTGCCCTGTATAACCTTAGCTTAGTGATATGACTGTACCATGAATTCAAATGTAAGCGTCAACTGTCGACACTAAAATGTGTTTAACGACATAAGAAACAGATGAATTGTTCGTTTACAAGCAAACCAGTAATGGAGAGACAATATATATATATATATATCACTGGAGTTCAATCTCTTTACTACGCCTAGACAATCAAAGTCAAGAACATCATCAGCATCCCGGGTTGATGGGATTCGTTAACCTTGTAAGGCAACACGTCTAAGAGAAGGCAAACGTTGAAATCAGACCCGAAGAAGGAGTCCTGTAGGTAGTATGACATTAATGGCTCAGTGTAACACAAACACTGTTGGTCATCTTCTGCATGTTGGTATATTTCGAGCGGTCTGTACTAAGTCTTACCATTGGGTCGAACAGTCAAGGACAAGAGAGTGACGCTGACTGATTGAGCAACTCTCCCTCACTTTGAACAAAATAAAAGTCAAGGTTTATTCTCAAGTGAAAGCCTTTGTCACCTTTCATCAAAACTAAAACAATATCAGAAAAAATGCGTCTCGACAAATCGGGTATCCATTGACACCGATTTGTCATTCAGATGCAGGCCCCTTACTAGAATACAGTTTCTAAATGCATACAATATATATGTATATATAAGTATGTATGTATACAATGAATGTCGTTCCTGTGGACCACAGTTTACAAATGACTGCTATAATACCTATAACAGGAAGTCTTTAGTGTTAAGGTATGCGTATAGTTCCCACTACAAAGAAACTAGTCTCATTTATTTCTCATAAATTTAACGATTTCCCAATATATATATATGTATATATTGTTATGAGGGATGACGTGTTAAAGCACGCCTATCTCGCTTCCCACAAGCATGACCCCTCGTGAACTCTCGTGACCGCCTTTGAAGTGTTGCTACAAAAACTTTCCCTTGTTTACAAAAGCTTAGTTATTCAGAACCTTATAGAAGAATCTGGATAAAACGGGAAAGCAAAACAATGCATTAGACGGTTATAGACATTAGTAGGAAATGCCTATAAAAAGGGCTGACCGATAGAGAGAGACACAGAGATTTTCTTTTGATCACGAGATGTGCTGTGTCATTTAATACTTTTGTGTGTGTAGATTTTTCTATTTCCTCGTTCTACCATTTTGTGCTCGTTGTATTTTTATATACAGTACCGGTACCATCAAATCTGTAGGTTTATAATTTTAATCACATTTCTCATGCTGTTATTATTTAATTGAAATTCATAAATTAAAAAGTTATTCATTGTAATTAGCTCTGGCCTTGATTGTCGTTTTATGTTATTATTTTTTTAAACTTTGGTATCGTTCTTTATTATGGATTGTTTCTAGAACGAGTCATAGTCTAAAATTAAGAGATTAAATTCTGAATTTATAACGGTCCGTAATAGTATATATATGGGAACATAAATGTTTTGAAATATCCATCGCTCATGACATGATGTCAATATACAATTCTAATAGCAGGTTCACTTTTGGCTTAAATAAAGCAAAGCAAGCAAAAGCATAAAACCTCAAAATGTTAGAACCCAAAATGTATATATATTTATATATATATTAGCAAATAATACTTTTCACGTCGCACGTCTCGAACTAACTCTAAGAGACCTAAAAAGGTTTCGGTGCCAACATGCAGATGCTATTCTTCGGCTGTGTTGTATTACAGACCGATCCTCTCATACAAATATTTAGCAGAAAATACATTTATATTTCAAGTCGACATTTGGGAATTGAACAAGCGTTTTAATTATTTAAAAACAAAAAAATACACATGCATTTTGTGAGCTTTGGTATATGGTTTTACCTAAAGTTGTGACGTCACCGCTCTTTTTTTCAATGCGTATTCTATCGCTTTCCAGGTTGCTTAAATGAAATATTTTCACATAAGAACATATTAATATTGAACTTATTTCGATGCTTGTGTTCCACGCAACAAATGTACGTAATGAAAAGATAGCTTAGCTAAATATCAAAGGTATACATATTTATAGAAACAATTTGTTTGTGGGTAATAATATATGTCATTCTGTGTTTCTCTGTGTGTGTCAGTGTATATTTATCGGTGTACGTGTATACGCAGGCATGTATGATATTTGTGTTAGCTTTTATGTGTACATGTGTCCGAAGTTTCGTTGGATTATTTCCAGCTTTTATTGCTACCGAGATTTTCAAGAGCATAAAGTTAAAATGAAGAATTAAGTTTACAAACTTATAGTCCATTCAATTATCTTTCATTTAATACCTCATTTGGTCTTACAAACCCAACAGTAATATTTTAAATGTTTTTTTAATCCCAACCGCTCAATTCTGGTACTCTTGTACCAATAGTTGCAGCCTTTAAAATTAGTTATTTGGAATGTAAGCGGGTTCCGTGTGGCGGCCTATTGGATACTTTCCCGTAGAAAATCTTCAGCAAGACGCCATGGGAATATTCTTTTAATTAACTGTTCAATGCACTCTAAACACAAGACCAAGCAATAATCGGGGGCTTGTTGACAGTAAAGAGAAAGTGTAAAACAAGTTTGAAAAGTTAGTACCCATTTGAGAGAATGTCACACTACCTGGCAAGACCATTAATCTAACAAGCAGAGGCGTAGCTAGATGGGGAAGATGGGGGTGGGGCAAACGTCCATTGGCGCCAGACTAGTAATGGGAACCATAATGTGCCTTGATATTTTTTTATGGATTAAAAAATGGGTTTAAGAGTTGAAAAAAGAACGGGAGTCTCCTTAAAATGAATCTTGTCCCCGGGGGCAAATTACTCTAGCTACGCCTCTGCCGACAGGGGTCATATTTCTAAAGGACCCGAAACGAGAGTGAACGTACTTTGTTAAGTTGTATGATGTGTTTACGTCAAAGAATAAAGAACAATGCTCTTAACATTTAAAGAGCATTTGTGTTCATTGCCCAAGAAAACAAATGCTACAGCCTCCATGACGTTACAGTGACACGTTCCGTTAAAATGAAGACAACTAAAATGAAATGAAATAATATACATGACTATTAAGTTCATTATTGCTGATTAGTAAATGTATAGACTGAATTATGTGTACCTTAATTTACCAATATTGTCACACAGGTAGAAGATGTAAATATTGAGTAGATGTAATAGGTAGAAGACATACATACTGAGTAATTGGTAAAAGACGTAAAAATTGACTAACAGATTAAAGACGTAAATGTAATATTGTCATTATGTTCCCCATCATGAAGTGATCACCATTTACTAAAAAAAAAATGTTTGTTTTCTCTTTAACTTAAAAATCAATTCCCTTAATACTCAGAACAAAATGTTATATTTTGTTGATTTATTATAATTTACAAACTATATAAATTACCCTAATATATTAAAAAAAATTGGAAAAACTATTGTATTATTAAAAACTTGGTTACATAATGAAAACATGCGATAATTTCGACATGGAAAAGAAAACCATAACAGGTAACTATTGGATTAAGCACCGAATACAGAGTTCCTTTCATTTCTATCGATACCAAAGTATTCGAATCTAACAACATGTAGCATTTCTTATGGGAATTCTTTGATTTCCTGTAATCGCGATGCTCATATTTCCCCCAAGTGGTCCACTCAGCCTGTAATCGATAAACGCAATCTGAGCGCTTGAAGACACGAAATAGCGACGAGGAAAGGCAAAGAATTCGCAGATATGAAATACAGACAAGAGCAGACGTTAAGAAAACAAAATGAAGAAGTGCAAACGTTTTGTCAATGTTTAAACCGAGACAGAAAGAGTTGTCACATTTAACTAATGGTATCGTCATGAGAATAAGGCAAGCATTGTAACAAATCAAGAATATATATTTAAATAATCTAAACCTATTTTTTTGCTGAGGCAAAACAATCGCTGAATATCCCTAAAGGTATCGGAGGACAGCTCAAGATATTTGTTGAGACTTGAGAGTCGTTTGCGGGCTTACCCATATTTTGTATGTATCCAGGTGCGAGGAGAGAGGCGAGCTCATAAACCCAGCTTATTTTTCTTTAGAATAATCCCAAGCCATGTGATTTCAGTCTGCGAAGTCTACACCATCGTCACAATGTGATGGTCGGATGCAAGAATTTTTTTTTATTGCAATAAATATTTAATTAATTTTTTTAATGTTAAAATTCTCTTGTAAAATCCATCTGATTTTCAATATAATATTATATGATTTTTTACCGATACATACCGGGTAAAGCCGATAATGGAATCGTATTTGTGGGAGTCGAAACTGACAAGTATATATTTACGACTCCGGCGCTGAAGAATGTATAAACGAGTTACGACAAGGGGCACTTGAGCTAAAACGGTTATTACGCCATATGCCAAAGTGACACTCTGCCACACATTAAGGGAAATATGATTTTTTTCTGCATCGACACGGTCCTTGTGCATACCCCCGCACACACACATATACGCACACACACACACACACATAATACACCCACTCGCACGGAAAAAGTTGAACATGAGTTCTTGAAACATACACCGGGATTTGATTATAAATACAAGCTCACGTTACAATAACGAGAACTCTGGGCGGAAATGGTGCGTTTGATCTCGACATGCGCAGAGACTGGAACATAAGTGTGTTTGAGATGTTGAGAAGTGCGCAGAATTTTATTTTTATTTATTTCGCTTAAAAGGGAAAATCCACCAGTTGTCTCTGGGGAAACTTATAAAGATGTTACGAGTTGTGAATTTCTGTTAAAATGTGCTGCTAAAAATATGAATCAGAAGACTTCGGCGTTACAATATTGAGATTTTTTGTTAGTTGTTATTATTATTATTTATTTATTTTGAAAATTGATGGCCATAAATATATCTTTATAAAACCAAAAGAAAATATTTATTTATTAAAAAAAACAAACAAACAATTTTTCAGCATTTATTAACGTAAAATGGATTTAAAAAATTGAGATGCGCCTTGTAGCAAAATGCAATCATGATTTTTTAAAACCTCAACATCTTAAAGCAAACCGCCACGTGACACATTATTATTATGACGTTTTATAAATTACTAGCGAGTACCCGGCATGCGTTGCAATGCCACTCATCGAAATAAAGTGTCTGTGTTTTAAAAATATGTTTGTAAGTTCTTCTAATAACCACCTTTTTTTAACCGTCTGGTGCGTATTCGAATTAATTAGAAGGTTTTAAGAAGTGTCAGCAGACCACACGCAGCTGTCCGTGTGGGAAGCATGGATTTTCCAAATTTAGTCTAAAACTTATTGCGATTGATCCCCCAATGCAATAACTATGTTTGAAATTATATTTATATGGCTCATTTATTACATATAAACAAATTTAGGGCCCCCGGCCCCAAAAGTAATATTGTGAAATATTTGTACTAAATCAGAAACCTATTTATTAAGTAACTGATACAAAATGAAATGTCACAGTTTATATTTAATGTAATTCCACCCACTTATGCAATAGCTCTGCTTGACGTTATATTTACATAGCTCATATAAGAAAAAAAAAGAATTTAAGGCCCCCGGCCCAAAGCGGAATATTGTAAAATATTTGCACTTCTTTAGAAACCTAATGCGGCCTGCACACAACAACTCACTGAAAGTGTATCGCATTCAGATGAATAGTATAGGAACTCATACGGAAATTATATTTAAATAGCTCATATTAGAAAGAAAAACTACTATAGGGCCCCGGTCCAAAACTGGTAATTCTTTGTAAAATGAATGGGTTTTGATATTCATGGATATACTTTTGTAAATGTACTTACGTTGTGTTAACGTCATTGATTTTCTTAATTCGTAAAATGAGAATATAGCATCTAGTTTTCACAACAGTAATATCATTGGATTTAAAGATATAAAATTGTACACACCCTATTTGCTAACCCCCATATATATGTACCTAAGAAGGCAAATTATTTGTCAAATTCATTTTGTCAACTTCCCCCTCCCCCAAACAGAGTTTTAAAGAAATTAATAAAATCATCCACGGGATTGTAATCCACTTACTTACGCAAAAACAATTTTTTTGCATTTCAAATGCTTTGTTCTTATTTAAATGAGTGATAAGTGCATTAGTGGATGCTATTTGGATATGTAGTTTCGCTGCACTGATTGCATTAAACGGCATTTTCGTATTAAAAGTATATTTAAAGGTAAGTTTTTTTTTTTTTTTTTTTTTTTATTAATTTCTAAATTTCATAAATGTATATTTTTGGAAAGAATAAAAGTAAAAATTTATTAAACGTTAAAAATAAAAAGCAAAAATTTTATTTCATTTTTTAAAATTGTAGCAATTTAAAAAGCAATCTATTATATTTATTAATTTTACTTTTAGGAAGGGGGAAATACATTATCAATTTTATTAGGCGCGGTTATTAAATCAGATAAATTTTTGCATTGAATAAATAGACAATTTGAGTTCAGACGTCATTTGCGTTATTATTTAGAACAAATTAGTTTTACATTTATTACGCAATATTTGGAACATACTTAAAAAATGCACTAAAATCAACAGATGTTTTGGTTTCCCCGATAAATGTGATTACAGTGTAATTCTTTGATTATAATTTGTTTTACTAATTTTCATAAATTTCAACCACATATAAAATGTTTAAAATAGTTCCTTAGTTGTTACTCCAGATTTATTTGTAATTAATATTATTAATACTTAAAATTTTATTAAAATTAAAGCGAATATACAATATATTTTTCGCATTACCATTAAAATAATAGTAGAACACTATGATTGTTTTAAAAAATGGAAACGTATTTAAGTCGTATCGGTTCTTTGTGAGTTACGGTCAGCATAGATCATTCTTATATAATAGATGTATTACTACATCATTGCTATCCAAAATCACAACACATTTACAAAGCGATATCCGATTCTAAAATACGTCACAAAATTCAAGCTTATTTATAAAAACAACAAAAATACTCTCTACAATAAACATGCAAAAACATGTTTTTCTCTGCTCTTGCTACAAATTGATGTCTGTTGGCATTTGTTCAAGGGCGTTTGAGTTGATAGATCCGATTGAAATTATTTTGATAAAGTTTGTTAAAGACAACAAAACGAATTTAAGGACATCGGCCCATGCGAAATATTGTAAAATGTTGTTCTAATTTAGAAACATTTGCCGGAGCGCGCATATCAATTCACCAAAGTTTTTATCGCAATCGGATGAATGGTATAGGAATGCATACGATAATTATATAGATAATATAAGGGTGGAAAACGAATTAAGGCCCCCGGCCACAAACGGAATATTGTAGAATTGTTGTATTACTTCAGAAACCTACTTATTATATCACAAAATTAAAAAAAGAGAAACATATTACTGAAGTTGTATCGCATTCAGATAAATGGTATAGGAGTGCATACGGATATTATTTTTTACAAAGCTCATATAAGAAAAATAACGATTTTGGGGCCAACGGCCAAAAACGGATTATTTTAAAAGTGTTATAACTACTTCAGAAACCTAATTATTATGTGACACGCACAATTTAATGTCGCTATTTTTATTTGATTAAAAATCTATCCATCCACACATTAGCTCTGTTTGAAAATGTATTGTATAGCTAATATAGGAAAAATAGAACATAGGACCCTGGCTCAAAACAGAATATTTTAAACGGTTGTAATAATTTGAAAAGCTTTGCGGACGTGGGTAAAACATTTTACTAAAGTTTTATCGCATTCAGATAAATGGTATAGGAGCGCATACAGAAATTATTTTGTACAAAGCTCGTATACGAAAAAAAAAAGAATTTGGGAACAACGGCTGAAAACGGAATATTTTAAAAGTATTGTAATTACTCATTAACATGCGCGACCTTATGGACAACCTTTCAACAAAGTTTTGTTGCAATCGCATGAATGGTGTAGGAGCGCATACGGTTTGAAATTATATTTATATAGCTCCCATAAGAAAAAATGAACATGGGGCCCCTGGCTCAAAACGGAATATTTTAAAACGGTTGTAATAATTTAAAAACCTTTGTGGGCATGCTCGCAACATCTCGTCAAAGTTTTAGCGTATTCGAATAAATGGTGTAGG
Organism: Omphiscola glabra; assembly: GCA_964017045.1. Classification (NCBI taxonomy): domain Eukaryota; kingdom Metazoa; phylum Mollusca; class Gastropoda; family Lymnaeidae; genus Omphiscola; species Omphiscola glabra. Next base: position 25,285,257 of record OZ024807.1, on the reverse strand, counting down.
AGCGCAGACGAAACCTATAAGTTACAAAGCTCATATAAGAAAAAAAAAGGATTTTGGGGCCAACGGCCAAAATAAAATATTTTAAAAGTGTTATATTGACTTAGTAAAATGCGCAAACGTGTGGAATACAACTCTCCAATGTTTTGTCGCAATCGCATGAATGGCGTAGGAGCGCATACGGTTTGAAACTATATTTATATAGCTCATATAAGAAAAAACGAACACGGGGCCCCTGGCTCAAAACGGAATATTTTAAAACGGTTATAATTATTTCCAAACCTTTGTGGGCGTGCTTGCAGCATTTTACCAAAGATTTAGCGCATTCAGACAAATGGTGTAGGAGCGCAGACGGAAATATTTTTTACAAAGCTCGTATAAGAAAAAAAACGAATGAAGGGCCCACGGCCGAAAACGAAATATTTGAAACGTTTTCTAATGACGTAGTTAAATGCCTAGGTAGGTGGCAAACAACTCACCAAAGTTTTGTTGCAATCGCATGAATGGTGTGGGAGCGCATACGAGACAAACAGACATACATTCATTTTTATATATACAGACGAAGCAAATCAGCAGTAAAGGACTAAAAAAAATTAAAAAGTAATTCTCTTGAATACAATTAAGCTTCCTTTTTTCAAATATCCAAAAGTACTTACCAATCCATTCTCATTTATTCACAATCCACTTTTATCCATATGGTCTGCAAGTCTGAAAACAAAATAAACAAAAGAGTGCTTAGCTCAAAAAATGCAAAAAAATACTTTAAACACTTAACAAACTTGGACGCTACGGTATGATCTCCCAACCACAAGCCTGAGTCTTGGACGCTACGGTGTGATCTCCCACCCACAAGCCTAAGCCTTGGATGCTACGATGTGATCTCTTGCCCCCAAGCCTAAGTCTTGGACGCTACGGTGTGATCTTTCACCCACAAGCCTAAGTCTTGGACGCTACGGTGTGATCTTTCACCCACAAGCCTAAGTCTTGGACGCTACGGTGTGATCTTTCACCCACAAGCTTAAGTCTTGAACGCTATTGTGTGCTTTCTCACCCACAAGCCTAAGTCTTGGACGCTATGCTGTCATCTCTCACCCACAAGCCTAAGTCTTGGACGCTACGGTGTGATCTCCCACCCACAATCCTAAGTCTTGGACGCTACGATGTGATATCTTGCCCACAAGCCTAAGTATTGGACGCTACGGTGTGATCTCTCACCCACAAGCCTAAGTCTTGAACGCTAAGGTGTCATCTCTCACCCACAAGCCTAAGTCTTGGACGCTACGATGTGATCTCTCACCCACAAGCCTAAGGTGTATGATTAGAATAGATGTACTTTATCGTGAAGAATAGCTTAGCCTAGAAACAGTAAACCTCTTATGGTTTTTAATTTAATAAACATGTCCATAAAACTCACATTACGTCAGGAAAACGGGTTCTGATACGGGAAAACTATTAGTTAAAGAACTTTTAAAGCCTCGTTGTCTTCTATTCACTGGAAATAGCACATCGTCTATAAATGGCTTGTACTGCAATCTTGAAACGATTGCGAAGATTCGCCACCAAGGACAATAAGATTGCAGTGCAATTAAAATATAGAACAACTAAGAAAGGTTTTTGACTTACTATAATTAAAAACATGTTTGATATCTTTCAAATTAAACATAACAATGTTTGATAAAATGGTTAATAATCTATCAGAGGCGTAGCTATAGTGTTTGACGCCCCGAGACAAGATTCATTTTAAAAGCCCCCCCCCCATACCCCCATTATTTTTACAACAATCAAACCCATTACTTTCATCAATAAAATAATATCACAGCACATTTTGGCGCCCTTAACTAGTTGGGCACGCAGGGACATCTGCCTCACTGCGCCCTCCTTAGCTACGCCCCTGGAAAGGGTTGCTTCAGGAAAATGTAGGGTTGCGATAAATCCTTACTTAGTCACCTGGCTCATGGGCGAGTGACAGAATATAAGAAGATGCGGTGTAAGGTCAGGGGTCAAGGAGCAGTGAGGAGTTCATATGTTCGTACAGACAAACTAAAAAAATGTAAACGTATAATTCTATGAGGCAAAGGAAGACAAGATAAAGGGAAAAGTATAAATAGGAAAAAAAAATTGACTATGGGCTGGCAAAAAATAGATATTTACTGGATGAGATCGAAAGGAATGAAACAAAAGAGATGGTGTGCTTGATAAGAGAAAAAGATGTCAAGCAAAAAACACATGTGATGAAATAACTAAGTTATATTAATTCGTTCCGCAGATAAACATTTAACAAAAAAATCAGGTAGGCTTTATGTAATTCAGTTACGTGCACAATTCTATGGAAATGTTACGTACACAATTCTATGGAAATGTTACGCACATAATTCTATGGAAATGTTACGTAAATAATTCTATTGAAATTAATTATGTGATTCGTTAATAAAAATACTTGTTTCGTTTAAAGAAACAAAAAAAATCATATATTCTTTTCAAAATACAGGAAGGTGTTAGGGAAATAATGTCTGTAAATCACAAATGATGGAATGCAAATCAGCAAAGGAAAGTTGTTCATTCCGTGATGTGAACATGTCATATGTCTTTAGATCCTTTAAGTGAAAATGCCACAGTATGTCCAACATCTAGTTTTTGCATCTAAGCAAAGCTAATTATGTGTATATTGCTTGATTCTGACATTCGAATAGATATAAACTAGCTCCCATACATTTCACATGATACTTAAACATCAATTTAAAAAAATAATAATAATGTTCAAAGAATTCTGAAGTATAAGAACTAAATTGTTTAGCGCCTACTCAAGCCAAATTGTTCGACTCCTCAGCGTCACTGCAGGTTTGACGGCATATACTCGCTTCATCTTTCCTCCGCCATTCACCTCCCCCCAGCCCCCCTCCTTGCACACGCAGAAGATGTGTATCTAGCCCTATGCTCCACATCCTCCCACGCCAGACGCCACCTTTTGTTCTCAGAGAGGCCAACAGCGGAAAGCACTTTCAGAGCGCATTAAAATCAGCGACACACGCGCGTGGCGATAAATAAACGAAACAAAATTTGCTAAGTGGAGTTGTGCAGAAGAAGAAGAAAAAGTTACAATTGATCTTCAAAACAACAACAACAACAAAATTATCGATTTATTAAAGTTGTCCAGGTCGGAGCTAACCTAGGATCACTGTGCTCTGAGATTAGGCCAGGTATAAAGTAAGCCAGCTGTCAGCTCAATTTTGTTAATTGTTAAAGTTTTATTTTTCTTAAAAATCGTTGTGTGAAACAAGAATTTATTCTAACAACACATGCGTATGTCGAGGGTCGGGGGGCGCAGGGGCGTGGTGGGGGTTGTCCGTGCCTTGGGTGGGGGGGGGCGCTTAAGGAAGGAGCGGCGGTTTTTCGCTAAATTAGTTATACTTTAAAAGGCTTATTATGTATCATTTTTTTTTTTTTACTCATTGTGATTTTGTTATTCACCTGTCTCCAGTATCACCTGTTTGCAACAACCAGGCCTGCGTGTAAGTCACCTGTCTTTCAGAACCAAGCCTGCATGTATCGGACCTTTGTGCCAGACCCAGGCCTGCATCTACCTCATCTGTTTGCCAGAACCAGGCCTGCAATGTATCTCACCTGTCTACCAGAACCAGGCAAGCATCAATCTTTCAGTCATATCCCATTTAACCAGTACAAAAGAAATAGACAAGCAACAGCACTTTAAAGTAAATATATCATGAACCACGACCTGGGGAGTTACATTTGTTATCTGTATCAAAGCCTTAACTGCGGTCGTGTGTCAGGCTTATCTACGGCACTATCTACTCCATCTACTTAGCTCACGACCTTATCGCTAAATGACATTCAATTATTTTGCTATGCCGCTAATCAAATAATAGCTTTAGATTTAATCTCTATCTTATGTTCTTAACGAATTATTAAAAAATATAAATAAACAATTTCAAAATTTCTTAGATGCAACAATTTGTATTCGACTGGAAATAAATAAATCCTAAAAATATAAACCAATATAGATCTATATAAACAGTACGGGAAAATGTTATATTTTATCATATTTTTAAGTCTATTGTGTTTACTTGAAAAATAAATACAAGTTCAAGACAGCAATAACCAAACTGCTATAAATATATATATATAAACACAATACAAGAGATTGCTATTATTTCACAAGCCTAATTTACATAGTATATTATTACATTAAAAAAACCTTTGTACATTTGCAACTTGTCGTACATCAAAATAAAGCTAAAAAGATCATTGAAAGACACCGTTATAAACTAAGCTTAGATTTTAAAAACAACTGACCTCTCGAAACTTTCTTTACCACAGACTTCCATTTCTAGAGAACTTCACAAATGTTACTTTAACGATAGTGTTAATAATACATATATCCCATTCAGGGCCGACCCTAACAATTGCGGGGCCCTCTGCGAAACGGATTGCGCGGGGCCCATTCTGGGTAGAGGATAAGGATAATAAGTGAAAATCAAGTTTTTGTATTAGAAAATAAATTCGGGGCGGGGCCTATGAAAGTGCGGGGCCCACTTCGGCCGCAAAGGTTGCCTTGGCCTAAGGCCGGCCCTGATCCCATTCACGACACGCCATAGTCAAGTCAGAGGCTCATCAGCTGAATTCCCCAATGAAAATTATCTCTAGGTTACAGACCTCCGATATAATCTGATATATATCAGTAATTCGTACACTTGACCAAACTTAAGTTACACTTTCTGCCCCTTCGCCGTAGCTTAATCCGGATACATTTACTCTTAACGCGCTAATGTTCCTCGCCATCTTGCCCTCCCCACCCCGTTTCCTCATATCAGACATCCCCATCTTTGTATGGCAACTCCCATAAGAATTGCTAACTCTAATAACGCTCTCTGTAAGCTTACGCGTAACACGATTTGCTGAAGGAAGTCTACAGACGTTTTGGGAACGAGACTACGAAAGTGACAGACGCAAGCACCGTCCTTTGTGACTGTGACGTAGAATGGCTTGTAGATACCGCAGCGCCCCCGGTGGGAATTCTAGGGACACGAAAATAATAATAATAAAGAAGGGGACATAACCTTCTTTTCTGTGTTTTTGTTGCCTCGCTTTGTGGACTGTATCGATTGATTAATCCTTAGTATTCGTTTCTCTTCCGTTTCCTGGTTGTTTGTAGAGAATATGTGATTTCTCTACTTAGCTGATAACGGGGAATCGATACAGCCATTACAAAATGTAAATTTTGAAGAGAAAATCTTTTTTTGAATGCAAATCTGTTTGAGACTAGTCTAAAAATAGCTTTGCCTTTAAGAAATCTTTTTCAACAATACTAATCACAGCCAACACCGGCATTTTAGGTAGGAATCAACTTGAAATCTTGTGATCCTTTATTTAAAAAAAAGCAACAACAACTAAACATAGAAATTTATACAAATTATGGTGGAGAGATTCTACAAGTAAACTTTAACAATATAGCTTCACGGTGAACTTTAACAGTACAGCTCCATATTTAACTCTAGCAATACAGATTAAGGCTCAACATTAACAATATAGCTATATGTACAACTTTAACAACATAGCTCCAGATCCAACATTAACAACATAGCTCCAGTTTCAACATTAACAATATAGCTCCAGTTTCAACATTAGCAATATAGCTCCAGTTTCAACATTAGCAATATAGCTCCAGTTTCAACATTAGCAATATAGCTCCAGTTTCAACATTAGCAATATAGCTCCAGTTTCAACATTAGCAATATAGCTCCAGTTTCAACATTAGCAATATAGCTCCAGTTTCAACATTAGCAATATAGCTCCAGTTTCAACATTAGCAATATAGCTCCAGTTTCAACATTAGCAATATAGCTCCAGTTTCAACATTAGCAATATAGCATTAGGCTCAACCGTCTCGTCATTCATGAAAACATCAAATTTAAAACTAAAACAAAAAACATATTCTGAATCGATCTCTGAACATTGGTATGGAAAGGGACGGATTGGGGTTGGGGCATTTCTGCCCTCCGCGTTTGTGGAGGGGGGGCAGCATTTGGTGCCTATGCACCGATGTTGTCCATCTGATATTAGTATTATTTGAGTTACAGGTTCACATCGGGCTAAAGCTTAAACCAGATTTATGTAATCTATTAGAGCAACACGTTTAGCTGAGATATAATAAAATGGATGCTCGATTTGAATACTATACCTTTTTTTTTTCTTGTTTCGGAAAAGTAAAAAAAAAGAAAAGAACATATGACTCAGGCGTTAGAAACCGTATTTACTTGACAGTATGTGCATCGATATGTGCATAGACATGTGCATAGATATGTGCATAGATATTCCATAATTGAACATAAACAATAAAAAAACAACTAAAAACCAAAATAAAAAGAAACTTTAAATTCTTGAGATTATTTCGTTGTTTCACAACGAATTAAATGGATTAGATCATTTCGTTGCGGATCTAGCTTGTAATGTACCGTAATGACAAAAATAATCATATACAATTATATACAGTTGTAAACGATCTCTCATTTAAAATCCTTAACGTTAATTGTGTTTGTTTTTTCGTGTTTTTATGGTAAAATCTTCGGACGGCTAATCGGCACACTTTCCGTCATCCTATCGAACTGAAACTTGGCACACAGATTCGCTGCAAACGCCGACACGTCTAATCAAATTTTCCGCCCTCCTCCCACCACAACACAGGAAAATCGGTTGTTCCTGTTTTTCATTGGGACGATAAAGGAAATATGATGCCACTGATTTCATGGCACAAAATTACCGATTACTCCGCTGAATGAGATTCTTAAAACAAAACAAAAAAATATCGCCAGCGCGTTTGCTGTGTAATTTATTTTTCTTTTGTTTTCCTCAAGCAATTGTTAAAAAGCGGGTGGGTCATTAGAATAGTTAATGTAGCACTAATTGGGATTCTGATAAAGTGCTTTACTTGTACGCATGCTATGTCAAATAGTCACACCCAACCCCCTCATTGCCCTTTATTGCATTTTATAAATGATCTACACAGAAACCTTGTTTTTTTAGAGGTTGTTTAATTACAAATGAATAGAATTTCCTTGTCTAAATGTGCAAGAGTTTGTATCATATCATAGATTCGATACTTACAGTGTTAGTATTGGCTAACCGCAAGGGCGATCAGTGGTGGAGTCTTTAACGCCACCAGCAGAGCCTCATCAGCCAGATGAGGACAGAGCACTGCCCTACGCGCAGCTATCTGAGCAGGTTGCACGCACTGCGGTACCCGAGCTGCCGTAACTGTGGACAGGCGCCGGAGACGATCAAGCACCTCCTAGACGAGTGCTCGACGCTGGCGACTGGCGTGACTGGGATCCTCCAAGCCAGCCATGTCGAGAGTCTGATTTACGGGACTGCCCACTAGATGAGACAGGCCTGTACCATACTTGCCGGGGTCATTAAAGAGCAATAGCTCGGTCCTTTTCAGTGAATGCAATATTCCAGTGTTAGTATTGTTTTTTTTTCCTGTATATCTTCTATGTTAAATAGAGCCTATTATTATTATTATATGTTGTCTTAGATAGCGCAATACCCCAGCCTAGGGCTAGGCTCACCGCGCTATACATAAAAATATTAGCAAAAGAAACATAATCGTGACGATAAAATAAAATGCATTTATCTAATAAAGAACAGCTGTATAGAGACAAAACAAAAACAAATGCATATTCCCCCCACCCACCCCAGAACTTTTACATGTGAAGCCATTGACGTCGGCCAGCAGTATCGTTTATCGGTCAGATTTGAGGAATCATTCGGGGTAATAGAGTTTAAAGAGATGTGTTTTGAGTGCAGTTTTGAAGGCCTGTGTGGATTGTATATTGCGGATGTGTATTGGAAGGGAATTGCATTGTTTGCGAGCGCAGTAAGAGAAAGATCGTTCACTATATGTTTTAGTACGTGTCTTAGCAACGGACAAAATACGCGTGTCTGCGGAGGAGCGAAGCTGTTGAAGGGGTGAATAGACAGAAATAAGTTCGGTTAGATAGGAAGGGCAGGAATCTGAGAAAAAGTTATGAGATAGAATGGACAGTTTGTAATCAATGCGTGCCTTTATAGGAAGCCAATGAAGTGAGTGGAGTAGTGGAGTGACATGATCACGTTTTTTTGCCTTTAGAACTAGCCTAGCAGCTGAATTTTAAACCTTTTGTAGGTTTCTATAAAGTGTTTGGGTGAGCCTGACAGAAGAGAGTTGCAATAGTCAAGACGAGAGAGAACAAGAGCACAGACTAGTGTTTTTGTTGCGTTAACTGTGAGGTAGTGGCGGATGGAGCTGATCTGACGGATAGCGGTCTTTGCAGAACGACAAATGTGAGAGATATGTTTATCAAGAGACATGTTGTTAGAAAGAATATAACCAATATTCCTAGCAGAGGGTGTAAACTGTATGTCGTCGTTACCTACTTGAAATGAGTTAGGGAGAGTTGAGGTAGAGGATGATTTGTGATTTTGAATGAGGAGTGCTTCCGTTTTGTCATCATTAAGCTTTAACTTGTTGAGTGACATCCAAGACTTGACATCACCAATCAACTCCCGCAAAGTTTATATCCACATGTCCTCATGGTCAGACTAACTGAATCCCTACCCAAAACACAGTTTTACCATTATCGATATTTTCGTCATTGACTTTCCATTGACATAAAGCTTCCCTTGACGTTATGACTGTCATCTTATGAAGGAAGCCCGTCACTGTGTCCAGCGTTCTTGTCATAATTGCTTCTGATCATATTCACCTGAAAACACCGTTGGCGTTTTTACCTTCCGTTGTTAGTTGTTTTGTTTTTGTTTTTTTTTGCTGATTTTGTATAGGGAGAGGAGGTTGTTTAGTTATTTGCAATGACGCCCCGTGTCAGTGCGTCCTGACCTTTGCATCACGTATTCCTGGCTTTTCTACCATCAAAGGATGAACGACAGATAGCTCGTTGCATTTGATGGACATTTTTAAATGTTTAATTATATAATTGTATATAACCTTCTGTCATCTCGATAATTGGATTCCACGAATTTTCACTTTAGTCCTTGACTTTGATGAGACAGTTAGGGAATCAAGTTGATCCATTCGGGTCTTTTCAGAGGCCCTGAGATCAAGATCAACGTGTCATTAAGAAAACCTCAGTAGAACTTAAAATATTTGGGATTAAACCAAAATTTTATGATCAGTTGGCATTGATTTTTTTTAAAGTAATGAACAGAAGTATTAGCATTCGATTCTTAATGAAGAGCAACGCCATTAAAGATTTAGTATAGAACAATTACTATTACATATTTAGTAATGAACCATTACCATTACATAATAAGTGAAGAACAATCACTATTACATATTTAGTAATGAACCATTACCATTACATAATAAGTGAAGAACAATCACTATTACATATTTAGTAATGAACCATTACCATTACATAATAAGTGAAGAACAATCACTATTACATATTTAGTAATGAACCACTACCATTACATATTAAGTGAAGAACAATCACTATTACATATTTAGTAATGAACCACTACCATTACATATTAAGTGAAGAACAATCACTATTACATATTTAGTAATGAACCACTACCATTACATAATAAGTGAAGAACAATCACTATTACATATTTAGTAATGAACCACTACCATTACATATTAAGTGAAGAACAATCACTATTATATGTCTAAAATGAACAATTATCCTTGCATATTAAGTAATAAACGATTGCCATAAATATTTTGTAAAGAAAAATCACCATTACATTTTTAGAAAAGAACAATTGCCATTACACTTTGGTACGTTTCATCGCATGGGTTGGACATGTACAAACATTGAAATTTATCCACGATTTTCAGCCCTTGTAATGCATGATTCATGAGTGATTCGTGATCAGTAATTATTTGAACGTTAAAGCGTACTTGTCTGGCTTCTTTGGAGTGTAGGCCTTGAAATATATGGCGCAACGATGCATCCGTGAGATAATATGGCTCAATGAGGCTTCTGTGAGATTATCGTTAGGCACATCGATACAGTGGAGTGGGGGTGTGGGGAATCAGTAGGAGGCGGTCATTGTTTCCATACTTAGGGATGGCATTTTCAGCCAACTGTATTGTTTTTGCTATGTGGAAACAGTGCCACTTGAGGCATGGGCACCCTGGGCTATATCCCAGGCCATCATGCCTCTAGAGGCCTCATGCTTCCAGTGGACTCATGGTGCCAGGGGGTTTACGCCTCTAGGGAACCTCATATCTCTAGGGGTCCTTAAGCATCTAGGGGCATTATGCTGCTAATATTGAAGGAAGATTGAAATACTTTTTTTTGGTAATTTAATTCGCTTTCCAAATGCAGCAGGGAAAATCGTACCGATTTTCAACTTTTTTTTTGGTACCAGCTACAAAAAGACTCTCAGATAAATGTTCAAATTTAAAAAAAAAATCATGAAATTTAATTCTTCATGTGGTTTAATTTGTTAGGGGAGCGGAGGTTAAACAGAACGTCAAAATGGGCAATAAATTTATTATTTATTCATTTAATGAAGAAAGCAATACTTGTTAGTAGTTCCAAATGGTCTTACAAGTTATTTGTTTCGAAATGCACACTGTTTCATCGTCCCAAAAATATAGCCTACATAAATAAATATTCATTGATAAAGTAGTTTAAATAAATAAATAGTTTCAAAATACCATTATTTTAACCACATTGTTATTACGATACGACTAAACATGAAGGGAATTATGAAAACCATGCATGGTCAAAGGAACCTAAACTTTAACTTGCATCTTTTCTGCTGCGATCCGGTTCAGCGTAGATTATTGCAAAACTTAATTCACGTATGCGCCAAAATGCATCCCATTATTTTGAATAAATCCAAAAAAATGTATGTGGGGGGGGGGGGGCTTACTATGAGCCCTGCCTTAAACCTTACAACCAGTTACGTTAATCGCCCTCGATCTCATCTCCGCCATTAAACTGACAGTAGCAGCATATTTAATATACTAAAAACTCGCTGAATGTATGGCTGTAAGAAATTACAATGGTGATGTATGGCTATAAGAAATTACAATGGTGATGTATGGCTGTAAGAAATTACAATAGTGATGTATGGCTGTAAGAAATTACAATAGTGATGTATGGCTGTGAGAAATTACAATGGTGATGTATGGCTGTAAGAAATTACAATGGTGATGTATCGCTGTTAGAAATTACAATGTTTATATATAGCTGGGGTGACGAATTCAGAGATGGCCCTGGACGTCAAAATGTCTAATTCTGGTGCTGATAGATGCCTCGCAGGCCCGCCACTTCACTGACCACCGGACATGCTACTCCGCCCAACCGCGGATAAAATTACCTGAAAAAAACAGCATTTGTCTCAATGCTTTTCATAACATTACTTGGCTAGTAGGCTACAGACATAGCTGTTGAAAAGCGGTGACCAGGGGCGAATAGTTTGACGATTTTATTTTCCCTATCTTTTTTGAAGTGCATGGGATGTTATCTTTTAATTAACTACTAAGGTCCTATCATAAAACGATTTTGACGCCTCCTGAGATTGGTGCCAGGGTTGATTCGCCCTGTTCATCCCCTCCCTCACAATGCCCTGAGTATATAAGATAATAATTGATGGACTGCATTCAAGTTGTGTAAATGAAATATAAGAACAAGTTAGGCCAAACTTGAACTCATAGACAGGACAAACGATTTTGACGTTTCGGCTTAGAGACTACACCAGAAAACTAGACGAAAAGAAGTATAACAAGAATTAAATCTCTTGAGTATATAGAAGGATAATGGGCCAAGGAGCATTACTTTGCGCTGGGCCCCTACTGCTGTAAAGACTGCTCTGCGTGAAAGTGGGGGGGGGGTGTTTACATTGTTTTCCAGCACTTGTTGCAACCAGCCCTGGCCACACCACTGCATCTGTATGAACGAGTGTTCATAGAAAAATATCATTTATTAATGAAGAATACATATCCACATAAATAGCCATGTTGGTGTCAATATAACTAAGCTAAGAATTCTGACGCAATGTATTAAGACATACCTGGAGTAAGAATGCCTCGATAGGTAATAACAGATATGACGTAGACATCGTCAGAAAGTTTGACCTACTCCAGATGGCCTAATTACGTCGATTGTCTCTAATCACTTCATTTACTTATACATTTTGCAATACTCAACATTGTCCAACGACACCAAATAAAAGTGCATTACATACGTATCTAGTTAATTACGATATCATGAAGTGGACATCGTGCTGCTAATATTATGGTGACAAAATCCATGAAACAATTAAAGAAGGATTTTATTAACTCTGTCTCGGTACGTGTTCCTCCATAATTAACAATATTTCACTTCTAGGAATAGTGGATGCCAGAAATGATTAGTATGGTTTAGAAATGGAATATTTAATCACTGCAGTCTTTAAACAATCTCAAGGACTTATTAGGGTAAGATTTGCGCTATCTCATCTTTTGCTGCCCTCTTGGGTACTACTTCTCAGCTAAGTGTTATAATATGTTCGCTGATGAAAGCTTCCTGCCGACACGTTCGTTGTTTTATTGCGTTCATTTGTTCAGGTTTAACCTTCCTGTGTTTTACTAATTTCCCAAGGATTAATTAACACCACATGTGTTCGACCCAGCAAGCTATCTGTTTAAAAAGAGTCGATGCTGCGTTTTTTCGCGCTGCTCAATTTTTAAATTTAACTACAAGTATCATTTTAAAATCAACATCCCGCCTTTCTTTGGTGTTGAACTATTTTGCGTATTGGCTAAGTTTTGTATCAACATGTTGAACTATGAAGTGTAGTAGCTCAACTTGTATCAACATATTCAACTTTTTTGTCAAAATTGTTTTCCTCTCAAAAGTGTAGCCAAGTCAATAGTCCTATCTTGACATAGATAATAGAGTGTAGCCAAGTTATTATAATATCTTGACATAGTCTACTGACTCAGTATACTTGTACTCTATTCCGTCCTCCCAGGACAGAGAATACCATTTCTCCACCGTGTTCTTTCCAACGTTATCAGACAAACACGTTATGAAAGACAAGGGAAAAAAAAAGCCAATTTCTTCCGTAACAAGCAGTTTCAGATAATCCATCCTAGCAACACGTTATGTTGGGTGAAAGAAAACAGATCAGCTACCCGCCCCTCTTCGTTTGGTGCACGATGGATTGTTCATGAAATATTCTAGTTAAAATTATCGTGTTTAGATTAAATTGTGTTGAAAGTTGTTGTCCCCCCCCCCTCTTTTCTTCTGTCTGGTCTGCTATCGTTGTAGCATTGCCACTTTCTGGTCTGATATCGTTGTAACATTGTCACTTTCTGGTCTGATATCGTTGTAACATTGCCACTTTCTGGTCTGATATCATTGTAACATTGTCACTTTCTGGTCTGATATTGTTGTAACATTGCCAATTTCTGGTCTGCTATCGTTGTATCATTGCCAATTTCTGGTCTGATATCGTTGTAACATTGTCACTTTCTGGTCTGATATCGTTGTAACATTGTCACTTTCTGGTCTGATATCGTTGTAACATTGTCACTTTCTGGTCTGATATCGTTGTAACATTGCCACTTTCTGGTCTGATATCGTTGTAACATTGCCACGTTCTGGTCTGATATCGTTGTAACATTGTCACTTTCTGGTCTGCTATCGTTGTAACATTGTCACTTTCTGGTCTGCTATCTTTGTAACATTGTCACTTTCTGGTCTGCTATCTTTGTAACATTGTCACTTTCTGGTCTGATATTGTTGTAACATTGTCACTTTCTGGTCTGCTATCTTTGTAACATTGTCACTTTCTGGTCTGCTATCGTTGTAACATTGTCACTTTCTGGTCTGATATCGTTGTAACATTGTCACTTTCTGGTCTGCTATCGTTGTAACATTGTCACTTTCTGGTCTGATATCGTTGTAACATTGTCACTTTCTGGTCTGATATCGTTGTAACATTGTCACTTTCTGGACTGATATCGTTGTAACATTGTCACTTTCTGGTCTGATATCGTTGTAACATTGTCACTTTCTGGTCTGATATCGTTGTAACATTGTCACTTTCTGGTCTGATATCGTTGTATCATTGCCACTTCTGGTCTGATATTGTTGTAACTTTGCCACTTCTGGTCTGATATCGTTGTAACATTGTCACTTTCTGGTCTGATATCGTTGTAACATTGCCACTTCTGGTCTGATATCGTTGTAAAATTGTCACTTTCTGGTCTGATATCGTTGTAACATTGTCACTTTCTGGTCTGATATCGTTGTAACATTGTCACTTTCTGGTCTGATATCGTTGTAACATTGTCACTTTCTGGTCTGATATCGTTGTAACATGGTCACTTTCTGGTCTGATATCGTTGTAATATTGTCACTTTCTGGTCTGATATCGTTGTAACATTGTCACTTTCTGGTCTGATATCATTGTAACATTGTCACTTTCTGGTCTGATATCGTTGTAACATTGCCACCGTCTGGTCTGATATCGTAGTAGCATTGTCACCGTCTAGTCTGATATCGTTGTAACATTGTCACCGTCTAGTCTTATATCATTGTAAAATTGTCCCTGTCTGGTCTGACATCGTTGTGACATTGTCGGCTCATTAAGACATTGACCTGCACGTGCCTGGGTCGGGCTTTGTTAACATCCAAGTCCAATAACAACAGAGATCACGGGTAACGATCCACTATTTTTTTTTTATTTTCCTTGCTGAATCGTCTCTGAGTTCAACATTGCAGCAACGTCCCTAGCGATAATGGCGGTGGACGAAATATTGCAACGTTTCGCAAAGTTGTCATTTTTTTAAAAAAAATGTTGAAGATTATTTAAATACACAGATTGAGTACATTTCCCGTTGTTATGTTGTATTTCAAGAAGACAGGAGACATGATTGCATCCATGTTTAAAAATAAAGAAACATTTTAAGAATTGTGTAAACAAAATGTTTGAATTTAACCTGGGAACATTAACCATATATTATCTACTGCAACATTGATAGTTAGGCTTCGGGAGAGGGGTGAATTTAAGATGGGGGTTGGTATTAAGATGTAGTTGGCTTTAAGATGGGGGTTGGGTTTAAGATGGGGGTTGGGTTTAAGATGGGGGTTGGGTTTAAGGCGGTGTTGGGTTTAAGATGGGGGTTGGGTTTAAGGCGTGGTTGTGTTTAAGATGGGGGTTGGGTTTAAGGCGTGGTTGGGTTTAAGATGGGGGTTGGTTTAAGGCGTGGTTGGCTTTAAGATGGGGCTTGGGTTTAAGGCGTGATTGGCTTTAAGATGGGGGTTGGGTTTAAGGCATGGTTGGGTTTAAGATGGGGGCTGGGTTTAAGATGGGGCTTGGGTTTAAGGCGTGCTTGGGTTTAAGATGGGGTTTGGGTTTAAGCTAGGGGTTAGGTTTAAGCTGGGGGATGAGCATAGGATTTTGCTTGAATTAGGGATGAAGGTTGGGTTCGTGATAGGGCTTGACTTTGTGAGTGGGATTTAGTTTAGAATGAAGTTTGGGTTGGGGATTGGAGTTGAGTTTGGGATATGGCTTAAATCTGGATCGAAGTTTGGGTTTGAGTTGGATAGGAGTTTAGCTAGCGATAAGGCTTAAGTTTGGGATAAATTAAGAAAGCGCTACCTTAAACATTCTCCTTTGCATACACTCTACCATATACACACTCTACAAGACACATTTCTACCATACACCGCTCTACCATAAACATATCGTACCATACACACTCCCAAAGGTTCTACTAAAATGTTTCTAAAAAACGTTAAATCCGACTTCGTATTTTAGTATCCACTTAATATTAAGAAACATGGATAAAAAAGGATTAAACATGTCTTCTGGGTTTTAATTAGTCATACATGTATGTACATATAAGTTTATCCAAATGTAAGCTGCTCGCCCCGACTTCACAATGCTATCTCCGACAACCAATGCCGTATTTTACCTTTTCAAAATGCTATCTTCGACTACCAATGCCCCAGTTTAACTTTTCTGAATGCTATCTCCGACTACCAATGCCCTAGTTTAAATTTGCTGAATGATATCTCCGACTACCAATGCCCTAGTTTAAATTTTCTGAACGCTTACTCCTACTACCAATGCCCTAGTTTACCTGTTCAAAATATATCTCCGACTACCAATGCTCAAATTTAATTTTTCTGAATGCTATCTCCGACTACCAATGCCCTAGTTTACCTGTTCCAAATGCTATTTCCGACTACCAATGCCCTAGTTTAACTTTTCAGAATGCTACGTCCGACTACCAATGCCCCAGATTAATTATTCAAAATGCTACCTCCGACTACCAATGCCCCAGTTATATTATTCAAAATGCTACCTCCGACTACCAATGCCCCAGTTTAACTGTTTAGAGTCTAACGGAGGAATCTCATGTCATAAGACTTCTCCACTTTAGCACGTAATTTAAGACATCCGCTCAATGCCCAGGGAAAAGCTGCACGGACGGACCTTGCTGAAGAGTCCTGGCTGTGTGTTTGGTTAGAATAAAAAAAAGCAACTATAAAATGCGAGTTGATGGAGGTAATAACAACGAGAGTTATGTTGCGTTAAGTTCAGTTTCATAAAGAAAGGATCTCTTGCGGTAACCGTAAACCAGCAACTGGTCTTTCGAAAGTTTCACTGAACCTTAATGTCAATGCTTATGCAGGGATATTATATATGCGTTGACTCAATGTCTAAAATGATCGCCGATGTCAGGGATATTATATACGTGTTGACTCAATGTCTAAAATGGGCGGCGATGTCAGGGATATTATATACGTGTTGACTCAATGTCTAACATGGGCGGCGATGTCAGGGATATTATATACGTGTTGACTCAATGTCTAACATTGTCGACGATGTCAGTGATATTATATTGGTGTTAACTCCATATCTAACATTGTCGGCGATGTCAGGGATATTATATTGGTGTTAACTCCATATCTAACATTGTCGGCGATGTCAGGGATATTATATTGGTGTTAACTCCATATCTAACATTGTCGGCGATGTCAGGGATATTATATTGGTGTTAACTCCATATCTAACATTGTCGGCGATGTCAGGGATATTACATAGGTATTGACTCAATGTCTAACATGGTCGGCGATGTCAGGGATATTATATACGTGTTAAGTGTATTTCAAAATTAACTTAACTATACCCAATGCCAGTTCAATTTTGCAAGATGTAAAGATATCAACGAAGCAGTGGCGTAGGAAGTGGTGTGCTAGGTGGGTGCGGATTGGGGCAGTCCGCTCCACCACGATAATGTTTTATCAAAATATTTAGGTGCAACATTTTGGTGGAAGGTTCTGGTTCTCTGGTTCTGGTAGGGTTCTGGTAGGGTACGTTGCTGCATCCGTATACTGGCATATGTGCAACGGTTGGCGAAGCGATGCTGCCATCCTAACGGCTCCTAGCAGATGCCAGGGCAGCCTTAAAGCTTTCGACAGAAGTCGAGTACACGGCGGTTTTGTCCGGGTGGTTCCAAACGATTATTGTGCGTTTGAAGAATGATTGTTTATGTTGTACAGTGTTACTCCGGGTGTAATTGCTCATGGGGGGTTGTCAGAGGTTAAGTCAGTGTTTAGTGAGTGTTTAGCTCTTATTAATCCACCTGGCTTCTGTGGGGTGAGATGATGAATGGCCGGCACTATCCTCCAGACCACATTATATAAGAATGTTAGGCGGATATTTTCTCGTCTATCCTTGAGAGAGGGGATGTCAAATCTGTTTAAGAGGCCAGTGACGTAGCCAGGAGTGGTGGTTTTGTAGTCACAAGGTGGTTGCAAACAGTTTTGATTGTTCCGCGAAGTAGGGGGGATCAACCCTAGCTACGCCACTGCAGCTATGCGATTATCAAGCAAGTAAATTCTCTCCTCGATGCTTCTTTGGTGGTGCAATTTATTGGCTTACTAACTTTGTACCATGAAATCAACAAGCACACCATTTAATTTTGTATGTTTGTTCGTCACATTTTTTTTTTCGAAATCGCAAATTTGAGAACTTAATCTATTATATGTGTTTAGCATAGTTTGTATGCGTCTGTCCTATAAAACAAACACACATAACTCAAAGACAGTTCCTTTTCAAATCATTATGTGTGTGTGTGTTTGTGTCAAAGAAGCAATACAAAACTGAACTCTTAGATGTTCTCACTATCGTGAATAATATCCTCATCATTCACTGACCTCTCCGACGCCCGCTACAATATACTTTCTTCTCTCTTCATAGCACCCCCCCCCTTTAAGACGCCCACTACAACAATACACTTTCTTCTCTCTTCATAGCATCCTTCCCCTTGTCCGACGCCCACTACAACAATACACTTTCTTCTCTCTTCATAGAATCCCTCCCCGACGCCTAAATATCTAACGATTTTGAAGTCCTTGTCTTTTTCCAGTGGAACTTTAATCTCCATTCCCACGTCATAGCGCTCCACCATGCCCCACCACCACGCCATGCCCTGCCACCACGCTATGCCCCTACACCACGCCATGACCCCCACCACGCCATGTCCCACCACGCCATGTCCCCCACCATCGCCACACCCCAAGCGGATTCTACTCACACAGACTTCCTAAATCTTTTAAAATGAAACTCTCGTCAAAGACACAGACCTGTCAATCATGCGCCATATTTAAAGTTCAAAGGTTAGTCCCTGCCACATTTGCGCGATCAGATTATTTTTTTTACCCACACGTAGCCCCAATTCTCCTCTTATCGTTACAAATGTGCACTTTTCCTTCTATGCAGATGCTTTAAGACATTTATATATGATAAGATCATTTATTTCATTTTAAATAGACTCATAAATCTCTTTGTAAAAAGGAAAGGGGGGGGGGAAGAATTATATTTATAGTAGTAAGAAACAAAACTAACTTATTCTGTATTATTGTGTATATGTTACGGCCAAAGCCCGAAATCGGCCAAATCGGGAACTGGCCGGCCAAATCGGGAACTGGCCAATATCGCATCAAATTGACCGGCCAATGTCCGATCTTTTCTAGATTTTGGGATTTGGCCAGCCAGTTTGCGAAATGGCTGGGGGCGATCGGCCAAAGTCTGAAGAAAATGTTCATGAGCGATTTTGGGTGTTTGTATACTGTAATGATAATCATATTATATTGATTATTAATTATACTAAATTGCCAAAAAGTCAAATTAGTTTATTACAGTAAATGACTAATCTCTATCAACACTTGTTACAACAAGATGAACTTTTATGACATTTCGAATTACACAGCAGTTCGTTATTTTTACATTTGCAGCGATTCGTTGAGCACTTGGTAGTACAATTTCATCGAGTGTAGCATACACACCGGCCATTTCCAGTACATCGGACATTGGCCACAGGCCTCGGCCAAAGTGCGAAATGGCCGGCCAATTCGCGAACTGGCCGAACTTCGGGCTTTGGCCGTAACATATACAAACATGTCATTAAACCATCATCGCCGTGATGACTATTTAAGTATTTTTTTAAATCCGTTTTTATCGACTTCGATTTTATTCGTGTGTTTAGGGCATACTCTTCGGAAGGCAAATTGACCCACTTCCCGTCAAACAATTCACCTGAAACTGGACACATAGACTGGTTACGTATGACAACAAATTCTTAAAATTTTCAGTCCCACCGCCGCCCTAACCCTAACACATCATTCCTGTTTTCCAAGGGGAAAGTGAATAACATATGGCGTGTTCAACGGTTGTGTGTTTTTGGTGTGGAGATTGCTTGTGAAGATTTTCCCGTGTGCTTTATATGTGTGACGTATATGAGTATGCAGTAAAAAAGGTGACCAGAAATACGCGCACATGACAAACGCGCACACGATAAACGCGCACAGAAAATTCCGCAAAAACACAGCTGCGCACAGGAAAACTGCGCACACCGACAGTTGCGCACACAGAAAACAGCGCACACCGACAAATGCGGACACCGAAAATTCCGCACACGCACAGTTGCGAACGTTGACAATAGCGAACGCATACAAATGCGCAAATTTCTATGAAATTTAGGCTTAGTTAGTACTAGGAGTAGGAAGATTATTCATTTAAACTATAATTATTATTAATGAAACTAAAATAGGCTTAGTTATATACTAAGACGATTATTTGGCTAATGTTAACAGATATCACCCTGACTTCGTTAAAGATACATTTAGTTTAGGGTTCAGGTTAGGTTTAGGGATAGATTTAGGGTTCAGGTTAGGGATACATTTAGGACATTTTTACATTATTTTTAAACATTTTATTCTTAATTTTACGATTCACTGCAATCAGGTTGGCAGCCATGGTAAAAAACGCGGTGATATCTCTCAACATTTACCGATTATTTTAAATTATAATTTTAATACTTCATTACGATGATATAGTCTATCATAGTTGTACTATAAAGGCCTACGTACTAAGTGTTAATCGAATGGAGAATATAAATTCAAACGTTCATTGCCTACAGGCGTCATTTTGCTTATTGTGACTATAATTTAATAATTTTAATTTAAAAGTAATATTTTCCACAACGTTATCAGACTCTTAACTCGCCTTATACTTATAATAACTTATACTTATATCAGTAATCTTTTTAATACCCGGTATTTAAATATATTTTACAGGAGAATTAGCCCACTGTCAATGAAATATTTAAAAAAAATAATTCTTCTTTGCCACATAGAATATTAACTTTTGCTGCAATAAATCTATTGTTACCTATATAATTACTATTATTATTATTATTATATTTGTGTATAGTTTTAATTTTATAAATCATAAATAAGATGACCCAATTATTTTTTAATTATTCGTCTTTAAAAGGATTCTTTAATAATTATTTCTAATCCCAGCCACTTATTATCCTTATAATCCGACTTGTCTTTTAAGCTGACAACCAACTATAACCTTTTCAACTCTTTAATGAAATTTTAATTACATTGTACGATTCCAATTGTGCGCAAATGTATGTGTTCGCTATTGTCAACGTTCGCAACTGTCCGTGTTCGGAATTTTCGGTGTCCGCATTTGTCGGTGTGCGCTGTTTTCTGTATGCGCAACTGTCGGTGTGCGCAGTTTTCCTGTGCGCAGCTATGTCTTTGCGGAATTTTCTGTGCGCATTTATCGTGTGCGCGTTTGTCATGTGCGCGTTTTTCACGGAACCGTAAAAAATACAATTTACTTTTTAAAAGTGGGAAAATGAAGGAGATATGAAATGCGTTTTCGCCATAAGTGTACCCATTTACATAACCGCCTCTTAGTAAACGAATAATCTCGTGCAATGATAGAAATGCAAACAGAAATGCTTAATAAGGATTTATACGTAACACTATACTTGTAGTTGTTTTTCTTTTAAAATTATCTTGTTTAATTATTCAACGATAAGGGAAATTCATTTATACCCACATATATATATATATATATATATATATATATATATATATATACATATATATGTGTGTGTGTATATTCGGAAAAAAATGGGTATGTATTAACAGAAACCCTAAGACAATATATATTACATCATTGATAAGGAATATGAAAACTTTTTCCGTCTCACGAAAATATACTTAAAGACAATCCGTATTTTTCAAGGGAACAAAAAAAATGTTTGCATATTATTTCAAAATGAATATCTCTGCTGTTGAGCGTCTTCAAACAGGGCGAAATATTCAATAATTAGAAACAAAATGCATGAATTTGTTTGTTGTCTTTATAAGACAAGCTATAAGGACATTTAAAAGAAGTTAAAAAATTAAAGCATCCGACTTGATGCAAATATGAATGAATAAATTTAACAAACATCAGCGGCTGTGGATGACCAGGCCGTCCGAGTAGTCTAGTCGAACAAAAACATGGTTGAAAAAAATAGACATACAATGTAATGTTTAAAAAACGGCTTAGAGCTATCAATCAGTTTCATACGCTGCACAAACTATGAGCGAAATCTTAAAGGAGACCACGCGTGAATAGCGCAGAGCTGTTGGAAAGAAGTAGATTCTATAAGCTATTGGGTGGCCTAGTAGGTGGAACTCTAAATAGAATTATAGTGGAATGGGTGGCCTAGTAGGTGGAACTCTAAATAGAATTATAGTGTAACGGGTGGCCTGGTAGGTGGAACTCTAAATAGAATTATAGTGTAACGGGTTGCCTTGTAGGTGTAACTCTAAGTAACAACATGGTGGTTCAGATGAGGTGATGATAAAGCTTGGGTTATGTCGCACTCTAAACGACCAAAAGAAATCATGAACCACACATAATATGTGATAGCGATGACCAACTAGACGTAAGTATATGTAATAGCAAGGTGCACTGGCGGTAACATAAAGAGATCTTTCGTGCAGTGTTATAGCACGGTGCACTGGGGGTAACATAACGAGACCTTTCGTGCAGTGTCATAGCAAGGTACACCTGACATAAAATAAGGAGATCGTTAATGTAATATAATAGCAAAACAAGCCATTAATCCTGTAATCACGAATTTATATGAAATGACATACGCTATAACCATAAATTGCCAGCAATAAATCAAGCGACATTGTCAGTGTCTAATAATGTCAACGTAGGCTGGGCGTAGTTCTTGTACCAGAAGTGTAGCTAGAGTTTTGGCCAAAGGACACGATTCATATTTAGACGCCTCAACGCTGAAATCCATTATCATCATCAATAAAATAGTTTTAAAGCCCATTTTTACGCCCCTCCCCAATAATCTTGCGCCCGGGTATATCTGTCCGCTCTACCCCCACCTCATGCTACGTCGCAGTCTTGTACTTCTATATTGAGAGGTGGATTTAAACAATA
Organism: Omphiscola glabra; assembly: GCA_964017045.1. Lineage (NCBI taxonomy): Eukaryota > Metazoa > Mollusca > Gastropoda > Lymnaeidae > Omphiscola > Omphiscola glabra. The sequence continues at coordinate 25,262,472 of OZ024807.1, read as the reverse complement.
ACTACACCCTGCTTAAAAGGCGTGTTATTGACAGGGTGAATATTCGACTTCATGAGCGTACCCCCAATAAATTATTAATTGTTGTACAATGATAAACGTAACAGGCAAAATCGGGGGGTTGGGGGTGGGGGGGGTGGAGTCGTGAACGAGTTATTGCAATCGGGAACCCTATTTTCTCGACTACACGGCAATAAAACAACGAATACTCAAACCGATAGAAAAGTCAACGCACAAAACACGCGAATGTAATTGAAAAATAACACTTACCTTATCCCTCTAATTGAAATCGTCATGAAAAGTTATTAACAAAAAAAAAGAGAGAAGTAGCGGGCCCCGCGCGGCCGCACCGGTCTTATTGGTGGTATTATCGTTTCATTTCGTGGCGCGCTCTAAACTCTCGGCGAGGCCTCGGCGGTCGGATTGTTTCTCAATAAAACACAAACAAACAGGGGAAGCCACTTGCAAGGATCCGCAGATTGAATATATTTATATTATTGTTACCTCCCCGCTTATGAATGGCAGCGATTCTAAAAATAGTGACGGCTACGCCCCCCTTCAAGCTATTTTTAAACTATTTTAATTAAAATGGATCTGTTAGAAAAGGAAGGAAAAAAAAATATGTATGACATCTGTGAGAGGGAAAAACACACATTATGGTTCATTATTTATGTTATCATCACGCACTTTTATCACAATTTGTATTTTTTACTTCAGTCCTATCTGCTTGCACTTCATGAATAGACACGAAGATATTTCTGTACTAGGGGCGCTCACAATATTATATGTTTTTTATAGAATTTTTCCCTATCAGGAGCTAACAGATTGAAAGTATGACTCCAATGTAGCTACTGTTACATCATTGACAAAAAATAGACGCATGTATATCATTTGAGAAACTTCTTTCTGATTCTTGATTTAGTAGTATATTATTTACCTGTATTTCATTTTGGATCACTTTTATGTCTCATATGAGTTTTGTATGATTATTATTCTAATTAAAGGATTTCGTTTGAATCTTTCTGACTCTTATATTGAATCTACTATGAATCTAATACATGACTCCTTAGAGACTCTTATATAAATCTCGTGTTTATCTAGTAGTACTCTTGCATAATGTTGAATTCTATTGTATTACTGTTATCGTAAATAGCTACTGCCCGACTTGTGCACCGTATTTTTCCAGCTTTAGTTCATGAACACCCCTGTCCATGATAAGTCACGAGGAAGAGTTAACAGCCAACAGCTTTAGTTCATGAACACCCCTGTACATGATAACTCACGAGGAAGAGTTAACAGCCAACAGCTTTAGTTCATGAACACCCCTGTACACGATAACCCACGAGGAAGAGTTAACAGCCAACAGCTTTAGTTCATGAACACCCCTGTACACGATAACTCACGAGGAAGAGTTAACAGCCAACAGCTTTAGTTCATGAACACCCCTGTACACGATAACTCACGAGGAAGAGTTAACAGCCAACAGCTTTAGTTCATGAACACCCCTGTACACGATAACTCACGAGGAAGAGTTAACAGCCAACAGCTTTAGATCATGAACACCCCTGTCCATGATAACTCAATGGGAAGAGTTAACAGCAAACAGCTTTAGATCATAGACACCCCTGTCCATGATAACTCACGATGAAGAGTTAACAGCCAACAGCTTTAGCTCATAGACACCCCTGTCCATGATAACTCACGAGGAAGAGTTAACAGCCAACAAGCTTTAGCTCACAGGTCAGGTCAAATAAAAGAGAACGCATGCGTAACAGATCTAAGAGGTTTACTTGCAAAAAACTATACATCTCTGCATATTGTGTTGATGTTTCATCCGGGGGCACAGTGGCCTTACCTGCCCAGGAATCCCTGTTATTTTTGTAGCAACTATTTGTAAGGTGAGCTAAGAAGCGATGAGGCAAAGAGAAGTATTTTGTATTTATTTGCTTGATCCTTCTTAGAGCATCGTCCAGGTTACATATCTGATATCCTAGAGACTAATTGGGGCTTAATTGTGTCTAAATTGTCTTAAATAATTGGCTTCAAATATTCTTAGGTTTATCAATAGCAATGATGCATATTTATATTCTCCTGTATAATATAGCATGGCTTCTTTTTTAACATATGCTTTATGGCTTCCAAGCAAAACTTTATATTTGTATATTAATATAGATATGTCAACAATTAATTGCTGGTTTCCATTTTAACACATAGAAATATACTATTTTATATATTGGTTTTATAATGTTAACTATACACACTTTAACTTTAGTAAGTTTAACATACGTACCAAAAGCAAACTGTGTACGCCAATGTGATACAAATCAATATTACCAGTAAATCAAGACCATGTTACATCCACGCTTTACTGAACACGCCAGTACCAGGAATAGGCGCTGTATATTCGTGTTAGGATTCAACTTAGATGTCACGATGTTACAATTATTTCTACATTCAGGCAAAATGCCTATTCTCCAAATAGCACCAGATACCATTTCTTCCGTGTTCTTAACATTTCTGCCCCAACAAGATCTATGGTAGACTTTAATCACAATATTGGAAAAGAAAATATAACATGCAAGTGCCTAAAGGCTAAGCAAAATTACCGATATGAATTTAAATATTTAATCATTTACTAAATTTCTAGAATTAAACTAAAGGACGGCTACTCTAATATACAAACAATTACGTCATTTACAAACTAACCTCTAAACAAATTTCTCCAGCCTCTACAGATACGTATCCAGGCAACAGGAGAAGACGCTTATCGCATAAAGCTACTCTCGAAACAACAGGCTTCGAGAATTACGGATCTCGCCTCGAACTCACAGACGAGGTCTTTGCACCCAGAATGGCGAGGCTCCCCCGGGGGAGCTAGAAGCCGATAATGGTGCCGTGATGCAGATATTTATCACAGTGATTTTTTGACAGTTTCAGGGAGTAAAGTGGAGGGAGTCCCAACGATGTGACTGAGACAGCACACAATTAAATGCTCACCACCTTTGTCAGGTAGCAGCCTTCCCAAACGTAATTATTTTATTGACTCTCAAATTTGATTCGGTGTTCTCACTCTTAACATTGGCTGTCGACTGAATCTTAATATTGGTGTTTTATTTTAGTTTCATTAAAATTCCTTGTACTTAACATTTTAGAAATTTTGATAATAAAATAACTTATACTGTACTACGTTTCTAAGTCTTCTTACAAATGTATGTACCTATGAATGAACACATTAATAACTAACTCACCCTGTGAATGAGCACAGCAATAACTAACTTACCCTATGAACGAAGAGAGCAATAAATAACTCACCTTTTAATTAAACATTGCAATAACTAACTCATCCTATGAATTAAAAGAGGAATAACTAACTCACCTTTTAAATAAACACAGCAATAACTAACTCAATCTAAGAATTAAAATAGCAAAAACTAATTCATCCTTTAAATTAACACACCAATAACCTAATCAGCTTATGAGTGTAAACCAATATTTAATCCCACTGTCAATAAACCGTTTATCAATAAATTCACTATCAATAAACTCACTATCAATAAACACACTATCAATAAACTCACTATCAATAAACTCACTATCAATAAACTCACTATCAATAAACTCACTATAAATAAACTCACTATCAATAAACTCACTATAAATAAACTCTTACCATCAATAAACTCACTATCAATAAACTCACTGTCAATATACTCACTATTAATAACCTCATTTCAATGAACTCACTATTAATAAACTGATTATCAATAAACGCACCTAGAACTTTATCACCTGATGTTTTCTTGACTATATTTTTTTTAAAAAAATATTTCTTTATGCATGTTATTTACATCCTATGTATTATCAACAAACTTCATTTCCTTGTGTTAGGGAATTTCCTGTTATTTTCACGGAATAAGGAATTTCCTGGGTTTTTGTCTGGTCACTGAAAATGTAATTTCTCTGTCTAAATCTCCTCTTCACCTTCAAGTCTTTTCTTTTTTGCTCCCCTTTTACTCATATGTCAATCCCCTACCTTATTCTGGTCATACCGGTATTTATCCGCCCTCCCCCCCCGCCCCCCCCCCCCTTTTTATTATTTTTTTTAAAGGCATGGCGATTCAAATCATGAAACCAAAAGTAATTTGAAAATGCCTTTCTGTAAATCTTTATTAAATTAAAATTGATATCGTCTTCTTCCTCCCCCCCCCCTCCCAGAAAACCCTAACCATCTCTCTCTCTCTCTCTCTCTCTCTCTCTCTCTCTCTCTCTCTCTCTCTCTCTCTCTCCTTTAAAACATTCACTTTCAAAATGACGCTCAGCCCCCATGCTGTAATCTAGCAAGTGTGTAGCGTAAACAAGGCATTAGCCAAAATGGGCTAACGGCTAGAAGCTACCCCGAGATTCGCAAATTAAGTCAATAAAAACCTCCCCAGGTGTAAGGGTATGAGATTGATCGGGTATTTACTTCCAGGTACAGGTTCTCAAACTATGATTCAGTAAAACGTAAACAAAATATATGTCATGTTTATTTTAAGACCAAATAAGTTAACATAGCTATTTTAAACGAAATATATATATATATATATATTTTTTTTAAAGTTTAATGTGTATTGTGCAAATAGAATATATATATAGTCAAATGTAGTAGAGAGAAAGTCATATGTAATAGAGAGATAGTCAAATGAAATATAGATAGTTATATGTAGTAGAGTGATAGTCAAATGTAATAGAAAGATGGTCAGATTTAATAGAGAGATAGTCTTTTGTAATAGAGAAATATGTAAGCTGTTGCTTGAAAATAAAGCACTATTGAAGGAGCTTGGAGAAAGAATATTTTAAAATATCGGCCCGCTTCTGTATAACTTCCAAACATTACTTCCCCTACCTCTGGTGTGTTGTTGACCTAAAATGTATTTCCAAATCAATATGTTTACAGTGTTCATCGAAAATCATTCATCAATATTAAATAGTTCTATAACCTCAGATGGTAAATATCTTAAAAATTAGTTTGTTCTCAAATGTTCGTGCTGATGCTGACAGTAATTAATGTACATAAATTCGCAAATATAATGATCGCTAAAATAATTTGTAAAAAAATACATTTGTATCAAAGAGTTTTTGGTCTTTTCAAAATATAGTGGTATCGATCATATGTTATCAGTAGCCGAGTCCGTGAGTGGTATCGATCAAAAATGTTTAATTCGACCTTGACCTCCATTTCGTCTCTCTGGTGTGCGGATCAGGGTCTTCTTAAAAACTGTGTAACAGCTTTATCGGAAAATAATTGGGTCAGATGCATTTGAAAAATTAAGTGAATGTCCAGTATCGCGAATTGTAACATTGTGTGTGTGCTTACCTTGTCAAACATAAAGGTTTACTAATGCTTAAATCGTACAATTTGTCTAGATATATACAGATATACATTAACAGCAGAACTTGAAAGGAAAGTGAATTCGATGAAGATGAGATGTTTCAGGGTATCCTTGGCATCTGCTATGGAGACTATATCACCAACGAAAGAAAGGATTCGTCAAGCTGGACAGTACGATGACCTCCTGGTGTCTGTAAAAAAAGCGCAAACTTGAATGATATGGCCACGTGACCAGAAAACAAGGCCTCGCCAAAGAAATCTTGCAGGGCACAACTAGAGGATTGAGAAGAAGAGGAAGACAGAGAAAAAGATGGGAAGATAACATCAAGGAATGGACGGAATTAAAACTAGGCGATGCTATGTGTAGGGCAGAAGACCGAGAGGAATGGTGAAGAATAGTTTGTATGTCATCTACGGCGCCCCAACGGTCGAAGGACTACGGGACCTGATGATGATGATGTTATAGATATATGACTTGTGAAGGGGGACAACAATTTATGGATCCGAAGAAAGCCAAACTTTTTTTTTCTTTACTTTATATCATGTTATTTCATTTATTGAAATCTGATGTTAAGCAGAGAATAATCACTTTCTACAAACCCATGGTCCACGGATTTTAACCCATTCTTTATAGTGTTATAGTGCGACTGTAGTGCTTGCATTTTGTTACGGTCGGACTTGCATAATTGAAAGAAGTGATGGGGGCGAATAAGCCATGAGATAGTTGAAATCCATTTTAACGAACATAAAAAATTACATGTGACACACACACACACATATATCTATTAAATATAAGAATATCATTTAAATTATAAATATATAATATATAATGCATCTCAAGCATTTGGTACTCCTCTGCACCAGAACTACCTATAAATATCTGTGAAAACTGTACACACAAATGGTGTTAATTTAAAGCAATGAGTGATCCTACTGAGCCCATCAACACATGAGAAAGGTCAATGTTATTGTAAGTTGACTCTTCGAATCAAAAGAATAAAATAGAAAATTTGTTTGAGTACTTTCTCGTGAAGAAATACTGGACTTGATATAGAGATATACACGAGGGATCAGCTTATAACAGGGTAACTCTGGATGGCTAAATCTATATTTATGTCGCATCGTTCTAAATGTAACAATGGTCTAACTGACTCATTCTATTTATATAACATTTGTCTGACTAATTCTAGATATGTAACTTTTCTCTAGCCGACTCATTCTATATACGTGACATCCATCTAGCTGACTAATTCTATGTATGTAGCATCGGTCTTACTGACTAACTATATATAGTCAACATTTGTCTAACTGACTATTTCTATATATTTAACAACGGTCCAACTGTGTTCCACTTAAGACTACATTTTAAAAGACTGTATATGTAGCGTAGGTAATTCGCACATTTTAAACTAACCTTTTTCAATAACGAACCACCAGCGATCGTTATACAGATTGAAACAGAAACAAATACATTCTTCTAAATTTTCGCTCAGACAAAAATATAAACGTTTTCTTCAGTGGCGTAGCTCATGTCAGTGCGGCCTGGTGGGGGTCAATATTTTTTCCGCCACCTTCCACGAAATAAAAAAAAACAACCTCTGAAGTTGTCAGATAATGCTTGACCCCTCAATTTAAAGAAAAAAGTTCCAACAGGGGCGTACCGTCCCCTCCGAAGCCCCTTCATACGCCACTGGTGTCGCTTCTACGTAGTTGGAAAAAGTCGACTTCCACGCGCGTCAGTTCGATTAACTTATTTCGATTCCAATTATCGGCCTGCCACCCCTCCCCCCAGCGCATCCCCCCACACCCACAACTGCCCTGACCTAGTAACATCTACCATCTTCGATACATCCAACAGCAATATTTTTGAAGTGCCGGCCCAGCTGTCGGACAGGTAATTAACATGTATCTCTCACACCTGTCCTAATGAGGTTTCTCCCCGTATCTAGATCTTAAAAGTCTAGCCGCGGTCATAGAGTCGATGCCAAAGGTCTTTTCAAATTTTTTTCTTTAAAAATCCACTTTCAGCTTCGACATGCACTTAAATCAAGTTTATGTTTGTAACATAAATGAATAAAAACAAAGATCACCTACCCCCAAAAAATGTATGTTTAATGAGTGGCCACTGCAGATAATGTATCGATTAAAACAGTTTTTTAAAGGGAAAAACGTGTATAAATAAACTGATTGACTCCAAGAACCTTACGTCCCATATCTGGCTCAAAACTCGAGCTTAGATGTACACCCAAGAAACCTCCAAGTGCCTGGTACTCATCCCTTCCGGGATGTTGAGCTTGCCTCGTTCTGCCCCCCTCCCCCCACCCCCCACAACTTCCCGAAACCGCTAAGGCTATTAGTGGTGTGAGGTGAGGGTAAATCCTTTTGTAATTATCGATACAATCTCTTACATTTATCACAACCTTTGTGCACTAGACCAGTGATACCCAACGGTTCTAGACATGTTACCAGAATGCCTGTCAATTAATTTGAAGATATCACGATAGCCATCCACGACTTAAAGCTAAAATCATTTACTACTATTAATAGTGAAGCCATTAAAGAAAAAACTTAAACTATTTTTTTTTATAATCAAACTAAACAAACAGATTGTAACGAAGATGAAATGTTTATTTTTCGGGTGACAGTCAAAGCTAAATGTCTGTACACATTTATGCAGTTGACATAAACGGTGATTGACATGTATATATGCTTCCAATAATGCATAGAGCCGAGATAAAAAGTTAAAACTTAATTCAATACGGAACAATAGATTTTACCAAAAGAGGACTTAACATTATGTTCCCGATTTCGCAGTATCTTTCCCGATTTCACCGTATGTTCCCGATTTCACAGTATCTTTCCAGATTTCACCGTGTGTTCCCGATGTGACGACATGTTCCTGATTTCACCGTATGTTCCCGACTTCGTTTGTGTTCCCACAACTGCACTGATCCTACATCATTCATTAAGTTGAACAAGGTAAGAAAAGAGAGAGAGAGAGAAATGTGAACTTACCCGGGTGCAAGTGAGCTATGTGTCTCGAGTTACTGATGCGTGTTTTCATACTCTCTAATCAGCCATAGCGGAATCCAGGAGCACCACGCTCGTGCGTGGGGAGTCACGTGTTTTTGTACACGAGTGGTTCTGTTTTGATTTAAATTCTCAAACTAACCTGGTTCTCAAAGTATTTCTTTAGGACATCTTAAAAAGACTAAAAAAAATATTTTTTAAAAAAAAATAAGACATACCTATTTTGTAAAAAAAAAATGTTTTTGGAGCTTACAGTGTATGTGCATACATTTGTAGATAGCGTCTGATACTTCCTCAGGTCACGTTCTTCATTTTTAAACTGTGCGGCTAACCAGTGGGAAGTGTGCCGCCAGAAAAAAAAACACGGGTTAGTGTGGTTTTCATAAAATATGAAACAATGTATTTCTCTCTACACAGCTGCATGTGTTAGACGCAATTATTTTAATTCACATTGTAGCTTGAAAGATTTAAATAAAACTATTTTAAAACTCTACTGTCTTCATGACTTTCGAGAAAGTCTTATTTTATTAACCTATGACAACAACTACGATGCACATACTCTGAGACTTAAACCATATGCATACGTATACTAGCATGATTTTTTACTGTCCCTTAATTGTGTTTACAATATTAAGGTTAGTAGAAACTGTAGAAGTTTTATAAATTAACATTTAAAACAATGGACTTGTCATTAAACAATTAGGATTTAAGTTCGTTAGTGGCACTAGACACGTTAGTGGCACTACACACGTTAGTGGCACTAGACACGTTAGTGGCACTAGACACGTTAATGGCACTAGACACGTTAATGGCACTAGACACGTTAGTGGCACTAGACACATTAATAGCACTAGACACGTTAGTGGCACTAACACGTTAATGGCACTAGACACGTTAGTGGCACTAGACACGTTAAGGCACTAGACGCATTAATGACACTAGACACGTTAGTGGCACTAGACACGTTAATGGCACTAGACACGTTAGTGGCACTAGACACAATAATGGCACTAGACACGTTAATGGCACTAGACGCATTAATTGGCACTAGACACGTTAGTGGCACTAGATACGTTAGTGACACTAGACACATCCGCAATATACCAACCATCACATCCTTCAAAACTGCACTCAAAACACATCTCTTTAAACTCTACTATCCTGACTGATTCCCCCCTCTGACCGTTAAACGATGCTGTTGGGTGCCGTCCATGGCTTGACATTTAAAAAGTTATGGAATGGTTTGAGCGAATACACATTTGTTTTGTTTTATTCAATTAATGTATGTTAATTTTTAAGTTCATGATTATGTATGTTCAACGTGGTGAACCCAGCCCTAGGCTGGGGTACTACGCTATAGAAAACCCCTAATAATAATAATAATAATAATAGTAGCACTAGAAACATTATTAGCACTAGATACGTTAGTGGCACTAGACACGTAAGTGCCACTAGACGAGTCAATAGCACTAGACACGTTAGTGCCACTAGACGAGTTAGTAGTACTAGATACGTTAGCGGCACTAGATACGTTAGTAGAACTAGACGCATTAGAGGTCCTAGACACGTCAGAGGTAAAAACACGTACATACACTTGGAGTTTTCTGCGTCCCCCGGCTCGTGTGTGTACACACGTGGCAGAAGTCAAAACACAAACACTGTCAGCTCAGAATCGTTTCACAAACAAATCATTAGTAGTTGTGAACATAAAATCAAGTGAAAACTCACAAAAATAAACACATGTCTATAAGCTAATTGATGTTAAGTGATGTCTGTTGTGTGTGTATTGAACCATAGCTTTTATATATTGACATTGTGTTTTCTTTTTTAGTGCTAACCCGAAGCAGTGCTTCCTACTTCCAGAAGTCTCAAGTAAGAAATTTATTATGCGCTTAGATCAGTGGTTCTCTCTCTTCCTAAAGCCACGACCCTTTAATATAGTTCCTCATGTTGCGGTGACCCAAACCATACATTATTTTCGTTGCTGCTCCAAAAATATATATTTCCCGTTGGTCTTAGGCGACCCCTGTGTAAGGGCCGTTCGACCCCTAAAGGTTGAGAACCGCTGATTTAGATAAACATTTTTGAAAAGACCAATACGAATATACGGAAAGGATAAAGTCGGATTATGTAAAGCGTAGGTATGTCTTCGTAAAGAGCATTTGGAGTCTTGCAATGAACAATAATGTGATCTTGGTAAGAGTTATTGAGATCTTCAGCTTCGTGAAAAAACCAAATAAATGGCGTCATATCCCGTAGAGGGTCCTGCCCGTCTTCACTACATTATTTCACTCAGGCCGAACCATGTCATTTGATCTCCAAGGGCCACAAGGTGGTGAAAGTCGTACTCTACGGTCTACATTAGCGGTTCTCTACCCACGGGTCACGACCCCTTTGGGGATCGTTCGAACTACGTTTACACAGTTGCCGCCAAAGACCATTGGAAAACACATATTTATGAATTAGCAACGAAAATAATTGTATGGTTGGGGGTTGAGAACCACTACTATTAATTGTCACACCAACTCCATTTGATCTGACAAAGAATAATCCGCATATTTTAAAGACAAAATTCATGTGGTGAGAAAAATGTGTATGAACTGTAAGAAGCAATTGTGATCGTGTAAAAAAAAAGCCTGTGGTATTTTTAAAATTAGTCTTAAGAGTATTGTTACGAGCAATTAGAATATCCTGATTCTTTTGTTAGAGTTTAGACTTCATCATTGTTTTGGAAAATGTTATTAACGTTATTTAGTCAGAATCCTCATGTCCCGAATATATTTTTCACTTTCATTCACAAACATTTCAATATTAGGAAAGTCATAGTACTCTCTGACACTCTACTTTCTTTCCATCAGTCTTACATTGATCATCTACTAAACTTTTGCATGATTTTCATAATGTCAGCACCTTCATGTGCTTTATCAGTATATAATGACTCTAGTCACGTTCTGTCTATATTGACTCTCCTCGCATTTTGTATATATTGACTTTACTCAGGTTCTGTCTGTATTGACACTACTCACGTTCTGTCTATATTGTCTCTATTCACGTTCTGTCTATATTGACTCTACTCACGTTCTGTCTATATTGTCTCTATTCACGTTCTGTCTATTTTGTCTCTACTCAAGCTATGTCTGTATTGACTCTACTCACGTTCTCTCTATCTTAATTCAACCCCTACCTATCCACCCACTATCACGTTTCATTGTACTCACCACTCTTTCGGTCATTCGGTCCTGTGAGTTTGGTGGCAGAAAATTGCCTGGTCTTGATTAGATTCTGCTGTGTATTGCGTGGTGAGGGGGTGGGGGAAAGTTGGGGTGGGGATAGTTACTCCAGCCTCGTGGAATTGTGTTGGTCTATTTGTGTGTTCGGTCGAACTTTTTGTCAAGTCACCGAAAATAGAACTGTGTGTGTGTGTCGTCTGAGTTGCTGAATTATAAGCTGTTGACATTGCAAGTATGTCTGGATATCCGATTACAGACTCACAATCCGATTTTCCATACGTGCTTTAAAATGTAATCGAATTTATACTGAAAAGCAATACTTCTTCTATTCAATTTCAAACGGCATCTAGTCGGAGTCTTATAAAATGAAATATACTTTTTTTTTAAAAGTAATTATTTATCAACAGTGTTTAAAAGAATTATTTTAAAAAAAAGAACTATTTGAACAATTCTATAGACTTGCGTAGCCAAATAACTAACATGATACAGTAAGAAATACAATTGTTTATGTTAAAAAAAAATATTAAAAAAATAAATATATAAATTGTGGACACAAATATCTTTCAACTATCATATTCTTTCTGTGACGATAAAAAGCTGATCAATTTTGCTCTTGAGACTCTGGATGTGACCATAAAAAAGCTGATTAATTTTGCTCTGGAGACTCTGAATGCGACCATTCACCAAACAGGAACAAACTTGTTGAGCGCACTTGCAGTAAATGTCAAAGTTTTGAAATGTTGGTTACACCGATGGTATGGGGATTTGATTTCTCGCTGACTTGCGTATACTTGACATCTTTCTGACTTGTATATACTGGACATCTCTCTGACGTGTGTACACTGTACATCTCTCTGACTTGTGTACAACATAACCATTCATTCATGTAGAAATAGTACTTGCTGTGTGTGGTTTTTTGTTTTGGTGTAACAATATAAATATTAATGAATACACATTCTGATGAAGATTATTGTTCAAGTAAGAATTATGGTATGATTTGTAATACTTGTCCGTGTCGTCATTTTCCCCCATCACCCTATTCCTACATCAAAGGACACAGCTCGGATTGATGAAAATCGTGTAGAGATTGATGGTTCGATCTGAGCCGACACAACCCGGCTTTTATGGACGGACAGCGGTAGGAATTAGCCAGTAAACCTTGTGACGACCGGACCGGGTTCTCGACGACCGCCTCGCGGTACCACGCGCGGAAGACGCCCAGACCACTTGAGCAAGTCGGTTGGTGATATTTCACGAGAAGTATCAAATAATCTATACGCCTGTCCGTGACTTCCTCTACAATTTAAATGAAAGAGATCCAAACAACAACAAAAAAAACAAAAAAAAGAAACAACCTCATTTCCTTTCTTTCAATGACGACATAGTTTTTTTGTAAAGCGTTTAAAAAAAGAAAATTCAAATTCATGTCTTCTCCAGGTCGATGATTTCTTTAATTTTTCCGGTACAGTTTAATCATCAGTACAACATATTGAGCGATACTTGAGTTCTTTATAAATACATTGTTAATAATTGACGGACAGCACTTATTAGATTATAATATAGATGTGTGTATTGTAATATGAACAGTGTATGTCGAAGCTTTCAATGTTAGCTAAATCAGAACACCAATTTACGCAAGTCAAATGTACACTGTCATGAAAACCATGAAATATGTAAACTGTCACCTTTATTATCGCCCACGTTTAAATACTTTTGAAATTCCCATCATAAATAAAACATGGTGTCAAATTAACGTTATAATAATCAAATGATTATGCTGTAATTTGTTTATTTCAAATACTATACTATATGACCCGATGTTTTCAGGATCATAATGATCTTTTGCCATAATTTCTACCTGCTATTGCGAAAACCCACCACAATACCTAACTTTAAAAGATGTATCTATGCAATTATATTTACTTATCTAAGATCATTAAGTTTTGAGAAGTACTTATCTTCTATATATTATACGCCTACCATACTCCTTTTCAAGCCCCTAAACTACATTTTTTTTCCTCTAAAGATGACCTTAAATTACCAAATCCAAATAATCACTAATTATATCACATTTTCTCCTAAAGAAGTTAATTTAGGGACGATTTCTACGCTAGAGAAATACTTTAAATTCTCATGTTTTTAAAATGTTAAATGTTCGGCCTACTCTACTCCTTTTCGTGCCCTTGAAATACAATTTCTTTCTCTAAAAATTGTGAAAACATAATCATAAATTTAAAACAAAAACTCTATATAAGATATAGATATATTTTATATTAATGGAATTTTATATATTGATAGCTTCATCAAAAATTTATACAAACTGATGCCTTATTTTTTTTATCAATTATGCATTATCAAAAAATTATTTTGGTAAATGTAGCGATATGGTCCCTCTATATATCTCTCACCCTAACCTGAACCCTAAATCTATAAACACAGGGCAGTGACTCCGTACAGGGACCACATATCTGAATCAGCCATTATTTTATCTAAAGAAGAATCTAGCAAGCGTTCTTTACACCCAATAACAGACTTGAGGGTCTTTTAAAAGTAAAAATAACAATACATATTATTATTATTTTTTTAAAAATATATATTAACCCATCCCAATTTTCAAGATTTAATTTACCCTCGTGTAAAATGATTGGGATTTGATATTCATGGGTATACTTACATAAATTACTCAAGAGACTGCCATTCAAGGATCGGTCTCATTAGCCACACGAAGAGCTGCAACCAGACAAGATAATCTATCGTCTCTCGTAGACGGAAAGATGCCATACCATACTTATGTAAATGTACCCACTTTTTCTTAACGCCATCTATTTTCTCAATTGGCAAACATAAATTATGTTTATTTTTTAAAAAGAGAATGTAACATGTCTTTTTTAACAAATGTAATACCCTAAGATTTAAAGATATTGTCATCCACTTAAAATTGTACACATCTTGTTTAGTAACCCCGATATGTGTGTACCTAAATTGCTAATTATTCATCAAATAAATTCATTTATTCTGAGACTTTTCTTGTGCTAGCTGGGGCTAAATGAAAGTATTGACAAACCCCCCTTCCCTTCTCAGAATTTTAAAAATAATAAAAATCTGCCACCGGATCGTAGTCCCGTCCCCAATTTTTTGCACTTCGCATAGTTTGTTCTTCTTATGGTGAGTGATAAGTGCATTACTGAATGACATTTTTTTGTCTTTGTAGTTTCGCTGTACCGATTGACCTAAATGTCTTTTTCTAATTAAAAGTATATTTAAAGGTTGCATTTTTTAACTTTATAAATTTAATAAAAGTATATTTTTTGGAATTAAAAAAGTAACAATGTATTAAATGTTAAAAATAAAAAGATAACATTTTTGTGTTTTATTAACAATTAAAAAAGCAATCAATGATATGTATTAATTTTACTTTTAACAATTGGGAAATACATATCAGTTTTGTCACGTGCAGTTATTAAATCAAAGGACTTTGAGCTTTGTCTAAATAGGCAATTTGGGCAATGACGTCATTTGCGTAATTGTTCAGAACAAATTATGTTTATTTTATTTCGCAATATTACCAACGCACTAAAAGACGCACTAAAAACAACTGATATTTGGGTTTTTCCAATAAATGTGATTACGGTATAATTTTTTGCGCATACTTTTTTTAATTTAATTTTTCTTTTCATAACTTGCAAACGCATATAAATGCTTAAGACAGTTCCTTAGTTATTACTTTAAATGTTTTTGTAATTTATAATAATAATACTTAAATTATTACTAAAATAAAAGCGGATATAAAATATTTTTTGCGCATTAAAATTTATTCGATTTCCACAATATAAGAGAACATAATTATGATCGTTTTCAAGAATCCGAACGTATTTAAATATGTTCGGTTCTTTGGCATTATGTCAGCATAGCTCATTCTTATATATTTATATTAAGTTATACACAATTTAATTTTTTTTAAAGAGATATCGTTTGTGCGTCACTTTGATGATTTCTTTCTTGACTAATGCCACGCACTTTAATTCAAAGTCACATTCAAGGATAAACTCTAACAACTATTTACAATGTCTTGATAGCGAATGTCCTATTTAATTGTTAAAATATTAATTTTCTTGCCTTTTCTTCAATTTGCTGTAGGAAAAATAATTTTAATTTAAAATGTAAGCATAAGACACTCCACATATCCCCATAAGACACTCCATATATCCACATAATAAACTCTACATAGCACCATAAGTCACTCTACATGGCCCCATAATACACTCCACATAGCCTTATAAATCATTCTACGTAGCCCATAAGTAGTAGACATAGACGCCACATAAACATATTGGTAGAAGATTTTTCTTTTTTTTGGTTCTTCTTTCTGTGTATCATCTTGTTTTAAACTTCAAATATGCAATGACTAAATCAAATCTATAGTCATAAGCAGTATTCATAAACTTACTAGAGAAGATATTGAGGATTGATGTAAACAGTGTGTTACAACTCATATCATAGTTTGGAAAAGATGAGTGGGGATGGAGGTGGAATTACTATCTAAGAGCTCAAGGTTGTCATGACGCCCACGCTATAAGTTATACTCAGGGGGCGTAAGGGGTAGAGTAATTACACGAGCCCTCGAAACAAAATGCTTTTATTTAGCTAATCACACGACATCATTTGCATACCACGCCCCCTAGCACATGACGTCATCATTTGAAATATCGATTTAATTGGCAGTACAGGGTAAGTCCAAGTAGCTGCTTGGGTGACGTCTATATTTTTCCACTCTTGTTTTTTTCCTCCTATCCATTCGTTCTCATATTAAAATCTGTCTGGTTTTGAGGTTATTTTTTAAAAGCGCTTTTAATGTTACTTACTCTAAACACAATCATCTACTTTTTATGATTGTAGCTTTATTAATATTAGACAACAAAATATTTAAAGTGAAAAACTATATATATATATATATATATATATATATATATATATATATATTATATGTATATATATATACATACACAGAGATAGAGAGAGAGAGGGTGAGATAGACTAAGGTTCAGAGAGGTAGACGGAGAGACAGACATCCAGATAGAGAGACAGGGCTAAGATCAAGAGAGAACGTATGAGCGAGTGTGAGAGAGATATGGAGTAAGTTATAGATCGAATAAACACATTCTTTTGATTACAGGACGTACTGCAATGTTTACAATCTCACATCCACACTTCTGTATAAGCCAATAACTCACATTTCAGCGTCTCGAGTGTTGCAACTGTCTGCAAAATTTTTGAACTCGCCCCTGATTCAATCGGCGGGATTTGTATGCCTCTTGTATGTTCGAGCCTCAAGTTCCGTTAGCCCTGTCCCTGGAGATGGGCCTCAAAGAAATCCATTACAATACTCATCGCGCCGCTCAGCTCTCTTCTGTTATATCACAGTGGCTCTCAACACTCATCAAAATATCCCCATTTCCTTCAAAGTAGTAAAATCTCAAGTGCAAGCGATCCGATATAAATTTGCTATTAAAAATAAGGTATTGAGATTGTGAAAAGAAGACCGTAAACTCAATACTCTGACACCATTAATATGTGCGCAGCTTAAATAAATATTTCTTCTTACACGTTTTTTTTTAAATTTGCGTTTTATAAATCAGAGTAGTAATAATCTTTCTTACTTTAAAATTATTTGAACCTATTTGACCAAAAGAAGTCTGATGAAACTGAATTAAGTCAAGAAAGACAACTAAACAAAATCCCACATAGATCAGTCATTATTACTGCAAGGAACACGTGTTCAGGGGAGCTAAGTCACGCTCAGTTCAACTCATATTATCCTTGTTCGTGAAAAGATGGACTCCAGAGTCCAAGGGGTAAATAATTTGTTCTATGTTTTAAAAGATATTGATAGATTTCTACAACAATTTAACATTTTACATTCCTAGAAATGTAGCTGTATATTTTAAATTCAGCTTACACACACAACGTATTATTTGACCAGACTACGCTCTTGGTGTGAAGCCGGATTATCAGTGTCCACAAAACGTTATGGGTTTTTAAGAGGTAAGATTGTGGTTTTGTGTAAGTCTGCACTGTAAAGTTCAAGTAGCAGCAATACAACAAACTTTCCCCCAAATCAGTGTGTATTACATTTGCTTGAGAATCACTGCCTCTGAACTTTCCTCTCTACGGCACTGGTGCAAGAATCGATACAAGCCAAAAACGGAGGCTTTCTGTGATCATAATATGTATGGTCAAACCAGATGGGGGAGGGGGTTGACGGGGGGGGGGGGGTTGGGGGAGACGGGGGTCTTTTGTTAACGACGGGCCTTACAGGTATCGATGGCTACCCAACTAATGGCTGGACACTGGTCAGGGCTGGGCACTTTAAGCATTGGCGTCATTGCCCTTATCCGGTAGAGATGGACAGAGAGTGGACGTCTATGGGATGAAATTGATCGGGACAGATGTCTTACGTCGTTACTGGGGGGGGGGGGAGGGGTTGTTCGCTAGTTGGCTCCTTAGAATAGACATTCATAGAGCAAGTGATAGACATCCATAGAGCAAGTAATAGACATTCACAGAGAATGTAATAGAAATTCATATAGTACTGTAATTGACAGTGATAGAGCAAGTAATAGACAGTCATAGAACAAATAAAATTCATTCATATAACAAGGGATAGACATTCATAGATCAAATAATAGACATTCATAGAGCGATCAATATTATTGTGTCTCTTACACTTGTGTTGCAACTGTATAAAATGTACACACTTTAAACAACAAAATCTCAGATCCATGACAGCATTTAATAGTTACTCATTTCTAATGGTGAAAAACAAATGGTTACATTTTTTGTCTCATATGAACATCGTACTAGAATGTGAAAAATTAGGAACTTAAACTATATGAACATAATTTAATATGTATTAAACGAGGAAAAAGGCAGCACCAGCCCTAAGCTGCATGTGTTGTTTTCTTCATTTGATGGAGAAGAAACAACGTTATATAAAAGCGATATGCTATAAACAATTTTTGGGTTTCACATCTCAATTCATGAGATGCTTTTTATTGAAGGATGATAATAATATAGTTACATCCTTTCCATGATGTATTTCAGCTATTGTTTTTATATTTATGCATAGGGATAGAGTAGGAGATGGTTATTGATAGCTTTTGCAGCAGAAAAAAACTTGTTTAAATTTCATTGGAAGATTTACTGTAAGCTTTTTACTCTACCCAACGGTCAATGTAACTACTAAACATACTGATCTGTAAACTTTACTGACAAGTTCAAGGACGTACAGCCCAGTGGTCAGTTTCCATTCACAAGCCCGTAATGACCAGTTCCCATTGCCGCTGATCTCCACACATCATGACCTAGACGAGTCTCAGATGGGACGATATGACAGGCCTGTGACTGGAGGCAATCATCTCTCATGACGAGCCGCGTCACGGACTGAGAGGCCGGATGTGCCGTCCGGAGGTCAAGGCCATTCGATCAAACGATTGTTAAGGTGGTTTTGAAGGCAAGGATCCCCGATGTCGCCCACAAGCAATGATTGGAGTTTTGGGGTCAAGCACTGGGAAATAATTGAAGACTCAAGAAGGATGATCCTGTTTGGTGTATCTTGATGGCGTAGTCCATTAACAGTCAGTACAACAAGGGTTAAGGTCGGATTCGAGAGAAACGTACAACACCGTGCCAACTTTATGACTTTGGTCAAATGTGTAATTTAAAGAAATAAATGAAACAGCCGTATTTATTGGACTCATCGTTATTCGAAACGTTTCATAGTAATACGTCATATGAAAAAAAAAATACAATCTGTGGTACGATTTATGTCGTTTTTTTGTTTTCTTATTTTAATCGACAATGATCAAACTGCTCTCAATAATAAATATGTTTCATCATTTTCAATCCTAAAGTGTATTGTTGACAACTTCTGGTATAAACTTTATTTATATAAAAGGCACATGTTTATTCTTATTTGTTAACAACAAAAAAGAGGGTGCTATCTTTTGCACTTCTCCCAGCTCCTATGGTATAAATTGTTCGACTTTCCCTCAGACATTGTCATCGTTTGAAAATATGGAAATTAGACACGCTGCGCCGCCATTCGCACCCGGGTCCCATTAGACTCAATGCTACTCGGATGTCATTTGTGGTAGTTTATTTTAGTTGAACTGAAGAAGTAAGTTTGAAAACGAATAGTTCATTCAATTATCTTTCATTTGATACCAAATTTTGTCTTACAAACCCTACAATAATATTTTAAATAGTTTTCTAATCCTTACCTCTCACTTCTGGTACCCGGGTGCGAATAGTCGTAGCCAATTTATAATGTGGCTGTGAATGAACTATCCCAATAGCTCCAGATAATTTTGGATGGATATTTTGTGTGCATGCTTAGGAAAATAAAAGCACAGGTATACATTTTTCTATTTATTTGTTAATTTCTTTCATTTTATGATACAATACTGATTTAGCTTGTAGACATTAGGAATAAAACTATTTTAAAAAACAAAAACAGGACCATTTTGCTGAGCAACTAGACTAGTAAAACAATGTTTTCGAATTCACCCGATTTACACATGTAAGACATCAGTTTTAATAACGGCAGAAATCAAAAGCTTAACCTTCAAAGCTACAGCATTCTTCAACATGAGTGATGTCCCATTACTCAGATAGCCTCATGCACAAAATGCTTTAAACACCTTGCCGGCTGTGAACCTTACGTCACGTCTTAAGAATTTAATACGCACTGATCGAACTACTTTCACCAGCTGTCTCAGATGTCTGCTTGGAGACCCTTAAGACAAATGAGCGCAGCGATAAAAGGGAGACAAACTGAAGTTGCCCAAGCCCGTCGATAATTAAGGCCAGATATCGATATTGAAATCTACACCAGTTTTTTTTTTAAAAGATCTTTATGGTCAAACAGCTCGGGTATCGTTAAAATAAAGAACTACTCTTAAAGAAAAGCAGAACAAACAATGATATTTCTCAAAGTGATTAAAACTGCATGGCTTTTGTTTTCAAAATTTATGACTTTCAAATAAGCTATTATAAAACAAACAAGTAGATTTTCATGTTTTTGTTAATATTAAAATTACATTGTTTTTGAAAGAGATAATGCTCTCATAATTTAGTAAGTTCTGAACTTGTTAAAATTTAAATCTTCGAATGTTCATTTAAGAAATAGGCTCTAAAAACCAAATTAAGCAAGCAATCAAATGTTAAGCTGTGGATTTGGAGAAAATTGCACATTTTTTACTTTGCCTTAAAATAAATGAAACTTTAACTTCAGCAGATGTAACTGTTGAGACTGGTAAATGAAATGAGTTCTCAATAGTTGCGAAAAGCAATGTATGGACTCTAATTAAGTAGCCATCGACCTATACCAGATCAAGCAGTTATCGATTGCCAACGGTACCAATTTTGATCAAAATTTAATTGCTCTTCACGACATAGATAATGTTATTAAAATCGTTGAACAATATTTCCTAGCCTAAAGTTATATATAAGATAACACAAATCTGCATCCGGCGATTTTCGGTAACTAATATCAAGATTTCGAAATAATTGTAAACCTTACGGCAGCTAAGTCAAATCGAAGTCAAAGCATTAATCAAAGTCAAAGCAGTAATCAAAGTCAAAGCAGCAATCAAAATCAAAGCAGTAATCAAAGTCACAGCAGTAATCAAAGTCAAAGCAGTAATCAAAGTCAAAGCAGTAACCAAAGTCAAAGCAGTAATGAAAGTCACAGCAGTAATAAAAGTCAACTTTTAAAAGGCGGTCTACGAGACATTACGAATTTTAGCCATAGAACCTAGGGGGGGGGGGGTTCCAAAATGAGTTCGGGAGTTGAAACATGTGTGGTGGTCTCAGATCTCCGTCAAAGCACAGACGCTCCTGGATACAAGGGCTAGTAAAATGTCCATTAACTAAAGTGATACTGGGAGATCGGCAGGTAGCGGTGTTTTACGTTAAAAGCTAACATGTTTCACAATCTATCGGCGTTAAAAACCTAATTAAATTGAAGAAGCTGGAGTGATGGGGGTGTGTGTGGGGGGGGGGGGGGTGAGACAGCTTTGATGTTGAAACATCTTAGGAGGAATATGAGTAGGCTTTTAAAAAAAAGTAATAATAAAATAAGAATTTGAAACGTGAATATCTCCACGAGATTATTACGTGAAGTAACGTTTAAATTCAAATACAAATATTTAAACACGAGTAATGTAAGTCACGTTAAAGTTATATTACATATATTTCAACACGAGTAATGTAAGTCACGTTAGAGTTATATTACATATATTTCAACACGAGTAATGTAAGTCACGATAGAGTTAAATTACATATATTTAAACACGAGTAATATAAGTCACGATAGAGTTGAATTACATATATTTAAACACGAGAAATGTAAGTCACGTTAGAGTTAAATTACATATATTTAAACATTTTTAATGTAAGTCAAGTTATAGTAAAATGACATATATTTAAACACGAGTAATTTAAGTCACGTTAGCGTTGAATTGCATATATTAAACAAGAGTTTTGATGCAAAGCCTCTTTAGAGCTGAATTAAACATTTCAAAAACAGAATTATAGAAACGTCCCATCTCTCCCTTATAGCTAACATAAAGTGCTGTAGTTGTATCAAGACTATGTGCACAAGAAAGTGCTGTAGTTGTATCAAGACTATGTGCACAAGAAAGTGCTGTAGTTGTATCAAGACTATGTGCACAAGAAAGTGCTGTAGTTGTATCAAGACTATGTGCACAAGAAAGTGCTGTAGTTGTATCAAGACTATGTGCACAAGAAAGTGCTGTAGTTGTATCAAGACTATGTGCACAAGAAAGAGCTGTAGTTGTATCAAGACTATGTGAACAAGAAAGCTAAAGTCGTTGGTTGCATAAAACAAGTTCGAATTCTCTTCATGACTTTGTAAACAGAAATGCAAATGTCTTTTATTTTTAATAACATCTTTAATAACACGCTTCAATCACCTGCACGATTGTGTAAAAAAGAAAGGTAGTGTCTCTTTCCTTACATGTATAATAACAAGCTGGATCTGTCTACATCAGCGTTTCCCAAGCTGTCAATTTCCCAGTTTCGAAATAATTTTAAGGTGAATTTTAGTAAAATATTATTTAAATCCTTGGATTGTTAATGCATTTATTTTATTTTTTACCCTTGATTCGTAAATCATTTTGATTTATAATGAGTCTAGATATTCCTAAACAGATTGTGGGGACATTTCATACTTTCTGCACATTTGGTTTCAATGGCGCAATTATTATATGAGCTTCATTCTGAGCCCAGATCGCCTATAACCATACAGCCTTCATACATTATTTTTGTGGCACTTCTCTTAAGTTTGTAAGTACAGGTGCTCCAATGATGAACCAATCAAACACATCGGCACATATGGTTTGGGTGAGAGATCAGTTCATCCATACTAAACTTACGAACAACTAGTTTAAGTTTCCATGGACCCCAGTTACCTTCACAATAGAAGGGTGACGAGAAACAGGAAACGACTTTCCAGTAAGTTGGCCATTACGTCACATTTCAATAAATATCCGAAGAGAGCTAATAACACCTGATGGCATGCAGGTTGATTCGCTTACAGAACTCTTAACGCGTTGTGGCTATATTACACACATTTAAGACTTGCTGTCATGTAAGTGGTGGTGCAAGTATGTGTTATGAGCACAGGTCGTACAGCACCGCCATGTCCACAGCCGTCATATTTTAAATAAATACTTCAGCAAAAGCCAAATGGGACGCTACCTGTGTCTGTCACTTTCGTAGTGTCGTTCCCAAAACGTCTGTAGACTTCCTTCAGCAAATCGTGTTACGCTTTAGCTTACAGAGAGCGTTATTAGAGTTAGCAATTCGTATGGGCGTTGCCATACAAAGATGGTGATGTCTGATATAAGGGAAAGGGGTGGTTCTTTTGTTTAGCTTTTCAATGTCTTTCACTTTAAGTCAATTCAGAAAACAAAATTATCCAATTCTATTTTTATACACGACTCATTTCCCCAAAGTGCTTTCAGAAGTGGAGAGTTGCCAACTACAGCCCCCCCCCCCCCGCCCTTACTATAGTGTGTTTCAAACTTTAAAGTTGGGCTTGCTATACTGATAAAAATTTACCTCAGAGCAATTTGACACGCTTAAAAAAAAAAAGAAAAAGTAAACGGAAGAACTCTGGAAGCAATTGGCCACGACCAAAAAGTGCTCTGGAATTCCAATTAACGACGGTGGTCCTCTAGCCTTTGTTTTTAGGGAGATCCGTTCTGCAAGAAATGACAAAGTCAAATAATGTTAATACGCCACACACCCTTTTTTAAAAAAATCCCAGTACGTCAAAACGTTTTGCTCCTCGTAGAATACAACGATTTCTAGAATAACGTAAATGTTTGCTCTGTTCTTGTTAATGATATTAGAAAATAATAACAGTGAATACTATAGAAGGATGTGAAGAACTATTTTCTAAATATATTTTATAGTTAGATAGGTGTCTGTTCCATTTTTTTAAAAATTTTAAATATATATTTATAATAGCATATAATAAAATAAATGTGAAACATTTAAATAAAACTCTAGATTATTAATGTTGCAACGGTCTATTTATTTCTGATCGTGATACGAGAATGAAGGAGAAGATGGTTTAAGCGGCTAAAAGGGAAACATCTCTATGCTCCGTGAACTTTGAAATAGAAGAAGATAAAAAAAGTGTATCCATTTTATTTAACTTTATCCATTCTGTGTCCATTTAGTTGTACTTTCTTTTTTTTAAAACAACTCTTTGTCCTCAATATCTAATAAGTTCATTTTGTCGTCCGTTCTGATACTTTAAGATAACATTTGTTTATGATGCATTGAAAAGACAATTTTTTTTTTTCAATTTAAAGATGCAATCTTTCGCCATGAAATAAGATGTACAAAAAAAAACAACAAAATAATAAGATAAAACAAAATAAAATAAAACTTATGAATCGGATTTAAGTATTGATCGCTGTGAAACATTTAAGATATTCTCATTAGGTCATAAAATGAAGAGCATAAGTTGAATTCCGTCATTCGAGGTCATTTTGAGACCAGGTCTTTTTAAAAATTTGATTAAATCGCCATGCACCCATTGACCTGGTTTAACTGAAATGACTTAAAGTTCAGGTGGAGGGGGTGGATGATGGGGGTGACCAAGATGATAATACGATTCCAACATGGGTATCGAAGTGTGTAATCAGGTGCTAAATGTATAAGTACAGGAAGTAAGTCCGTCTTCGTTGCGTTTTAACTTCATCAAAAATCTTTGGTTAACCAAATAATTGATTCAAATGCACAAACACACAAACACTCCAAAAGAACACCTTATCTTAACACAAATGTTAATTAAATTTTATTTTACATGCAAGAATTAGGATTTTTGCTAACTTTATCGACTTCGATTACCAACAAACAAACACAAATACAAAAATCGATTTCACAACCGTCGGATTTTCTGGTTTGAGTAAACATTCTCTAATTTTGTTTTACCGCTCGAATGTTTCCCGTGGCGGGAAAAAAATGACTGAAATCAATTCTGGTATAGAAAAGTTTCAACAGTTTATGACAGAGACAAACATGCGCATCTCTCTTGAACATCGCATTATTCTAAAGTAAACACCAGCATGGCGTAGAGAAGGCGTAACAAAAAATAAATAAATTATGTAAACATTTGCTGTAGAATTTATCCTTTAAATTTAGAGGAAATGGGAGGGGGGGTTGTGTATGGGGGTGAGCTGGGGGCGGGATGTTTCCACATAATAACATATAAAGTAAATTTACGTTTAAATATGATGAGATAAAAGAAACATAAGCTTGGTACAGCTGTGCGTTGGAAGGGGATAGCTTGCGTGTTATGGAATGTGCAGGAATCAAATGTAGGACTTCATGATTATGTTGTCTTTTTAAAGTGGATTTATAGGATTGATGAATTACGTTGTTAACAAAGAAAGAAATAAAGGGAGATAAAACAAATATTTGTAAAAAGTGGATCTCAAACTTTAAGAAAATAAACCTAAATTTTGCGTGGATAAAATAAAACATTTGTTCGATGTTGAAACAAACCAACGTTTAATAAAAGTTACATAAATTTATTTTTTACGACGACTTAGTTTATATTTGCAGTTTTCAAGTGTAACATGCTTAGCTAGGTCGTGGGGAACAAACCTCGTTTTGATTTTATTGGGGTTTCTTGTTATGATAATTTTAGCTTTACACGTTCCCTTATACAAAGTCTAATATATGTGTCTGAATACAACGAATTGGATAATAAGCTGAATATGAAACATGTCTAAAATAAGTGTCTAAATACAATGACTTAGATAATAAGCTGAATGTATAACATGTATAGACACTGTTAAAATACACTTTTTATTTCATTCATAATATTATTCATTGGACTATATTTTTAACTGAGGGTGCTGGGTGGTCTAAAATGAGCAAATCTCAAGTTGATAGTCTGGAGTTCAATCCCCGCCAGAGCCCAATCAAGCAAAATTATCACCAGCACCCCGGGTGGATGGGACTCGTTAACCTTGGACGGCAACTCATCTAAGAGAAGGCAACTCTGAATTCAAACCCGGAGATGGAGTCCCGAAAGGTGGATAACATTGATACAATAAAACATTCCGACAACTCCTGCAACGCCACTGGTGCCAAGCCGTATCATCCACACGATGTTCCAGCGGCGTGGAGAGAGGCGATTTGCTGTTGGGAACCAGCTTATAATCCTAGAAGAAGAATCCCAGGCCTTGTGGATTCGTCCTGTGAATTCCATTCCATCGTCCCCTAGTGACGGACGGATGCCAGCATATCTTTAGCAACCATTTTGATGTTTCTAATTGAGAAGTTTCTTTCTTTTTTCAACCCTTACTAAAGAAACATTACAAAATAAAGTATCATAAAAGTATTAATTTAAAAAGGCAATGACAATTATGTTTCTAAGTAGTTGTTGTCATAATGCAATACAATTTTTTTTAAAAAGTTGAAGATAAAGTTATCATCAATATTTATTCAATATGTTTGCAGATATTTTGGTACATACAGTCTCTTTTTCATAGTGTATGCATTTCACGTTTACGTTCATTGACTACAACGGGTCATAATGGAGGCAAGGAAACTGTGCAAAAACCCCAACATCAAATCTCGCCCAATGTCAAACATGAGAACCGTTTTTGGAAAGAATAAAAAGAAGAATTTCCCCTGCACTTAGATCGCGAGTCTATTTGCGTCGAGAATGTCGAATCTGATTCTGCTGCGGATAAGTGTTTAGCGCTCATAAATGGCTTATCTGTAAATCCTCAGGCCAGAAACTCAATAGGATAACCTGAAAAACGTTGCCCGGGGTAAGAGAAGGGAGAGAAGAGGTGTTGTCATATATTTTATATTGTTTTTTAATTCATTGTTTGTGCCACATGATGAGTAGAAGAAGACAAAGAAAAGAAATGATTTTCACCTTGACGATGTACTCATTAATATGTTTGAAATAATTTTGTACTTTAAGAATCTATATTAAAATGTCAGGTGCTGTAATGTAACAACACAATAATACGTTCCCTGGAAACAATGTGCACATGATTCTTATTTTCAATCTTTCTTGTCAGGTCATCTTGTAAACGTGTCAATATGTTAGATGATGAGATGTCAAAAGAACAAGGAAAACCATGGCGGTGTAAAGGAAAAACGGCACCTCTGGGCGAAGTGAGCCAAATGGCGACCTCTGTTTCATCAATAAACGATATGTGATACAGCAAACGGCGCAGCAAGAGATTGTGCCACCAGCTGAATATTGTGCCAACTGTTGAATATTGTGCCGCCAGCTGAACATTGTGCCACCAGCTGAATATTGTGCCACCAGCTGAATATTGTGCAAACAGTTAAATATTGTGCCACCAGCTGAATATTGTGCCACCAGTTTAATATTGTGCCACCAGCTGAATATTGTGACGCCAGCTGAATATTGTGCCGCCAGTTGAATATTGTGCCGCCAGCTGAATATTGTGCCGCCCAGGGAGGAGTGAGTTTACCGCCCCTTTGGAAAAACAACAACTATGTAACCGATAATTGACTATATTGATGCCCTTTTGCACAGTCCTCAGTAGACACCTGCGTCCTGATGTTTTACAGTTCCAATGCCATTCGTTTATATTTTGAATTAACTTGAAATACAGCTGAGGTGTGGGGGGGGGGGGGGCTTGGATACGGGAGAAAACCAAGACATAATGTAATTTTTGTCAATTGTAAAGTTTACTATAACATATTTAGCAGCGAAAATAAGGCTACTACGAGATATATTGCATTGGTCAACTATGAATGGCTACGCATCTAAGAGAATGCAAACTGTGATATCAAATCCCGGAAGTGGAGCCCTGTAGGGGAATGCATAAAGAACGGCGGGAAACACATAAGACACGCTGCTGGTCATTTATTGCATCCTGGTCTGAGTCCTGTCCTCATGACATAGTCTTGTCATTCGATCAAGTAGAGTGAGGTTGACGAATTGAGCAACTCTCCTTCACTTTAAACAAAATACAACCCAATTCAAGGCTGCTACTGATTCTGGAAGCTACCTCGGTCATCTTTGAGTGTGAAGGAAGAACGATAATAATATTTACTATGGGGCTCCTATCTTTAAGAAAATAACCCGATCGCTCTAGTTAAAGAAAAAGTAATAACACCAGATTTTGATTTGATTTCCATCCATAACACTTGAAGCACTATTAGACATTCAATGATTTAATAATATAGTAAGACATTTTTTATGTGTTACTGATCAGAGCAAAATTTTAATCGAAGAATTTGTTATGCTATGCTGTTAGCTTATTTTGTACACAGCTTTAGCTTTATAAGTCAAGTTTCAGATCCATAAGTCAAGTGTCAGTTCTATAAGTCACGTTTCAATTATGTAAGTCTCGTTTTAACTTTGTAAGTCGAGTTTCAGCTCCATAAGTCACCAAAAAATACCAAAAATGGTAGACAAAGTTTGACTGTAGACATCTCACTTATCAAGTGTAAATATTTTTATATATATATATAATAACTATTTAACATTTATTTAAACGGGATGTAGCAATGCTAGAATCGGGTAATTGATTTTTAAATAGAAATGGAGAGAATGCTACTTAATTGGTCAAACTAAACCAAGCATTGTTTGTGTTCTTAGAGATTTTCTGATAACAACAAAATAGTGTCATGTGATTGATTTCTTTACGTGCGTCTTTTTGTGCTACACTGAAAAAGGCTACCGGAGAAGATAAATCTGTAAAGCTAAACACCAGCAATCATTTCAAAAAGCAATGTTCGAATCGGTTAATGCAATTTATCTATACATTGAATTGCGTAAAACAAATGAAAAATATTAAGACTTGTGTCCTACTGGCTTATGATTCATCACCTTAATGAGGAACATAATCTCCAAACTCGATAGCGGAAAACATAATCTCAAAACTCGATAGAAAGAAAACATAATCTCCAAACTCGATAGAGGAAAACAATCTCTAAAGGCGAAGAAGGAAAACACAATCTCCAAACTCGACATTGGAAAGAACAATTTTTTTAAATATGAAGTAATGCTTGGAAATTATTACAGGCAATAGCAACATTAACAACTCTCTTAATACAAATATTTTATTTTAAAAATTATTGAACAAAATAAAGCTAACGAACCAAGAGGGACAGACAAATCTCATATCGCATTACAGCAAACATGAAAACCTGTAAAATGTCGGACTACGACCGTAGAACAACAGCAAATGATACGTCTGGACAGCACGTGCATAGAGAGACTGAGCCGGCTGTATCCTATATGTGATGTGCATGTCAGATGGAGATAGCAGATAAGTCCTCTGTGCGTAGGGCCCTAACAATAAAGGGGCTGTTAACGGTGATCGATTCGGACATGGCCCAGGACAAATGGAAAGAATGTGTTGTTTTTTTGTTGTTTCTTTTTTCAATGCAGGAAGATGTAAAAAAAAATCTACAACAAGCAAATAAAAAACTGCAACTTCAAAATGGATCTATTTATAGAACATGATATCGTGTTTTCTGGCCTGGATATTTGAAACGGACACATAAATTAGCCGGGTTTATGTTTAAGTGGTATGAACATAATAAAGGAAAAGATCAAATCACTCAGTTCATTTATCTGTTATAATATTGAGGAGCATTTCTCTATTTCCAGTAATTCAAATGTCATCCCTTACTTTTCAACTCAATGTTATTCAGTTTTGTAAAGAAATCCCTATTGATCTCATCCTAAGTAAATGAACAAAATAATTCACGCTTTGATATATATGTATATTTAAAGGTACAAAAATAGTATGCTTCATTACAAAACTATTAGTTACTGTTTTTAGAAAATTTCAACATAGTAATCTTACTCAATGTTTTAAATGAGAAGAACCTGTTTACACAAACAATTACAAAAATTGAACAATTGGGTAATAATTACGCCCAAAAATAAACATGAAATAAAGATCAATAACGTTTTAATACAATAATAATTATTTATTAGTAATGAAAAAAAAATACGTTTTGTGTAGTTATTGATAACGTTATTGGACTAAAACTATCCACATTAATCCAATGGATAATTCGGCCATTATGTGCGGTATGAAACATAACACTTAAGAGCAAATTCGTTTACTCTTCCCAAAAATCCTTTAAACAAATTTTGAAACATGGTTGGCGCCTATGTGATTGTTTTTTGTTTTTAGTATTTGTTGCATTCTTCATTAAACACCCACCCCCCTCAAATAATATAATCCCCAATATTTCAGAATACTAGTCAACCTTAAGACGTAGAGGCATATTTAACATAGCACAGATATAACATAAGTAATCCATCACATGAACCCTTTCATGCATTCAATTCTTGGAATTCCCGTTCTCAAATTAAAAATACAAATCTACACACATTAATTGACGAAAAATAACGTTTTTTTGTGGGGGTTTTTTTCACGCTGAAATTTAATTACGATAACTCTCAGGTTGGCTCGTTCTGCAAAAATAGTTTGGAATTAAACATTTGTTGACATGAATAGATGAATAATGAAAATTAAAAATGCACTCATACTTGTTTGAGTTAACTAACTAATAGTTAATAATTCATTGTTACTTGTTTGAGTTAAAATAACTGGTAGTTAATATTTCACTCTTACTTGTTTCAGTTAACTAACTGGTAGTTAACATGAATTCATTCAAATATTTGTGGAAAGGGGAAGTGGAAATAAAATGTATTTTAAATTCAACTTTACCTTTCCACCTAAGGGAGACTCTAAATGTCCGTATCTCCTGGAACGGTGGGCGGAGACATAATGGCGATGTTAAATACATTTGTCTCACTTCAATCAGTTTTAAAACTGTATTTGAATTCTTCTAGCGCCGTTGAGATGATTAAGGAGGTTGAGAGTTAAACACGTGGACACACTATGCTTTACATATTATATGAGTCTTAAAAAATCCGATTCGGCAACAGACATTTCCATTTTTTTATAAAAAGTGGTTTTTTTCCCGTGTTTTTTTTTCCTTCCCACTCAGTTTCTTCATTTCTATCACTCCAAAGAATTAAATCATGGAGATGCAAATTGTTTCTTATCAACCGCAATATTTTTTTCCAACTCAGATTTCCATTCGAATGAGTTTCTAGAGATAATCTCTTATTTGTCCGCTGCCTGAAGGGCAGACGACATCTCGACATGTTGAATCTACTACTATGGTGTCTGACATCCACAGACCTACTCTCAGCCAGTGTATTGGGTTGAACTTCTCAGATTTCATTCCACAGTGTCCTGCTTTCGTGCGTGAATCCGTAATAAAAATAATAATAATTGAAACCCAACGAACATATTCATCTGACTCATGATGGAATCAATAACATTTTGAAATAAAACGGTTCTCAAATTGTTGTGTTCAATCATCTCCCGGGGGCTTGGGGGAGGAGGCTTGGTTTACATTAACTCTGCACGCACACAAAGAAGTATGCACTAATAGACTTGGGCTGTTTACACAAGTCGGATGAGGTCATGAATTTTGGGTGTGCATGACCAAGTTCAAAATATCAATTAAGTAAATAACTGAAGACTGGGACACCAGCATACTTAAAAAAAAAATAAATAATGAAATACAAGATAATGATTCAATATGTTTCATAATGCTGTAAATAATAATGTTCTTTTTACCAGCAGCATTTTTCATGTATAAATTATCAAGTCTGCCTGGTAATCTTATGAAATGAAAATTATTTCATCACTAAATCTAATAATCCTTTTCACGAAAAAATGTCTGGCCAACATATCTGCGGCCAGTCATCCACAGTCAATGAAATCCGAACTCAACGTGGCAACTCTTTCATCAATACAAAAATAATTAAAACAAGCAAAAAAAGGATTCTAATTGTAAAAATACCCGTATATGAATCATGTTACACTCGGCCTATAATTGCTCTTGACCAGTGCCTCTCAACGTTCCTAATGCCGCGACCCTTTAAAACAGTTCCTCATTTTGTGGTGACACCCTTGAAACCATTTTTTTTTAAAATATACCTGGACTAGAATTTGACAGGTGTGTCGCTCCAGATTTCGAAGCCCGAATCATGGTTTCAGTTATACAAAGAAAAATGTCATCAATAATGACGTCAACAAAACAAAACCTCCACCTATTGATCAGCTTTCATATGTCTAAATAATGTGTTGTGCTCCACAGTGTTAGCCTTGAAACATCTTTTACTCTGCTCAGACCGTTTTTAATCTGCCTGTAATTATGGTTACAATTCTGTGGCAGGTAATAACGCTGCCCACACCCTTCTGTCTAGACACACATCATGTGATACAAAAGTGGTGCTTCCTAACGGCAAGGACAAGATCACCGGTAGAAGTTAAGCTCCGCGAGTGAAACGGGAGAGATCAGTAAACAAGGCTACTCTAGAGCCAAGAGCTGCAGCTCTTGACAAACGGCTTGATGACGCCATAGCTTCGAGGAAACAAAAGCAAACATGCGATATGCTCTCAACACAATTGCAGAAAATAACATTCATCTGTCACTCTGTTAACAAGCAGTGGACGGAGTTTACAAGCATGGGAGAGTTACTTTGGACACAGTTCACAAGCATGTATCAATTACATTGGACACAGTTCACAAGCATGTAGCAATTACATTGGACACAGTTCACAAGCATACAGGAATTACATTGGACACAGTCCACATGCATGCAGCAATTACATTGGACACAGTCCACAGGCATGCAGCAATTACATTGGACACAGTCCACAGGCATGCAGCAATTACATTGGACACAGTCCACAGGCATACAGTAATTACATTGGACACAGTCTTCAGGCATGCAGCAATTACTTTGGACACATTTCTTAAAAATAAAATATTTAAAAATGCCTTAAAAGGATTTATACGACAAACTTTGTTTTTGGGGTCATTTAATTTATTGCCAAGAAATCTGTTTTTATATTATCTTACATAAAATATCACTTTTAAATAAAACTTTTGACTCGGAAAAACAAATAAACAAGAAAGAATGTGTCAAAGTATTCACTTGTAAAGTTTCAAAAGTGAGAATATAATTAAAAACAAATTAATGACGTTAATCAACAATACTCTAACCCAGTGGTTCTCAACCTTCCTAATGCCGTGACCCTTTAATACAGTTCCTTATGTTGTGGCGACCCCCTACGACACAATTATGTTAGTTGCTTCTTCATAACTGTAGAGTATTTATATTTTCCGATGGTCTTAGGCGACCCCTGGAAAAGGGTCATTCGATCCCCAAAGTGGTCGCCACCCACAGGTTGCGAGCCGCTGCTCTAAACCAATCAAGTCTGATCAACACAAATAAAGATTCATAAAAAGAAATATTTGTTTAATCCACAACCAACTATGTTATTTTAATAGAAAGATTTCCGACGGCCGACTGAAGCAAGAGATCAAGAATGGAATAAACCACGTTAGAAAACGACGCTTGAATGAAGCCGTCCCCAGACAAGAGAAAGTCTGGTAAGACATTACATTCACAATATACCACCGTGCCCCTTCACAACGTTGATCCTTGAGTAGTATTTCAGTACATGACTGTGGCTCTCTAGTTTGGTTTTTTTTTTTGGTGTTTTTTTCTTGTCTTTTAAAAGCCCCGTTACTAATCTACCGCTGAAGGCAGAGGCGAATCTTACATAATTTTATGTCATTTTTATTATATTTTTTTAATTAAAAGAAGGGATCAAACATTTAAAAATTGTATCGGGTCGTCTATTTTAAAAGATAAAATG
Source organism: Omphiscola glabra (assembly GCA_964017045.1). Lineage (NCBI taxonomy): Eukaryota > Metazoa > Mollusca > Gastropoda > Lymnaeidae > Omphiscola > Omphiscola glabra. The sequence goes on along the minus strand of OZ024807.1, from coordinate 25,228,534 downwards.
AAACATGCATTGGTAGATTTATTTCTAAATATTCTTATTGGGTTCTCGACGAACTAGCACGCCCTTAATAAGCACCCCTTTCCCCCCCCCCATACACAGATCCTTGACTCCGCCACTGAAATAGGCTATTGGTTATTGATTAGCGTGGCACCAAGGCACGTTGTTTTTTAACCATGTATCATGATACTTGCTTCCCACAGTCTGCTAGCTTTTCTTCCTTATTGATTCGTCATAAAACATAGATTTCAGAGCGACGAAACAAAAAACCTCCTTTGCAATTATTTCTTCTATTTTCTGCGACACGCTTTAGATTCTGGTTCTGGTTCTGGTAGGGTACGTTGCTGCATCCATATACTGGCATATGTGCAACGGTTGGGGAAGCGATGCTGCCATCCTAACGGCTCCTAGCAGATTTTGAACAGTGCTCTAGGAATGTTAGAAAAGGGTATCAGGACATCCTATTAACAATTTAGTTCCTTTAATTAAATACAAAGATGAAATTATAATAATTGATTTTTAAATGAAATGTAGCGAGCGATCTTTGTGTGTCTTAAAGCAAGGGAAGCCAGAAAAGTGTATCGGGTCCTTAAATATTTAAAAACGACGTGGTTAACTTACTAAAACCTGCACATTGGTTAGGTAAACATTTTAAATAGTCGTGTTACTATTTTTTGAAGTCTTACAGTTTACCTAATAAAAAAAAAGTTCAAGTTCTTTATGTTAGGCAATATACCTGATTCGTGATTCACTGATGAAAGCGCTTTGAGGAAAATTTAATTATAAATGAGATATGAGCTCATATTATGATGTTGAGCAGGAGAGAGAGGGAGAGGGGAAAAAGGGTGTTTGTTGCAAATAAGTTTCTCTATGCTCATTCCTTTCTCGACACACTACTTTCCCACGCAAGCACATACACACCCACAGCATCCGTGTGATTTTCTGTCTCTATGTTTTCTTCGTAATCCCCCGGGGCAATAATCCCGTCCTTTCCGCATGATCGCCATCTCGCAAGGCTTACGCCGGCTGTACATGCAATTGTCTAATCCACATGTCTCTCACAGCGTGATCAACGCCATTAGGCCAGGCCCGGGTGTTCTGTCACGAGATTTTCTCCAATCCACCATGTTAAAACAGTTATATGATTGCGAAAAATGGGACTAGATCTAGTCTTGTTTTTTTTTTTTTTTTAAAGAATAAAATTATGTGGTTTCATTAAGTCACGTGTCATAATAGCAGAATAGTCTTTGTACGTGTAGATTATGTGTTTGTGATAACAATGGGTTAAAAACATCCCATCCATCAGTCACTGGATGAACATTTAAAACAAAGTAATATTTTATCATTAGCTGTGTAAATGTACGGCCTGAAAGAGAGCTGTAAGAATGATGTAAGAGTTTTGTAAGAGGGCTATAAGAAAACTGTAAGATGGCTGTTAGATAGCTGTAAGAGAACCCTAAAAGAGCTGTAAGAGGGCTGTAAGACGGCCGGGAGAGAGCTGAAAGAGGGCTGTAAGAGGGCCGTGAGAGAGCTGAAAGAGGGCTGTAAGACGGCCGTGAGAGAGCTGAAAAGGGCTGTAAGAGGGTCGTGAGAGAGCTGAAAGAGGGCTGTAAGAGGGCTGTAAGACGGCCGGGAGAGAGCTGAAAGAGGGCTGTAAGAGGGCCGTGAGAGAGTTGTATATATTTATATATGTTTTAAATTTACTTATTTTTGTGTATGTAAATAAAGCATATACCAACTACCCAAGGCGAACAAGAACGTTTCCGAAAATAGATATCTGTCTCTTCGAACGGTATACGGTGTTGCCTTGTCTTTGCTGTAGACGTCAAATGAAATTGATTAATTGGAGATCTTTTATTAAATAGGCCAGAAGCTGGTAACAACCTGTAATAAAACAAAGATTACCTTTGCTGATGAAAAAACATATTTAAATGCTGCTGTGTAATTTTGTTATTTTTAAAAATACTTCAATCTAAGGTCTTTATGAGAACCATTTGGAAATGCCCTATACAAACAAATAACCACTTTTAAACTGGATATCTAAAACCAATAACCGGTTTGCCACAGACTTGATAACGGCATCATACGCCGAACTCAAACTTTTCCCAACAATTTCATTTCATGGCCATCCAGCAGATCCAAATGCTCCTTCCTACTTTTGGGATTCAAATTTCCTTTCATGTCAAATTAGGCGCCAACTAGGTCACAGGAGCGGATGTGACGTCACAGCCATGTGGCAGGGCTCCTGGGACATTCGGTACATTGGGTTCAATCACCGCTAACAGTGTCACAGGCACCTCTCCCTCTAAGTCACGGTAGTAACCTAATTATGACACACATCTCCTCGACACATACACCGCTCCTGGGGCTGGGTATTTCTTTTTTTTTGGTTGGACACAGTGTGAGGTGGTAATTTTCTTGTTGCTGACGTCATACTGGTAAGAGATATTATCAAGATACCATTGGTAAGAGAGAATAACTATCGAGACCCCATTGGTAAGAGAGAATAAGTATCAAGACCCCATTGGTCAGAGATAATAACTATCTATACCCCATTGGTAAGAGAGAATAACTATCAAGACCACATTGGTAAGAGAGACTAACTATCAAGACCACATTGGTAAGAGAGACTAACTATCAAGACCCCATTGGTAAGAGAGAATAACTATCAATACCCCATTGGTAAGAGAGAATAACCATAAAGACTATATTGGTAAGATAGAATAACCATCAAGGCCCTATTGGTAAGAGAGAATAACTATCAAAACCACATTGTTAAGAGAGACTAACTATCTAGATCCCATTGGTAAGAGAGAATAACTATCAAGACCACATTGGTAACAGACACTAACTATCAAGACCACATTGGTAAAAGAGACTAACTATCAATACCACATTGGTAAGAGAGACTAACTATCAATACCACATGGTAAGAGAGACTAACTATCAAGACCACATTGGTAACAGACACTAACTATCAAGACCACATTGGTAAGAGAGAATAACTATCAAGACCACATTGGTAAGAGAGACTAACTATCAAGACCGCATTGAATTCACATAAGAATTCGAAGAACGTTTCATAATTGTTAGTTTTGATCTTTCCAACAATGTCTCTCTCGTACAAATGGTTTACAATAGTTGAGTACAGCTACCACTGTGGATCATTATGGTATAAATGTTCAGTAGGCAGATTCACTGTGAAGGTGCTAAAATATTTCATAGACAGATTTACTACGAAGATGCTAAAATATTTCATAGACAAATTTACTGTGAAGATGCTAAAATATTTCATAGACAGATTTAATGTGAAGATGCTAAAATATTTCATAGACATATGTTCTGTTAAGGTGCTAAAATATTTCATAGACAGATTTACTGTTAAGGTGCTACAATATTACAAAGACTGATTTACTTAGAAGACGCAAAAATATTTCATAGACAGATTTACTATGAAGATGCTAAAATATTTCATAGACAGATTTTCTGTGGAGGTGCTAAAATATTTCATAGACATATTTATTGTAAAGATGCTAAAATATTTCATAGACAGATTTACTGTGATCATGCTAAAATATTTCATAGACATATTTATTGTAAAGATGCTAAAATATTTCATAGACATATTTACTGTGATCATGCTAAAATATTTCATAGACATATTTATTGTAAAGATGCTAAAATATTTCATAGACAGATTTACTGTGATCATGCTAAAATATTTCATAGACAGGTTTTCTGTTAAGGTGCTTAAATATTACATAGACATATTTACTGTGAAGGTACTAACATAGTTCATAGGCAGATTTACAATGAAGATGCGAAAATATTTCTTGGCAGATTTATTATTAAGGTGCTAAAATATTTCATAGTTATATTTTCTGTGGAGGTGCTAAAATATTGCATAGACAGATTCACTGTGAATTTGCCCGTTATCATATTTCAGGTCATCTTAAGTTTTCAACCTGTTGACGTCATACGAATAGGTGTGAAAAAAAACATCTTTCATTAAACACAACAACAGAGGAAATAAAAAGACTTATGAAATCTTCGACCTATACAGTGGTTCTCAGCCTTCGTGGCTTAAAACTGTTTCCATCCATTGTTTTAGTTAATAACACCATCTTGTTACTCGCCATGTATGAGTCGGAGATATGAAAGATCCAGGCTCTCCATATCTCACCCTCACTTTCTCCGTCTGTCTACTTAGGGTACATTTAGTTCACGAGGTCAAAACAGAGTACTACTGTACTGCGCGGTCAGAGCATCTAACAAGTGTATAAAGTACCATATTAACAAGGGATATTTTCATCTAGTCTTATCATCTCACCCCACCCGCCCCCCCCTTTTTTTTGCACTCACAAACATCATAGTTGCTCGTCACGTGGGTCGGCCAATCGGCTTAACTGGACTCGGATCAGCCCCCCCCCCTTTTTTCCCCTTGATCACCACTGCAGATATCAGCTAACGCGGGATTAACCTTTGACCTCCAACACCAGGACGGACGCAAGCGTTAATGTGTATTGATCAAGATCTATCCTCCAAGTATTGGCGCCCCCAAAAAACATGGTTTACCTTCAAAGAACATTGACCCAACAGACATATATTGCTGATACCATACATTCAAAAAAACTGAGGCCCAACCAACATATATTGCTGATACCATAAATTAAAAAAAAACTGAGGCCCAACCAACATATATTGCTGATACCATACATTCAAAAAACGTAGGCCCAACCAACATATATTGCTGATACCATACATTAAAAAAAACTGAGGCCCAACCAACATATATTGCTGATACCATACATTCAAAAAACTTAGGCCCAACCAACATATATTGCTGATACCATACATTCAAAAAACTTAGGCCCAACCAACATATATTGCTGATACCATACATTCAAAAAACTTAGGCCCAACCAACATACATTGCTGATACCATACATTCAAAACAGAACTAGGCACAAGCAACATACTGTTGATACCACATGCTGTTGATCCCTTGTGAGATTTTAGCTCAAACAAGTTGATCCCAACGTGTCTATGTCACTTTAACTCAGCGGGACTATCAACCAGCATTTCATTTGTAAAATCCAATAATAATATTGTAGGTATGTTTACAAAAAATATACACAAGCCACCGTCAACCAGTTGTGGAACACACACATTTACTTTCATGCGAGTGACATTAGAATAGGCAATGCTAAGATAGAAGTGCCTGGAATTGGACCAGAACAAAAGATATATTAAAAATTACAGGGTTGCCTTGGATACCACAGAAGAATTTTGTATCATGGCAGGAAGTTTGAAGAGTGTTTCGGTGTTGTGTTTTTAAACACTTGTTTGAATGAATATTACGATTGTGTTCGCTTATACGCTTAAAAAGATGCTTAAACAACATGTTTCTTTTCAACAAACAGAAATAGTTCAAGGTTTATTTTAATTACGATTTGAGGGTACAACACTTAGATTTGTTGATTGTAAGCATGACATAAGCCATGGAATTATGATTGCCTTTCACAAGTCATACAAATAGGATGGCCTTTCATAAGTCATACAAATAGGATGGCCTTTCATAAGTCATACAAATAGAATGGCCTTTCATAAGTCATACAAATAGGATGGCCTTTCATAAGTCATACAAATAGGATGACCTTTCACAAGTCATAAAATAATAAGTCAGACCTTTATGATACGTTCTCTAGTCACAGAATATAACCGTTGTGATTAATAATGATCCTAGAAGATAAATAATTTCAATTAAAAATTATGATATAAACCTGTATAATATATTACCTGTGTAATTAATCAATAACTCTTTATTTGCTCTGAATTCGTTCACCATTTTCTTAGTGTATATCAAATATACGTCTGTTGATGCCAAGTGATAAAATAAAACTCTCTTTGGGGCCTTTAAAAATAACTTTAGGTGTATAATTTAAAAAAAATAAAACTAAAAATAGTCTGACGAAAATGTCTTAACTTCCCATCAAGATGTCACACTGGGAAAAAAAGACATGCTTTCAAGTGATTGATTGATTGTTTGATTGAATACTTGTATAGTTCTTGTATCCAAGCTACCTTAGCGTGCTTAGAGCGCTCTGATGTTTAGAAATATATTTAAACAAAAATGTATTTAAATGTTTCTTAAAGTGCTATATAAGAATTCTAATTAGTGCTACCCCTACCATGTACGCCACTGCTCAATATTTTTACGCCCCTGAATTATGTTAACATTGTATGTCCCACGATCTTTAAGACCGCAGATTTCATAAAATCATATTTTAATTGAGATTATTTCCGTAAAAAAACAGTGCTGTGATTGAACTAGCATTATGACCCTACATTCATGCCTATAGAATTATTTTTTGTGATGATGATCAAAAAATATATATCTGCGATGCAAGATACATTTTTATATTTTTAATTAAGGTGACGTTGTATGAGTGCTGTAAGATTTATTTAAAAACAAAAAACAAACAAGCAAATACGTAAAAAAAAAAACAGGTTCAATTGTGTAAGAAAATTGTTTGAATGTCGTCAATTATTGAGAGAGGTCGGGTAACTAATTTAAAGCGATGTCAGTTAATGTTTTATTAATTATTTGTTTTTCGTGATGTCGAGAAATTGTTTTTGAGTGATGTCCCGGGAAAATTGTTTTTGAGTGATGTCGGGAAATTGTTGTTGAGTGATGTCGGGAAATTGTTGTTGAGTGATGTCGGGAAATTGTTTTTGAGTGATGTCCCGGGAAAACTGTTTTTGAGTGATGTCCCGGGAAAATTGTTTTTGAGTGATGTCGGGACGTTGTTGTTGAGTGATGTCGGGAAATTGTTCTGGAATGATATCGGGAAATGGTTTTTTGGTGATGACAGGTAACAGTGTTTGGGTGATGTCGGGGAACTAGCCAGAGTTAGCACTTTTTGGTCATAAAGCTTTGACCTTGTCGGAAAATGCCGATGAAATACTATACCAAGGCTTCGATGTGCTCCACCGTGTCTATTGGAAAGTGATATCAAGAAGATCGAATACGACCAACAGATGGGTATCGATGTTTTGGTCTGGCTGATAAAAGAGGTTGCAGAGAGATTCTTAAAATAAGATATCTGGAAGAAAGAGATTCGGAAAGGAAGAATTTCGGGAAGGAACATATTTGGAAGGAGACGGGTTCGGGAAAAAAGAGAAATCAGAGGGAAACAATCGCAATAAGTGTGGAGAACTTTGAAATAAAATTTAAAACGTGATAACTGGATTATGATCAGAGAAGAGAAGAAATGGATGCAATTGTCATGGAGAAGAGAAGAAATGGATGCAATTGTCATGGAGAAGAGAAGAAATTGATGCAATTGTCATGGAGAAGAGAAGAAATTGATGCAATTGTCATGGAGAAGAGAAGAAATTGATGCAATTGTCATGGAGAAGAGAAGAAATTGATGCAATTGTCATGGAGAAGAGAAGAAATTGATGCAATTGTCATGGAGAAGAGAAGAAATTGATGCAATTGTCATGGAGAAGAGAAGAAATTGATGCAATTGTCATGGAGAAGAGAAGAAATTGATGCAATTGTCATGGAGAAGAGAAGAAATTGATGCAATTGTCATGGAGAAGAGAAGAAATTGATGCAATTGTCATGGAGAAGAGAAGAAATTGATGCAATTGTCATGGAGAAGAGAAGAAATTGATGCAATTGTCATGGAGACTAGAAGATATTGACTAAATTGACAGAGAAAAAAAGCGGATGTAGATGGAGTTGTCAGGGAAAAGAGAAGATGCTAATGGAATTTACAAGGAAAAAAGAAGATACTGATGGACATTATAGTGTAAGAGAACAAAATGAAAAAGAACGCCTTATAAACTACAGAGCTCTCCTAAAAAGGAGAAGTAATGGTAGAAAGATACGTCATATACAATTTTAAAAAAAAATAATAATGTCCTTGTCTTCTTAATAATTGGAAAAGCAGAATTGATATCAAATTTTAAACAAATCAATATGAAAAATATGGTAAAACGTTGAGTACGAACAACCAGGAACATCGCGGACACAATTCCATTATTTTGTCTCCATGTCTCTGACGTCTTGTTGTGCACACCACGACCCGCGCGTAGATTCACATGACTGGTTTTAACATATGTGCCTAAAACGTTGCGTGACGAATGAAAACCTGAAATAAAATATTTCCATTAAGTAAATAAGTCTAAACAGTGTTTTTTCCCTAACTGCTTTAGAATCTCAGTGTTGGATTTCTTTCTGTGTCTCCGGCTTTAGTTTCAGACGATACAAAAACGATCACACATTAACGAAGCTGTAGATGCATGGAACACTCGGTTAACTAGAGAGTGAACACTTCTTTTAGAGCATAGATGGAAATTTAAAGATGATTTCAAAGAACTTTTTATTCGAGTTGGCCGTTAAATAGATCAGTTAGGAATGGAAATTTAAAGGGTTGAAGAAAACTTTAACATGCTTGGGATCGAGTGCTTATGGGAGTGAGGTTGTCAGGGAATTATGATATGTGGTGTTGTCAGGTGCTTATAGGAGGTCGGGTTGTCGGGGGGATTTGGGAAGGGGTGTTGTCAGGGGATTATGGGAGGGGGGTTATCAGGGGATTATGGGAGGTGGGGTTGTCGGTTGCACAATTTTTATTCACGCCTTTAAACCTGCGATTCTAATTTGTGCATGGCTATCTTGCCCACAAGTAAGACAAATAATTTATGGGGTACGAGCGGTATTCCAGGAAACTACGGTTTTTACGGTTAAGAGAAATCTCTGTAGAAGTGCGCTAAAACAGTGAGCTGTCTCACTGCTACATTGTGTGATCGATCCTAAGCAAGCGTTCTCATGAGTTGATGTCAGCTCCAATGGATTTGATGAACACTTCCACGTCCTGAGCAATTCCAAATAAAGGTGTGGAGATTGCTTTTGTCCAAGGTATTCCAAGTATTTGATAGACTCAAAGCTTGTTAGAATGGACTCGTCAGATTCAGCAAAGTTGCCTATCTCTTAAAAACCGATGTCATAACGCATAGGCCAAAGAATAATGCACGAGGAAGGTGAGAGCTCTTTAAATATAGCGTTGACAGTCCTCTATGCCGATATTAGATTTGCAAATTCATAATCTATTTAAACTTCGTGGAATGGACCAAGTGTATCGAGCACAATAATTGATTTATTTCGTTATTAAATGTTTCTTTTCGTTAATTTCTTGTCCGTTTTGTTTTGTTGTACGAGACATGGGACGAGACCAACAGTGGGCTTGTGGGAAAAGTTCTTTAATACACACACGATCTTGGGTGCATTAAATAAAATATATTAAAAATCTTTGAAATATTAGGAACGTTGAAAATCACATTAACTCATCACGATTATATTTTTTTATTTTTTTTTTAAAATTTGTATTTTCTTATATTCGGACATAGGCCAGAGCTTTGTTTCCATCTCGTTCTCCATAGATTGTTAGCCAGAAAAAAGGTATAAATGTCCATAGGGTAAATATATTCTACGATTTCAACATATCTGAGCATCACTGAAACCCATCATACAAGTAAAACATTTATATGTTTTTTTTAAAACTAAGTTACATGTGACCAGCGTAAAGTGCAGGCAAATTTTTTTTTTCTTTTAAAGTAATAAATAAAAGTACTACTTAGTAGTAGATCGTTTACACAACGCTTAAACATAGAAATATATTTTTAGAAATGTATTATTTTTAAAAGGTTCACGCTTCTATATCTCACAAGACCTCCCTCGTCGGATCAGACGTTCGTCACAAGTAGCCAACAATCAATTTGATCGACCCTCAAAATCCCGAAGTTTTCGGAGCGAGTTCAACTACTCCCTGGTTGAGCTTTAATGAGGGGGTCATTGTACACCATACATGGGGTTTTAGATTTTAAAAATAATAATAATAACTTAATCATTAAAGTATTTTATATTTAAAAGTACATGTTTGTTGTTTTTTTTTTTTAAAAATTAAAATTGAAAGAATTTCAATATTTAAACAAAAATCTTATGATATTAGAAATCGCCGAGATAGTCTTTAATGAATTGCTTACTTATATATGGTACGCCACCTGTCTGGAGAGGTAGACTATAGATGTAATTCAATAAGAACACATTAAGAACGTTTACCAAAGCATACCATGAACTCAAATTCAACGAAGAGGATAATTGAAAAGTTGAACAATTTTCTTTACAGCTAAATTCATAAAGGCATTTAGGAAAAAAAGGGGACTTAAAAAAAAAAGGACATTATTGAGTATTAATGTCGTGCTTTAAACTTATATAATTATCTCCCCTCACATTAAGAAAAAAAATCCCGTAAAATTGAGTTTTTTAAAATGGTGGCGTGTTAAATATTCAGACCGTCTGTTCTCTAGTTTAGTTGCATTTCCTGTTATTTATTTCTTATTTTAAAAAAAAAAAATGTTCATATTATTCTGGTATTTCGTTACATTGCTAGAAGAGAAACAAATGTCTGGTAGAAAACAAGAACGGGTCGGTGGCCTGCGATACTCTCAAAGTGAAATGAAGAGGTCTGCCGGATGGTTTCGAGTGATTGCAACAAATTCTGGAAAAGGATCTGTCAGACGTGACCAATTTGTGTAACTGCCACGTTACCCTGGCATAAAATAGCCCGTTAGTATTCAGGGCATGATGCGGAGATCTTCCGCGCTTAACCCCGTCTGCCGGGTAGAGCACGAGTGGTCTCATCTGCTGCTGGTCTCAACCAGAGGAACGGCAGCTCCCAAATTATGATGACCTAGTGAATTTTCCATTAAAAAAAAAGTGATATTAAAAATTCTGAAAATAAAGAAATCACTCTGCTTATATTCTTGTAAAGTATTAAGTGTTATTTTTTTTACAGTATGCTTTTTAAAGAATAAAATAGTAACTGTCAAGAATTGTATCATTGTAGTTTTCGATTGACCTTTCACCAATGAACTTTTCCCCCGAGTTCTTTTCCATCAAATAGATGATTATTTAGACTAAGAGGTTATTTGTGTTTATACTGAATCGTTATTCTTACAAACCAAGATGTCACAAACTTAGAATTAGTATAAAATAACAAACACAATCTTACATCCGACGATCAAAATCTTATCCTCACCACCCCCCCTCCCCTCTTTAAAAAGAAAGTCCGTCGTAGTAAGCGTTATTCTAAAGGGACATTATCGTAGTGCAATGTTCTACTAGAGTACTGATCCCCTTGTTTATCAATCTCCACATAGCCCCAGTTCATACTCCGTTAGGGGAGGCGGTCGCTATAGCAGTCATCAAATTTTCATCGTGTCTCTGGCTCCTGGCCTTGATTCCTAATCTCTCGAACTGTCAGCACGTGCCGATCAGGCTGACCCCAGGCACGCGCGTGTACTTACAAACGTGTCAAGAAAACCGTTGACCTCTTCCATGCCGGGCTGCGCTCAGTGACACTGATGAAACTTTCTCATTTTTTGTAACAGAATGAAAGTTGTGTTGCTTTAAACAAAAAAATACAAATTTATCTTTTTGGGCCGAATAATTAACCTACGGTTCCTGGTATCAGCATGTTTTGAACGGCGCTCAATAGAGATCATCTCGCGCCAAGAGTTCCTACGAGGAAATATTCTGCCCATCAAAAATAAAATATACTAATCATTACCAGCGGTTAGTGCAAGAACGCCGAGGGGTAGTTTGGAGTATCATACTTTTAATATAACTGGAGTTATTTGCTAATTGTTTAAATTATTTTTAAAAATAGTATAATAGACATAGTGTATAATTCATGGCACCGGGCATTGGTCCAGTTGCATTAGACTTTAATAAGTAGCTTTTAGATAAATATTTGAGGAGAATGTATGGCAATACGTTATAATAAGTCTAACTGGGAGTTTGAATTCATTTAGCTACCATTAGTTTAATGAGTTCTAAAAGTGTAACTCAGAGTCTGATATCAATGCATTCTAAAATTGTAACTCGAGAGTCTGATGCCAATGAATTCTAAAAATGTAACCCAGAGCCTGATAACAATGAATTCTAAAAGTGGAATTCAGAGTCTGATATCAATGAATTCTTAAAGTGGAATTCAGAGTCTGATATCATTGAATTCTAAAAGTGTAACTCGAGTCTGATATCAATGAGTTTTAAAAGTGGAACTCAAGAGTATGATGCCCATAAGTTCTAATACGTGTTACTCAGACTTTGATATCAAGTGTTATGATACGTGTTACGGCGTATCTCTTATATCTAATAACTGGGATTTTACCAACTAAAAATGCCATTCGCTATCGGATCAGAGAAAAGCGTCTCAACTATACTGCTTTCACGATAAAATCTTTCTGTTACACGTTACTTGAATCTTCTCCTTTTAAATTCATGAGATGTTATTAACATACCGTTTGCTACGTGTGTGTCTTAAAGTGAGCATGACAAGTTATCATGCTTAACTAACATTGTATTGATACACTACGAGCAAGACATTAGAGGTAACTACACATAGCCCGCTAAACATTGGCGACAGCAATGCGTGAACTTCCCATCTACTAGAATAGCCAGTCAAATATTGGCGACAGCAATGCGTGAACTTCCCATCTACTAGAATAGCCAGTCAAATATTGGCGACAGCAATGCGTGAACTTCCCATCTACTAGAATAGCCAGTCAAATATTGGCGACAGCAATGCGTGAACTTCCCATCTACTAGAATAGCCAGTCAAATATTGGCGACAGCAATGCGTGAACTTCCCATCTATTAAAGTTACTTGACAAAACATGAACTCAAGTAACGCACATTTAAAAATAGCAATTTTTGCTACACCCATTCCTCCATGACACGTCACAGTACACGTTTTATTTCATGCCCATATCCTATATTAAATATTTTGATATCACAACCAGTTTTAAACTGAATATTTTTTAAACATAACTTAAATTGAGACGAATTCATTTTTCGAAAAGAAAATATTACGCACGAAAAGCAGTTACGTTATTAATTAATTTTTTTTAATTTAACGTAATTATCAGGAATAATATTTTGCGCGCTTTGAACTCATTATTAAACCATACTTTATTTTAAATACATAAATGGTTTGTAATATAAGCTCAAACCCAAATACACTGAATAGGAATGAACTGGAAATGGAAGCAGAAGCAGTCCATAGTAACACTTGAAGCGCAAAGTATATATGAGATGCTATTTGTCATATTTTGCGAGCCAAAGAGGCATAATATAATCACCAATATAAATTTTTGAAATTAAAATGTATATTTCAACCAATTTTTTTAAAAAAAACTAAGTTCTTAAACAAGTAAAATTAACTTCCACCTCCACAACCCACCCCCGGAAAAAATACAAACTCAAGTGAATTTTTAAAGGACTTATTTCCGGAACACTTTCAAAGAATATCGTTGTAACTCCACAACTATTTCATCACCTTGTCTCGATGTTGAGTTAAACAGTATGATGTTTGTGTCACTGTGGGAAGAGCAGGGGATGTCTCTGAACAAATAATTCACAATATAATTTAAAAAAATAAAAATAAAAAAAATATATTATATCACAAAAAAAAACCATGATAAATATTGCGCCAAGAATTGTTTTTTCCAAGTTCTTCAAGTTCAGGCCTATCAATATTTGACATCTCAATATCGAAGGAGATCATTACTGGCGTACTCCTAGCGGCCTACGATAAACAGGTCGTCAATGATCAACAGGCCGTCCATCTCAGCTATTAATGATAAACAGCGTGGACACCACGTCCTAGGAAACGGATGTTTCGAGGCCTACACTCAGTGTCACGTGACACACGTCATGCACTTTAGGAAAGACACATGTAATTAAAGAGGGGGCACTGTTTTATTTACTAAGATTTATAAACACATTTATTTTATTTCTGGGGGTAAAAAATGACGGTGGTTTTGTTGGGTGGTGGGATCACTAGATGTTCCTTACTGTAGTTTTATGTCAGACTCTTTAATGTCATCTGGAATAGTCAGTAATTGACGTTCCATATTTTATCAAATAGACACTCAACTATTTTCTTATTATGGTTAAACGTTTGGGTAGAAACGTAAGACTAAATACAAAATGAAAAACGAAATGATTAAACAATATATGTTTTTGCTATGAAAAAAAAAAAATAGCCCCAAAATTTATTATTTTCAATTAATCTCACCCTCCTTATTTCCAACTCCTAATTTCCCACTCATAATCTCACCCTCTCATTTCCCTCCAGATCTACCCTCTAATATCCATCTCTTAATCCACTCGTCCTAACCCCCCTAATCCCCCTAATCGCCCCTCCTAATCTCCCCATACTAATATCCCACATCCTAAATTCCCCATCCTACTTTCCCCTTACTAATTTGCTAATCTCCACATCCTAATCTCCCCATCCTAATCTCCCCATTCAAATATCATCATCCTTATCCCACATCCTAATTTCCCCCTCCTAATTTCCCCTTCCTTATTCGCACCTCCTAATCTTCCCCTCCTAATCTCCCCCCCCCCCACCAAGCAACCCTACTAATATCACCCGTCTAATTTTCCTCCTAATTTAACCCTCCTACTTCCATCTAATCTGCACTCCTAATCTCCCCCTTCTTTTTTACCCCTTAATCTCCCCCTTTTAATCTCCCCCTCCTAATTACCCCTCTAATCTTCCCCTTCCCAATCTTCTCCTTCTAATCTCCCTACCTAATATCCCCCTCCTAATATCCCCCATCTAATTTCTCCTCTGAATCTAACCCTCCTAATCCACTCCCTTTCTCCCCTTCCAAATCTGCACCTTCTAATCTCCTCCAAGTACAACTTATTTAAAACTTGATATCCTTTTCATGATATCAAATGATGCCACCTTGATTGATCTCGCAAATACAAAGAAACTAAAGAATGCGTATAAAGTAAACAAATTAAATTAGCTGTCATGCACATCAACAAATTACAGCATTTCCAAGTGAACTGATATGAGAACAGTTCCATCCTACCCTTTACATTCCCATATACCAAGAACTCTGTCAACTAAAATATGTGTTTAAACTAAAACTGAGCCTTCACATCGACCCAGAACTCCAGCTACTGTAATCGGTATTCCGACTAGCCTCTAGATATCGCGTAGAGCAGGTCTAGCAGCTTTTTTTAAGTGTCAACTCTCAACAAATTTCACATGTATTCAAAACTCCTAGCACCTCTTTGACAATGATATTCTAACAACGAAATACACGTTTAATAAATCTAGTTGCTATAATGAATGTTTCAAATATCCCCAAACTATCCTATATAGCAACAAAACATGCAGCTATAATAACGGCTCCCACTTTCCCATATAGCCACAACTCTGGCAGGTATAATAATTGAACCCAATATCCCTAATGATCCTATTATCTGTAATGTTCCCAACATCCCAAACGCTCCCACTATCCCTAATGCCACCACTAACCCTAATGTTTCCACTATCCCTAATTTTTCCAATATCCCTATTGCTCCCTCTATCCCTAATGCTCCCACTATCCCTAATGCTCCCATTATCCCTAATTCCCCCAATATCCAATGGAATAAATATTGCAACAAGTTCTACCGTCATAAAGAAAGATCTCAAAAACCCAGCAGCTGTTTCCTGGACTCCTTACAGAGGAGATGTCTCATCTCATTATGTTGTCTAAACAGCAACAACAACAAAAAATCATCTTTTTTGCTTTAGAAGGTCACGTTTTTAAACAAAATTTGTGTCAATTGTCTTGTCAAAACAGATCCCCGATCAAAACTGACCCTCGTTCTATTTCTCAGCGTCAAAAAGGAATTTTAACATAAAAAAAAATTATTAAGAAATGAGAAGAAATAATGTAAAATCCCAAACGATGATTGAGTATGTTTGACGCAATCGTCCCGTCAAAGCATGCATGACGTTTCCTCTTTGTTTGCAAGATATGGCCTCGGGAATTACAACTCTTAATTTTCATGCATTTTTTATTTTTCTTTATTCTTAATGTATTTAAAATAAAAATAATAAAAAAAAACATAATTGCATTATAAAGTTTTAAACTTTTCTGATTGTGTTCAGTGTGGGGGGGGGGGGGGGCGTGTTTTCATTTGTTTTGAGGGCATCTCCCCCCTCCCGCGCCCCCGACAGGCCTCTTCATTCGAGTGCACTCTCACCGGGACATATCACATCCTCCGCGTGCTAATCTTACAGATCCTCATACGATGCTTACAAATAAAAAACCAACATAATTTGTACTCGAATGTTGCTTAAATACAATTTTTTGTTTAGTGATCTACAAAGCAGCGATTGCGCGAGTCTCCTTGATGTTGGAGCGGGTTATCTCATTAAGTTGTCTAAACAAAATTGTCGACACATTCAAGGACGGTGGCCATGTTGGTTTCCTCTTCAGCTGATTAGAAATCGTTTGGACACCTATCACAATTAAAGTCGTTCTCAAACACTCGTGTTAATTAATGTCACTTCAAGGGGTCAGGCGTCATGGTTTCATTTACTTGTCAACTTATGTCATGGAAAAGATCATTATATTTTGCTACACAATCTCATGTACCAAAAGATATTTTATCAAATGGGTTTACGTTTATGGGGAACGATTGTATCCATGAGTTTAAAGAGCAAAACTTTGTTTAGATTTGGGAAATAACGTTTAATTTTTATATCAGAAAACTTAACTAAATGCATTGCATATTATTCTACATTTGGTAGAAATGACACGAAATCGCTTAGAAGTGTGTTAATAACTTCCAGAAGTTAGGATCTTCCTTCTTTTCACATGAAAAGCTCCCACGGTAGGTACGTTTACTCGGGGGCAGTAGACTCCCTGTGTCTAGGGGTTACAATCACAATATAAATCGCAAGCTCCAGTGTTACATTTTCGATGTTACCACAATTCAAAAGCTTCGTTGTCCACGGGGTAATTCAATTACTTGACAAACCATTGATTCGTGTCAACTGTCTCTTTATTAAACAAACAGAACCGACATTCTAAAACTCCCTTATATAATAACCCCATCACTTCTTTTCAAAACCGTAACACCAATTACAACGTCATTTCCGATACAAAAAATACGTCACACAAAAACCAAGCACTTTAAAACAGCTTCACAAATATTCTCCACACCAAACACCTTTTCCGTACCGAACATTCACGCCCCTAAATCTAGCTCACAGCAAAGGGTTAAATAAATGTATCAGTGATTCAAAGACAAATGAAAGCAGGATGAAGTTCTAAGTCAATATTTTGAAATATACACTTTTGCCGTACGGATTTTATTTTATAATGAGTCGGAAGCAATGCACACTGGGTCATATAAATAGCAGCGCACGTCATTCTCATTGACACGACGGCTCCAATTGGTCCAACTAGACACGTGGATTCGGGGGCCTCTATAAAGCGACCTGTCTGATTGGTTACGTGGTAGACACAAAAGAGAAAAGAAACTCAAACAGCCGGTACAACTGGAGGGCCAACATAGTGCCATGTCTGATAACAAATTGTTCAGTTCATGACTTTTAAGAATTATCTGAATTTATTAGTACTCGAGAGTAAACAATTCTATTTTTTCCCCCACAGAAATTTGATACGAATCGAGTATTGAGTGACAATTCATTTATAATTATTTGGCCTCTAATAGATCAGCCAAAAAAATAAATACAACACAAATTGAAAAGTATGTAAAATAAAATGGTATGGCCTTATAACATGGTGATGTACAATTAGTGTTAACTTAAATGTCAGTTTGTCTAATATGCGAGTGTTTTCAATTCGTTTTTAATGAAATTTAAGAAATGTAATTAATTATGACTTTATTTAATCAACTCAATAATTTGCAAACGTTCTTTTCTGGTCTTACAAACATTGCCACCGCAAAGAAAAAACAAACAAAACATCAACAACAATTGAAGACAATCTAAACTGACATATGTAGATCTAAAGACACAATTTTCAATTTTTTTTTTTTAAATCTCACCTTTAGGCATCACGTGGTCAGGGGCATGTAACTCCTAATCAAACTTTGATTTGGAGTTTCCTGGTGAAAAAAAAACCATTTTAAAAATAGTTTTAAATGTTTACCTTTATTACCAACAAATTTAATTTTATGTATAGTTATAAAAACTTCTTCATTTTTGGTATTATTCTTGACGAAGTCCCGTTAAACAACTCTAAACATCGCATCATTAACAAGAACTACTTTTATCGCAATGATTAAATTGTACCAAAGACTATTCATTGGTTGGTCTCTTCTCTAAGAGTTTTTTTTTTCTATAATAATCTCTTATGAAGACGGTCTTATACTGTCACAATTGGTTTACATTTGTAATTCCCATTGCCTAGACCAGTTCTTCCCAAAGTGTCGTAGCGTACCCCTTGTGGTAAGGGAAGAGTTTGGTGGGGGTACGCGCTACAAAGGAAAAAAATATAATTTGTTTTTATATATTAAAGTATTTACAACTTTTTTTTTTAACGATGGGTGCTTAGTATTACGAAAATTATAGACAAAGGTAAAGAGTTTTCAAAAGTTTGGACAAAAACTGTCCTAGACGAATCGTTCTGTCCTAGACGAACCGTTCTGGCCTAGAAGAACCGGTCTGGCCTAGACGAACCGTTCTGGCCTAAACGAACCGGTCTGGCCTAGACGAACCGTTCTGGTCTAGACGAACCGTTCTTGTTTTACTTGTATTAAACATGTGAGTATTCACCATGTGAGTATTAAACATGTCAGTATTCAAAATGTCAGTATTCAAAATATCAGTATTCAACATGTCAGTATTCAACGTGTCAGTGTTCAACATGTTAGTATTCAACATGTCAGTATTCAAAATGTCAGTATTCAAAATGTCAGTATTCAACATGTCAGTATTCAACATGTTAGTATTCAACATGTCAGTATTCAACATGTCCGTATTCAAATTGTCAGTATTCAACATGTCAGCTTTCAACATGCCAATGTTCAACATGTCAGTATTCAACATGTCAGTATTCAACATGTCAGTGTTCAACATGTCAGTATTCAACATGTGAGTATTCAACCATTCCTCCACCAAGAATCATCACAAAATATAAACATATTCACTCTATCCGTTCATTCATGTACATATCCAGCTCCTCATTCAACCATCGATCAGTTGCTATATTCATCGATCCATCTATCCATTCATCCTTTCCTTTATCCATCACTTTAAACAACTCACACACTTTAACACAACCAATAGTTTTTTAAAAAAAATAATTAAAACACTTCCTACTTTGATATTGTCCTTCCTTTTTCTTTACATTTCTTACAACCCTAACGAAGTCATCTTGAAGAATCGTAAAAGCCCACTAAACATTAACGACCGGGGGCGATATCGATCCGCACCGTCAATCGGATATTTTTCACATCGACACCCGTGGATATTGGCCCTGGTGCTGTGCAGTAGTTTATTACCTTCATTGGCTGGCAGTTAAATATTATTCCTGGCAATAAACTTCTGCCCGGCCACACCATTACGTCGAACTCAGAGACCAGCCACGGGGAGGAAGAAGAAAATGAAGGCTAACTGGGGGTATACATATCGGTGAGACAGTGGAGAGGTGGGTACAGATATCGGTGAGACAGTGGAAAGGTGGGTACAGGTAGGCAATGTATGATATACGTTTAATCAGATTTGGTGAGTTACTGGTGATGAGGAGGTTATCATCTTACACAGTGGTTCTTAAAATAAAGGTTTTTCATTAAAATTTGAGGGTCAGAAAAAAGGGGCCAGGAGGGCTATGAGATTTCTTCAAAACATGTTTTTATTGTCTATTCTTATGTTTTTGAAATCATTATTCAAAGAAGTAGTCCGTGTCATTCCCGTGATAGTTCTAAAAGGATCCGATGGTTAAAAAGATTAAGAACCCTTAATGTTGTGACCTAGTTGACTGTGATTGACCTGAATGCTATTGAGTTAGCTTGACATACATTTACTGATTCTATGTGTGCCATATCTATTTTTTTTTTAAATTTTAAACGTAGTGGACAAAAATCATTGTCAAATGGAAAGATTTATTTTTAAGAAAACAACCAAAAAATGTGAAGGTATTTAAAGTTTATATTATACAATAATTTGAAAATTTCACCGTTTTTTTCCCCAAGGGATATTTTGTGACATATTCCACAAATGTTATTAAAGATGTTATTTTAAAAAAAAAGATTTTACAATGAACATTCATGTCATCGCTAAGCGGAAATCTGGCCACAAGACAAGAATTTGGTTTTAAAATATTATTCCTTTCCTATATACAACGTGAAGTGAATATTGAGCTGTAAAATATGTGTTACAAAGTGTTATCATCACAAAGTTTTGGAAATAAAAGTAAATTATGATAAGGCCATTTTTCTAAAAGTAATACAATTCTTACCCCCCCCCCCCCCCACCGCCCCTTGCCCCCAGTATTTTCTGCCCAACCAAACTAACAAACACAGAAAGAACACACAAAAAGCAACAAGGAGGAAAGGAGTTTTTAAATTGAAATAAATGTAGTATTATATAAAATAAATCTAGCAGTATATGAAGTAGTATATGCAAAAAATGTAGTGGTATATGAAATGAATGAAGCAGTATTTATAATAAATGAAGTAGTATATGAAATAAATGTAGCAGTAAATGAAATAAAGGAGAGACATACATATTGATTTACAATTTTCCTCAAGTCAATTCTGAAAATCGAGCTCAATTGCATAACGTGAGATCCCTTCAGTACACCAATCAAACAAACTCACAAACTTAAGTGATTTTAATTACTCCAACACATACATTTTTTTGCATCACCCGACAACACTTCATTACTCGCTGAGTGTTGCATTTTTTTGTGTTTTGATTGCGTTTAGGAGCTCAACGTTAAACTAGCGATTGTGTTTAATGAGCTGCTAATTATACGCCATCAGCGCATTCAATGAAAAGGCTTGCCATCAACTGCCTGACAGTGTTCTTTGTTTTATATCTAGAATACTTGAAATAAAAAGAAGAGATATCGCGGACGTGAAGCAATGATGTGAACGAAACGAGACATTGTGAAGCAAGTCAACGTAGGTCCGTCCGTCAAAGTGGATTTGTACGCTTTAGTCTAGTAATGGACCTATGGCATTATCTACATAATTACAATAGTAATAGAACCGCAAAAGTAATATAACTACAACAGACAGTAATATAACTACACAATTAATATAAAACTAGCATAACTAAAACAGTAACATAACCACAAGAGTAATATAACTATAACAGTAATATAACTATAATCTCAATATAACTGCACAGTAATATAATTACAACTGTAATATATCTATAACAGTAATATAGCTACAACATTCGCATATATTTAGCAGAAATATTACTACAACGGTAATATAACTACAACAGTAACTTCTGAGTGATTTAATAACCATATTAGGCAGGTCTGTCCAAGATGATGCATACCACCCTCCCTACCATTTACTTCTATTGAAAATTGATATCGCATGACGTCAAATATACAGTGGTTCGTATGGTAGTATACTCTTTAACCCCGTTGAATGTACATTTCCACCTCTCCTCTACTGTTGGCTTTTTATGAACTCAAAATTTTGCACCACATAAAGTTTGTGATTGTTACCCCCTTACCCCCCCCCCCCCCCCCGTTTGTGTGTGTGCGTGAAATTTTTTTCTGTTTTTAAATCGTTCATTTCAACACCTCATAGTAATGTGCGACCGATTATTTCGATATCATAAATCTTTAATAGCACACACAAATATTGAAAAAATAGTTTGGGTAATGTGATAATGATGTGTTACAAATAAACGCTGACGTTTAAGCTGCTGATTGTAACATATTCACTAGCACTGGGCCCACGGCTAGAGGGCGGCACAATAAGAAGGGGCTTACACGGGAGAGGAACCAGCCAGTTACCATCGATTTCCGTCAGTAATGGACACAATCAGTCGATAAGTCCAATCAATACATGTACAAAAAAGACGAAAATTATTACAATACGTCAACAGGGGCGCGGGTGTGGGGTGGGAGTGTGGAGGTGGGAGTGTGGGTTGGGAGTGTGGGGTTGTATGGGGTGGGGGTGAAGGAAGAAGGTAAACTAGATAGGATACCAGAAGGGAACGGCAACAGCTATAACAGCATCAGCAACAACAACAGCAGCAGCAACAGCATCAACAACAGCTACAGCAGCAGCAGGTATCGAATTCCATTAGAGATGCCAGGATTGCGACTGCAGCATTATTTCGCTGTTAAGCCAGGTTGAGGGGGCGGGGGGGGGGCGGTGTTGGGTGGTCAATGTTAACTTTATTTCTGCTACTTATAGCTATGCAATGCGAAATCAAAAGCCTGATTGAGTCGCTGGTATAATGTAGGTTGGTTTAGTAATCAAGGCAGAAATTGTTCAACATGTTAGTGTTGCAGATTTCATTTTTTTTTTAAAATGTCATTAGGTCAATAATCGTTTAGGTGATCGTTTTATTTGGGTTTATTATTGAAAGAATGAGTATTGAGGTGTAGTGTTGATAAATACACATAAGCTAGTAGTAGACATAGATCTTGAGAACTAGTTTTCCTTTCCAGTATAGTTTAAAAACTAACGTGTGCCGTCTTTACTGTAATTTAAATTATAAAACGATCAAAAGTAAAAAAAAAAAAAAATAAAAGAACACCAACATGGGCAAACAAAGCTGGTAAAATTTATTGTATAAATGGAAATTATAGAAATTATGTTTTCGCAATGATGTAGAGCAGTGGTTCTCACCCTTCTTAATGCCGCGACACTTTCATGAAGTTCATCATGTTGTGGCGACCCCCAACCACAAAATTATTTTGTTTTGCTACTTCATAACTGTAGAGCATATGTGTTGTCCGATGGTCTTGAGCAACACCTGGAAAAGGGTCGTTCGACACCTAAAGGGTTCGCGAACCTGAGGCTGAGAACCGCTGCTGTAGAGCCTAACTCTCTAATGAGCAACGTTATGGTGTAACAGTGTTGTAAAGTCCAACTCTCTAATGAGCAACGTTATGGTGTAACAGTGTTGTAAAGTCCAACTCTCTAATGAGCAACGCTATGGTGTAACAGTGTTTTAAAGTCAAACTCTCTAATGAGCAACGTTATGGTGTAACAGTGTTGTAAAGTCCAACTCTCTAATGAGCAACGTTATGGTGTAACAGTGTTGTAAAGTCCAACTCTCTAATGAGCAACGTAATGGTGTAACAGTGTTGTAAAGTCCAACTCTCTAATGAGCAACGTTATGGTGTAACAGTGTTGTAAAGTCCAACTCTCTAATGAGCAACGTTATGGTGTAACAGTGTTGTAAAGTCCAACTCTCTAATGAGCAACGTTATGGTGTAACAGTGTTGTAAAGTCCAACTCTCTAATGAGCAACGTTATGGTGTAACAGTGTTGTAAAGTCCAACTCTCTAATGAGCAACGTTATGGTGTAACAATGTTGTAAAGTCCAACTCTCTAATGAGCAACGTTATGGTGTAACAATGTTGTAAAGTCCAACTCTTAAATGTAAATATTTCGTTGTAATAGTGTCGTAAAACAACTCTTTAATAAATCATGTTAAAGATAAGTATCTTGAACTTAAAGCTGAAGTGAAATGCGAAAATAATAGACAACGAGAATTTACGTTATAAAAACACGTCTTATTTTGATACTAGACAAACTTACTTTAACTGTGATTCGGCTTCAACGTCTAGCTGACATTATATCTTTCCCTTCACTTTGAATGATTTATTATCAAGTTAAATCATATGACTTTAAACTTCATAAACACTTTGAGCTGGGGGGGGGGAGAGTGAAAAAGAAAGATAAGAAAGTAACATTCTCATATTTAAAACATCAACTTACTAGCTTTAAAAGGGAATTTTTGCTCAGTCAGATATTCGAATTTTTCTTATTCGTTAGATCGAGACATTATCCTGGTTGGAAAAGGCGAGATTTTAACTCTGTTTTCTTTCACACATTTAATTTTCTTTTGCTTAGACTTACCGTTAACGCAACTGTTTAACTACTTCATGACGTACATTATTTCACATTTCATATTGAGCGTCCGATATCTCAATTCCATTAGTTGATTGGTTGAATGTGACTGGCGAGCCGAGGTAGCTTAAATTTGAACTCAGGACCTCCCAGCTTAACTCAGTGAAATATACCACCCCCCCCCCCTTTCTCCGCCCCCATTTGAAAATGTTAATTATGCTGAATGCTAGGACGGTTATAGCAAACTTCTATACTCTAAGTTAGTGATTAAAATACCCCCCCCCCCCCCACTTCCCGGGGCGTGTTAAAACCCTTGTTAAAAGTTAACTTCAAACAAAATACAATATCGTCTGCTTAAAAGACAGGCATTATAAATTGTAAATCGGATTATCAGATAGGTTCACTGAACATCGTCATGACATTGAACAGAGTAAACCTTGCCCCGACCTAATCCAATTTGAAAGAAGATAAAAAATTTGGGACGTTAGATGTATCCATAACGGAACTGATTTCCTGTACTAACACAACAGAGAGAGTTAGAAGGAAAAACCACTTATTTCAGCTTTTTGACAAAATATCACGATATGGAATTAACCAAATACTCCCTCACTAATGATCCCTGTGTTGATTTCTTATTCCTTTTATTTTATGTATCTCCAAAATATTTTTGTGAGTTATTTTACTACTTGTAACGGTAATCTTAAATTACATATTCAACTTCCTGTAATCTTGGTGTTGAAAACACCAACTTCCAGCAATAACAGTGGCGAACACTTAGGTTTAACTCGTGTCTATTTGATGTCGCATTTTCACCAGTCCTTTCTGCTGAGGAAGACTTTTAGCCGAAACGTTCTCCCCTCATTGTCCTGTCTTTAGATTCAAGCTTGACGCACTTGTTCTACTATTTCCTTAAGATATACTGCGTGTGCCAAAATGAAGAGTAGTTAAAATTCCAGCATATTTTCTAACACGGAGGTCTGTTTGTAAACTGTAATTAGATCTATTTGCGACGGGTTCCCTAGGAGTGAAAGTCAAGATTTGCTGGACAGATGTTGTTGAAGTACAAAGTTTTCATACGTGACCATCGTTTTGATCATACGTAACTTGTCGTGAATGGTGGCTGCGTTTAAAATAAGATGAAATAGGCAGTCAGAGAGATGTTTAATGAGAAGGCACAAATTACACTGTAGGGCGCTCCATTTTTTGTAAACGAACTTTCATCTTTCTGAGAGTTAACTGTGTAAATAACGGGAAGGCTTATCGACCAGTGAATGTTTCAATAAAGTAGACTCACACACGGAATCTCCAGCATATATTGAAATTCGCTCAGCTAAATCTAAGGCGAACATCCTTAAAACTGAAAAAAAAAAATGATTTGTCAGTTAACCGATTGTTTAAGTTTATTTATGTGTATTTTATCAAAAGATACACAAAGGGCAAAGGTTGAGAGTCAGACGTGCAAGCGAGGTTCAAGCATTACGGACCATATTTGTTTCAAGTTGTTCGAGGATCCAGATTTTAATAGGAATATGTTTTTATCCGAATGGTTGACCAGACTTTTGGTTGACCAGACTTCTGGGTGTCGAGACTTCTGGTTGACGAGACTTCTGGTTGACGAGACTTCTGGTTG
This sequence comes from Omphiscola glabra, assembly GCA_964017045.1. Lineage (NCBI taxonomy): Eukaryota > Metazoa > Mollusca > Gastropoda > Lymnaeidae > Omphiscola > Omphiscola glabra. The sequence goes on along the minus strand of OZ024807.1, from coordinate 25,202,951 downwards.
ACGAGACTTCTTGTTGACGAGACTTCTGGTTGACGAGACTTCTGATTGACGAGACTTGTGGTTGACGAGACTTCCGGGTCGGTTCTTTAAGTAAACTTCCAGAACGGTTAAAGGCGTAATGGTGTGCCTTGGCGAATTAAAAAAAAAATCTCCCACAATTGTTCAGCATACATTCATCAAACTCGGTTCCCTTCACGACTACTTACTTATGCACGGAAATGATGGTCGAACATGAATACTACTTTCTCCGTCGACGGACACACTTCTAAACACTTCCAAAAGTTATCTTTATTTTCATTACTGGGGGGCATGGGGTAGCTGTAGCTGTACACAGATGGCGACAGGACATATATGTTCTATATGCGGGATGTTCAACACGGTTACGTTGGCCGAAGTTTTATTTGCGTAAAGAAGTCAAATCAAGTAAAGATCAAATAAGGTAGACTAATAATTAGTCTAAGTATATGATAAGAGAGAGCAAATAGGGGGTGGGGAGGGTTGTAATAATAAAAGTTCAACAAAATTGCTAGATAAAGTCTATAATATACACAAGCGCGGAACACGAATACATTGTGGACAAGGCGAAAAAAAAATTAACACAAGACAAAAGACTTTCCGATATCGATAAATCGAATCCTCTAATCGATTCCGCTTGTCAAAAGTAGTCGGTGATTGATCGTACCGTTGACTGCCAGGGGAAATTTACAAAACTGATGAAACGAATAATAAAAAAAAAAAAAAGAAAGAAAAGAGCTTCCATTTTGTAAGTCACCTGCCCGGGGGTGACGCTAGCGTGAGCACTGGTAAGCCACGTCATTGTTTTCGTTTGCTTTGTATTTTTGTTCTGTTTTTTGTTTTGTTTTAGTAAAGTAACTTCAAGTACTGTTAGCGGTAGGCGGGAAAAAAATCGACTTCTTAAGTGGTAGTTCACCCCCCTTGGCCTGCAGATCGAAAAGTGTAGGTTACTGCATTTTTAATGACATTCAAAGACACCTATTGTAATATGACCTAATTTCTAAGTTAAGCGCTAATTGTTTCAAGAGTCGTGCGAAAACAAAAGCTCCATCCAAAGCAACAACTGAAAATTCCAACCACACCATGTTGGATCTCCCGATATTTGACAGCTGCTCCTATGATGGCGCCCTCTGATGTTCGCGCCCGCGGCGGATGTCCTATTTGAACTCCCGCCCTGAGCTCAACCCTAATTGTTTCCCATTGCGTAGTTAATTTGATCCGTTCATAGCGGTCTAGAAGTTAAACTTTTAATTATTTATTGGTGTATCTATTTAAAGATATGGTTAAGTAGCTCTCAAATGCATGCTTCGATAACATTTGACTCTGATGTGGGGTTAGCAACACTGAAAAATTATTTCAGAAAAATGTGACCGATAGAATCAACAGTGTGTGACAGTATGTAACTGAGTTAATGACCAATATGTGACTGAGTGACTTACCAATATGTGACTGGGTGACTTACCAATATGTTACTGGGTGACTTACCAATATGTGAGGGAGTTTATTACCCATACATGATTGAGTTAGTTAACAGTATGGGACATATTTAATTAGTAATATGTGGCTGATTGAAATGCTAATTTGTGACTGAGTGAATTAACAATAGATGACTAAATAAATCAACTGTATGTTACTAACTGAATTACCCTTATGTGACTGAGTGAATCATCACGTGACTGAGTGAATCATCACGTGACTGAGTGAATCATCACTATGCGGCTGAGTCAATAACAAATAATGTTCTTATTTGCACACTTAAACAGTTGCTGTTGCATGTCACCATGACCCTGTGATATTAATATTCAAGGTCGGGTCAGGGTGGTCTCAACAGGTTATCCATCAGAATTACCCCCCTCCCCCCCCCCCTATAAATTACACTCACCCATTAAACCTCGTAGTTTTTTCTTCCAGCATTAAGGTAATCCATAATTTCAATGGACAATGCTATCATAACTGGCCAGGAGGGATGCACCGAGATGGTCGCGATGAACGATGCAACAATTTTTCGCCGCAATTCGGGACGGCATCACGATTTCTGTTTTTTTCCCCTAAAGATGTGTGTGTATTTGGTTTAATGTCAAACTGCGGGGCTCATTTAACGAGGGAGATGATCCTAAAAAGGTTATTGATCAGTGAACGATAACTCTTGATGCTATAAGGGGGATAACTGCTTCACGGTGGAGAAAGCGCGTTGGATTTCGATGGAAAATTTCAGGATAAAAATATATAAACTGGAAACTTACATAGAGATTATATGAATATATTTATATAACGTTCAACACCCCCCACCCTTTTTGCCCTTCAATCATATAATTAAATTTGCCCTTCAATCATAGAAGTAAATTTGCCCTACAACCATAGAAGTAAATTTGCCCTTCAATCATAGAAGTAAATTTGCCCATAAATCATAGTAGTTAATTTGCCCTTCAATCATAGAAGTAAATGTGCCCTTCGATCAAAGAAGTGAATTTATCATAGAATAGTCTAAGCAATTCTAAACTACGAAATTATTATTTAAATTATCAGGCAATTTGTTTTCCTTTTTTTTTTTTAAATTTGAAAGTGATCCAAATTTAGTAGCGTTGGAGTATAGCATTATCTTCGAAGTTCAGTCTCATAATATAAGTGTTGTGTTTATTGTCAAGGACCTTTACATTATTTCTGTCGCTTCTTCTCCAGCTCTTGTAACAGTTCGTATAAAAGATTTTAGTTGTTTTTTTTTAAGTTTTCTTTGTAATCCAGGAGAGGCGATGTGTAAAATGTACTTTAGACTGATGATCTTGTGTTTTGCCGTGAGTAACAGCAATTAAATGTTATATTCGGACGTCATAGGAATCAACCAGTACACATTCACATCCGTTATCTTAAAATCAAAGGATCCCACATTTTGCGACTCGAAAAAAACCCAACAAAGAGGAACAGGTCGGATAAAGACATGATGATCCATGATCTTGTAAAAAATGAATGTCACTCAGTTCGAACAAAAAGCCCAGACTCCTTCATAATGCAAAGGTACACGCAAGAACTTAACAGCTAATCGGACCAAAAAGAGATACACGAAAAAGCTCAACAGCTGTTCGGACCACAAAAGGATACACTCAAGAACTTCAGAATTTTTTTGGACCACACAGAAATACACTCAAAAACTCAGAAACACATAATGATTCACCGAATGTCTTTCTACAGAACAAGACTATGACTTTGAAGTATGCAGACAATACAATCAATACTAATTTTAATTTATTTGGATAAAAAAAAAAGGATTTTATCTGATCTTATCTGATCAAATCTGATCTTTTCTTGTTTTATCTCTTCTTATCCGATCTTATCTTTTCTTATCTTATATTATCTTTTCTTATCTTATCTTTACTTATCTGGTCATTCAAGGTGTTCAAAATGTCAAATATCAGATATAATTTACCTGGAAGGTAAGACCAAAATTAATCGACCATAAGAGTCGGCGACCTAGATTCTCTATATTTATCTTTTTAGCTTGAAATAGCAAAAGTACATTTATATTAAAATCAAAGAAGACGGACGAACCAACCGTTAAAGCGCGTAAAAGAAATGGTGTTCAAAAGTGTAAGGAATGGATTGTGACAGAAAGATTGATAGTTGTGGATGACGTGGAGCTATTCACTGTCAGAGATTGATATGTGGGATAAGCAGGTATGGGCCAGGAGGAATGATTGTAGAATCATGAAGTTTGCAGACGTAGGAAATGTATTGTGTGGGGCATGGTGGATTGGGGCTCGTGGGGTGGGGCTCCTGGGGTGGGGTGCGTGGGTTGGGTTGCATGGGGTGGAGCGCGTTGGTTGGAGAGTGTGGGTTGGGGTGAGTAGTATGGGAGCGTGGGTTAGGGCGAGTGGTATGGGAGCGTGGGTTGGGACGAGTGGTATGGGAGCGTGGGTTGGGCGAGTGGTATGGGAGCGTGGGTTGGGGCGAGTGGTATGGGAGCGTGGGTTGGGACGAGTGATATGGGAGCGTGGGTTGGGACGAGTGGTATGGGAGCGTGGGTTGGGGCGAGTGATATGGGAGCGTGGGTTGGGGCGAGTGGTTGTGAAGCGTGGGTTGGGACGAGTGGTATGGAAGCGTGGGTTGGGGCGAGTGGTATGGGAGCGTGGGTTGGGACGAGTGGTATTGGAGCGTGGGTTGGGGCGAGTGGTTGGGAAGCGTGGGTTTTTTGCGAGTGGTTTGGGAGCGTGGGTTGGGGCGAGTGGTATGGGAGCGTGGGTAGGGGCGAGTGGTATGGGAGCGTGGGTTTGGGCGAGTGGTTGTGGAGCGTAGGTTTGGGCGAGTGGTGGGGAGCGTAGGTTGGGGCGAGTGGTATTGGAGTGAGGGTTGGGGCGAGTGGTATGGGAGCGTGGGTTGGGACGAATGATATGGGAGCGTCGGTTGGGACGAGTGGTATGGGAGCGTGGGTTGGGGCGAGTGATATGGGAGCGTGGGTTGGGACGAGTGGTATGGGAGCGTGGGTAGGGGCGAGTGGGTGGGGAGCGTGGGTTGGGGCGAGTGGTTGTGAAGCGTGGGTTGGGACGAGTGGTATGGGAGCGTGGGTTGGGGCGAGTGGTTTGGGAGCGTGGGTGGGGACGAGAGGTATGGGAGCGTGGGTTGGGGCGAGTGGTTTGGGAGCGTGGGTGGGGACGAGTGTTATGGGAGCGTGGGTTTGGGCGAGTGGTATGGGAGCGTGGGTTTGTGTCGAGTGGTTGGGGAGCGTGGGTTGGGGCGAGTGGTATGGGAGCGTGGGTAGGGGCGAGTGATATGGGAGCGTGGGTTGGGGCGAGAGGTTGGGGAGCGTCGGTTTGGGACGAGTGGTATGGGAGCGTGGGTAGGGGCGAGTGGTATGGGAGCGTGGGTTGGGGCGAGAGGTTGGGGAGTGTGGGTTGGGGCGAGTGGTTGGGGAGCGTAGTTTGGGAAGCGTTGGGTGGGGCGAGTGGTTGGGGAGCGTGGGTTGGGCTGCGTGGTGTGGGGTGGGGCGAGAAACGGATGGTAATAAAAGAAGGAAGCGATGTGATGAAAACCATCAATAAATGGCCGAGTGGCTCTTGTAGGGCTTTAGTTAATTTCATAAGATTAGCCCGACCTTGGCTTGAACAAAGTTAGACTCACTTTTAACTGTTGTATACTTATCATGATATCATTATTTGGGAACAACCATTTCAATGCATCGATGTTGTCCTTTTACGCTTGAAAAATCTTTGATAAAATTGTATGTTGGAAGCAGGGGCGTCATTTCAAGTATTTTCAGAGGTGTGGGGAGGGGGGCAAAACCAAAACTTGGTCGGCTTGTCAAGTTGTTTATTACTTGTAACGCCACAGTATATAGCACTTTAAATAAACCTGCAAATTCAGTGAAAAGGAGGGGGGGGGGACCGCAAATGCCCCACCTTGTCCTACCCAAATGATGTCCCTGGTTGGAAGGTATTGTGGTAAGGTAATATGTAGGAAGGTATTGATCAAACGAATAGATATATTTATATATTATGTATAGAACAATATAATTTATTTTATTTTATTACCCTGAAATTTAACATTTACCGACATTCGAAAAAGTGAGTCAACATAATGAACACATGTGTATTAAATGTTTAAGGGTGTTCAACAATATTAATAAACAAGTATTTACCAAAAATCTTCTTCAACGCAATATATAAAAACATTTTCTTAGGACAAGACATACGATGAAATTGTATCTATTTTAAGTAACAAAATTTAAAAAAGGCAAATTAATTCTATCATTCTTGTTATTTTTCGAAGCAATGTAGCGCCCATATTCACGGCAAATCTCATAATAGCTTAATGCAGCCACCTCGTTCCACTATTTCCTTCACACAGCTTGAACGCAGCCATTCAATTATTATCCTCATGATGTCAAGCGTGCGGTACAACGTCATATTGTGCTTAACACACGATCCTTCCGACAGCCATCCCAAAGCGTTCGGCTAACCACCCACCCCTTTTGATACAACATGGTAATGAATTATAGTCATTATTTTATAATTAAAAAGTGTTTTAATCCGTGTTTTCGTAAGTGGAACATCAAGTGGAAGACAACGTATATAATAAATAACTTTTCAGAACTGTTTAAAAATACGCAGATTCACTGTTTTGATCTACATGCACCTATGGTAACAAGGGGGAAGGACTGCAATCAGGTTAGCAAAATAGGAAATGATTAAACAAAGTTGGGTAAAACCTGACAAAAAAGGAACGGAAGAAAAGAACGACCGTTTCGGCAGGAAGCCTTCGTCAGCGTAAAAAAAAAAAAAAAAAAAAAAGAAACCTAAAAAAAATAATTAAATTTTAAAATAGCCCTTAGCTGAAGAGTGGTATCCGAGAGGACAGAGTACACAGTAAAATTACTATTTCCTAAACTATAACATGAGAAAGATACGGGCTGATTTAGCTTGAGTAAAAAAAAAAGAGGGTTTTTTTTTGTTTGTTTTTTTTGTTGGGGGCTGATATTTTGGGAAGACAATGATAGCAAAATGAAAGCTCACGCTGTGTTTGATGAGCCAATTATTTTAATTGAGAAGCTCAAGTGTCGTTCTATTGATGAGCATTGAAAGGTTAAAACCTTGAACAGATGTCAAACAATAGAGAGGAGCCACAGTTAACAGATGCGTGTTCCACGCACATCAAAGCTGGATGTCATGTCACGTGACATTTTCTTTACCGATAACGCATTTCATAACGTATGTTTTTTAATTGTAAATAATACAATTAAAATCATTATGAGGTTAGCTTCTAATCTTTCCAAGCTGCGCGAAATAAAACGTGATCCTTATACTCGTTGCTTTTACGTTGTTAGCGTGCATTTACTTACATTGAATGGTTCACGCGAGGACCTGATGAGGCTAGAACGCTTGAGGTCAGCACTGTGATAACAAAAGGATGTATAATTATGTTCATTTACATATTAACCACACAAAAATAACCTTCCTGTATCGAAGAGAAAAACTATTGTATGTATATATTATTTTTTACCGTCTTAAATTTGATTCCGAATTATAATCAGACGTGATCGAGCTGGATTTAGCCACCGAGGGTAATCTAGATGGATGTAGGTAGCCACCAAGGCTGATCTAGACTGATGAACCCACCTAGCATGATCTAGTTGGAAGAAACCACCTAACGTGATCGAGTTGGATAAATCATTATATATTGATCTTGTTGGATGTAGCCAACTTGCGTGATGTAGATGGATGAAGCGGCACCTATCGTGATCTATTTGGATGTAGCCACCTAACGTGAACTAGACGGATGAATCCCCCTAGCGTGATCTAGCTGGATGGAGCCATTTTAAGTGATCTAGCCTAATGTAGCCACATATCGTAATCTATTTGGATATAGTCATATGAGGTAATCTAGTTTTATGTCGTCACCTAACATGATCTGGCTAAATGTAGCCATTAAAAACTGCATTAGAAGTTTATTGAGATTTTTTTTTCTTATAGCCATATTACATTTTTTTGGTGTTGAGTTATATTTTCACAACACTTTCCGGAACATGGTTTTGGGATTTGTAATTTGGGGGGGGGGGAGTTGTGGCCCCCGGGGGGGGGGTGTCGTCACCGTTAATGACTTCAATGTATTTTGCGATTACGAGTTGTTTAGAGATTATAACCCTTAACCTAAAAACCCAAAAAGATTTTTAAGAACTGAACTTCTCCATTCTCAGAAATACAAAGATTCGCTAAAATTGATATTTTAAAGAAAATTTCCTTTTACGTCTTACACGTAAATTCAATGACTTTATTGCCAGTAAAATCTTCTTCCCAGAAAACATTTTCTCTTCAAATAATCAACATTTTTATCATTTTTGTATTTTCCAAATGTATTTAAACTTTTAAAAATAAAAGCAAAGGAGATTTTTGATTTAACAATTTTTTTTTTCTTTTTCAATTGATTTTTTTTTTTTTAAATGTGCTGAGGTCATACGAAGGGAGGCTACTCTCTTAAAAAAACAGCTCTAACACCAATAACAAGAAGCTGCAATTCAATTCTGCTCACGTGGGTTTCTTCAAGGGTGGTTCTCAAATTAAGTTTCTAAAAAAACAAGTAAACTCCACTCGCATTTGGTATGTTTTGAAATGTGCGTGGATTAGGAGATGTGTGGTTTGAGTGTCGCCACCGAGACATATCTTTTATACTCGTGGCCTGGAAATCAGCTCGATATCCAGAGAGACGTGAGCCGTCAACTTCGGCATTTTAATCAGAGTCAAGGTGGTATCAGGCTACATTAGAAAACAATCCAAGGGAAGGTGACTTTGACTTTATAAGCAAACAATCAAAGGGAACATAACTCTGACAACATGAGGAAACAATCACAGGTGAGAAGACTCTGAACACATAGGCGAACAACCAAAATCGAATATTACTCTGACGACATGAGCAAGTAATCAAAGGGAATATTACCCTGACTATTTGAGCGGACAAGCAAAGGGAAGATGACCCTGACTACCTGATCGAAATATCAAAGGGAAGATTACTCTGACCACCTGATCGAAATATCAAAGGGAAGATTACTCTGACTACATGATCGAAATATCAAAGGGAAGATTACTCTGACTACATGATCGAAATATCAAAGGGAAGATTACTCTGACTGCCTCAGCAACCACCTGGTGACAGGTTCTAGCAAATATCTGAATTTCTGATGGGCTCACACAACTGAGTTGAAATATGAACTACTACAAAATAGTGGCCCGCTAAGGCTTCGTAGTCTCGCCCATGACTCTCAAGCGAAAATGCACCAACTTATCCTAAACAAATAAGTTAACTATATCTTCATATAACCAAAATGGCATAACATTTGCTTTGTAGACCTCAGAGTCAACTTGTTTAAAAAGAAACACAAAAAATATTTTTCTTTTTTATGTTAATTCCAAGCAGTTTAAATCATTAAAGTCAATCGACTTCTCTAGACGTTAATTAAACTGTAAGCGTTTATCGAGATTTTTCTTAACTTTCCTTCAGATTTTTCTCGACATATATTTTTAGAACCCCTGATTCATTCCAAACATCACATCTCCTATTTCACGAGCACATCGATTTGCGTTGTTTACATGCCAGCACATCTGCATGCTTCTCTGTTCAAGATAATCCTTAAATTCACGCTAACCCTAAGGCTGAAATCCCATTCTAACAGTTAGCAGCTTTCAAACACCGTCTTCTAGTTTCAATTACTTTGTAGCGTTCTATATAATTTTATGGGCTTTTTTTTATTCTCTTTCAAATTTTAGTTCAAGAAGCTGGTTCTTGGAAAACTAAATCGGAAATTCCACACGAACAAAAACGTAAAATATAGCTCATTCATAAAGTGTTTCTTTAAAAATAAAACATTTTAAATATTTAAATACGTACAACCCCCCCCCCCCCCCCCCCAATCCTTTTCACCCTTTTCCCAAATTAAGAATTATAAACTTTTCAAACTATAGTCTGGAATTCACTTAAAACTTGCATACCACCGTGTTAAATTGTTTTTCTTTCTTTTTTTTTACCCATTCCCACTATTTATTTCTAGTCTTCTTATGCAAACAATTTCCCTTTGATCCGTTCATTTGATAGCATCCAATAGTCATGGAGGTCCATGCGAATCTCTAATGAGAGCGTTTAACAGCACGTCAAGAAATGTCAAATTGTAATCTGTTTAGGACACATCCCTGTGAACGGTGTCCCTACACGCATGTTAGCTTATTGTTACGTTACACATCCCTGTCAACGGTGTCCCTACACGCATTTTGGCTTATTGTTACGTTACACATCCCTGTCAACGGTGTCGCTACACGCATGTTGGCTTATTGTTACGTTACACATCCCTGTCAACGGTGTCCCTACACGCATGTTGGCTTATTGTTACGTTACACATCCCTGTCAACGGTGTCCCTACACGCATGTTGGCTTATTGTTACGTTACACATCCCTGTCAACGGTGTCGCTACACGCATGTTGGCTTATTGTTACGTTACACATCCCTGTCAACGGTGTCGCTACACGCATGTTGGCTTATTGTTACGTTACACATCCCTGTCAACGGTGTCCCTACACGCATGTTGGCTTATTGTTACGTTACACATCCCTGTCAACGGTGTCGCTACACGCATGTTGGCTTATTGCTACGTTACACATCCCTGTCAACGGTGTCCCTACACGCATGTTGGCTTATTGTTACGTTACACATCCCTGTCAACGGTGTCGCTACACGCATGTTGGCTTATTGTTACGTTACACATCCCTGTCAACGGTGTCGCTACACGCATGTTGGCTTATTGCTACGTTACACATCCCTGTCAACGGTGTCCCTACACGCATGTTGGCTTATTGTTACGTTACACATCCCTGTCAACGGTGTCGCTACACGCATGTTGGCTTATTGTTACGTTACACATCCCTGTCAACGGTGTCGCTACACGCATGTTGGCTTATTGTTACGTTACACATCCCTGTCAACGGTTTCCCTACACGCATGTTGGCTTATTGTTACGTTACACATCCCTGTCAACGGTGTCCCTACACGCATGTTGGCTTATTGTTACGTTACACATCCCTGTCAACGGTGTCGCTACACGCATGTTGGCTTATTGTTACGTTACACATCCCTGTCAACGGTTTCCCTACACGCATGTTGGCTTATTGTTACGTTACACATCCCTGTCAACGGTGTCCCTACACGCATGTTGGCTTATTGTTACGTTACACATCCCTGTCAACGGTGTCGCTACACGCATGTTGGCTTATTGTTACGTTACACATCCCTGTCAACGGTGTCGCTACACGCATGTTGGCTTATTGTTACGTTACACATCCCTGTCAACGGTTTCCCTACACGCATGTTGGCTTATTGTTACGTTACACATCCCTGTCAACGGTGTCCCTACACGCATGTTGGCTTATTGTTATGTGACACATCGAAATAATAGAGCAGGGGATTTTTACAACAAAACCATTTTGTTTAAACTGTCATTTATGTTAGTAAACTAAGGCTTAGTTTTTCCAGTTCCAAAACAATCATTCCCAATCATTCTCAATCATTCCCAATCATTCCCGATCATTCCCGATCATTCCCAACCATTCCCAATCAGTCACAATTCCCAATCATTCCCGATCATTCCCAATCATTCCCAATCATTCCAGATCATTCCCAAAGATATATGCACTTAATTACACTCTAAATTCAACAATTTTAATTTTATACAGATTTTCTTTTATATAAAACAACTATGACCTTGACCCTGTAACTTAACAGTGATCGATATTTTAGCTTTCTCAGATTTAAACAAGAAAAATTATTTATTTCAATAAACTGGACACTACACTTGGGATTCACTGTTAGAATGGGAGAGTGATATAACATATCTCACCATCTCTTTTCATTTATATCACATTATCTATCTATATTTTTTTTTTTTAAATCGATTCAATAATCTTATAGGAGTTCCTATTTATTTTAATGTATATGATTGTTTTGAAATGTTACTCGATATTGTATGACGTAGCATTTGGACAAAATTATCAACAGCCAAGATCAATTACAGGTCATGTCTTAGTAATGTGTACTTATGAAATGTTTTTAAATGCAATACGAATAATTCATTTAAAAAATGATAACTTTTATCAAGTTGAGCTGATTCCACAAAAAGATGACTTATGTCATAATAATGTAGTGACTAAACATAAATTATGTCATACTAATGTAGTGACTAAACATAAATTATGTCATAATTATGTAGTGACTAAACATAAACAATGTTCTGAATATTTAAAAAAACAAGAACTTGAATGCTAAAAGGCTATATTAGTTATATTGTATCTTAATTTAAAATCGTTGAGTTGTACAGTTATCATTTGCCGTGTTAAAGGGGCCAAAACTAATTTTAGATTTGGTTCCTTTCAAAAGCTTTCATGACTAGCGCTGGCTCAGATTAATTCCTAAAGGATCTTTCTCTTACTGTTTCTTCCTCTGTCCCATCTCAAATCTCGTCTGGTTATCAGACACGGCGTGTATCGTGTTGACCGCAAATAACTTGCAACGCGGAATTGATTTTTCTTTTAAATATACGAAAAAAAGTTGACGTTGTACTTTCTCTTTTTTTTTGTTTTAAGACATCTTCAGAGGAAATTAACCCGCATTATTATTTATTATCAAATATCTGGAATTGTTTATTTTTTTTATTTAAAAATAAATTACACTTGGAAAAAAAGGATCAAAGAAACATTCTTAAAGGAGCAAAAAAATCGACCATGCGAAAACCCTAAAAATAAAAAGCCTCCTTTCCGATCTTTTATCAATGTGTGTCATCAGCCGAACGAGAGGCTCTGACATCACCAGGAACTAGGTCAATCTCGCCTGAGATGTGGCCTTGGTTTCTCTCGTGATAACTCGATCACATCTCGTCACAGTTATTCTTACTCCGTTATTTTGTGTACTGCAGAACTGCTTCTACTTTTCAATATTCCGGGAAGTTTAGTTTATTTCGTCCACACTGTACTCAGGATAAGATTATATTGAAGAGAATTATCTAATAAATGAACAATTATTCCAACAACACTAACTTCACATAGACACATCATTGGGATGTACATCGCTTTGCTTCTACGTATCAAAATGTCATTTAATGTCAGACTTGACGTTTTAATTAACTATTTTTGTTTTCAAAATGTAACATTTGACACGATCAACTACATCTGTTATCAATGTATGCTCAGTTCACAGGATCCAATTTGAGGTTAATTTTCGTCATATTTCTGTTTGAACGCATTATTTATTATGAGGTAAGATCACAATGTAAAAAAATAATTATTTTCGGAGAGATAAGAGCATTATGGTTGGTGCATATCATTTCCCCTTTCATATCATAAGCGGTTGTCATGGTTTGGCTAAGTAAACATGGATCAGATGACGTCACCGTGAATTGGAGGAACGAAATATTGAGAGTAAAAAACCATAGTATTGCATCTGTTTTCATCAACCCTACTTAACTTAAAGGAATCGTGTTTTGAAACTACAAACATGATTTTTCAACACACCCAAAGTTGTAAAAGTAGGCGGCAACGACGGGCAAGCTACTCTGTTTTCCAAAAATGTGAACGTAGCCCTTAACAAAATAGTGCGTGCAAAACGAAATCTGACGAACATTTGATGCACATTTGACGAAAATTTGATCGTGTGAGGTGAGCATTAATGATTTGTTTTTGTTCGTGTTTTGGTGTGGAGAGTATTAGTGCAGCCGTTGCTATGTGCTTGGCATTCGGGACGTATTTTGGTTATAGGCGATTAAGTTGTCTTATCTTAATGTTTAGTAGCAGTAATGGAGTTGCAGAGAAAGCATATGAAAGAAGACACGCTAGGTTTTTTTTTTTCCTTTAATAAATCACACGTCATATACATCTTTGCTTTGTTTAATAATTACCCTTATACGTAACTAAGCAATTGAACTGTTTTCCTCTATTACCAGCTCGTAACAAACATAATAATCCCTGATTGACACAATACGTCGAATGTTTAAAAAAAAAACCAAAGATTTATTAAACTTCTTTGAGGACCACAGAACATAGCAAACCAAAACAAACAAAACCAAACACATAAAATAAGAGATTTTACCACAGTAAAAATGATTCGGAAAGTTAACACGATCAAATAACAGTTTTTTTGGTGTCTTTTTTTTTTTTTTTTCTATACATTTTTCGATAAGGCGTTATCTTCCTTAAATACATTGCAGGAAGGTGTTAGCTTTTAAATGAGCTCAAGTGGAAACCTAGCCTCAAAAAAATCGCCAGAAGTCTTATATAATACTGAAATGGTATTTGATTCTGGACAGAAACTCAAATAACAATACTCATTGTATTTCATTTTAAACACGAATCTCTGAATCGGATTCGGAATTGAAACATCTAAATTGTTTCTTTAGTAGGCTAACGTTATAAAATTAAATATTTGACAAACGGAGAATTTTTCAACGAAAGAACGATCATTTGCATCAATTAACTCAATTGCAAAAAATTGTGATATAATTTTGGCTGTACTTAAAAGATGATATATTAGGTAAAAATGAGCCATGGGATGTGAATATATAGGGGGACAGGAGAGTATTAGGATTATAATAAAAGACAATACAATTAAGCAGACGTTTCGGCCAGATGCCTGCTTCAGCAGACAATGCAATGCGATCAAGAACAAATCTGTTACTTGCGAAGATCTCAATATAGTCAATGCTGCTAATTGTTCAGACTAATAAGCGATATATGTTATTTTAAGAAGGTCAACTACTTATTAATTTTATTTAAAGGAAGATCTGAAGTGAAGAAACAATAATTTTTTTTTCACAAACTATTTAAATACACATTATTATTATTTTCTAAACTTTGGTTTGATTTTGTTCCATACTGGTGTAGTGCAATACTGGCTTAGTGCGTTACTGTCGTTGTGCGATACTGACATAGTGCGATACTGGGGTATTGCGATACTGGTGCAGTGCGATACAGGTCTAGTGCGATACTGGCTTACCAGTGTCCAGCACCCGTTGACTGCGCACATGTTTCTTAATTCCCAAATATGTCGATGTGTCCGAAAACCACTTTGATAATATGACAAAAAACTGAAAAGCAGTATTGTAAAATTTCATCGGCGCATCTGGAGAATGACCGTCAAAAGAGCGGTCGACGGCACGTCCTGCAAGAATGGTTTAATTATTTGAAAGGAGTATTGTGTGTGTTTTTGTGTTTGTGTATGTTTTTGTGTATGTTTTCGTGTGTGTGATTGTGCATGTGTTGTTTGTTTTTTTCGAGCGTCAAGAATATTACATGATTTAATTTCTATAATAGAATACAATAATTACATTGGTCAATGGTCAAGTGCAAGTGACCAATGAAATTGGAGCGTTAGATACATATTTTGAGTCACAACAATTTAAGAGTTGACTTAGCATTAATGGCGATAACCATTAGAGACAAAGAAAGCAGTTTAACAAAAATGGGAGCAATTTCAATTTTATCATTTTCAAATGTCAATATTTTTATGCGAGGGGAGCCGTTAGCATAATCTGCGCCCCAGCCCATCACAGAGATGACAAAGAGACGCCCTGTTATTACAATAACTGGACGTGTTTACCTTGACGTTTGCTCTTAAATAAACGCTACACATCTTTCGCCGTGATTTCCCACGTGATTCGAACAGCCAATCACAAAACACAATGAAACACGACGATTCAGACCAACGCTCACTCTTAAAATAGCCCTGTCTATATAGATATTAAAAAACAAAAATAAAATGTCCCGTAATTTCAATCACCAACCTAATGACCTCTACTGATATGATCACTATAAAATGGACAAGTCTTTGATTGCTAGTTTCCGGTATGGCTTTAATCTCATATGTTAACCTCATTTCTTGAAACATTAAACTTTAACACGCCTGTGTGTTTTTTTTTTTTTTTTTTTTTTTTTTTTTTTTTTTTTTTTTTTTTGAATGGAAAATATAACATTTTGAAGTAGAGGTCAGAGCGTGGAAGTACATAAAAATTAATTGTGTGTGTGTGTGTGTGTGGTTTTACACTAAGGCCAGGTATTGATTTCTGAACAAGAATTTAAAAAAAAAAAAAATTGCATGACCTGATCGCTAAAATTTTAAGTATGAATGTATCTTTATAAAGTCTTCGAACTGAAATCTCATCTATGGAGAAGTAATTGGGCGTCGATGTGACAAAAAGAAATCAAGATTTTGGTTCATTTTCAATCGAATCTATGACATGCCATGTGCTAAAACTATATATATATATATATATATATATATATATATATATATATATATATATACAATTATATCAATATCTAAGGAATCTTCGGATGTATACGATATATCTACATTTCATCTAACAAGTCATACTTACTTCGGTATAAATATGAAGATTTCTTTATATTTGATACAATTTTATATTGCTTTTTGCTGGCATCCGTCCGTCACAAGTTGACGATGGTGTGGAATTCGCAGGACGAAATCCACAATGCCTGGGACTATTCTTCTAGGATTATTAGCTGCTTGCTTTTTACTATAATGAATAAGAACAGATGTTTGGTTCTTCAGACATTCTCTATAATATTCTATAGGTACTTTCAACAAAGTGAATCAAGGTTTTTTCCACACTTCATAATCTCTCCTAGTTTTTTTTTTTACTTTATCCCTTCTAGGCTTCCCGATGTTCACTCTCTCTCCCTCACTGTCACTCTCTCTCTCTCCCTCTGTGTCTCTATCTGTCTCTCTCACTGTCTTTCTAGCTGTCTCTCACTCACTGTCCCTCTCTTTCTCCCTATCTCTCTCTATCTCTCTCTCATTTTCTCTCTCTGTCACTCTCTCCCTATCTCTCTCTGACACTCTCTTTGACTATCTCCGTCTGTCTCTCTCTGCTTTTTCTCACTCTCTCAATATCTCATTATCTCTCTATCTCTCCATGAAGCGAAATATCGAAAGTGTGTATTCCTCACTAAATACGGGCTTTAGTACATTTTCTGTAAGAATGAGGGCAAAATGTGTCACTAAAATGTACTAAAGACTACCCCCTCTTCCTAACCCTTTCCCAGAACACCCTCCCCTTAATGTTAGTACATCCTACCCACAATCCCGCCCGCTTACCCAGCCATCTTGTCGAACCCGGGCACGGACCTCTGCGAGGGACGTTGGGATCTAGACGGCATTACCTTTGCCTAATAACCAGTGTAGGCAATCACACGGAGCGACACCTCTTAAGTCGCACAGTGGTCTGTGGGAGACAGGGCTGTCGTACGCCCCCAGAATATCTTATATCTCGTCGGTGGGCCCTTTAATCACGATATTTAGTTCTAGCTAAATGGGCGTTCTTCTGACATTTTGAATTTCTTTGTTTAAAATATATTGTTATAAATTGTCTTTTTTTTTAAAACGTTTTTTAAATATATATATATATATATATATAATATATATATATCACTCTTAGAATGTGCATATGAAGTGTCATGTACTTGAACACATTAATTAAAAATAATATGTGTAAATAAAATATAGGGCTCATCATTAACAAAGCGTCAATATTTTTCCCAGAATCTACAGTGGCAATGTTAATGTCAATGTTAAAATATACAAAGTGTGATCTTAATGTCCCAAATTATCTTGAACATTGCAATATTAGAACCGTTGATTTATTGTTAATATATTTAGAGTGTAAGTATGTGTATGTGCGTGAATGCAGCGTGTGTGGAATTGCGTGTGTAAGATTACAGCATGTGTGTGATTGCAGCATGTGTGTGATTGCAGCATGTGTGTGATTGCAGCATGTGTGTGATTGCAGCATGTGTGTGATTGCAGCATGTGTGTGATTGCAGCATGTGTGATTGAAACATGTGTGATAGCAGCATGTGTGTGATTAGGGCATGTGCGATTGCAGAAAATTTGTGATTGCAGCCTGTGTGTGATTGCATAATGTTTGTGATTGCAGCATGTGTGTGATTGCAGCATGTGTGTGATTGCAACATGTGTATGATTGAAGCATGTGTATGATTGCAGCATGTGTGTGATTGCAGCATGTGTGATTTCAGAATGTAATGTGGTATAATGTGTCTGATTGCAGCATGTAATATGGTATCATGCGTGTGATTTCAGCATGTAATATGGTATCATGTGTGTGATTTCAGCATGTAATATGGTATCATGTGCGTAATTAGGGCATGTGCGATTGCAGAATGTGTGTGATTGCAGAATGTGTGTGATTGCAGAATGTGTGTGATTGCGCTCTGTTTTATGCGTTGGTGAAATAGTTAAATGTTTTTTAAGCAATCATATAAATATATATATATATATATATATGTAGATATATATATACATTTATTTATTTTTAAATATAATTTGTCTGACATTGCAGCCAATGTTGTGTGGGCAATTTTTAAAGTTCATATTCAGGCCACTGTTTGGAGAAATAGACCAACACACACAACTTCGCGTTCAGACAAACAAAAAAGGCAAGGTACCAAAAATGAGATACAAAACTTGTCCTTTCATAACGACTATTGTAGTAACACATTCTACAAACACGGCACCCCAATCTTTGGTCAGCTCTGACGTGATTCCTGCCTTTTCCATGACTGATCTCCCCCCCCCCCACCCATAGGTCTGAAAAAGAAAGGTCCGATCAACGTCCTTTTCTACTCGTCACGTTCCACAAGGGCCAGGAAAAATATGACGTCATTGTCAGAGTCAGGATTAGCGTCGGGTTGGCTGCCTCAAAGAAACAATATGAGATCTTGTCGAAATAATGTATTATTATTATTTTTTTTTGTATATCATATCTGTCACAAGAAACGAATAAAACAATAAAGTATTTAATAGGCTTCATACAGTTTCTTAGTTCCTTCGAATGATAGTGATATGTGTAGTTGGAAAATTGAGGAATGTAATTTTTTGGAAGGGGGTTAAGTCAGAGGCGCAGCTACGCTTTTTACACCCGGGGCGGATCAAAATCCCCCCCTACCCTTGTACAAAAAACACTCTTCATTTGGCCGAAAATGCCTTTACACCGTACAACTTGAAAATTGATAACCGGGTTGAACAACCCTTGCTGCCCCTCTTCCTTCCACACCAGTGTTTATTTCAGAAATTTTTCCCTGGGGGTGGCGGGGCATTTCCAATTTTCGGGGTGGGGGGATGCTGTGTCATTTGCCAGTGAGCAGAGGCGTAGCTAAGGGGTGGCAGATTGGGCATATCTCCAGGACGTTAGAATAGCGGGGTGTAAATGGGCCTTGGCGGTATTTAATGGTTGAAAATAATCAGTTTCAGAGTTGAGGGGGGGGGGGAATGAATCTTACCCCTACACGCCAACACTGTAGATACGCTCCTGCTAGTGGCGACGAAATAGGGCGAATGAGGTGGTCCACCCAGGTGCCACTTTTTCTTTATGAGCAGGTATGGCATTTTCGGACATTTGCAAAGTGTGTATATTGAAAGGTAGCGTGTCAAAAATATGTGCCCGCCCATGGCGGCACTAATAGTGGCTGCGCCTCTAGGGAGTGTATATATCGATACCAAAATCGGCGATCATTTTCATCGGGAAGGAGGGCGGAAATCGATGGCGCTGATGAATCTTGAAAAAAAGAGGGGTCTGGGGATCTTCCCAGAAAATTTTCGTTTATTTCAAAAATCAAGAGGTGTATTTATGAGTATACTTTAATTAAATGTTTCTATTATACATTTTTAAGGTTTTGAGGGGGGCATTATGGCGTCTAGTGCAATACATAAACTGAATTCACTCCGTTTGTGGCTTGCCCCAGAGTAATCATTTGGCGCAAGCTTATAATCTATTCCCATACTGTAACATGGATCAGCGTTAGTGAAGGGGTGAAGAAATTAAGGGTGCTAAAGACAGTCGGGCAAATTCAAAATGCAAGGGTTCATTTTTGCGCATTCTTGAATTTGTTCTTCCTTTCAGACAATTTTGAGGTTGCATATCAAACTTTGGTTTGGGGAGTGCCAAAATTAGCCATAGTAATGACTAAAGACATCTTAAATTCCGCACCAGTGTTATGTAAACTATATCCATTCTAGTTGTGTTACCCTTGAGGGTAAGCTTTTGCCCTATCTTAATATCGCCTATTACAGCTGTCGGCAAACTCATTAATTAAAAGAGCAAAAAATCATCATCAGGACGATTAAAAAAAATTTTTAGAGTAAAATTTTGTTTCATGAACTTGTTAAGAACCATGTTTTTCGGAGTCAAAACTGAATTGTGGTCGACTGGTCGAACCGCACTTAGGTGGCTTGTCGACCACTGTCCTATTAAATATTTATAGTCCACAGAAAATGTTTGATAACTTAAAAATACAAGAATGCATTTTCTAGCATATCTGAATTTAGTTTGGAAACATTATACACCTAATTGGAGAGCAACTAAAGAGATCCTAGTTTTAAAATGTAGGTGTAACTTAACCTTAGAACCATAGTGTGCACCCAGCAACCCTTACGATGCTGGGTGCCTCGGATATTATAAGGGATTAAAGATGTGATTATCATCTTTCAATGCAGGTTGCAAAAAAAAAAAGAGGGTGGGGGGCCAAAACGGAAAAGTGCTTGACCTGTTTGTGTTATGCAAAAAAAATATTATATTATTCAAATTAATAGTAATATGGCCTTTGTTTCCTTGTTTTGTAGCTTCTTAATTGTTAAATGAATTTTTAACACAAAAAAATAACTAAAAAGGTTTCCATCAGTAAACAGCACAACAAACATGATTTTATATTACTGAACGCAAATGGAGAAAAGCAAATCTTACTTATATTAATGAGACTACCTTTTCTAACTATTTCCAAATGTTACCAGAGTCAAGAAGAAAAACAAATGTTAATTAGAAAGATCTATACATTTTTATGAGTTTTGAAAAGTGGTCATTTTTATAAATCGTATATGAATGGCTTAACTTTTTTAAGAAGACATGAGTTGTTTACAAAAGACATTATATATTTATTAACGTGTGATTTTATCTAAAGAAAATCGTATGCAAATAAACTATATATTTCCTAATAGTCAGTTGATGGAAATATGTATTTGTAATTTCAAAACGATATAACAATTTGCAGATTAATTACAAAAAGCCTCTTTGATATACTTTAAAACCCTTTATTTTACCAAATCCACATACTTTATTTTAAATTGAACAAATTAGGAATACGAATTTTGTCTAAATCTAGTACCAACAATGTATTTTAACAGAAATGACAATCGAAATACTTGTTCATAAAAAGCTTTTCTTCTTTTTTTTTTTTTTTTTGTTTTTTTTGTTTTAGCTTTCTGATAGATTCCCATCTTGAATTTTAAAAAAAAAAAGAATTATGCCATCATACAGTTTATAATTAGCACAGATCCTTACTTTAAAAGTAATGCTTTGATGTTGAAATATAAATTGAAATCAGATTGCGCATGAATGAGACTTAGCAAGAACTATTAATATTGTAGACGTTTTTATTGATGTAAAGGTGGTTTAATAAAGTGTTATTAAAATCTTTCAAATATCGATATATTATGCGAACTACAGGAAGTAAGAAAATCGGCTTATAATCTGGAGTGGCCAGTACGATATTATTAATCGAATACTATAACAAATATATCTCGCGTAGCGATATTTCATTGATTCCATTAATTGTAATCGGTTAAAAGCACCAGATACTATTCTTTTAAAGCTTTTTAAAAAAATAATGAGGTCGTTTTTATTTAAAAAAATCTATAATTGTTATATTGTTGTCCCCATTTTGCTCCGGGTGGGGGGCACTTGACTTCCCAGGGGGTTTGTGTCCCCCCCCCCCCTGAAAGAAACCCTGTTACTCACTGATCCAATTCATCTCTTTTTTTTAAAATTGACATAGATTTAAAAAAAAAAACAACATTCATTTGACATCGGTCTATTTTGTCACCGTTTAGATTTATCTTGGCAAAGTTGTGACGTAAGTACTTTTAGCACTAGGGTCTTTAAATTAGAGATACTCCACCAAACTGTGGCGGCTGCAACGCGTCAACTTCACAGCTACTCAGTCAATTCATTTCACCCAATGTTAGAACAATTCAATGGCCATAAACAAACCAAACAGATCTAATGGTCATTGTTTTTAAGAATCCCATTTAGAAATATGATTATTATCCTGAGAGCCAAATGACACACAAAATGTGCACGGTGTTAAGTGCAGGGATCTGACATTTATTTTTGCGGACGTTTGGAACACATAACTGCAATGATTACATATAAAACTAGATACTTTTTAGTTCTCATTACGGTAATTAAAATATCGTACAATGGCATTAACTTAACGTTTACGTAAAAACGTTATAAATACAATTTTTCAAAAAAAAAAAAGTGTCTTCGCGTATCAGGAAATTGCCTTACTACTTTAAGACAGTTTTATGACTATATAGCCACATTTGTAAGTCAACTGAAATTACACATTCAAATGAATTTATACATTTAATTGAGATCGCATATTCAATTAAAATTAGACATTAAGCTGAAATTACACATTCAAATGAAATTACAAATACAATTGAAAGCATAAACAGAAAAAAAAAGAGATGGATGCAATTGTTGTTAATTTTGTTTGGTCAATCCTCATTTTTTTTCCCGCAAGTTAGCCCCTAAAGTAAAAACAAAACAAAAAGAAAACCCACAAAAACCCAAAAAAACAAAAAAAAAACCCTTGTATCTTAGCATCTCAAACTAAACGAAATTATTTTCTTTTCTTTTTTTCATATTTCAGTTTCACATTTTGTCACGTTCTTTAAAGACAGGTTTCTTCATCGTTGCATAACAATCCGTTTGTAAAATCATTAATCAAATGAAGCATTTTTATTATCTTCATCCACACATGCCTAGATCGTTGTTGTTTTTTTTCCATATTTCCGACTCATATATTAAAAACTCATATTGCTGAAATTAAAAACATGAAATTCAATATCTTCATTTCCTTTTTTTAATTTTTTTTTTGTATGAAAAAAACAACAAAAAGAAAGACCACTTTACCTACAGAACTTCCAAGAAAGAACAAGTTGTATTCTTAAGTGAGAGATCATACCATCCCCTCACACCCCACCCACCAGGGCCACCCCACAGGGCCACCCCACAGGGCCACCCACCAGGGCCACACACTAGGGGCCTCCCTCCAGGGCCACCCACAAGGGCCACCCCACAGGGCCACCCACCAGGGGCACTCACCAGTAGCATGTCCTCATTATCTGGACAAAGCGATTCAATGAATGCAATGCCCGTTTAGAAATTGATGTTTTGTTCTTCATTAAATTTCGATACAGCTGTTCTCACGTCAAGACCTTCTTTCGGTTGAGTTAGAACTTGCCACTAAGCACGATTGTTTTATGTAATGATTTAGTAAGATTGTTTTGTGCAGCGATTTAGTAAGATTGTTTAGATTAATTATTTAGCACGATTGTTTTGTGTAATGATGATATGTCCTCCTCTTTTCAGGTGATGCCACCATCTAAATGGTAAGCGAGCTTATCATGGATATCATATTATCATTTAAACTATGGAACATGCAATTAACCATTTTCAATGCGATAAATAAAAAATATGTATGATGCAACCTTCAAAAAAAAATGTTTCACGTATAAATCCTTTATAAAATATAATTTTTGAGCTTGGGTTGGTTGGGGGGGGGGGGGGCAAAAATTTCATGAATAATGCAATAAGTAACGAAATTTTAAATATAAATCACAAATAGTCCCCCCCCCCCCCCCAATTATCGCAAGCGCACATTTTTTTACGAACCCCGAACTATATTAATATTAAATTTAACCACCCGCTATAACACCCCGGATGTATTTCACCAACTATTTCACCAACTATTTCACCAACTATTTCACCAACTATTTCACCAACTATTTCACCAACTATTTCACCAACTATTTCACCAACTATTTCACCAACTATTTCACCAACAACTATTTCACCAACTATTTCACCAACTATTTCACCAAATATTTCACCAACTATTTCACCAACTATTTCACCAACTATTTCACCAACTATTTCACCAACTATTTCACCAACTATTTGACACTCTCAGAAGACATTGGAGTTAGTACAATTTGATTTTAAAAAAAATGCACGCCACTTCTTATTGTTCGAGGGTTTTTAATTGATAAAACTTTATATTTTTTAAAAGAAAAGTTTTCATTTTGCTCTAAATCAGAGGTCCCGAAACTGTTTTGTCTCGTAGACCACTTGCCATGCTTTTTGGTTTTGGGTAGACCCCCTGCTTACCTGATATTTATTTTTTGCTAATTCATTAACTTCAAATGTCATTTTGACAGCCGGTATAGTGCTACTCACTTTGAAAGATTTTAATTTATATTCATATATCAGAAAATATACCTAAGAACTTAAATTTTAATATGATTTTTCATCACAATTCATGAACATGTATGTTTGTAAAATGCTTACTTCATAGGTATTGTTATAATTTATGTAGAAAGATATATGTCTTTATATTATAAGGTAATTTTATGTAAGTAATTAGGTACTATCTGTATTTGTGGATTATTCCATTCATGGAATGCAAATATAGAAGTCAGGACCTGCTTACATGAGATCCACTACCGTTGACTCCCACCCCATTTTTATTTCATGGACTGACATGGACTTGCAAGTCATCGTCAACCCATGGGGGTCGATATAGCCCACATTGGGAATAACTGCTTTAAATCAAAACTGCAGCTAAGAATGGAATAATTTATCAACTTAACTACCAAAGAATTGAGCTTTTTATCAAGTAAACTACTTACGAATGGAATTATTGATCATATCAACTCCTCCCAATACTGTCCCATTTTCTGTTTACTGGGTTTCTTTACTGTCACCTCCCTGCAACCAGTCACCTAATCTTAACACTTGACAATGTTCGCTGGATTGTATGTTTAACATGTGTTTACAATGAATTACACATAAAATAGTAACATTTTTTCAATCGGTCATCCATTTCAAGGCAAATATAAATGATTTTTGTTGTCACTAAACATTATGAGATTACAAAAGTCTAATACATTATTTATTCACAGCCATTGTCAGAATGCCCCAAAAAGTCCTTCATACTTAGAGTTAATTCTGTTTTAACACGTTATAAGATACTATGAGATGAAATACATGAATGAGGAACACATATTAAATATTGACATACGAAAACAGCAGCGCTGTCTACCGACTACGTCATGAAATCCTCCGGTTTTGATCACGTGTCATCAAAGCGTGGTTTAAGTCCATTTCCAGTGTAAGTAAGGATCATGCGTACTCTTACCGATTTCAAAGGCTGGTCTGATTGAAGTTACTACCGATACAGTTTTTATATTAATATTTTATTTAAAAAATATATACTTACACACTTACACTTACACTTACACAAGTTATTGAGGATTTTATCAGCGAGTGAAATGATGAAAAGAAAAAAAAAGTATTCTTCATTTTTTTTTTTTTTTTATTACGGGGGAGCTGGTGGAATAGAATCTAGATTCTAGAACCTTTCTTCTTTGAGCGTTGATTTTGGATGTTTGAAAATACGACTCATAACAAGATTTATTAGGCCATATATAAAAAATGACAATGTAGTATAAACAAAAACGTATTAAATATTATATGCTCTGCCTTTGTTTTTGTTTTTTTAAGCTGAATTTGAAAATATAAGTGTGTCTTTGTATCACGTTATTGACGTAACTCTACCCCGCTCAACATTGCTCGTTAACTCCATAAACCATCACACCAATATGAATCTAAGGTGTACATTAGAATGGACTTATTTCATACAGACATACCTTCAAAGTTACCGCGTCGTCGCAACTGAATCCTAAAATAATTTTTGATCAATGTAAAATAAAAAAAAAATTCAATGAAATACACTTTCACATTTCAATCATCATGTAAACATTTGCAGAAAAAAAAGCGCCTTTTTTTTTTTTTTTAAAGAAGGAGACGATATTTCTTTTGAAAAATTGTTTTAATTGGTGAACAAATCCATCACTATTTATTTTTAATGTTTACAAAATCAGCGAAACTGGAAATTCCATTTATGTCGTCAGACAAAAAAAAAAAATCAAAACAAAAAACAACAAGAAACAAATTTAATTTGAGGAAAGTGAAAACACAAGTTTAAAGAAGATCTCTTCCCACGCCTATCTGAACGTAAGCTTATACAAAAGAGTTATAGTAAATCTCTCAAATTTAATCGTATTTGTAGTATTATTTCCCAGATTTGTTGAAATACATTTATGTTTCTATCAGCCTCTATTATATTTCAAGCTACCTACGATCATCACGAAGTTGTCCTATGAGCCAGCTGTTGGAAGTATGAACTGTTGGAAGTATGAACTGTCGGTGGGAAACATGAACTGTCGTTAGGAAACATGAACTGTCGATATTAAACAGAAAATTGTGTTACATTTATGGATACATGAATTTCGGTTCAAAACATAAACCGTTTTAGGATACATGAACTGTCCGTAGAAAACATAAACTGTCGGTGGAAAACATGAACTGTCGGTAAGGAACATGAACTGTTAGGATACATGAACTTTCGGTAGAAAACATGAACTGGCGGTTGGATACTTGATCTATCGGTAGGATACATAAATTTGCGATTGCAAACTTGAATTGGCGGTTGGAAACATGAACTGTCGCTAGAAAACATAAACCGGAAGCTGGAAACTTAAATTCGCGGTTAGAAACATAAATTGTCGGTTGGAATCTTAAACTCTATTAAGATTTATAAGAACAAAGAACGACATGTTAAAATTTTTCAAAATTTTTGTTTTTAATAGCAGGGACAATGTTAATATTCAGTTTTAGTTAATTTATATCTTATTTTTTGTGCTATTTGAAGATTTCACTTTTAATAATCTCATACAAATTATAATAAGGTAGCCATCTCTTTTCAACAGTAATTGCTTCCGTTATTAACATATGAATTTAAATTGGGTTTTTAAAATAACCTGATAAGAACAAAAACAATATTATCTACATTTTTGTGTAAATTATAAAACACTTGTATCTTTTACAATGGCCATCCCGTTTAACTATCGTTTTGGCGACAGGCAAGACCTGCTTTTAGACATAGATATCAGACCTAACTGTTTAGCATCACTGTTTAACATCACTGTCCAATATCAACGCCTATAATAATTTCATTGTATATCTCTATACAATATAGACTCAGCTCTTGTCAACACAGGGATATGGTCTGAAAATACACAACGTGACACTGAAAGGTGTGCTAAAATACACAAATTTTACACACGGTTAAAGACCAACTCTCACACAATCCTTAGTGACACCATGTTATCCTACGCTTTCATCCTGATCCCATCCTTCGGTCTCCAGGCATAGAGACGTTCTTGCCCGTTAGATTACTCAGCCTCCAGATTTGACGTCTGCTTCTGGCCGAGCGCCTGGTTTCGATGCTTCATCTTGATCAGCATGGACAAAGGAGCCCTTTCTATTTCTGGATTTACGGGCATGCTTTTAATTTGCTCATTTTTATATGCATGTGTCTGGATTCTTTTGGATGCTTTTTTTTTGGGTGCGTTTTTAGGTTGATTTTTCTGCAAAACGACTGTGCAGACGGTTTTCCAGTCATGCCAACAAAGTAAAGGGTGTTCCGTGATGCGATAAAACACATCGAACGTTATAGTTGTACGTATGCTGTAACTTAAAAAAACATAGTATATCTTAAATTATAGGACACGTGTATTTTTCTTCATTGATTTGTTACACATAGACTATCAATGCTTATATCTTAACGCTAAACACCGGATTCAGGTTTCTTGTAAGGCAGACTGGTGTCTTGTATTTATCAAAGAAGTCCATTGAAGTCTTGACAAGTAATGGTTTACCATCGGAGGTCTAGAAAGGAATCGTTTACAATTGGAAGTCTATAATAATATTTTGTTTTTTGTTTAAAGTCTAAAATGCTTTTTTAAAAAATAAATTTCAAAGTCTAGAAAGCCAAAGGAATACATTTTAAAAGCCTTGCAGAATACAATTTCGGTCTCAAAGAGTAATGAAATTCCAATAAAAGTTTTATTCATTGCATTGTATTTCAGTTCTATGTTTCCAGTGTTATTCAGATCATTTTATGTAAAGTCTAGACATGTAATTGAATGCCAAAGGAAGTTTTAACGGGCAGAGACAAACCACTTGAAGTTTGGGTTATTATTGGAATACTTGACATAGAAAATGTTGGTGCTTTTTTTTTAACAATGGTATGTGATTACTAAACATCATCTTTTGTTAGAGAAAGTGATCATTTCGGCAACTGAAATTGACCCCCAGCTATGACTTAATGACAAGCAGTTTCACCAAAACCCACTGTTCAGTAGACATTGTACCGAAACGCAGTTTCAATATCAACGAATAACCGTTATCTTGTCGTCTGGCGCCCAACATATTAAATCTCTTATTGCCAGGCATCTAGACAACCTCTAGATGTTTGTCTTTTCACCCCCAAACAACGCCAATCCTTTCAACAACACAGTGCTCATCTCTAGCTTCTCATCCCTACCGCCTCATCTCCGGCCCACCCCTCCACACCCATTCCTTCCAAAATACGCTCATCTCTATCTTCCCTCTTGCCACCCACCGTCCCCCGAACCACTCCCGACTCTATCTTCTCAGTATTGTAATTCAAATTTCCCAAGATGAAAATTAAACTGAGCCGCAGATCTCGGCACGTGGATCGGTTTCAAAAGTGCACTTCTGTAGAGAGATCTTCTTCAGTGCGCCCGTCCTTTTTTCAAATGCCAATATTTAATGATAAGAGTATCGGTATAAATTTTGGTGATTAAACACAACCACATTTAATATCAATCCAAGTTGAATATTAGAATACAAGTTTGCTTTAAATATGTGTATGTATATCTAGCTATGACTAATATCTTTCATGCACAAATACCCATCTACGCTTTTCTCTATTTATGCTACCATTTATTCTTACCAATGCTCATGTCTGTTCCTTTTACCTGACGCTTTTTCTCAATCATAATTCATAGGTATAAAAAGAAATGAGTATAACAGTATTACAGACCGTTATAGATGGAGAATTTAATCTCTGTTGTTTTGTCTAGGGCTCGTTCTAAAAACAGTCCATAATAAAGGACGATACCAAAGGTTAAAAATAATAACAAATAAAACGACAATTAAGGCCAGAGCTAATTACAGTTAATAACTTGTTTAATTTGTGAACTTCACTTAAATAATAACAGAAAGAGAAAATATGATTAAAATTATAAAATTACAGATTTGCTGGTACCGGTACTGTATATAAAAATACAATGAGCACAAAATTGTACGAGGAAATAAAAATCTCTACACACAACAAAGTATAATGACACATAGCATGCCTCGTAATCAAGGAAAGGAAAATCTCCCCCGTCATTTATTCTTATCCCTTTTATACTCAGTTTCAGATGATCATTCTGGAAAAATGAATACGCAGTCTTACTGCTTCTCGCATTCTCTAGATCGTTCGATCCTGTTCCACAGAAACGGACGATAGTAAACAAAAGTATCAACAAAGGGATATTTTTTTTATCCGCCCCAACACAGGACCGACCTGAAAGAGGTCATGCACGTGGAAGGTGGGCAAAGCGTCTCAAAATACGTCATCCCTTATAACACCTCCCCTCTTTAAAGAAAAAAATTCATTTGTCAAAAAATGGAATTCTTTTCCATTAATCAAGTACAAGAAAATACATTTCTTCCTTTCAAAAATATTAAACAAGCTTCTTAACAGCTTATAATCAACTACATAATTTTTATGCAGAGAAAATTAATGTCTGGACAAAGTATCAGCAATCACATTATCTTTGCCTTTGATATGTTTTATGTCCAAATTATATTCTTGTAAGAATAGACTCCATCATAACAATCTTTGATTTTTGGAGACCATCTTATTCAAAAATGTTAAGGGATTGTGATCAGTAAAAACAAGTACTGAATGTAAGGAACAACTGACATAAAAATCAAATTGTTGTAGAGCAAGAATTAATCCTAAACATTCTTTTTCTACAGTGGAATAACTTTTCTGATGGGTGTTAAATTTCTTTGAGAAATAACAAACAGGATGATCTACACTGTGGTCATCTTCTTGAAAAAGAACTGCACCAATGCCAACATCACTGGCATCTACAGCTAATTTAAACTGTTTGTTAAAGTCTGGTGCAATGAGAACAGGAGCATTATCTAGTATTCTTTCAATGTTTTCGAATGCTTCCTGACAGGCATCTGACCAATGAAATTTTGCATTTTTCTTTAACATATTACTTAGGGGAGAAGCAATTACTGATAAATTTTTGCAAAATTTTCTATAGTAACCTGCTATTCCCAAAAATCTCATTAACTGTTTTCTAGTAGTGGGGGGTGGAAGTGCTGCAATAGCATTTATCTTAGCTTGAAAAGGTTTTACGTGACCTTGACCCACTATGTGACCTAAATATTCCACAGTTGCATGACAAAATTCACACTTATTTAAATTTACAGTTACATTTGCCTGCAAGAATTTTGTAAATAGAGATCTTAATTGATTTACATGTTTGGAAAAATCTTGACTGTAAATAATTACATCATCAATATAGGCGCTGCAATTTTCCTGGTCAGCAATAATGTTGTTAAATGGCGTTGGAATGTAGCTGGGGTATTTTTAATTCCAAACGGCATTACTTTATATTGGTATAAACCATCTGGAGTACAAAAAGCAGAGACTTCTTTTGCTCTGTCAGATATAGGAACCTGCCAATAACCTGATAGTAGGTCTATCTTGGTTACATATCTGGCATCGCCTATTCGATCTATAAGATCGTCTATCCTTGGAATCGGAAAGGAATCAGACTTTGTAACTGAATTCACTTTCCTGAAATCAGTGCAAAACCTGTAACATTTGTCAGGTTTTGGGACTAAAATACATGGAGAACTCCAGTTACTAGAGCTTGGTTCAATTATATCATTTTCAAGCATGTATTTTATTTCAGACCGGATTACTTCAAGTTTTTCCGGATTGACCCTATAGGGGTGTTGCTTGACCGGAACTGCATTGCCAACGTCAACATCATGCACAGCAATGTTGGTTTTATTAGGGACATCAGGAAAAAGTGAAACAAAATCTGCAATAACAGACTTAACAACATCTTTTTCCGACAATGACAAATGTCCAAGTTTCTGATCTATATTGGTCAGAATTTCTGAATTTTTAAGTTTGTAATGACCAACTTTTTCTGGGACACTGTCAAATATTTCAGTAACATTTTCTTTAGGTACTGAAGTTACAGTTGAGATTGTGTTAACATTAATGTCTGAGGATTGACAATTATCATCACATTTTCTTTCTACATATTCTTTTAACATATTAATGTGACTTAACTGTTTCTTTCTTTTACGATCTGGTGTTAACACAATGTAATTTAAGTCATTTAGTTTGGACTCAACTACATAAGGACCAAAATATCTAGCTTGTAGTGCCTGTCCTGGTATTGGCAAAAGTACAAGCACTTTGTCCCCTGAAGCAAACTGTCTGAATTTTGAATTTTTGTCATACCAAATTTTCATTTTGGATTGAGAATCCTTTAAATGTGATTTAGCCAAATTAACGGCATTAAAAAGTTTAGTTCTAAACTTTAGGACATAGTCCAAAAGTCCTTCAGTGGGTGTCGATGACATCCACGTGTCTTTTAAAAGTTTAAGTGGGCCTCGAACCGTATGGCCAAACACCAGTTCGAAGGGGCTGAATCCAAGTGATTCTTGAACTGCTTCTCTTGCGGTGAACAGTAGCATGTTGATCCCTTCATCCCAGTCTTTCTCTTATTCTAGGCAGTAAGTTCTCATCATGTTCTTTAATGTCTGATGGAATCGCTCAAGTGCTCCCTGCGACTCAGGATGATACGCACTCGACAAGCAGTGTTCTATACCCAATTGGTTCATCACTTGTTTGAATAGTCCAGCCTTGAAGTTGGTTCCTTGGTCAGACTGTACAGACTTCGGAAGACCAAACAATGTAAAAAACATCGTCAGTGCTTTGACGATGTTCGGAGTCTTGATATTGCGAAGAGGAATAGCTTCTGGGAACCTTGTTGACGCACACATGATTGTCAGCAAGTATTGGTGACCCGATTTTGTCTTTGGCAGAGGCCAAACGCAGTCTATTATGACGCGACTGAAAGGTTCTTCAAACGCTGGAATGGGTTGAAGAGGAGCTGCTGGTATCTTCTGATTTGGATTCCCTACCACTTGACAAGTATGGCATGATCTACAGTAGTCCACCACATCTTTCTTGATTTTGGGCCAATAGAAGTGTGACAAGATTTTATGATATGTTTTGTTCACTCCCAAATGGCCTGAAAGTGGTGAATCATGGGCTAAGTTGAGGACTTCGTTCCTGAAAAGTGCAGGAACTACAATCTGGTGAACAATCCTCCATTCTTCATCAGCCTTGGCATCTGGAGGTCGCCATTTCCTCATAAGTATGTCATCTTGTAAAAAGTAGCAAACAGGGAATTGCTCAGCTTCTTCTTGGTCATAGCGTTCTCACGAAGTTAAATGATTTCTGGATCATTCTTCTGCTCTTCAATGAGCTGTGTTCGAGTTGGTGTTTTGTGATCCTTTGATTCTTCATTAAGTTGGGCAAAAAATGTCGTTCCCAGATCAATTTCAGATTGGATTTTATTACTTTTGGTGAACTCTATTCTTTGGAGATCTTCAAACTCATTGCCCTGGTAACGGCTCATGCTGTATATATTTCTGGATCTTCTT
This sequence comes from Omphiscola glabra, assembly GCA_964017045.1. Taxonomy (NCBI): domain Eukaryota; kingdom Metazoa; phylum Mollusca; class Gastropoda; family Lymnaeidae; genus Omphiscola; species Omphiscola glabra. The sequence continues at coordinate 25,170,639 of OZ024807.1, read as the reverse complement.
CTGGAGATTCAATGAGACAGGGTTCTTGAGTTATGATGGGTTCGGCTTTCACCTTCCCACCAGCTAAGTCGTTGCCTAGCAACAACGAGATGCCGTTCAATGGTAATTTTTGTCGGACACCTACAACCACAGGTCCTGAAACTAGGTCTGATTTGAGATGGATGAGATGTAGAGGTACATCGATACATCCTAGTTCTACACCTTTCAACAGTATGTTGCTTCCAGTAGCAGTAGATGCAGATAAGGTAAGTATACCCTCTAGTAATAAGGATTGTGAAGCACCTGTATCCCTTAGGATGTTGATTGGTCGTAGACTGGAAAAATCACCTGGCAGGGATACAAATCCTTCCGATATGAATGGCGTGAAGTCTAGTATGACATCAGTGTTTTGTGATGTGGAATTTTGGACCTTGGTAGTAAAACTCTTGTTGGAGTCTTGAGAACATTCGGCTAGGGTAGAGGAAGTAAAACTCTGTGTAGAGTCGTCAAAACTTGCACTCAAGTCCTCGGTAAGACGCCCTCTGGAGAAGACCTCTTATTGGAGCAAAAGGATCTTGGCGACAAGCTCATAAAACTCGCAGTCGAAGCAGGAACTTGGCTGGAGTCGGTAAAACTAGCCTTATTGTTCATATTGAAACTTTTTGATGAGTCGTGACAAACCTCTTTGAAGTTTGTATGGACATCTGGAGAGCCAAAACTTTTGACTTTTGAAAATGTGTTTCCAGATGTATGACGAGACGTACAAGCGGAGACTTTGTGTGGTGTACCAGGATGTGTGGTCTTCTCAGTTTTCTTCTTGAGTTTCCAACACTCATCCCTCGTATGTCCTTCCTTTTTACAGTAGGCACATGTTTCTTTTGCACTCATTTCTTTTGTACCGGCCTTATATGGTTTTTGTGGAGGTTTGCTGTAAGTCGATGCTGTTACCTTATTTTGCCTGTCTTTTCTGGTGTCAAATGGGTTCTTTGAGACTTGATGTGAGATGGTGAAGTAATCAGCTAACACTGCTGCCGTATGTGCGTCACCTTCGCCACGGTCTGCAATATGTGTCCGTACCTCTTCACGAACACAATTCTTAAACTCTTCCATCAAAATTAGGTTTTTGAACTTTTTAAAGTCTGTGTCAGTGTTCGTTGCGTGCAGCCATTTATCCAGGAGTCGTTCCTTTTCCCGGAGGAACTCAACGTGAGTTTGGCCATCCTGTTTCCACAGCTCCCTAAACTTTTTACGGTATGCTTCGGGGACACATTCATAATCCTTAAGTATTAAGGATTTATCAATGTTATAATCCCCACGCTGTTCTGCGTTCAAGGACACAAAAACTTCGGCTGCCCTGCCAGACAGAGCCGGCTGCAGTAAGGTAGACCACATGTTTTCAGGAATTTTAAAATTTTGGGCAGTTATTTCAAACTGTGCAAAATATTGTTCCACCTCTTTTTCTGCAAATTTCGGTATTACTTTTGCAAATTTAATTGCATCGCAACCCTGACCGGCTGGAGCCGTGAGTCTACTTTCCATTGCTCCCCCTGACCGGCTGGAGCCGTGAGTCTATTTTCCATTGCTCCCCCTGACCGGCTGGAGCCGTGAGTCTATTTTCCATTGCTCCCCCTGACCGGCTGGAGCCGTGAGTCTATTTTCCATTGCTCCCAAATGAGCCTTAATTTCCATTTCTTTTAATTTTATTTGTAGTTCTAACTCCATTTGCTTAAGCTCTCGTTCTTTCTCTCTCTGAGCATCTAGCTCCATTTTTTTGAGCTTTAGCTGGAGCTCCATACTAGGATCATTCGGCTGTGTCACTGAGGCTAGTTCATCCTCAGACAAAATATCTTCATCCACTAAGTGGACGATGATCATATCACGTACTGTCTTTTTTAGCGCCGAATGAGCTACATTAATTCCTAAGTCTTTCGCAATGGAAAATAGCTCCTTTCTCGAACATTTGTCCAATGCCTCTACTGATGGGTTAACAATATCAAACTCCATTTTGACACAGGCAAATTATAACAATATAAGTTTTATAAATGTTCAAGCTTAGTGAACACACTTAAAAAAATAGAAATTCAAAAATAAATTGCAACTAGCTCTGTTATTGGTATCGTTAAAAATATGGTATCGTATACTAAATTTTAGTCTTAGTAAATTAAAGAAAACAGTGGGTCAAAAAATCCACAAACACTCAATTTATTATTGGTGTAATAATAAATTTATGGATTCAAAAACATCCAAGGACGAGTCACCCAATTTATTTGGGGGGCTTGTAAGAAATAAACAATATGGATTCTATGTATCCACGGAAGAGCCCAAAATTTATTACGGACCGTTATAGATGGAGAATTTAATCTTGTTTAGTCTAGGGCTCGTTCTAAAAACAGTCCATAATAAAGGACGATACCAAAGGTTAAAAATAATAACAAATAAAACGACAATTAAGGCCAGAGCTAATTACAATTAATAACTTGTTTATTTTGTGAACTTCACTTAAATAATAACAGAAAGAGAAAATATGATTAAAATTATAAACTTACAGATTTGCTTGTACCGGTACTGTATATAAAAATACAATGAGCACAAAATTGTACGAGGAAATAAAAATCTCTACACACAACAAAGTATAATGACACATAGCATGCCTCGTAATCCAGGAAAGGAAAATCTCCCCCGTCATTTATTCTTATCCCTTTTATACTCAGTTTCAGATGATCATTCTGGAAAAAGGAATACGCAGTCTTACTGCTTCTCGCATTCTCTAGATCGTTCGATCCTGTTCCACAGAAACGGACGATAGTAAACAAAAGTATCAACAAAGGGATATTTTATCTAGCCGCCCCAACACAGGACCGACTTGAAAGAGGTCATGCATGTGGAAGGCGGGCAAAGCGTCTCAAAATACGTCATCCCTTATAACAACAGAGTAAGGTCAATCCTGAAAAAAAAAGAAATGCAACAAAACAAAGAACGTGTCGGTAGGAAGCCTTCCTCCAGAGAACAAACAACAGAAAGTAGAGAATAAACTTTAAAATAGTACTGAACTGAGCCTATCATGCTTCCATGCCATTTAATTTATTTCCTCTACTCCAGTTCCAAAATCGCCATCTGGTTTTCACGTCTTGTAGTCAGTGATCTTCTTCCTTTTTGCTGTCTGTCATTTCTTTCTTTCTAAGATTTTGTTTCTTGTCTCTCCATCTCCGCCCAAAGCATGTCATTGCATGTTCCTCGCCATTAGCATATCAATCTCTTACTTTGTCCTATAGAATTATGCACCGAAAAACGGTATTCACATTTTGCTCTGGGGAAAAAAACTCCTCCTTAGCGTTGAAAGGAAGATGTTAGAAGATTCTCGAAGAAATACAAGCGCTAGTTTCCGCTTGATATCATTCGTTAATTATAGCGTCAAGTATCGCTGATTATCTGCTAAAGGCAGAAGCCATTGAATATATCTATATATTCATACACTGGATACATTTTTTTTATATTATCTCATTGGGCTGTATAAGGCGTCAGATGACGTGTTCAAAGCTGTCAGAGCCTTGACTCGGCTTGTTGCGTGAGAGAAAAATTTATGCATGTTATTTTCCTTTAAAGTGCATTTAGGTAAAGTTTTAAGTGCTTTAAACTTGACATACTTAATTAAATGAACAAATCTTCTCACAATAAGCAATCGTTGGGTATTTCTAAGCTTAAACAAAAAAAACATATTTTACATTTTCAGTTTATAAATTTAAAAAATCAATTAAAAAATCAACTAAATGTTAAAACCATCAAATACTTACAAGTCAACTACCCCCCACCCCCGTGCAACAATCCCATATGAAGAGGTGTACACACTGACCGATGTACCATATGGTTTTATGTATTAATTGATTCATTTTTTCTTTTGATATTAATCATCCCAGCGAAATGAAGTAGTATTGAAGTTTACTACTATAGCAGATACATTGAGTTCAAAAGGACGAAAACCAGTATTTATGTTGGGAAGTCGGAGTCCATATTGTTATTAAGTGGTGAAAGTCGACATCAAATTTTCTGTTCTTGATATTTTTTTGTGTGCAAAAGTTCTTCTTAATAAAAACAAAATATGCTCAAAAAATAAATAACTTAATACATAGATTGAAAATACCCTGCATTCATCACGACACTATTAGCCTAGAAAAGACATTTAATTTATTTTTGAAGAGTAGCAATGATTGTCTAAAAAATTTCAATAACTTTTATCACTGGTGTTATTATACCAATAAACTGTTCACTCAACTTTAGTGTCACTCTCAAAGTTTAACTTTTAAATAACGATGGTCGGTCTTTTATTTTTTAAAAGGCATCACATTTGAAGGCGAAGGCAATCATATTTTTTTCTGGTTTCAATTGAAAAATACCATACTTTAAAACATAACATTCCTTCCAAGTCTGTATTGTGGGCCAAACCCTAGAGACCGAAATAGTTCATCGAGTGAATACTGGAGATTTTCTGAAGTTCCACGACCACGTGACACAATGAGACAGTCGTACGGTCTTCTTGCCTAGCCTCGAACGCACGGCGCACTTTTAAGAGCACTCTGGGGCTCCAGTTGACTCCGGTGAAAACTGTTTGATCTAATCATCGACTCGCAGCAGGATGCAATAATTATCGATCACTCCTTAATTCACAGCTTCCAAACGTGAGGAAATAAAACTTCTTTAGCTGGGGGCTTCTGTTAGGAATAACCAATTTTGGAGTTGGCTGGGGTCCGTGTATTAAGATGGACAATAGGAGTGGGACATTTGTTTTGAGGTCGGTGGGGTGCGTGGATAAAGATGGACAATAATAGAGGGACATTTGACGACGCTTAAGATAGATTTAGATAAGTAGATTTTCATTGAGCTGTGTTCATTGTAAATAAAGACATACAAATGAAAATTCAGTTCCTGAAATTATTTATCACTAGTTATAATAACAATATTAGTTTTTTTTTTGAAGACATTGCAATATTGTATTTCATTTTAACGATATTTTTTGCTAAACGATATTAAAAATAATTTTCCGATATACTTTACATAAATGTTCACACTATTTAAAACAAAAACAGTCATCGCTCTTTTGTGTCAAATGTTACTCCGCCTTAAAAACTTTGGAAAGGAGTGTTGCGACGGAAATTGAAAATAATTTTATTTTGAGCATTTGACCGAGTTACATTCCTCTTGCGGAGAATTAAAATAAAAGTTTGCTAGGGTTCAATCATGAATAAGAATCCAATAACATCGAATCAGATTTATCTAATGATGTTAACCCACGGTTGAACAGCAGAGCGTCCGCTGCACTGAATATGAAAATACCACCAGAAATGGTCCCAACACTGGACGCAATATAAATAGAAACAAGATTATTGTCAAATAGAGAGCTAGAAAAAGTACTTCTTTTTCTTGAACATGTCTGAAACGGTCCATGATTTAAAAGTGTACTTCTAGAAGGACTTAGAGTATTAACAATTATTATATTCCACTTGAGGCCCATATATAAGGATTACCCGTTTGATAAAAGAGTTAATATTTGCGCGCATTTAAAAAAAAATACCAATCTCGTACACCCAAGTAGCATTTTGCGATCCGTTAAATAGTAAAGATATAGCAAGTGACAAAATTGCGCCTTATCTAAGATGGTGTTAAAGTAGACAACTTCTTCCTATCTATATTCATTTGCTAGTGATTCACTACCAACACAATGTATATTGCAACATAACTTTTACAGCTTCAACTACAATCGGTAAAATATTTTAAAAAAAAAAAAAAAAACATCTTTAAGAACCCAAACAAACATATTAATGCATTTAATCTTTTTGTACCAAATATACCATTAAATTATTCTGCAATTATTATTCATTTTTTTTATTCTTCATTCTATTTATTTGTTCAGTTTAAATTTAACTTTCCTTCCTTTCATTGTGATGAAATTGGGAGCACGTTATCAGATTAGCTAATTGCACAAAATATATTTTTAAATATAAAACACATAATTGAATGTTGCTTTAAAATTACCGCAATTTTATGATTTTCAAGATGAACGAACCAAAAATAGCAATCGATGAGATGAGCTCCTATATCTTTTGAGGTTGATGGAGCAACCACTCCCCACCACCCCCATTCCCTTTCATTCTAAAATTTAAATTTGTTATCTTTTTTATATGATCTATGCAGATATATTTAAATATACAAACGAAAGAATCAGCTTTGCCTCAAACGAAAATGCCACCGTCATTTAGAGCGGGTTGTAACTATTACATCAATAACTTTCCTCAATAAAAAAATATGCTGTGGATTAGGAAAAGTATGACGTCACATCCTGAATGGGGACACAATTCCGCATGTATGCCTGGAGGTGTATCCGCCACTATCTGTTCCTACCTTCAAATTGACATTCCAGTAGTTATTAGTCGATGCTCATAGTAGACGACATCCATGTTTTCTGTTACGGTCTTAAAGGTCTCATAACGTCATGAACTCCTGAAAATGGACTGTGCTCAAAGGCAACAACTGTGTGATATTAGTCTGAAGTTTAAAAACTCAGCACTCTAGGAAATAGGTCCTCAACCTATCTCCTAGGGACACTATAGGGATATAACTGAAATTGAAAGGGACACAAACGCAAAAAAGAAAACGCAAAGCTATGACAGAAACTTGCATTCGAACCAATGGACGAGTGAGTCATTCCAGAAAACAATTTTAATTGGTAGATCATGTTGTCACCTTTGATAATCTTTCCGAGTTACTTTGTGTAAGGTCATTTGTCACATCTATATATTGCTTTCGTGACATGTCATGAGAATGCTCAGACGACCGCTTTTCCAAAATAATATTTTATGTTAAGATCAAGCATGGTAATATGTTTCTGAGGAGATGAAAAAACATTTTATAGACACACTGAAGACATCATTGAATGCGTTTCACAAATGCCCGGACGCGTGGGAACAGTCAGGAAAGGATTGAGACTCGTCGCGCACCTCCCTACATAAAATCTCCATGAGACATGAGACAAACAGAACAGGTAAAATATCACATCTATGCAGGGCCGACCCTAACAATTGCGGGGCCCAATGCGAAACGGATTGCGCGGGGCCCAGTCTGGGTAGAGGATAAAGATAATAAGTCAAAATTAAGATTTTGTATTAGAAAATAAATTCGGGGCGGGGCCTATGAAAGTGTGGGACTCACTGCCGTAGCATAGGTTGCAGTGGCCTAAGGCCGGCCCTGCATCTATGGATCGAAATGTATAAATTTACATGATTTACATAATTTAAATCTTCATTCTGTCTACGTGAATAGAGAAATTAATTAAACTAACCTGCCCTTGTACATTCCCTCCCTTTGGAGTGACGTAGGCATGGTCGAGAGCTAGTGCACTTCGAGACCCACATGAAAAGGACGGGTGAGTACTAATTATCAAACCCTACAGTGGGCGAGGAGCTCACAAGTGCTGAAATATGTACAGCTTAACGAGACACCCCCCTTGGAACTTGCAAGCCTTTATTTTCGAGGGTACACTATCGTGACGGTGGCTGGAAAGTCTGTCTTGTATTTCAACTATTTGCACACGGCTTGTGCATGTAGTATTAGATGCACAAAAACAAACGAACAAAATATATAACTTATGATTGGATAACTTCTGATTAACACCATTGAAGTTTCATCTTTAGCCAAACTTGTGCGTAACAGAATAGAATAGATATATCAAAGAGGAAGTCAGACTAATTACCTTTTAAGAAAACACAACAGATATTTCAGATAGGAAGTCAGACCAGCTCACTTGTAACAGACTACAAAGATATACCATAGAGGCAGTCAGACCAATTAACTTGTAACAGAATACAATAGATATTTCAGAGAGGCAGTCAGACCAATTACCTTGTAACATAATACAATAGATATTTCAGAGAGGCAGTCAGACCAATTACCTTGTAACATAATACAATAGATATTTCAGAGAGGCAGTCAGACCAACTAACTTGTAACAGAATACAGCAGATATATCAGAGAGGAACTCAGACCAACTAACTTTAACAGAATATAGTAGATATGTGAGAGAGTAAAACATAATCATTGTTGTGTAAATGAAATATAAGATATATTTATAGACACACTACAGAATACAGTAGATACATCAGACAAGAAGTCAGACCAGCTAACGTATAACGAAATACAATAGATATATCAGATACGTAATTAGACCAACTAACTTGTAACAGAATACAATAGATATATCAGCGAGGCATTCAGAAGTATGATATGAATTTTAATTGAATTCATAGAAATAAACGTGTTATTGATTTCTAAAGAAAAACACTAGCGAAAATAGCGACATAATATAGTATCTATATTTATATAGTTCATTAAGTCTCGTTTCTGTACAAGGATGACGTTGTTCAAGAAATCTCTTGGAAAAACGAATGCCCTTCATTTCACAAATGTATCCTTGGGGAAGCTTGAATATGGATAAATGAATTTAAAAAAATCATGAGCCCTCTTTGAGGAGTTTCTCTATCTTTGTCTTTTTTCATTCAAAAACATAAATATGATGTATAATATTTCATGTCTACGTATACAAGTAAGCAGAGAAGAGTGATAAAGACAGCATTGTTGCTATATATGTTAACTTACATAAATCGTTCTATAACTGTGCTTCCAAATATATTTAGATAAAGTTAACTTCGATGAATGAGTAATATGAATATAGAGGAAAGGCCATTTAAAATAGCAATGATCAGGCAACCAAACCCATTTTAAAGTTTAGTTGTTTTTTTTTCTGAAAACAAACCATGTTTATAGTTATTATGTTTTTAAACTAAATCAGATTGATAGTTTATTTTGTTTAAAATCAAACCATATGTATAGTTCATTTTTTAAACCAAACCATAGTTATAGTGTATTTTTTTGGAAAATTGTTGGTCGTTTTAATTTTATACACACCTTATTAGACATGAGTTTATTTGTGGGATAGTATGTTGTTGTGACCTGACCACTTCTAAAAACATCAAATCTCACCGAAGTCTCCTACATAGACGGACACACCGATGTATCCTACATAGACAGACACACCAAAGTCTCCTACATAGACAGACACACCGAAGTCTCCTACATAGACAGACACACCGAAGTCTCCTACATGACACACCGAAGTCTACATAGAAACACCGAAGTATCCTACATAGACAGACAAACCGAAGTCTCCTACATAGACACACCGAAATCTCCTACATAGACAGACACACCGAAGTCTCCTACATAGACAAACACACCAAAGTCTCCTACATAGACACACCGAAGTCTCCTACATAGACAGACAAATTACGACTCTGCAAATACCAATCGAACACATTCTCAGACAGAAAAGCCACCCCATTCCTGCCCCTTACCCCTACCTGAGACGCCGCCCTGGACCAATAAAACTGACTGTGACGTTGAGCTGCACTTGTCTGGTGTTAATGTCACATGAAAAAAAAAACACGAATTTATTATTAAACTCTCCTCTGATGACGTCAGTGCGCCCCCCCCCCCCCGATCAGTGGCTCTCGTGTCCCCCTCGTCTGACTGCTAGTATCTCACACCATGCTACTCAGCCCCGTCACACCTGTCATTGTCAATCTAAATGTATTAAACCAACCATGCTGTGAGAGGAGACTAATGTAGTAAACCGACCATGCTGTGAGAGGAGACTAATGTAGTAAACCGACCATGCTGTGAGAGGAGACTAATGTAGTAAACCCACCATGCTGTGAAAGGAGACTAATGTAGTAAACCGACCATGCTGTGAGAGGAGACTAATGTAGTAAACCGACCATGCTGTGAGAGGAGACTAATGTAGTAAACCGACCATGCTGTGAGAGGAGACTAATGTAGTAAACCCACCATGCTGTGAGAGGAGACTAATGTAGTAAACCGACCATGCTGTGAGAGGAGACTAATGTAGTAAACCGACCATGCTGTGAGAGGAGACTAATGTAGTAAACCGACCATGCTGTGAGAGGAGACTAATGTAGTAAACCGACCATGCTGTGAGAGGAGACTAATGTAGTAAACCCACCATGCTGTGAGAGGAGACTAATGTATTAAACCGACCATGCTGTGAGAGGAGACTAATGTAGTAAACCGACCATGCTGTGAGAGGAGACTAATGTATTAAACAGACCATGATGTGAGATGAGACTAATGTAGTAAACCGACCATGCTGTGAGACGAGACTAATGTAGTAAAGCGACCATGCTGTGAGAGGAGACTAATGTATTAAACCGACCATGCTGTGAGACGAGACTAATGTATTAAACCGACCATGCTGTGAGAGGAGACTAATGTATTAAACCCACCATGCTGTGAGAGGAGACTAATGTAGTAAACCGACCATGCTGTGAGAGGAGACTAATGTAGTAAACCCACCATGCTGTGAAAGGAGACTAATGTATTAAACCGACAATGCTGTGAGAGGAGACTAATGTATTAAACCCACCATGCTGTGAGAGGAGACTAATGTAGTAAACCGACCATGCTGTGAGATGAGACTAATGTAGTAAACCGACCATGCTGTGAGAGGAGACTAATGTATTAAACCGATCATGCTGTGAGAGGAGACTAATGTATTAAACCCACCATGCTGTGAGAGGAGACTAATGTAGTAAACCGACCATGCTGTGAGAGGAGACTAATGTAGTAAACCCACCATGCTGTGAGAGGAGACTAATGTAGTAAACCCACCATGCTGTGAGAGGAGACTAATGTATTAAACCCACCATGCTGTGAGATGAGACTAATGTATTAAACCGACCATGCTGTGAGAGGAGACTAATGTATTAAACCCACCATGCTGTGAGAGGAGACTAATGTAGTAAACCGACCATGCTGTGAGAGGAGACTAATGTAGTAAACCCACCATGCTGTGAGAGGAGACTAATGTATTAAACCCACCATGCTGTGAGAGGAGACTAATGTAGTAAACCTACCATGCTGTGAGAGGAGACTAATGTATTAAACCCACCTTGCTGTGAGAGGAGACTAATGTAGTAAACCGACCATGCTGTGAGAGGAGACTAATGTAGTAAACCGACCATGCTGTGAGAGGAGACTAATGTAGTAAATTTACCCTTTTTTTTTTTTTAGTATCACTACATTTTATATAATATTTATACTAGACCAGTGGTCGCCAATCGCAGCACGTGAGCCGCATGCGCTTCTTTAGCGACCTGAGTGCGGCTCGGCCAGTCGGCCAGAAATCGGTTTTGACTTCGAAAAATATGGGTTTGAAAGGTTCTTGAAAAAAAATGCGGCTCTCAAAATTTTTTTTAGTCATCATGCAGCTGATTTTTAGCTCTTTTGACTAATGAGTTTTCAGACCACTGAACTAGACAAATGGAAACTAGTGAGAGATACACTTCTAAAAGATGTGAATATGTTTCAATCATTCAGCGACTTAAGAAACGTTCGTGCACATCTTGAAATAAATCAAATTTATAGAGTGATAAATCCTCACATGAAAAACGCACTACATAAATTAATTCCATCGTTTATTTCGCCCTTGGAAATAGTCATGAGCTAGGGCATGACTACAAACCCTTCCCAGCAACAAAAAAAACTCAGACGAAGACTATGAGACTGTACGATTAATATGCTCATTGTTATCAAAACAATGTAACGAGTTAACACCCTTGTAAAAGACCAGTTATTTTCCTTGCAACGGGCTAGTTAATATAAAAAATCATTTATTTATGTAAATTGGGGTTACCTTCCGAAAAACCGGTTGTAACAATCAAGTACTTATGTGTACATTTCATATAGATGGCGTACAATTCCGGTAATGGGGTACACAATTTGTCATTGATAGCAAACAGCTGTACGGCTCTCACTCTGATGACAGGTTATTGCTATTAGTGTTTCATCATAAAACCTGCCTAATTAATTCATTCTCCATAGTTTCTTTTTTTATTATCATTGTTCAAATAACAAAAAAAGTACCTGTCAAAATTGACGTTAATAGAAGATTACTATGGCTGGTATGCAATATGAGTATACAATTGTTAGTATTTGTTTATGATAGCCAAGTGACCTTTAAGTACTCTTCACATATCCACATCAAATATAGAGATTCCTTTCAATGAAAAAGAATAGGAGATATCTATAATATGCGTCATGGTCGATGATATCATGGGAAATGTTGAAGACACCCGCTAACTTTGTGATTAACAGACGAGTAAGACGTTGGTGAAAAGCCTTTGGCAGGTGGACTTTCCTACTGTATATCGTTAAGATAACTCTGTAACCTAGTCATACGCGAACAACGATGATATATCTCTAAAAGCTAAGTCGTGCTCAAGCATCTTTAAGATTACTCTGTAAGCTCAGTCACACTCAAAAGTCTTTCAGATACCTCTGTAAGCTAAGTGATACTCAAAGTCTTTTAGATACCTCTGTAAGCTAAGTCATACTCAAAAATCTTGCAGATACCTCTGTAAGCTCAGTCACACTCAAAAGTCTTTCAGATAGCTCTGTAAGCTCAGTCACACTCAAACATCTTTCAGATACCTCTTTAAGCTAATTGATACTCAAAGTCTTTTAGATACCTCTGTAAGCTAAGTCATACTCAAACATCTTTCAGATACCTCTGTAAGCTCAGTCACACTCAAAAGTCTTTCAGACAGCTCTATAAGCTCAGTCACACTCAAACATCTTTCAGATACCTCTGTAAGCTAAGTCATACTCAAAGATCTTTCACATACCTCTGTAAGCTCAGTCGCACACAAAGATGCGGATTCGTTCACGTAAATAATATTAACTTTAAAGAACTGGCTAGGGAAATGATCCTGTAGAAAAAATCAAGGAATTGAAAACTATATTTGAAAACTTTTTTTTCTTTCTTAAAAAGATAAAGTAGATAAAGACGGAGAAATCGGTTCATTAAAATCAATGTGTTTCATGGAAGGTGCCTGACAACAAAAATTGTGATCTCATACCTCAATAGAGTGGGGAACTAAGCAATGTTTAGAAAACATTCCGGAGTACCTATTTGTTTCATAGCCGACGTCTACAACAGGATCGTGTAATTAACTCGATAATACATTAGATCCAAATGAAGGGGAAAGAACACGCACAGAAGTAGACTAGTGCCACCCAGAGGGTTAGAAAAAGCGAGGAAATACACTGGGTCCAATTAAAGGGAAAGAACAAGCAAGGAAGTCCTCAGAATACCTAGGAAAGAGATTACCAGTTTATTTAGCCTTGGAAAAAATGAAATACTTTTAAGGCGAACAACAAAAATTAGAAACAAGATGTTACAAAAAACAAAAAACAAAGCAAAAGGTAGAAATGAGACGTTTAAAAAACGTGTTGGAGGAATTATCGCAAAATCGAAGATTCCTAAAGCCATAGTCAATTAAATCTTACAAAAGTTGTATATTATAATGACTGTAAATTATCTTGAAATTTGGTGTTCGAAAAGAAAGTGTTCAGATTGTGTTGCTGATTAGCGGGAAAAAAACAACTTTTTTGGTTCATAAATAGAACAAAATATTGAAATATTTGCTTCCGCTTATACAAACAGTTACAAACCCTTTAACGCAAATATGCTGTTTCTTACAATGAACCGATTGAAGAAAGCCTGCAGCTTCGAAGTTTCTGAACATTTTTTTTTTTTGTTCTTCGTTTTCCAAATCAAATGGAAAGCTCCAAATTTCCTTGGCAAGCAATGATCCCCCAATTTAGCACCGTCGTTTAACGTGCTCCACTTTTAAGTTATTGCTGTGGGGGGGAAAAAAAACGAAATCAGTTTTCTAATTAAACCGTGAGGAGAGTAAGAGTCTATAAAAAGACAATTCATTATCGACTGCAATTTATTTTTTGTCCCTTCATCTTGGCCATTCGTTTTTCTTTTACTCTTCTGATTCACGTGAAATTTTTGAGGTGATTAAATTATTCGTGCACCGCTCTTCCAGCTAATGCCTCCCCCCCCACCTTACTCGCCAAGCGTTATATCTCTATATTCATAAAGCGAATACCAGGGCCTAGACACATGCTTGCTATTGGGGACAATGCTCTCCTGCACTTTATACCAGTGCAATACGTGACTAATACACAAGTTAGACCATTGGTGCAGCTGTGGTTGGTGCCACCCACCGCCACGGAAAATAACTCTGAAGGTGATAGAATTTCCACTCCATGTAAAAAAAAAAAATAGATAAAAGGTGCCACCTTGGGCCGACCATCCCCTCCCCTCCCCACTTTGTACCACACTAAGTCGGGCGCACGTCACTTGAAGTCAGTATAAATTATACACTTAATTTCTTAATTTTTTATATTAATTTATTATTTAAATTTGAGGATACATTTTTTGTTTAAAAAGTAATGTGCCCAAAATTTGTGTCCAGCTAAATATTATATACCCTTACGCATAGAGAACGAAGAAAAAAATTGTTTTGTAATTTCTATTATTACAACATTAATACTTGTTATGAACAAGATTTAGTAGCGTGAAGTTTTGGTATGAAAAGTTGTTCATGTATGGTGAGAGTTTGAATGAGAACCACTGTTGTTAGTGTGAACACTTTTTTGGCCCATGAGTTGTTATGAATTGTATTAGTGTGGCTAAATGGTCATTGGATGACAGGGAATTATTAATAAACAAGTGCGTGGATAAAAGGCGGGAGACAAGTTGAGTTGGGAGGAGATCAGAGAGATCGTGATGAACACCTGTGGTAGAGCGAGTTTATTTCATACCTATTATGTGTTTCAAAAGTGACTCTTGCTAGGACTGCATTTGTTTAGGAGGAATAAAGGATTGAATTATACAACTTCAGATATTCGTGGACGTAAATGTGTCATTGGCGATCCATAGCTGTCAGCCCAGTAGAGCTGTAATCATAGACGTAATAAATAAGCCACATGTATCCAAGACCCTAGACAACGAAAGTAGGCTGTAACAATACTGTTATATAACTAGCAACAATATTCTTTTTAATGTTCAGTTATTGTGGCTCAGTAGACCAGGAATGGCTACTCATATTATCACCCATTAACGGAGGAGCAACAATTTGGAGAGTAATGCGTACGCTCTCGTCCATTTCAGTTTAGATAAAGTGCATCTTGATAAATTTTTTTGGAATAATTTTTTTTTTTTTCGTTTTAACAATGTTTTGTCTGAGGAAGATAAGGAAGCGTACTTTTAAGAATATTTATGAAACGACTGAGACAATATAATGCCATCTAGTTTATTAACATATTATTTGAGGGCAACAAATTGTATTTAAAAAGACAACAACAAATTAGCAATACGATATGATCTTCAAGGTGTGCCTAGTTGAGTTAGTATAATTACATTTTTTTTTTAAATTCTAGATTTTTTTTTTTATATGAAATCCGCTTTTTTCTGTTCATACTAAAGGCGTATTTGACATTTGAATGAACAGTGGTTCTCAGTGGCTGTATAGAGATCCTTTAATACAGTTCATCATGTTGTGGTGACCCCCAACCACACAATTATTTTTGTTGCTACTTCATAAATGTTTTCCGACTGTCTTAGGCGACCCCTGTGTAAGGATTGTTCGACCCAAAAGGAGGTCGCATCCCACAGTTTGATAACCGCTGGTCTAAAAAGCATATCGGGAAATGTTTAATGAAAAATAAAATTGACCGGAGATGGTCGGAATTACTGTATTACACCCGCGCACATGTACTCAAAAAAATGTCAACGACACGTTACAACTTTATGATTGGGAGGGTATGGCAGGGAGGGAGGGTGTAGGGAGGGTGGTGGGAGGATATGACAGGGAGGGAGGGTGGTGGGAGGGAGGGTGGTGGGAGGGAGGGTGGTGGGAGGGAGGATATGGCAAGGAGGGTATGGCAGGGAGGGAGGGTAGTGGGAGTGAGGGTATGAAAGTGAGGGAGGTGGTGGGAGGGTATAACAGGGAGGGACGTGGTGGGAGGGAGGGTATGTAAGGGAGGGTGTGTGGTGGGAAGGTATGACAGGGAGGGAGGGTGGTGGGAGGGAGGGGGTGTGGGAGGGGGTGTGGCAGGGAGGGAGGGTGGAGGGAGGGAGGGTGGTGGGAGGGAGAGTAGGACAGGGAGAGAGGGTGGTGGGAGGGAGGGTATGGTAGGGATGGTGATGGGACGGGGAGGGTATGGCAGGGAGGGAGGTGGTGGGAGGGTATGGTAGGGAGGGAGGGTGGTGGGAAGGTATAGCATGTAGGGAGGGTGGTGGGAGGGTAAGAAATGGAAGGAGGGTGGTGGGAGGGAGGGTATGAAAGGGAGGGAGGGTGGTGGGAGGGTATGGCAGCGAGGGAGGGTGGTGGGTGAGGGGTATGTTAGGGATGGAGGGTTTTGGGATGGGGAGGGGATGGCAGGGAGTTAGTGGGGTGGGAGCAGGGAGGGTATGGCAGCGAGGGAGGGTTGTGGGAAAGGGGTATAGACGCTTTCTCCACTACATGCCATTCAATAGGCTTCAAGCAAATGACACTCCACATTACAAGGGATCTCAAGCGTAGACGCTTAAAGAAAATTATGTGCACTGTCGACAAGGCGGGGGAGTGGCGTCAAGGGTCTTGCAATGGCTGTTGTCCTTCATGCCCGAGTAATCATGTAGTTAGCAGGCAGGGGCTTAGCTTTTATGTGCTTATGAGAAGGGTAAATGTATAATTTAGCGTCCTTATCTCAGCACCTTCGCGTGTTCATGTCAATGGTATGTTATCCGGGAAAGAATGTTCTAATGACCATTGTCCGTCATTCCCTAGGCATTCATGTTTTTTAGCAGGCAGGGGCGTAGCTTTGACATGTTCACGAGAATGGTCAATGTACTATTTAGCTTCCTTATCTCAGCACATTCGCGTGGTCATGGCCAAGAAATGATATCCTGAAAATGACGCCACGCACATTCCAGCCTAGTAGATATAATCCCTGTCAACCATTATGAGTCTAAATAATGACATGTCACCATTTTTGTGAGTTGAACATGGGTCATTTTATTTTATGACATTTTATCGTTTCATGACATAAAAAAATATATTCATAATTGTTCTATGTTATTTAATTTATTTGAATCTTCAAAATCAGAGAGCACTTTTTAAAAAAATGAAATAGCGTGATTATTTTTTATTTAAATATGATTTTTCTAAACTTGTAATTCTTTGGTGCTAATATCGATTAAAAAATGTCTTAATATTAGAATCCCTGTAAAAATATTTGGTAGGGAAAAATAAAAATATTCAAAATGCTATTTCGATGTAGGCTAAAGTCTTAGTCACCTATTCGTGATTATCAAACAGATAAGTGGTATGTACGCCAGCGGATTAATTACGTGCACCATGCGTCTATCCCACCAGCCAATAGACATAAACAGTTCGGCTAAATTGGTGTTTGTAGACTTCAAAGCTTCACTTTAAAACACCGATGGCTGCAATCAATTACAGATACATGATATTTATCTTAAGCTTATTGTATTTCCCTGAATTCATGTACTGCGATGTCACACACACACACACAGACACCAGCATACAATGCACAGCGCGTCTACGTATAGCTCAAGTCTGAATGTCGCCAATGGTTGTAAAGCTTTCTGAGTGCTGCTGGTCTGAGAGCATAGATATGGCATTGAAGACTCGCAGCCAGACGAGGTTTATTTGAAGATAATCATGCCAAATATGGAATCGATATTAGACAATCGTGTCAAAGGTGTTTCGGAAAACGGACAGCTAGACTAAATAATTCTGACATGTCTGTCTGTACCCAAGTCCGAAGATAGATTTCTGTTGTTCCGTTTCTGTGCTGGTCATCGGTCTGTCAATTCTATACTTTTATGTTCACTTTTTGTAGTAGTTGTATTTTTTTCTTCTCTTTTGCCTCTTTGCACCCTTTCTCTCCTTCTCTCTCTCTCTTTATATATCTATATCTCTTCATACGCATCATTTTTCTCACATGTTTCTTTACCTATGTGCATGTTTTTTTATTATCCTTAACTCTCTCTTTGTCTCTTTCTCTCTCAGGGTACGTCTCTCTCTGTCTCTTTTTCTCTGTCTCCGTATCTCTCTGTCTCTTTCTCTCTCTGTTTCCGTCTCTCTCTGTCACTTTCTCTCTCCGTCTCCGTCTCTCTCTTTCTTTTTATGTCTCCGTCCCTCGCTGTCTCTTTCTGTCTCTGTCTCCGTTTCTCTCGATTATACAAGATAAGTAACCCAGTCAAGCTGGCTATACTATGTTGATAACATTTTCCCGTCACTACATCTCACATCCCTACATTTGAGAAGCGCTGTCTTGAGTTGTTTAATTTATCTCGCAATTCTGAGAAAGAAGAATACATTGTGACAGGAAACAACGTCACTTCCTGTTTATGCCCTATCACTGAATAGGAATAATGCACTTTTTTTGTTTCTGCCATGCCGGCCATCTGTTTGATTGTCTGATATCGGCAGCTCTCGGAAGCGTAAAAAAAAAGGGGGGGGGGCAACAAAATCCATTTGAAATGAGAAGGAATCTGTAAGACGATTTAAAGAGAATTTACAATCTTTAAAACTGTGGTAACTTTAAATAAACAATATAATAAGGCTAGTCATTTAATGGTGGAAATATATTGGCCAGTCTGGCCAACGTCATTTAAGATATTAATAAAACATCCTGGTATTCCGTTTGGCCAATTTCTCAACAGCTGTTCGGTACTTCTAAGCTAATTTTAGCCATAACCTAGAAGAAAACGTGTTTAGAAATGTATTTTACGAATGATTCTACAAACACATTGTCACTGCTATATATGTGTAAAAAAAGTGTTAGAATCAAAGTTTTACGAAAACATTGTCTAAAAATAACAACATTACGTATTGAGAGGTGGCGTTCTTCGGTCCTAGAAATGACAAACCCGATTTGAAAAAAAAATAATAAATTATGACAGCCTTCTAACTTGACCTCATTAGCATAGGGTGTTTCCCTCCACATTATTATTTTGCCTACTCTTGCATAGAATAAACGTACAATACTTAACAACCGTTTTCAAAAGCAGTTGACTTCTCTATAATGCTCTTTGAAACATAACAACAATTGTCAGATGGAATAGACATGCTACTTATTTGAATGAGGGAATATCTTTAAAGAATAATGGATGAAAAAGAAATACACGGAAACGTAACATAGATACATGACTTGGCTAATGTTATTAAAAATAATCCTGTTTCAAACTAATACATATTTAAGTATATGATGAGTCTAATGTCTTGCAGCATTTTGACCTTTCATAATTGTATCATGCGCATAGGATTGTAAGTGAAATTATTAGGTGGTTACCAACCCTTCTCGTCTTGTCACCACTTTAGTCTGGAACCCATTATATCTGCTTGTCTCCCCATTACGGCTGCTTGTCTCCCCGTTACATCTGCTTGTCTCCCCATTACATCTGCTTGTCTCCCCATTACGCCTGCTTGTCTCCCCATTTTACCAAAGTCCCCAATTACAAAGTCTAATGGCACGGAGAGAACACTCAGAGATGCTCTAATTAATGGAGATAATTATTTAATTCTCTTAATCTGGACAGCGGCCCGCGATAAGCGATGCGCACCAGCAATAATTCAGCACTTGGAGGGGCGCCCTGTCTAAGACGGCCCCGTTTTCCCGAAGCGACGCCCTGTCTAAGACGGACACGTTTAGACAACGCTCCGGAAAAGCCGTTGCTATAATTAATGACGTTCTGCGTAGCACGGAAGTCCTTGTTGCTATGGGCGACGCCCAGTAAACAAAACAGATAAATTAGTCCTAATAAAAGAAACGAAAAAGCCAACAGTAAATTAATTTCATAAAAGTTTGAATCAGTCACGTGACTCTTATTAAAAGAAGCTAGCACTTTTTATAAAAATTAAAAATAAATGTAACTAAAAAAAGAAAAAAAAAAGAAAAGGAAGAAGAAAAGGAAAAAAGGGAGAAAAAAGGAAAAAAAAGAGGAAAAAATACCGAATACTTTATCTTATACATTTACCAAATTTAGCCAACTCTTCATAGCACAAAAGATTTCTTATTAAAATCAGATCTTGAAACAATTTTTATTGAAATATCAAAACTTTACAAACACTTGTAATATCAATAGAAATACCATAATCAATGAATAACTCGAAGGGGCTATCAAGTATGGATGTATGGATGTATGGATTAAAAATACATTGGAATTCGATTCTTTAAAAATCAGACATACTGCAAGTTTTACAATGTTAATGAAAATTTATGACCCAACCACCTTAAGTTTATATGGACATTTTCCTTTCAGTATCATATATATGAGCCATATATCGATTACATTTCCATGGTGATGGTCATAAGATGTAAGATCAATCAATCTGGAATCGACTTCCCTACAATGTATATGAAAACAAAGTATCGATTTCAAGGTGTCGTAAAGTGTGTTGTGAGGTGGGTAGATGGAGCCCCTTTGAATGTTCTAGAAATGCATCCTTAAACAAAGCTTGCACTATGAATTTATTTCTTTATCAGTTGTCAATAGGGCGTGTCGGTCTTCGTGCCAATCATTACAGGAGCTACGTCAGTGGTTCTTAAATTGCTTAACCCGCGACCCTTAAATACAGTCCCTCATGTTGTGGTGAACCACCAACCATGAAATTATGTTCGTTGCTACTTCATAAATATGTGTTTTCCGATGGTCTTAGATGACCCTGGTGTAAAGGTCATTCGACCTCCAAAACGTGTCGCGACCCACAGGTTGAGATCAGCTGACGTACGTGATAAAGTCCTGTTGTGTATGGGTTTATTTATATGTATAGTACTGATCTTTTATTTGTAAAAAGAAACAATCAGTCTATGTCCAGTGATATGATGCACTTTAAAACCAATTTGTAAAATAAATTATCATTGTATGTCTGTGGACAAAATCCTCAAAAAAATAAAATTCAGATGTTGTTTATTTAATACTAGATATTGGCAGCTAAACATTGGCGGCAGTAATGCGTGAAAAACCCACCTACTAAAATTGCTTTGACAAAATATAAACTCAAGTAACGCACATTTAAGAATCACCATGTTTGCTACACCCCTTTCCCCATGATACGCCACTGCATACTTTTAATTTCACGTTTATGAACTATATTTAATATTTTGCTGTCCCAACTACATTTAACGCGAACATATTTTACACAATACTATTATTGAGACGATGTCATTTTCCGAAAAGAAAATAATAAGCACCTAACGCAGTTGCGTTATAAAAACACAAACAATAATTTAACTTAGTTATCGGGAATTATATTTTGCGCGATATTGAACTCACTGTCTCCCCATTTTACCAAAGTCCCCAACTCATTACTGAACAATACTCTCTTTCAAACATTTAGAATATTTGTAATATACTCTCAATGCCAAAGTCGCTGATTAGGAAGCCGTCAATTAGGAAGCAACCTAATGGAAGCAGTCCACTTGTCATACCAGAAGCGTAATATATATAAGAGATTATTACCTAGGAAATTAGTTGCTTTGTTCCCTTGGGATTGGCAGAACACATTATACGTCTTTGATCTTCACTTGGTAATGATTGACGAATTGATTTTTTTTTTCTTTTCTTAATTTTTTTTTTGTTGATTTAAAAAAAAAAAAAACTCAATTAAAATAATAATTAACATTTCCAATGAACAAAATACATTTTAGGGATGTAGCCTTACCATTTTAAGAAAATCGAGTTCGATAGTAAACTATTGAGAATTTCAACCGTCTTAAAAACGATGCAAATGTATAAGTATTAAATCGTTCATGAGATTTAAACATATTACAGGTCAATCCATCAAGAAGTATGACCATAAACTCCTACAATTTTGGTTAATCGGATCACATTAAAGTGGAACATAGATGGATTTTATTTTTAATGGAAGTGCTAAACATATTAATGTTCTTCGTCAATTGCACAAGCACACAATTAAAACAGTGTATTCGAAAGACTCGTACAAGTACCACTCGCTATGGCATTACTTTGTTTAAAGCTTGTAAATGTATGATTTAACAAAAATTATGATATCTTGCTCTGATGATCTGACGATTCAAGGACGTGCTGCTAAATATATAGTTTAATTTATTCAAGTTTTACCTTTTCTTTTTTTTTTTTTTTTGGCTGACATCGGTCGGTCACACAGTGTCCGTCACAGAGTGTCCGTCACAGAGTGTCCGTCACAGAGTGTGTCGATGGTGTAGACTTCGCTGGACGAAATTCACAAGGCCTGGGATTATTCTTTTTAGGTCTATAAGCTAGTTCCCGAAACAGCTGATCGCCTCACTCCACGCCATTGGATAACCCATGGGAACATCTTATGTGGATGATATAGCATGGCATCAGTGGCGCCGTAGGAGTTGTTGGAATGTTTCATTGTGTCAATGTTATCCGCCTACGGGATTCCATATCTGGGATTGTATACATTGTTTTCTTCTTTTAGAGCCCCAGGTAATTAGATATGGTTCACAAACTAAAATGAACTGAAACCAATTTATGTTCATATTAACTCATGCTTTTTGAGAATCTATCTCTCATTCAGAAGGTAACGACTCGCTTACACAAGGAGCAATGGGGAACGAACAAAAATAAACACGACTAAAATCAATATCTGTTCGCATTTTTTTATGACATCTTCAGATGCCGCCCTCTTGTTTGTATTCGAAGGGTTCATATTGGCTGATAATGATGCTACGTGAACCACTTCATTAATGTTACGTTATGGTGATATTTGGGTACAATTAATCAAGACAATTTAAATGCAGGTGCTAGAGTATAGACTATTTCTTCGTAATGTATGGAATTCTCCGTAATGTTTTTGTTCCTTTCATAAGTCAACACATTTTTGAGGGTTTAGTTAAAGAATGTATTATCTAAAATTACACTTGAAAGTTTTTACAAGATGTCATTGTAACGCAGTGGAATAAAGAAAAATGAGTCCTATGGGCTAAAGGCAGCCTTCAAGCTCTGGTCGAGTCTAAAACTCTTTATTTGTTTTACACATTGAAATAACATAAAACATGTTTGGCCCTGTCGTTAGTTCAACCAGGCATCATTGTGTGGCAATGTCGTTATTTTCCAAAGTCATCATTGTATGGCCTCGTCTTTAGTTACAGCAGCCATCACTGTAAGGCCCGTTCGTTAGTTATATCAGCCATCATTTTAGGGGTCTGTATGGCTCTTTTTTAAGTTTCATCTGCCGGCATTATAGGGGTCATTATAAGGCTCTGTATTGCCCTGTTGTTCGTTTCATCCTTTTTAACCATTGATTACACTCTAAAGGAACGGAACTTATTTTAGCACTCCGAATTCCTCATTCGTGACCTCACAGAGTTGCATCATAAAACTGCGATTCGATACCACAGTGAGTTAACGAGTACTCATGTCCTTGGCAGGTGATGCGAGGAAGACACTATAGTGCACGACAACGGCTGTTAGCGGCATCCGGCGGTGCCCGTCTTATTCATGAGTGTCCGTCAAGCGACGGATCTTGTTTCATTGACCAGTGCAGCGGTGTGAAATGTCCTCGATGAATGCATCCAGGGGCGGATCGGGGGGCACAAGGAGCCTTAAACCGTACTGCCTCATGTTTTTTGTTTTATTGGTCGGACGGAATAATCGATACTTTAAAACATTTTATCAAGTAGATTAGGTTAGCTGTCTACAAAAGATTGTTTGGGGCTATGTTTCCCTCATACTGAAACTTTGGCATGGATGCGCCCCTGAAAACTTACTTCAAGGAAAAACACATCTAAGAAAACTGACTGAGGCTACAATCAACGATTCAATTTTCTGTTTTGTATAGGCTTTTATTTATTTATTTATTTTTTTAATTTAAGAGCTTCGACGTGTAACTCTAAGGTTAAGCAGCGAGTAAGTTACTCAGGACGGTCAGTAACAACCAGAGTTTGTTTACCTTCAGCAGCCTTGACATTTTAGCAAGAAAAGCAATGACCATCAAAAAATATTAATTTAATAAAGACATATTTATCCAGCGTGTATCAGTAAAATCCTTAGAAATTTCAAAGATTTTTGCCCAGAAAGCACGATCAAAGAAATGATTGAAGCCATCAGAGTTTAAAGCCCGTAATGATATATAGATGAGCTACTTTCAAGTTTGATCTTATAACTACAATAAGTCATTTTTCAATTTTTAATTTAAAAAAAGAAAGGAGTTTTTTTTTTTTTTTTTTTTTTTAATTTAAATTTCGTTGGTTTGTTTTTGTGTTTGGTTGTTTTTTGTGTGTTTTTTTTTTCTAATTTTTTAACTTGAAATTCATTAAAATGTATTCCTTTCAATTTACTTCTTCATTCACACTTATTATTGAGGAAACATAGCCTGCTTATAGATATTACGTGAATTCCATTTATGGATACCATTGGAATAACATGTCTATATAGCTCTTTATTGTATCTCATTGGAATGACAAGTGCATTTAGTTCTTTATTGTTTGCCATTGTGATGACAAGTGCATTTAGTCCTTTATTGTCTGTCATTGGAATGACAAGTGCATTCAGTCCTTTATTGTTTGTCATTGGGATGACAAGTGCATTTAGTCCTTTATTGTCTGTCATTGGAATGACAAGTGCATATATTCCTTTATTGTTTGTCATTGTGATGACAAGTGCATTTAGTCAATTATTGTCTGTCATTGGAATGACAAGTGCATTTAGTCAGTTATTGTTTGCCATTGGTATGACACTTGTATATAGTTTATTATATAATATAAAATCCTACTTACGTCATCGATTAAATTACACATAATGTTTATATTTGCACAGCAATGAACAACAGATAAGGTCATGTTATAAAAAAGAAAAGTATGGCCAATCGATCAGTTTGTTTCAATTCTAAAATGCAACGAAATATCCCCTCACCCTTTCTCACTCTCTACGATGATTATAATACCTGAACAAATTGTTAATGCACGTAGCAGGATTATTATTGAGTGCAACAATGGCCGACACGCTGGGTAAACACACGAGACAGGAAATGTCTTGTTTGATCTTAATTCTATTTATATAACCGCGTCACGTGATTCGCTCGCCTGCGTCATTTTCCGAAAAGCGTGTTCTCTCTATACGGTGGCATGGCTTCGGCGCTGTTGTTCTTCTCTGTACAAAAATACACCGCCATTGCATTTAATGCGATACTAAATTGTCTTGAAAGCGTAATCGATATTCGGAACAATTCGATTATTAGTATCCGACAGTTGAATACGTTTTCTGCTTTATTTTTTTTTAATATATATATTTTTTTAAAATTTGAATGAGTTATTACTTTTGGTTATATTATATAGTTATGATAATTAGGCTTAAGAAACATGTCTGCAAACAAAAAAAACAACAAAAAAACAACTACATTTATTTTTGTTACATTGTTACTGTACAATAAGTGAACGGTTCTTAGTTTCTACTCTATTTGCGACAAACGCCATAACCTATCAATCGCCTGACTGGGTGAATGCAAAAGCAGATTCCATATTATTTGATGCTTGTATAACGATTAAACTAAAAGATAGATCAATGAAAGATCATATCAAACATGTGTAATATTATTAAATATAGTAAGGAAATCGTTTTCAGACAATGTGTGGCTACGACTTCGACAGAATAGGGTAAGAGGT
Source organism: Omphiscola glabra (assembly GCA_964017045.1). Lineage (NCBI taxonomy): Eukaryota > Metazoa > Mollusca > Gastropoda > Lymnaeidae > Omphiscola > Omphiscola glabra. Next base: position 25,145,061 of record OZ024807.1, on the reverse strand, counting down.
AGTATCAGTCTCTGTGAAACAATAATTGAGCGTTTAATCGTAATTACTTGTAGCATCCTTTGCCAATCTCATTTTTCCGAATTCACCAATGATAATCTGTATTCATTTTTTTCCGTTTTCCAGTAAAACCGTTTGTCAGTATTTACAAGTTTACTTCTTGATAACACCACTTCTTGCTAACACCACTTCTTGTCGATACCTACTTCTTGTCGATACCTACTTCTTGTCGATACCTACTTCTTGTCGAGACCTATTTCTGGGCTTATCGAGGTATCATAACACTTACTTCTCGGAATTCTTATATCCCAGAATACCATTTTCTCGGTATACTAAGTTCTCAGAATACCTATCTCGAGTAATTTCTTCAAGGTATAACAAATTATCGGTACACGAACTTCTCAGTATACCTTCTTCCATGTGTACCAATTTCTTATATACCCAAATAATTATATTCCCTACTTTTTTAGTATAACTGCTTTTCTGTGTACGAACTGACCTGTGTACCAACTGACCTTATACCAACTGACATCATACCAACTGACCTGTATACCAACTGACCTGGATTAACTGACCTTATAACAACTGACTTGTATACCAACTGACATGTATACCAACTGAAACGTAAACTAACTTACTTGCTTACCAATTTACCTATATAACTTATTCGATGTATAACTGCTTCTCGTTACACCTACTTAATTCTGTAAACTATTTTTGTTATCATTATACCCACATTCGCCCCTTAGTTACACCCAATCTTTTCAATACCTACTTCTCCCTGCACCTATCTCTTGCTTAAATCAAAAAGTCCACCATTAATTACTCCCCTTTCCCCCACTCATTGTCCCTATCGCCACACGCAAAACAAACATGACCGTGTACAAAGACAATGGCCCGGACATCAATTGAGTTAAGTAGAATCCTTACCTCGTTAGCCGGGAAGGCATGCACGGCGTATCAAGAGAATTGCTAGTTTCGATGTTAAAAAAAAAAAAGAAATGTACACGCTACACACACACACACAAAATTTCTTTTTTTTTCTGAACGACGCCTCTGTGTTCACATGACCTCACCATCTCTCGGGAGTCTCCGCTCATGTAAAAACAGTGAGCAACATGAAGAAAATTAAGTTTTACCGCGTCAAGGCCGGGGATGAGTTGGAGTGGAGAGTGCGGAAATAGCACTTTTCTCACCAAATACAGACAAGGGGGGTCGAGAGTATAATTGGGGGAAGTGTGAGCGAGTTCATTTTTGACGTCATTCCCAGAATACGGTTATATGTTTAATTGTCTAGAATAGCAATCTACTAAATATCAATTAGGCTGCATCGCTGTTAATTGCAATGCGTTTTATTGGAGACAACCATATATGGGGCAATGGTTTACATAAGACAAAATATGTAAGTAATAAAAGTTGAAGCAATTTTTATAAAGAAAGAAAGTATAATATGTTTGAAAGAAATACAATGTATGTTTGTTTAAATTCTATGTTCATCTTGAATTCTATTTGCTTTGGTCAAATTAGTTGGGTTTTTGTTGTTGAAAGTATTCAGAAAAATATGTGTTTACAATATCTGACCCAGTGAACTGAGATAATCTCTAAGGATTAGAATTAAGATGCATAACTCTATCGACTTTTTGTATGCTGTTTTTTTTCTTTCGACCGTTTTCATTCAGCAGAATGGGACAATATATTTTGAGAATCGTTGTCAGACTTCTAGCCAAATACAACAGCATGAAACGTTACTCTAACTATTTTAATATGTCACCTGACGTATGTATTCTTAGCCACAGTAGACATCGGAATGAATTTTTACTGTCTTTTGTTTGTATACAAATGTTGATTTTAAACAAATGTTTTTATACAAATTTTTTTTTTTTTTTACAAATGTTGTTTTTATAAAAAATTGTTTTTATAAAATGTTGTTTTTAAACTAATGTTGTTTTTATACAAATGTTGTTTTTATAAAATGTTGTTTTTATAAAATGTTGTTTTTAAACTAATGTTGTTTTTATAAAATGTTGTTTTTAAACTAATGTTGTTTTTATACAAATGTTGTTTTTATACAAATTTTGATTTAGTCTTGAAACTGTGTAAAGCATTTGTTGTGAGTGGGATTGGTGGCGTGATGTTTTGGTATGAAAGGTTGTCCATGCATGGTGAGAGTTTAAATGTGAGAAGCACTGTTGTTAATGTGAACACTTTTTGGGCCATGAGTTGTGTTATGAATTGTGTTATTGTATTGGCTAAATGGTGATTGGATGACAGGGTGGGTATAAAAGGACAGTGTGTTGATTAGTCGAGGAAGAGACCGGGAGATTTGTATAGGAAGACAAGAGTTTTGCAGTTAGAGATTTAGGGATCGTGAGAGTGGAACATCTGTGTCAGTCAGAGTTTAGTTTTCACACCTGTGTAATAAGGATTTCAGATGATGTATTAGTGACTCTTGGTAGAACCACAATTTGTATATACTGAATAAACGGACTTATGAAACTCGAGGTATTATTGTGTCATTGTATGGACCCTAGACAAAAAGAGTAGGCCATAGAGTAAGAGGCTGTAACAGCATTATTTCCGTATAACCAGATACACAAAGTCTAAAAAAAGTTGAACACAACCAAAAGACTTAAATCTGACCATTGCCATATACGTTTTCTTTTTTAAATGTGGCTAACCACACCTAGTCGATGGAGTCGTTTTTCATTTTTTTTTTCATTTTGAAAACATAGTTTCACATTAAATGTCTCACGTTGTAGCCGTTGTTATAATGCAGCGATTTTCAAAATATTTGGGAATAAACATATGAAATAAATTCGATATAAGTTAAAGTTCGCCATGTTGAATAATTTACTCAGCTTTTACAATCACCATGGCTACGTGGACAAAAAAAAAGACACGATCCCTTGTTCCCATAATTTGACAAACCAGGTGACAAAACTTAAATTAAGGAACATGACCACCCCGTTTCCTCAAACCTTATCAATAGAAATAGAAAAAGTGACGTATTCCTCCACCCTTGTCAAATGGAACAGACATGGTGATGTTTTCCTCCGCCCTTATCAATGGGAACAGAGATGGTGATGTTTTCCTCCACCCTTATCAAATGGAACAGAGATGGCGATGTTTTCCTCCATCCTTATCAGTGGGAACAGAGATGCTGACGGTTGCCTACACTCTTATCAATGGGAACAGAGGTCACGCAGTGTTCCTCCGTCATCGTCTAAAGGAACATATATATCTACTAGCCCCCCACTCCACATTTTAGCTGTGGGAACAGATCCGTATAAAACACAGCGATCACCAGACGGCGGTCTAGCAGCTAGTAGACCGTACTCACACACCAGGGACCAAAATTGGTAGTGAAGGAGTTAATCCAATAAGTGCTCGCGCCACTATTAGTAATCCCGAGTTCCCATCCACCGGGTACAAGCAAGCCTAGTAAATTAATAAACTTCTTCTCGGTGAACGTGGTGAGTGTTATTGTTAAAGAAGACCGGCGTCATCACGCTGACTAATATCTCGTCTTGTCCCGGGCTTAACCCCCTTCTTTTCAAAACTATCTCTTTTGTGTTGTCCTCGTGTAGTTTTGCGTATCCGGAAATTTGATCGAAAGAAATTTGGTCGATGGAAAATTGATCGACGGAAATTTGATCGAACGGAAATTTTGTCGAATCGTTTTTTAATTGTATACGTTAAAATATTGCGTCAAATTTCTTTTTGAACGCATTATTATGTTTTACGATATAGTATAGTGCGTTCAAAAAGAAATTTGACGAAAATTTTAAAGTCTGGACTGAAAAACAAAGATTCGACCAAATTTCCGCTCGATCAAATTACCGTCGATCAATTTTCCGTCGACGAAATTTCTTTCGATCAAATTTCCGGTAACCGTAGTTTTGACAGGCATACCCGAACCGTCATATAGCTGCTTAAACGTCTATTCGAACTGTTTGTTTTGAATGATGTCTTTTATTTAGTATTGCTGTAGTTTTCTTATCATTCACATCACGTACGTGTTTCTAAAATATGGTTCCGTTATCCACAGCCGGATTAAAGCACTGCCGCATTAGACTCATGGGCGGACGCAACTGTTGGCTCCCTCTCGTACATTTTGCCAATAATTGTGTCATATACATCTCTTCTGATTTTGAGAATAACTATTATATAATACATGTAAATTGAAATTTTACACATGTGGATGCTTCCTATTTTCACACACACATACATATATATATATATTGTCTCTCTCTCTTTATCTCTCTCTCTCACTCTCTCTGTATATATATATAGCTATTTATTTATATACATTTTTACAAAAAATCTTTATTATTTCAACTAGTCAAAATTATTTATTTTCGCAAACTATATTTTTTTCTCGTCCACCCCCCCCCCCGCCCAATTTTAAATTATGGCTACGCCGCCGTTAGTGTTTGGAGTTCCAGATGCAATTTTTATTTAAAAACAAAATATCAATGTAAAACTGAATGCCACATTTCTGTTAATTTGTTGTCTTTCGAATCAGAGTGTTGTTGCAACGATAGCTGCTCTTCTTTATCCTGTTCTGTATTGTCCTTTCCATGTTTAGAATCGTGTGTAATGTGTTGTGCAATGTGTAATACCAATATCTATATACTGTTATTTTCATACAATATCTTCATACATGAATCTTCAAACACCTATCTTCATTCACTTATCTTCTTAAAAATATCTTCATAAACTAATCTTCATACAAATATGTTCATAAACGTATCTACATACACTTATAGTCATACAGTTATCTTCTTAGCATCGTTCATTCCAGTTTCTGTCTTGACTCGTACTGGTAACAGGTTGGAACCGACAGCTGTGACAGAAAGAGTCTGTTCTCGGTTACTGGGTTCCTACACTATTGAGATTTTATACTTCTTCTTCTTCTTATGCCTTTTTACCCCGTCTGGGGCATAGGCCGTCCACAAGAATTTTCCACTCATCCCGGTCCTGTGCTTTCCTTTCCAATTGCTTCCAGTTGTATCCCATATTTTGCGTGTCTGTCTCTAGTTCACGTCTCCATGTATTCATAGGTCTTCCTCTCTTTCTTTTTCCCTGTGGATTCCATGTTAGACATTGTCTGGTGGTGCTATCTGGGGGTTTTCTCAGAGTATGCCCAATCCACCTCCATCTTTTCTTTATGATGTCTTCATCAACGGGCACCTGGTATGTCCGTTCTAATAGATCTTTGTTGGTGATGGTATTTGGCCATTTGATGTTAAGGATCTTTCTAAGGCATGTGTTTATGAATGTCTGCACTTTCTGTGTAATGCTCGCTGATGTTTTCCACGTTTCTGCTCCATAAAGTAGGACTGTTTTGACATTTGTGTTAAAGATTCTGACTTTGGTTTGAAGTTTCAGCTGCTTCGACTCCCATATTTTCTTTAATAACACAAATGCTGATCTAGCTTTTCCAATTCTAGACCTCACGTCTGCGTCGGATCCGCCGTTTGTGTCTATGGTGCTGCCTAAGTAATTGAAGGACTCCACTTCTTCCAGTGCCTTTCCTTCCAGACAGATATGCTCTTGGTTGGATGAGTTCACCTTCATGATTTTCGTCTTGCTTTTATTTATATTAAGTCCGAGCTGTGATGAAAAGGTGGCTACATCTTTTGTTTTTTCCTGCATTTATTGCTGGTTGTGGGACAGAAGTGCAATGTCATCTGCAAAGTCTAGGTCATTCAGTTGTTCCCAGAGTGTCCACTGTATCCCATTCCTTTTTTTGTCTGATGATTTTTTCATTATCCAGTCAATGGCAAGGATGAATAGAAATGGGGACAAGAGGCATCCTTGTCTGACTCCTGTTTCGACTGTAAAGGCATCTGTGAGTCTACCTTCGTGGACCACCCTGCATGTCATTTCTTCATAAGAGCTCTGAATAATCCTGACTAATTTCCCTGGTACTCCATAGTGCCGAAGAAGTTTCCACAATGTTTGTCGGTCCAGGCTATCAAAGGCCTTTTCGTAGTCTATAAAATGTATGTATAAAGGGGAGTTCCATTCGATGGATTGTTCTACAATGATTATCAGTGCTGCAATTTGATCTGTGCATGATCTGTTTTGGCGGAATCCAGCCTGTTGATCTCGTAGCTGCATGTCGACCTGGTCTTTCATTCTATTCAAAATAATTCTGTTAAAGACCTTTCCTGGTATGGACAGCAGTGTGATTCCTCTGTAATTTGCACAATTGCTGAGATCCCCTTTCTTTGGTATCTTGATGAGGTATCCTTCTTTCCAATCTTTTGGAACTCTCTCTTCTTCCCATATCTTTTCAAACAGAGGGTGCAGCATGTTGACTATTGTATTTATATCAGCTCTCATCATCTCTGCTGTGATGTTGTCCGGTCCCGGTGCTTTCCCTAATTTGAGCTGCTTGATGGCCAGAGCTATTTCTTCCCTATTTGGGGCACTTTCTTCTATTTGTAAGCCTTCATTTGCTGGTTGTATGTCTGGTGTGTCTGTGGGTGGGGGTCTGTTTAATAGTTCTTTAAAGTATTCCACCCATCTTTTTTGTTGCTCTTTCCTTTCTGTTATTAATCTACCTTCTCTATCTTTGACAGGTCTCTCCGGCCTTTTGTATACAAGAGATTTTATACTAGACCCAAATAAAACATAACGCCATTACACCTATTTCCAGATCAGATCAATGACCTCATTACACCTGTGTTCCAGATCAGATCAGTGACCTCATTACACCTATGTTCCAGATCAGATGAATGACCTCATTACACCTGTGTTCCAGATCAGATCAGTGACCTCATTACACCTATGTTCCAGATCAGATGAATGACCTCATTACACCTGTGTTCGAAATATGATCAATGACCTCATTACACCTGTGTTCCAGATCAGATCAATGACCTCATTACACCTATGTTCCAGATCAGATGAATGACCTCATTAGATCTGTGTTCGAAATATGATCAAGGACCGCATTACACTCATTTTCCAAATCAGATCCATTAAAAAATTAATCGTTCTCCGCGGGACCCTTAAAATGTGTTTGGGATCCTGAGCAAATGCCTCGTAAGAATCCAGTACTGCAGCCCTATCCCGAGAACCCCTATGTCCGCAATCACATCTGACCCCTTCAAGTTTATCTATTGCTATATTGTAAATTATTGACACAAATTTTACACATTTTGTAAATGACCATGTTTGAATCTCCATATCGGCCGTTAAGTACTGGCGCATTGAACGGCTGTCTGAACTGTTATAAGCTAACAGAGAAATAATTATAGAGATCACGGAGGGGCATATTTAAAATTATACGAGAATACATTATAACTCAGATACACAATCACGTTCATAAATGGTTCTCCCTTCAGACACTTTTTTGTTGGTTTCTTTTTGTTTTTTATTCAAATTTAACGCCGAATTTCTAAACGGTTTAGATGTTAAAGACATATTTACATAAACGCAACGGCATCCTTTAGTTAAAAGGCTTATACCTTAAACACTGATAGTCGACATGGTAACACTGTTTCCCTTGGCGGCAGTGTCTCAACAAATTACTGGAATAGGTTATATGCCGAGGTGTGTCTATTGAGACAACACTTACTCGACTACTGCTAGTTGTCAGGTAACGGAGTAACCTATGGATGCTCTCAGGGGAGACACGACTCGTGGAGACAAATAATTAGTTGCTGGCGTCGGAGATCGTACCGTGGGAATTTCTAGCGGCTAAGTTCAATTGCTCCTCTCTGACTACAAGCGGCGTAACTCCTGCGAACGTTCCTCCAGCTGTCCTTGAATGAACTTCATTTACTATTCAAAGGACGTTTGTTGTCCGTTGTCTGGCGTAAGAACATATTTATCTTGAAAAACAACATTATTGAAAAAATATTTCATCCTAAAGATATCGAGACAAATACTACTAGCCGGATTTCTTTTCAATTCCAAAATTGGGCAGCACAGAGTTGAGTTAACATTATTTGTATTTGTGGGCGGCCGACATTTGAACATATGCTTGCCTCTAAAAATGTTTGTAATAATTCTATATTCAACTCCATGGGCGTATCTAGGCATTTAATCTTTCGGCTTGTTTTGGCTTCACTTTAGTTTTGTCTTTTTTCTCCTTCTTCTATGTCAACTTGGTCAACAGAAAAGCGATATGTAGACTGTAGCACATGTTCTATAATAGTAATTGATCAATGCCTAAAAACTATTTTTTTTTAGCAGAGGGACCAACTTTCAGCCCTTAATTTATATAGAAGATATCCCAAGGGGCGAAATAATTACCTCCCCCCACCAAACCCTCCCAATATTACGCCACTGGATCATACTCACTAATCCCCAGTTATTTCATGTTTTATAATGAATCGAACAGAATTAATTACGCCATTGTGATCTCATGGGTATTACTATTAACATTTATGACACTGACAATATAAAGACAAAGTAAAGTCATTTAGACTGTCTAAATGACTTGGAATTTCACCAACATGTTTTAAAGGTCATCCATTTCATTTATCCAAAACACACCTGACCTCCACATCTTTCCACCAACCACCCTAAAGCCCATCCATCGCCCAACCCCGCTGCCACACGTCATTGGCGCATGACCTACTTCCTTTGCGTCCTCGCTAATGTAGGTGTCCCTGGCAAAGGGCAGCAGATGGCTTATGACATTTCCGCAGGACCTGACACGACAGAACACTTAGACCATACAGTGAAACAACACCATCGCAAGTAACGTGCAGTGGCAGCCATTATGGGGATCGAAGTCGGGAGGTCAAGGGCACCCGACATGCACTGAATCAAGTTCTCGCAAGGTCAATAAATCATTCTATGCACAAAGGAAAACCAGAAACAGTTTTATGATCGGTTAAATATATAATGAATAATAATATGCACCAATTGCATTTACACATTAAACCATCGTGAATGGTAAAATGTTTGTGATTAAAATTCTGAAGTCACTACAAACTACACAGTGATCAAAAGGTGGGCTTTTTTTTTATAGTACTTGTTTCGGAACATTTCGAATGTTTATAGCTGTTTGTTTCGTTGAAATAGCTAGCATGGCTGAAAAACATGCCGAAGAGGAATAACTAAGCTTAAAACATTGATGCCAGGCGTACGTATGGCTTAGCTATAATAAGTAGAACATATAAAGGCTAAAATTTTGTCGCAAGGAGAAGGCAAAGCTAAGCTGTCTTAAGAGGAATACGTAAGTCTAAACTATTCAGACGTATGGCTGTGACAGTGTAGAAATCGCTGGAAATGAGAGCCGGTGCACACATGTATTTTTAAAAAAAAATCCTCACTCGTTTGAGAGCCTGCTAAATCTCCCAAAGTTAGTAGAAGGAATTAAACAACAATTTAAAACAAAGTTTTTTTCGTATAAATCCTTTATAAAATGTCATATTGAGCAATGGGGTGTCCCGCTGAATATTGGACTCAACATACAAACAAGTAACGCACTTTATAAGTATCCCCTTTTTGTGCACCCCCCCTTTCCGAGACTTGCAAAAGCACACGTTTTTCATGCCCCTGAACTATATTAATATTTTAATGACCCACCCGCTTTTACACAACATATTTATTATTTATTTCACCAACAATTTTAGAAAAAACAAAAGAAAATACTACGCACCAAACGAAGTTGCACTATTTTGTGAAAAAAAAAGAGTCTAATATTCATTTATGTTCCCTTTGAAAAACAGGAAAACCGGATGTTTGTGTGTGTGTGGGGGAGGGGGGGAGGGGGTGTTTATGAATCGGGGGTTGTGGCTGAAAATTTGAACTAAATTTGTTGCCATCGGCAACTAGTCTATGTGCTAAGTTTCAGTTCGATAGGTTGACGGGATGTTGGTTAATTAGCGGTGCCAAGATTTTGTCTGCCATTCACCCACGACACAAAAGCGAAGTTAGTAGAAATACTTGAATTAAACAACATCTAAAACCATATTTTTCCTATAAATCTTGTATAAATCTTTGATAGATCTTTTATAAATGTAAATTTGAGCTATGTTGGGTTGAAAAATTGACAGAACATGCATATGTGTAGCGCACTTTATAAGAATCCCAATATGCGTGCCCTGTCAACGCCAATGAACTCTATTCATAATTTAATGACCCCCTTACCCGCTTTTATACAGCAGATTTATCTCACCAATATTTTAGAAACATAATGCCTATGCGCTATTTTCTTTGTTAAGAATCTCCTTTAACGCAGTTATCGTAAAATTTTCTTTGTTTCCCTTTGAAAACAGGGAAAATTTGGTCTTTGGGGGATGGGGCCTGTAGCTGAAAAATAGACATCATTTTTTGTCATTGTCAACTAATCTATATGCCAAGTTTCAGCTCGATATGTTGAATGTAAGTGGGTTAATTAGCGAAGCTAATATAAATGATCTAATTAAAAAGAATAAATACGCGTTGTACTTTAGGTAGAACGTTTCAAAGTAAGAAAAAATAAACAGAAATTTGATCGCTGAACAATCATGCATTATGAAAAGGGAAAATAGAAAATAAAAAGTGCAAGTTAAGCCTACTTTTTTATTTTAATTTTAATTATTTGACATTGTTATGTTGTTGAACGTTCTGTCATGCATTCAATTATATGGATACACAAATTCGCGGATTCGGAAGCACTCAATTAGGAAGCAGTCCATGAGTTACACCAGAAGCCTACAATATATATTAGAGATATTTGTGCTGTTGTCACATACCAAAAGAAACAGTAAGGCCTGCAGAGGTTAACTTGTTTAAAAACAGAGACGCTTATCTATTATTACCTGAGAGATAAAGGGTTCCGAGACATAAAGTTCGTTTCTTTAGTCATAGTGTCAAATACCAAACGGACAAGAATACAATAAAAAAACAACTATTTTCTTGATCTTAATATTCACAGCCTTGAGAAGACCAGGGTCAGCTACAAATAGAATACATGTTTGCAGGCGATGATTTAACATTTTTTACCTCCATTTTTTATTCCATTAACATTTTTTGTCCTGTTCTGTCTACATAATATCAACACCAGACCCCTGGGATCTCTAAATGGGATTGTTTCTTACACAATATTGTTTTCCGCGTTGAAAACGAGGCAGGAGCACATAATTTGGTGACGTATTACGTCGCGGGACTACTTTTGAGACGGCGTTAATCAGACATCAGGCTGACCTCTGGCCAAACGTGCCATGAAATATTCATTCGCCACAGACGATAAAATGTTTGTCTTGGAACTAACAAAGATTTTTAAATCTTTGCGTCTTTCTTGAGCAAATTATCATGCTTACAAAAACAAAATATTACATTCATTTTCTCATAATTGCTTACACAAACAAAATATTACATTCATTTTCTCATAATTGCTTACACAAACAAAATATTACAATCATGATCTCATAATTGCTTACAAAAACAAAATATTACAATCATTATCTCATAATTGCTTACAAGAACAAAATATTACATTCATTTTCTCATAATTGTTTACAAGAACAAATTATTACATTCATTTTCTCATAATTGTTTACAAGAACAAAATTTTACATTCATCAACTCATAATTGTTTACAAGAACAAAATTTTACATTCATCATCTCATAATTGTTTACAAGAACAAAATATTACATTCATCATCTCATAATTGTTTACAAGAACAAAATATTACATTCATCATCTCTTAATTGTTTACAAGAACAAAATATTACATTCATCATCTCTTAATTGCTTAAAAGAACAAAATATTACATTCAGCACAACTGAATTGCTTACAAAAAAAAAAATACTTTCATCACCTATTGTTTGCTTACAAGAACAAAGTATTACATTCATATCTACTGAATTGCTTTCAAAAACAAAATATTTGCTATTGTAAGCAATAAAGTGATTATAAAGGTAATGGTAATATTTTGTTTACCTTTATAATCACTTTATTGCTTACAATAGCAAAGTATTCATCACCTCTTGATTGCTTACAAGAACAACAAAATATTGTATTCATCACCTCTTGATTCATCTTCTGTAATGTAATTGTTTAACTTTTTAATAGTAATTTATATTCTATCATTTGGCAAACGAACCGAGAGAACACATGTATTGTGTACACATATCTGTGGGACTGTGACAACCCTAAAATAACGTTCGTCTCAATAGAGGCGTAGCGATGGGGGTGGGACAGGGGGGGGGGCAGATGTTCCCAGGCACCAGCTAGTTAAGGGCGTCAAAATGTGCCTTCATGTTATTTATTGATTAAAATAATGTGTTTGGGAGTTGAAAAAATAAAAGAAAGCGCTTTTAAAATGAATCGTGTCCCCGGGTGCCAAACACTGTAGCTACGCCTCTGGCCTCAATTATTCCGTGTGTGTCCGTGAAGAAGAGGATAACTTTTATTATTATTTATACTATTATTACTATTTTATTAATAGTATTATTATTTAAATTTAGATTTTAAATGTAATAATTAAAAATAATAATTCTCATAACAACAGTGTTCATGACATGCATCAAATCATAAAGGAATAGATATGTTGTTCTTCGTCTGTATGTGGGTGTGTATGAAGACAAAATAATTAATGTTTATATTCACAGTTCTATGTTAAGTATTGCGATCCTTGATGAGTTTTGGCCTGACGCAATAAACTAAATTAATTGTTTGTTCTGGCTAAGTAATAAAGGTGCAGCTAATTTATTGCTTTACATCATTACACTTCATCAGGGGTTCTCAGCCAGGGGTATACGCACCAAAAAGTCAAGAAAGAACGCTTGTTCTGCACCTGTAATACATTAAGTCAAGAAAGAACACTTGTTTTTGCCCTGGACTACATCAAGTCAAGAAAGAATGTTTGTTTTTGCCATGGACTACATCAAGTCAAGAAAGAATGTTTGTTTTTGCCATGGACTACATCAAGTCAAGAAAGAATGTTTGTTTTTGCCCTGAACAACATCAAGTCAAGAAAGAACGCTTGTTCTGCCTTCCGAAACAAGCCATTAAAATCCACTTAACTCTACATCACTTGAGAGAGTCCAGATTTCACCTCGACCAGTCGTTCTTGGAGGTGCTAATGAACGGGTGGGAGGAGGTCAGGGGGCACGGGGGACCATCACACAGACTCCCCTGGGGCGGGATGAAAGTTCAATGTCTGATGACTGTCTGGCTCGTCAATACACAAGGAATGTAAATGGCGGGCGGATATGGTATCCAATTTGTGTAACAGTTTTATTATAAGCTAACCATAGCCCACCAAACAATGGTGGCCTCAATGCATGAACTTCTCATCAACTAAAGTCACTTGACAAATTATGCTCTCAAGTAAAGCAAGTTAATAGAATCCCAATTAGTTTACCCCCCCCCTCCTTTTTTTTTCGCAGGTTCGTAACCGCACACTTTTTTTGCCACGTCCCTGAACTATATTAATATTCTAATATCATACACTTTTATACTGCAGATGCATTGCACCATATTTAATTTGAAAATTTTCTCGTTAAACAATTGAAAATATACGAAACAAAAGCAATTGCGATAATTTTAAGAATCTTATTTAGCGCAGAAATCGGCAATTGTTTTTTTAGCGTTGTATACGAGCTTATTTTTTTAAATAATTTCTTCTTTAGTTTAAACTTGAATATTTTTCCATTTATATTTACCTGCTCCCTGCCAATGATAGTAAGAATAAATTTGATTTCGTGAAGAGCCACCCATTCATTTAGGAGCAACTGCTGTGATGGCAAATTGACTTATCAAATGTCCCCATTAATGCAGAGCATTGCACCTGAAGACTTGGGTTTGGACTATTGGAAATATTAACGGGCCGTCAGAATAACGTACAGAATGGCGTGTGAGTCGTGCAGCTTAATATTCTGTGATAACAAAATGACAACGTTCATATACCGCAGTGCGGGTGAACTCTAACCTCCGTTATGTTGTCTTAGAAATTAAATGTTGACGTGATAAGACTAGGGTCCTCAAACATAGGAGACAAGGGGGCTGGTTCACTGTTTTACGAAAACTTTTGAAAATTTGTATTGCACAAAATTCAAGGACAGCAGCCGTGGAAAAAAAAACTAAAGAATTGTATAAATGTAAACTTCTTCTGATTTCAAAAAGGAATTGTGGGATCGCCTTTGTGTAATAAAAATGGTGGTTCCATATTGGTCACTGCAACTCAGGTAGATGCAGGCCTGCATCGCGGCAATGTTACAGACCGCTGGCGGGCCATATTTTGCCCGCGGGTCGTAGTTTAAAGAAACTTGTAATAACTTTTTTTTTTTTTAATTCAACGTTTCAATACAAAAGATGTTACATTGTTCAGAAGAACAAGTGAACAAAAAACCCAACTCTTTGTTTCAGATAAATCTTTAAAAAGAATTGTAACATCAAATGAACCAAGACAACAAGTTAAAAATGTTTTGTAAATAAAATTTAAAAAACGCAACATTATCCTGATATATGATATATTTATAGTCCATAAACAATGAAATATGAATTAATGTATAGTTTTCTGGGAACATATGTGAGTAAATTATGCGTACTGGCTTCAAGAAACGTTTCTTTTTCTATAACGAGAAAAAATTCCGTTGATGACAAAATGAGTTCCCAGAGTATTATAACGAAGACATATTATTTAAGATATTGTCTTAGAATATTTTAAGAAATATTTATTATTTAAGATATTATCTTATAATAATTTAAGAAAGACATATTATTTGAGAAATTATTTTATAATATTTTAACAAAGACATATTGTCTGGATATTACCGATAAAAAGAAGAAAACAAAAACATGCTTAAACACATATTAACGTCACGTTAAAGGAACGTTGCAAAGAAAAACTAGATCTATATCTCGAAAAATTAATTTACAAGATAAAGTATAAAAACGATAGAAATTTAAAATCTTTAAAAATGAAAAAAAAAGTAATTCTTCATAGACATCTATCCTATGACAAAATCACTTTCAAACTCTAAAATCTCTTTTCATCCCCTAACTCTCCTCCCCAACTTCCAACAACAAAACGTTTACATCTAACAGTGGATCATTCGTTTCAAGATGGCACAGGCTCTCTTTCGTTTGGTGCTGTAATCTCCAACCTGCTCTCCGGCTATTTATTCGAGTTGAAAGTTAGCGTTTCTCTTTTTTTTATTAAGTTACATTGCGAGATTGTATAACTGAGACGGGATGATTGGGTTACGGGCGGAACGAGACGGATAATCACAGAGAAATGCTTGGAGATTGGAAGAGTTGAAGTAAGACAGATGGCATTTTGAAGGAACCAGGCCGTTATCTAAGATATGAGATGGCTGTTGTAATATGTTTTGTGCAGTGGGGAGGGGGGAACACAGAGGTGATGGGGAATCAAACATTTTCATATATATAAATGATATATATATATAATTAGGTGTACAGTGAGGTAAACATATGTGGTTAAGGTGCTAGGTATACAAATATACTACGTTTGGTAGTTACGTATAGATAGGAGTATGTTTGTATATGTTTAATTATGCGCGTAAGTAGATAAGAGTATGGGAATATATTTGCAAAGCATTATTTATGAGAGTTTGCTATGATAAGAAAATAAAATACTATTAGTATTGAAGTGCATACATTTATTTCAATCACAGAAGTAAAACACCTTTTGAAAAGGTGCAACAATCTTAACACTAGAACATATACAGATAACATCTATTAATCAGTTACAACAATAATACAGCTATAACATCTTTTGACAAGGTACAGCTGGTAGAAATTCAGTGAATAGAAGGTATATCAAAAGAACGCTTCGACCTCCTGTCAGTGCATTAGTTAAGAAGCAGGCCATTTCCTCAGAGAATATCGTGGTTTGAAAATGGCGTATTTCCCTTAAAATATTGGACTCTTTAGTAGAACTTTGTATTTAAAAGAAAAATTAAAAAAATTTAATGTCTTACTTAAAAGGATCAGTAACTGCACTTAAATGAAAAGGCTTTTTTAGAAGATTGGTTTAAAAGGAATATATCTTTTATGGTTTTCCAGCCTGGGGCGGAGTTTGAGGGTTTGCGATGAAACATATTTATAAGAACAGTGTACACAATAGTTTTAAGTTGCTATACAAACTCCCCTTTCCCGTACAGGAGGACTTAATGACGTATCATTTGACAGCAGAGCCGTGTTACTTGGAGGAATTTTTGTTTAAAGCGCTCTCGGAAAAGGGTTCTGAAATCCTTTTCAAATGGGTCCCAACTGTGTGATCATTAACGAATAAGCGGAAATAATACGAATTTAGGAATGCCTTCTCCTACGTCATAAGACCAGTTTCCAACTACAACAACTGCCCAAAACTTTTTTTTTTTTTTTTTTTTTTTTGTCGGCTAAGAACATGTGATGTCTGACGCTATCCACCGTCCAAAAAGTCGGCTAAGAACATGTGATGTCTGCCGCTATCACCCGTCCAAAAAGTCGGATAAGAACACGTGATTTCTGACGCTATCACCCGTCCAAAAAGTCGGCTAAGAACATGTGATGTCTGACGCTATCACCCGTCCAAAAAGGCGGCTAAGAACATGTGATGTCTGACGCTATCACCCGTCCAAAATGTCGGCTAAGAACACGTGGTTTCTGACGCTATCACCCATCCGAAAATTCGGCTAAGAACATGTGATGTCTGACGCTATCCACCGTCCAAAAAGTTGGCTAAGAACACGTGATGTCTGACGCTATCCCCCGTCCAAAAATTCGGCTAAGAACATGTGATGTCTGGCGCTATCCACCGTCCAAAAAGTCTGCTAAGAACACGTGATTTCTGACGCTATCACCCGTCCAATAATTCGGCTAAGAACATGTGATGTCTGACGCTATCCACCGTCCAAAAAGTCGGCTAAGAACATGTGATGTCTGACGCTATCCAACGTCCAAAAAGTCCGCTAAGAACACGTGATTTCTGACGCTATCACCCGTCCAAAAATTCGGCTAAGAACATGTGATGTCTGACGCTATCCACCGTCCAAAAAGTCGGCTAAGAACATGTGATGTCTGGCGCTATCCACCGTCCAAAAAACGGACACTAGCGTTCAAGATGCAGACATTTTAGTCCTACTTTGTGTGTGTGTGTGAGTGTCGCATATGGTGTCCAGCCCGCCTTTCAGAATGTTCCCATTCCTATGCACACCATTTTTACTCCAGTCTTTATGCTGTAATCTACATAACGTAATTTCATCTCAAATTTATTCCCTTCTCAAAATTCGACCTGCTTCCTAATCTCATTTAACTGCTCGAAAAGATATCTAACTCCCACAACATCGCAATATCCCTTCCTTAATTTCTTACCCTTTAACTAGGTGTTCTTCCCATATGCCCGTCCTAACCTTCCATTGATCTCTTTTTCTCCTCTGTGTTCATTCGTTGATCGACGTTCTTCCCAATTCTCGCACGAATCTTTGTTCTTCCCTCAACTCCGCAATACCAGCTTCAAACTCCCATCATTACACGAGGCTGGGGCGCGGGTTGTGATGATATCCACGACTTTCATCGTCATCGCTACTTTAAAAAACAGAGCAATAATTAAATCCGCCCAGGGCCGTTCTCGGGGTATTAGGAAAAAATAGCAGACGAATTGAAAAGATGGCGCTGAATAAAGATAGGACTGGGGACAAAATGAACTCCAGATGTTCAAATGAATTTTTTGAGGGAGACTTTTGTACTGCATCTTATGAGGCAGACTGATTGTTCGAACTGAACCTTATGAGACACTTTTAAACTTAATCTTACGAGGCAGGCTTTTGTACTGCATCTTATGAGTCAGACTTTTGTACTGAATCTTACGAGCCAGACTTTTGTACTGCATGTTATGAGTCAGATTTTTGTATTGAATCTTATGAGTCAGACATTTGTACTGAATCTTACGAGCCAGACTTTTGTACTGCATCTTATGAGTCAGATTTTTGTATTGAATCTTATGAGTCAGACATTTGTACTGAATCTTACGAGCCATACTTTTGTACTGCAACTTATGAATCAGATTTTTGTATTGAATCTTATGAGTCAGACTTTTGTACTGAATCTTACGAGCCAGACTTTTGTATGGAATCGTACGAGCCAGACTTTTGTACTGAATCTTACGAGCCAGACTTTTGTACTGAATCTTACGAGCCAGACTTTTGTACTGAATCTTACGAGCCAGACATTTTTTTTACTGAATCTTACGAACCAGACTTTTGTACTGAATCTTTTGAGGAAGCTTGTTGAACTGAATGGAGACTGTAGAACAATTAAGTAACATGGAGATATAAGTGGAGACTTAAGAATCTGTGAGTGAAACTTTCGAAATGAATGGAGAAATTGTAATTGTTAGATGGAGACTTGTCATATAAGCATAATACAAGTGTCTAAAAACATGTTTAAACATTGTCTCTTTAAATGAAAGGTTCGTTTCTTTCGCTTTAAATATTAGCAACTGAAAGAAAATCTGGGAGGCATACGTCTCTGTATACTTAAACATATGTTTCAAGCTTTGTACTAGAAATTATTGTTTTAAAAAATATGTGTATTCTATATTCCACAAAAGAAAAAAAAACAAAACAGGAATGATGATGAAAGCATTTTACAGCAAGATACATAAGATGAGATTGTTATAAGTTTTATTGTCATCAGTGTGTATAAGACAACATCAACATCGCTGAAAATACCAGCGATTATGAAAAAGATAGCTGGTGTAGTAAATCTCAAGGGAAATAATCAGAGATTTGTGTAAAGAGTTCCCTCTCTTTTATCACTTCCTTATCGATTGATTTAGAGACTGTGTATGTGTGTGAGTGTGTGTGTGTGTGTTTCTGTGTGTGCGTGCATGTGTGTGTGTGTGGGGGTTGGTGCGCGCGCACCTAATCACATAAAATTGATAATACTTTTAATTTAAAAAACAACACAAATGTTAATATAGTTGTTCTTTACATGACGAACAATGTTTCTCAGATGACTTAGTGAGTGTTAGTTACATTGTATGAGAGTGATATGTTTTATAAATTGTCAATTTGTATCTGTTTAAGGACTAACCCAAAGCCAGTTCCGAATACTTATAGGTGACGCATGCCTTTTAGAGTTTAGATTATTATTACTAAGTCATGAACACCGGTATTGTTCATCAACGCGACGGTTTTGCTCTGAACTTTCCATGTCCTGCATACAATTCTTCCACCGTTAAAGAACGACAAATATTTAGTACCGTTCATTGAAGATGTAGAAAGCTGCTCATCCGACCCATGTTCGGTTAAACGATCGGCTCGCAGCATGGAAGGGTATACACACATTTTAAGAAAACATAAAACCACTCACCTTTCTTGGGTATGTCTGTGTGGCGTCAGATTATCACTCTCCTTTCCCCAAGTCGATCCGCAGGTAACAAACAAATCATCAAGATAAGTCGATATCCCAAGTGGATTTGTGATTGGTGATCCAATCATGTGTTGTGTAATCCATATCCATGTCAAAAACAGTTATCCACTGTTAGTTATTCGTGGGATTTTTGTTTTTTCCATTCTTTAAAATAACACACTAACTAACTGACAAATCCTCTCAAATAATTATTCCGTCCAAGAATTGAATTTCAAATATTTCATTTCCATCTAAACTTAATTATCTATGCAAAATATACATTGATTTAATGTGTTTGTGTTTATAAACACTTTAGTTGAATTGCTAGCGAGAAACATGCATCATGGCATCACTACATAATTTTTAATACTTTTTTTTTCCTTCAAATATCTAAGCACATTCGCAGCGACCTACAACACAGCAGCGATGGCAATATTAATTGACAAGGGTGAAAAAAAGTTCGCCAGAGCAACAACTACACCACGCGACTTGTAACTACCAGCCCACTTTAAAACAGTTATCAAGAAGTGAACTATCCGCTCAGCCTTGACAATCACCAAACACTACTTTAGGATGTGCATGTCAATCTTTAATAACAATGAACATATGATGCACATCATACGACCGAGACGCGTGTCGGAAACTCATTTTTAAAAAGAACGCTTGGAATAATTGGAAGAAGTTTAAAATATAATCAGTTCGCTGCGTTGTAAAATTCGCAAAAGTGCAACAATAAGCGGAATTAATTATATATTGAAGTCTCCATTGTTGACTTAGGCTTTGTGTTGGCGCACCTGTTCCTGGTGTTGTACTGTTGTTACTAAAATTGTCATGGATTTATCATTTTAGCATGATTCGTTTGTATTTATCCAAATTGAAATCGTAACAAATCCATTTTGTCAGTTTGTTATTGAGTGAATTTTATTTGCAATTGTTTCAAAATGAACAAGAGAAATTAAATTATGCTTTCCTTTTTTTATTAAACGTACACCTAAACTTCATCCTAATTGTTTAAGTTCAAGGATACTCGCTGTCACTTTGCAGCGCATGGTCCAATACTACGCATGAGATAATGCTAGTCGTTTTGAATCAATCCATCAGTTACAAGATTGGTATTGTGCAAGCACTGTAACTGACTTAATCACTACACCGTGGCCATTGACGCCAAAACTACACTCGAAACGAAACGCCGTAGCCTCTACGCACACTGGCAACCGTGCGTCTTTTAAAAACAATAACAATTTTTTTGTGTGCCCACACCACTCAATGAAACGAAAATCAATGCTCACTAATTTAGATGCATCCCCGCCTGGCTTAAGACCCGAACGATTGCACGCGATACCAACAGATTTTTTTTTTTTAACCAAAGTAAACACACATACACACACACAAATACACACGGCGCCCAAGGTTAAACCAAATGGGCGATGACTGGGGGCCCGGGTGGGGGCATTTTATTTAAACGGATATTTTAGTCGAATAGGGATGTCTGAATCAGAGTAATGTTTCAAAAATCATTCAAATATTTTATGAGATTGTTAAATGGCCATGGCCTTTTGGTATGCATTATTGTATTAATTGCAGGGTTGGGGCAAAAACAATCGGCCCAAGGGAAAAAAAGCCGAAATTACGCGCCTTGTGTCCCGATTATATAGAATTTTCCATTAATTTTTTTTTAAATTTTTACACTCACTAAAGATTTCGCCTTCATCAAGAGGACGCCCCCTCCCCCCAACTCTTCTCACCCCTTTATCGCTCATAACTGATTCATTGTGAAACTTAATTCATTACATTCAATGTCATAGAGTTGGCTGACACAAAATTTCTTCCGAATCCCTACGATCAGAAGCGATTTGTCTCCACGGAGATTGAAACTTTTTAGTGAAACGAAACACATTGAAACTTTTTAGTGAAACGAAACACATGCCGATCTCAATAGACAGAAAATCAGTTTATTCTGTGCTTTAAAGAAGCGCTTTTTGTGTTTTAATTCTTTATTGACCATGTTTGATTATTGTCAAAATAGACGGCCCTTCTGAAGCGTAGCATTTAGAACGGCTGGAACTAATGTATCGAACTGCTGATTGATTTCTCGTTTAATAACTCGATCGATCCGTTTGGAAGTGGGGGGATTTTTTATATTTTTTTTTTTTGATCGGAATCATGTAGAGAGCTACAAATGGTTGCTGTTCAATGGATCTGCGATGTTAAGTGTTCAAAAGTAGTCGCATGCCTGGGGTGCCAGTGTGGAGTGAGGTCGTAATGGTGTATTGAGGTAGACATAGAGAGAGTTAATATTGATAATGCTCTATAAGTCTGCAATTTAAAAAGTACTTATTTGCAGGGGCGTGTCATTGTGGAGGTGCAGCATAATGCGTTCAAAATAAGTTCGACTTATTTTCTGTTAAACATAGGGATGCGAGTACATAGATATGTGCTTACACTTACATTAGTGTAACAAGTTGAGAGTTTGGTATTGTAAGTAAATCGTTGTGTTCTTACACTAGTGAACTATTTTGAGATTCTTAATTTCAATTCAAATAGATATTTGCTTACACTAGTTAAATATACTGAGATTCTTTATTTTAATTGAAATAGATATGTGCTTACACTAGTTAAAAATTGTGAGAAGTTGATATTGCAATGTGAATAAAATCTGTGGGTACAGCTGTCGATCAAGAGATTGTGGTAGAGTAGTAAAAAGTTTTCCATCTTTTACGGTTGAGTGATTGTGTCTTATTGTTTGCTGGTGTGGTATATGTCCATGTCTTTTTAAATATCTTTCTTGTGATATAGATCAATAGCGGGACAGGATGTGGGTCATTTGCGAAAGTGGGATATGGTTAATTGTCAATAGCATCTATAATACATTATTGAGGATGTGGTTTTAAAAAAATAATTCATTAATGTTTGTTTATGAACTCACAGCTGTTTTGTAATTCTCTACTGTGCGAAACAATGACTGATATACTGGTGTGACATGTCATGTCGTATTGTTGACATGTCAAAGCTACGTCGGTGACATGGGAGTGCCGTTGAGATATCCGTCGGTGTAGTTTGCACGTTGTTATGGTTTGTTGATATGGCAGTAAGTGATTTTGACATGCCATGGAGTGTGGTTGACATGTCATTATGTATGGTTGACCCGTCCTGTCGCATTGTTGACATGTCACACTTGTGTCTTTGATATGAAGTGCTGTTGACATGCTACAGTTGCATATGTGTCATTCAATGATGTTGACACGCGACGGAAGATTCTACCCTTTGAAAAAAAAAAACTACACAATATCTTTATATCATGAAAGATGACGAGAAATGTTGCTAAAAGCCTCACACACGATTAACTCAGCTTTCTAGTGTTCGAAAGAGTTTGAGAACAAATTGACACCTTTGGCCTCCATGAAATTTTGCAGGCATAAATTAAAAGATATACATAATGATGTAATTACATTTATATGTAAGAAAAACACAGAATGCCTTTGTTCCGTAAATTCAAACTCTCAATCTGCTTGAATATAAAGAAATGCAAAAGATAAAACGTATATTTCGTTAACAACCTAATTAACGCAGCATTTTTATCTTTGTACCATATCTCTAGGTGCATATTTGAGATGTTCTGAATAGCATTAATCTATTATTATTTTTTTTTAAAACACTTTATGTCGTTAAAAGACACAATTATCTTTATCAGTGGGAATAGTATTTCGAAATATGATTTCTTATTATTTAGTTTGCGAAAACCACGCCTTCTAAACAACCATAAGACCACGCATTCTAATCAACCATAAAACCACGCCTTCTAAACAACCATAAGACCATGCCTTCTAAACAACCATAAGACCACGCCTTCTAAACAACCATAAGACCACGCCTTCTAATCAACCATAAAACCACGCCTTCTAATCAACCATAAAACCACGCCTTCAAACCAACCATAAGACCACGCCTTCTAAACAACCATAAGACCATGCCTTCTAAACAACCATAAGACCACGCCTTCTAACCAACCAGAAGACCACGCCTTATAACCAATCATAAGACAACGCCTTCTAACCAACCATAAGGCAATGCCTTCAAACCAACCATAAGACCATGCCTTCTAACCAACCATAAGACCCCGCCTGCTAACCAACCATAAGACCACGCCTCCTAACCAACCATAAAACCACGCCTACTAACCAACCATAAAACCACGCCTCCTAACCAACCATAAAACCACGCCTTTTAACCAACCATAAAACCACGCCTCCTAACCAACCATAAAACCACGCCTTCTAACCAACCATAAAACCGCGCCTTTTAACCAAAAATAAAATCACACCCCCCAATTAGCCAACCTGAAAACCATTCATCATAGCCAAACCTAAAATCACGCTGACTAAGCAACCCTAAAAACCACGCCTTTTAATCAACCCTAGAACCACGCCTTATAGCCATACTTAAAACCAGTCCTACCAGCCAGCCCAAAAAGCCACGCGTAATAGCCAACCAAAAAATCACCACCTATTAGCCAACCACAAAATCCCACCTGTTAGGCAACCCTAAAACTACTCATATTAGCCACCTGTAAAATTAAGCTGGGCGGGGGTGTAAGGAGGAAACAGCCTTTACCTTGCAATAAGATCTTCATTACTTTATATGTATAGCTCTATTTATAACATTGGAATATAGATGATTTGAGTGTAATACACGTCCAAAGAGCTTAGGTGAAACCATAGACCACTGCAATAAGCTGCTTGCTGAGATACACATACCATGTCACGAATTGTGCAAGTAACCCTTTAAGAGCGTAAAGATACAGTGAAATAGCCTTCAATGGCGTTTACAGACACAGTGAAATCTCCTTCAATGGCGTTTACAGACACAGTAAAATCCCCTTCAACTGTTTAAACAGACACAGTGAAATCCTCCTGTGAGATCTCAATGATCGTGGTACCACTAAAACCATCATATACATTCATCAAAGTAATACATTTAACTTGCTTAATTTTTTTTCTATAATACACAGTCCCTTCTTTACAATCAGTTTTCTTTTGATTTAATACGTGTTTTATGATTAGTATTGTTTTATGATTAGTAGTGTTTTATGATTAGTATTGTTTTATGATTAGTAGTGTTTTATGATTAGTAGTGTTTTATGATTAGCAGTGTTTTATGATTAGTAGTGTTTTATGATTAGTAGTGTTTTATGATTAGTAGTGTTTTATGATTAGTAGTGTTTTATTAGTAGTGTTTTATGATTAGTAGTGTTTTATGATTAGTAGTGTTTTATGATTAGTAGTGTTTTATGATTAGTAGTTTTTTATGAGTTATATATTTTTTTTGTGTGGCGTATTCTACTTTTCATTAGTTACAATTGTTGTTCTTTAGAAAAAGTTCGCGACACTTGGTTTACGTATGGTTCACAAAGTTATACGTTTCACAACGGTCTGAGGTCTAGTAAAAAAAACACTTAACACAACCTTCTCATGAAATTAGCAAAAACTATCTTGCTCACCAATCACAGAAAAAATGTTCATGTTTGTGCTCCAATAAAAACTTACATCAAACGTTCATGAACGACCTAGCCGCACCGCAAAGTCTCGATTTGATTAATTTGCATAGCTTATATGAGTTAAGTGTCTCTCAGGCATGCGTGCTTAGTACGCTCCTGTATGGCAGTGAAGTGTGGACCACATTACCAGTCACGAACGGAAACTCAACAGCTTCCATCAAAGATGTCTGCGTCGCATTCTACGCATCCGATTGCAGGACAAGGTGAGTAACACATAGGTCTTGGAACGTTCCAAAATGTGTAGCATATTCTCCGCTCTTAGCAAGAAGCGCCTTCGCTGGTTAGGCCACGTAAGGAGAATGGAGGAAGGCCGTATTCCAAAGATGCTGTTGTATGGAGAGTTGGCAGAAAGGACAAGACTTATTGGACGGCCTCGCCTGAAATATATGGACGTTTGCAAAAAGAGCATGAAGGAAGCCAACATTGAAGTCAACAAATGGGAGATCTTTGCCGAACAACGTTCCAGCTGGCGAACGGCAGTGTACGAAGGAGTGAAAAGGCAGAAGATGTGCGGAACGAAGCCATTGCAACAAAAAGAACAGCACGGAAGGCCAAAATTAACCAGGAATCATCATTCTCCTGCGCGAAATGCAGTCGAGATTGTCACTCCAGGATTGGCCTAGTGAGCCACTCGTCGAAGTGTAGGACTACAATATAGCTACTCCATCGTCTCGCGAAGACGGAAGGATGCCATACATATGGGTTAAGAACACAAATGAAAAATAAAAGAAAAACAATATTTTCGGTTAGAAAAGAACATGTTAATGTCATTTCCGCTTTCATATCATATGTGGACGTCAAGGTTTGGCTAAGTAAACATGGACCAGATGACGTCACTGTGAACTGAGAGGAAAAAAAAATATACATAGTATATTTTATAAACTATATTATTTGGGAACTAGATGTAGCCCTTCAAACATTGGCAACAGCAATTCGTGAACTTCCCATCTACTAAAGTTACATGACAAAACATAAACTAAAGTGATGCATATTTAAGAATCCCTATTTTTGCTATAACCCTTGTCGCCATGATAAGACAGTGCGCACTTTTTATTTCACGCATACGAACTATGCCAACACGTCACAACCTGAATATGTATTTAAAATTGAGACGATTTTATTTCCAGAATAGAAGAGTTGCGTTATATTTAAAAAAAATATATTTTGCGTAGTTATCGGGAATAATATTATGAGCGCAATCCAGAAATTGACCCTACTTCACTTACTGGAATCGAGTTTAGAAACAACAAACATAATTTTTGAAACAACTCTTAAGTGGTCAAAGTAGGCGGCGACCACGAGCAAGCTACTCTGTTTTACACAAGAAATGAACGTAGCACATAAGGAAAAACGTCAACGTCAATCACCGTATACAGGCATTTTGCGTAACACAAAATGCTTTTTTTTAAACCCTACACAATCTCAGGAACACATCAATCAAAATCAATTTTGAAAAAACGGTTATTTTTTTTAAAAAATTGATTTTGATTGTTATAATTATTGACAGCTCACCACTTATCGCACAGTAGATCAATTTACTTCGATATGAATTTAAAGACAAAAGGGTAGACTATTGAAAATACTTTGTTTTCCTAAAATAATAATAATGATGGATTTTGAATATGAGCTTATCCATCAAAGAATCTAATTGTGAGGAATAAAATTTCAACCGGGGCCAGACTACCGTCTAGGACACATGGGCGAAAATGGGGTCTCGGGCCCATGAGTCAAAAAAATGACTCGTTCTCAATTAAAGATATTTTAAAAATTCATAGTTTTGGGACGTACGTATATATTTGTAATAGTACATTTTTGTGAACGTTTTAGAGAGTAAATTTAATGATATAATTATTTCTTGTATTCTAACATTCTCAAGACTGAAATATGGTGTAAAATTTCTTTCAAAAATCGGATCGGTCGCTAATGATTTTGTTGTGAAACAAGTTGTCGATTCTTATCTTGAGATATTACTTTCAACCTGCGAGTGGTCTAAAAACAATGCAAGTATTTTTCGTCGAATATATACATAATTTTAAATGTTGTTATATAAGTAACCTAAGCTGAGTTTTGAATAACGAAATTAAAATTTTAAAAAAAAAAAGGAAAACTGTATATCTTTTAGCAATGTAATTAGTTTGTAAAGGGAACAACACCGGTAAGAGAAAGGTTATAACTTAATTAAAATTAGCTGAAACCTTGCGTATAAATCGATATCCATTGTTGAAAATAGGAACCACAAACTCGATGTTAAAATAACAAACAATAACAAACTTAAATTCTCATCAAAGTTCTTAAAATTGTTCATGAAGTCATACACATTTTTTGAAAGAAAATTCTGAAAGAAAATCCTGAAGTGATGGAAACTTTTTCCTCTCTTCTAATTACCAGAAAAGTCAGTAATTAAAACATTAGCAAAGGAAAAAACTCAAAGAACGGGTCGGTTCAACACAACTACTACTTACGAGTCTCTACACCGTCACAAAGTCCAACGCTGGTTCGCGGAGAGCGCGTGCAGTCCTAAAGTTGCGAGGGTCGCGGCACCGGGCAGGACGAGGGTGGGCACAGCTGCCCCACCAGCACCACTTTGAAGGCGAGTGGACCGAAAATCTTTTGGGGGACGACACCTGTGCGTCGCTGTGTCGGACTCATGTGTCACATAGAGATTGTGTCGGACTCATGTGTCACATAGAGATTGCGTCCGACTCATGTGTCACAAAGAGACCTTGTCGGAATCATGTGTCACATAGAGATTGAGACACGGATCCAACATTAAAGTTTCAGATGGGAACTGTCTATAAGGGTTTAAAAAAGTAGGGATCACCTCATTCATGTTCTTCCTTAAAATCCATTCTTTTTTTAAAAATAATTCTTTTCTGAAAACGGTGGTTCTGAACCTTCTGAATGCCTCAGCACTTTATTACAGTTCTTTATGTTATGATGACCCCCATCCATGCAATTATGTTCGTTTCTACTCCATAAATATGTGTTTTCCGATAGTCTTAGGAGGCCACTGTTTAAGGGTCTTTCGACCCACAAATGGGTCGCGACACACAGGTTGAAAAGCGCTGCCTTAAATGATGTTCAATGTTTTTTGTAAAAAAAATAAATGGCACCAAATTGTAACTTCAGTAGGGGATATTTTAGATGTGGATTAATAAGAAAAGTATCTTATCACAGGTGTCCCTGTGGTGGGTGTCACTCGGTTACCTGTGCGACGAACTTTCGGACACCCCCCCCCCTTTTTTTTTCTGGACATTTATACAGTAACGTTTCATGATGTCACGCAGAACAGCTTATAATTTAGAGTGTTATGTCTAAAAAAAACGCGTAAAATCAACAAACGACAAAAACAACTTGAAACAACATTTGAAGTTACTACTCTTACGAAATTTACGAAAATTAATTTCTCTTGAGACATTACACTTTTAAACTTTGCATTGACTGACTGGTCTTCAAATATGAAACGAATATCATAACTGTATCAACATCAAACTTATTCAACTTTGACCTGGTCTTCAAATATGAAACAAAGATATTAACTGTATCAACATCAACATTCGTCAACTTTGACCTGGTCTTCAAATATGAAACAAAGATATTAACTGTATCAACATCAACATTCGTCAACTTTGACCTGGTCTTCAAATATGAAACAAAGATATTAACTGTATCAACATCAACATTCGTCAACTTTGACCTGGTCTTCAAATATGACACAAAGATAATAACTGTATCAACATCAACATTCGTCAACTTTGACTTGGTCTTCAAATATGACACAAAGATAATACCTGTATCAACAACAACATTCGTCAACTTTGAACTGGTCTTAAAATATTACACAAAGATAATAACTGTATCAACATCAACATTCTTCAACTTTGAACTGGTCTTCAAATATGAAACAAAGATAATAACTGTATCAACATCAACATTCTTCAACTTTGAACTTGTCTTCAAATATGAAACAAAGATAATAACTGTATCAACATCAACATTCTTCAACTTTGAACTTGTCTTCAAATATGAAACAAAGATAATAACTGTATCAACATCAACATTCGTCAACTTTGAACTGGTCTTCAAATATGAAACAAAGATATTAACTGTATCAACATAAACATTCTTCAACTTTGAACTGGTCTTCAAATATGAAACAAAGATAATAACTGTATCAACATCAACATTCTTCAACTTTGAACTTGTCTTAAAATATGAAACAATGATAATAGCTGTATCAACATCAACATTCTTCAACTTTGAAATTGTCTTCCAGTATGAAACAAAAATAATAACTGTATCAACATCAACATTCTTCAACTTTAAACGTATCAATGTCAGTTGAAAAAACCTCTCGTGCACTGAGTCTAATAGCTTGAAGGTTTCCACCATATTTGACATCACCTGAGTTTACGACATTATACAGTCTAATTTTCTTTATTCCAACTACGTACACGAAAAAAGTATACAAAATGGTTGTATTCGTCCTTTTCTTTAAAAAAAAAAGTATTTTGTGAATATTTTTTTTTTTTTGTTAAAGTATTGTTTGTAAACGGCATTTATAAAAATATAATTTGTATAAGTATTTTATTTTGATTTTTTTTAAAAAAAGATATTAATTCGAAATTAAATATTTTAAATTACTGCCAACAATATTTGAAATTTTCATTGAGAATGTCACCTTTGAGTGCTGTCTTTGAAAGTGTGATCTTTTACGGGAGTGATGTCTTTGTGAGTGTGACCTTTTACGGGAGTGATGTCTTTGTGAGTGTGACCTTTTACGGGAGTGATGTCTTTGTGAGTGTGACCTTTTACGGGAGTGATGTCTTTGTGAGTGTGACCTTTTACGGGAGTGATGTCTTTGTGAGTGTGACCTTTTACGGGAGTGATGTCTTTGTGAGTGTGACCTTTAACGGGAGTGATGTCTTTGTGAGTGTGACCTTTTACGGGAGTGATGTCTTTGTGAGTGTGACCTTTTACGAGAGTGATGTCTTTGTGAGTGTGACCTTTTACGGGAGTGATGTCTTTGTGAGCGTGACCTTTTACGGGAGTGATGTCTTTGTGAGTGTGACCTTTTACGGGAGTGATGTCTTTGTGAGTGTGACCTTTTACGAGAGTGATGTTTTTGTGTGTGTGACCTTTTACGGGAGTAATGTATTTGTGAGTGTGACCTTTTACGAGAGTTCTGTCTTTTGGAGTGTGACGTCCTTTTACGAGATTGTTGTCTTTATGAGTGTGACGACCTTTTACGAGAGTATTGTCTTTAGGAGTGTGACGACATTTTACGAGAGTGCTGTCTTTGAGAATCTGACCATTAGCGGGATTGTTGTTTTTTGTTTGAGGGTGTGACCTTTTTAATCGATGCTGTAAAACATTTTAAAATATATTTCTCACGAATGAGGTGAAAACATTTGCAAATAATACCTTTTAAAAACGTGTATATATAGGTATATCATTATATAAACCAAGATTTTCCTTAATGTAAGATATATAAATAATTTAGATTTACAGAATAAAATGCTCACCAATAAGGTCAGTGCCTAAGTTAGGATAGATAAGGTGACGGGTGAGTTGTGGGAGAGAAATTCAGAGGTAAGCATGTAGCTAAATTTTATTTTATTTTTTGCGCGTGGTTGGGGGATGTGGTTAATGGATGAGTGAAGGAGAAAAACAAAAGATGGTTATGTGTAGGTCGTTGCTTTTTTCGTAGCCTCATTAATAAAGCATGCAGTAATAATAGGTTCGTTAAGCCATTAGAAGAGCCTATGGGTTGCGACACCTTTGGGGGTCAAAATACCCTTACTCAGGGGTCGCATAAAACCCTTGGAAAACACATTTAAAAGGTAGCAAAAAACATAATTTTATGTTTCCGGGTAACCATAACATG
The DNA here is from genome assembly GCA_964017045.1 of Omphiscola glabra. NCBI lineage: Eukaryota > Metazoa > Mollusca > Gastropoda > Lymnaeidae > Omphiscola > Omphiscola glabra. The sequence continues at coordinate 25,114,303 of OZ024807.1, read as the reverse complement.
AGTCTCTGAATTAAGGGTTCACGGCATTGGGAAGATTGAGAACCAAAGTGGAAATCTAGCTAGCAATTCATTGAATTCACACAGTATCAAAGAGATTATTCAATTCCAGAACAGCGATGAACTCTTTTAACTGTATTCTAAATATCGTGTATTCAGCTATTTTTGTTAAAAGAAAAAAAAAGCAATCGGTTCTTTTCAACTCTCTTATTTCGAATAACATTTAAAGATAATCAGTAAAAAAATATTTATTTTTAAAAATCGGTGACAGATAACCAACTATTGAAATCACTTGAAAATGCTTGAAATTTTACCGGAGGGTGTATACTTTTAATTGGCTCCCATCTTCACCACTGATGGGATAATAAAACAAAACAAAAATTAAAATCGGGTTGAAAAAATTATTTAAATAATCAATTGAACGATTCTACAGTGTCAAAATGATAAATTGAAGTTAACTGAGGACTCAGATAGACGAGAACAAAAATTGTAAAACAAAACAAAAAAAGAAGCAAGAATGAATTTTTTTAGGGGATTGGGTATCAGGTGTAAAGTTTAGTTTGGGACTGCTTGAAATTTAGGAAAAATATTGATTGTTTGTATGGGCAAGCGTTTAGTTTTAACGTTTTTAAAAGGAACGCAAAAATACCACATCTGTTTTCTTTTTTAAATTTATCATAAAAAGGTCTGCATTTTTAAAGTTTTCTTGGCTTGTTTTAAGTTAAAAGCAAAACTATTTATCGTAAAACTATTCAAGTCAAAATATGTCGATATTCCACTACTATAACAGACTGCTAAAATAGGAAATTAAGACTAATATCTAAAATATATTTTATTTCTTAGAATTAATTATATATAATTGATTTTAGTGGTATGTAAAAAAATGCACCCAAAAAAAAACCAACTAACTCGTCAACAGCTGGAGTCGTGAAACAGACAAACTTGGGTTTTATTGAAATAGTTATAATTATTGGGACGGATGTGGGCTTATTTAAACATGTATAATCATTGGGATATATATGGGCTTATTGAAACAATAACAATCATTGGGATAGATGTGATCTTATTTAAACAATGATAATAAATAGAATAGATGTGGGCTTATTGAAACATGGATACTCATTGGTATAGACATGGGTTTATTTTAACATGGATAATCATTGGGATATATATTGGCTTAATAAAATAATGATAATTATTGGTTTAGACGAAGGCGAATTGAAACAATAATAATAATTTGGAAAGATGTGGGCTTATTGAAACATGGATAATTAGTGGGATAGGTGTGGGCTTATAGAAACAATGATAAGGATTTGGAAAGAAGTGGGCTTTTTGAAACAATGATAACCATTAGGATTGATGTGGGCTTATTAAAACAATGATAATTTTTGGTATAGACTTGGGCTAGACGTGAGCTTATTGAAACAATGATAATCATTAGGATTGATGTGGGCTTATTGAAACAATGATAATCATTAGGATAGATGTCAGCTTATTGAAACATGGATACTCATTGTGATATCTGGGGGCTCATTGAAATAATGATAACCGTTGGGATAGATGGTGGCTCGTTGAAATAGTGATACTCATTGGGATATATGTGAGCAATCCAAATATGGATAATCATTGGGATAGTTTTGGTGTCGTTGAAATAATGATAATCATTGGAATAGGTTTGGGCAAATGTCACAATGATAATTATTTGGGATAGATGTGGGCACATTGTTGCAATGATACTCATTTAGGTTAGATGGGGTCTTAATGCGTCAAAAGTAGAATTTTTTGTTTACCTTTTTTATAAATAAAGATCTAATTACGTCATGTTTTCGATCTATATTCTCTTATATATATTTCGTGGGTAGTGTGACTCGTGGACTCCTGCCTAATGGACTGCTCTCTAACTGGCTGCTTCCTTATCAGCGAATTGTGTATTGCGAGTATATTACAAATTACAAAAGTTTGAAAGAAAGTTGCGTTCTCAAATCAGTTCAATAGTGCTCAAAATATAATTCGCAATATCTAAGCTAAATGATATATTTTTTATAACACGCAACTGTGTTTGGCAAGTAATATTTCCGTTTCGAACATGAAAACGTCGTAATTTAAATATGGTGTAAAAATGTGCAGTTTAAAAGTGGTTGGGATCAGGGTTTTGGTTATGGAGACGACTTGTTTATCTCATCTTTCCCCATCAATGAACTTTATCTGACCCAAAGCTCGGTACCGCATTAAAGTTGTGGCTAGCTAAAAATACTCTCTTTGTACCTTGTTTACAACTAAATTAAATACTATTCTGTATGCATAGAACTCTGTAGAAAAATCTGTAAAGGAAAACATTGTGTACGGCTTTTCTAGAAATATTAGTAAAACAGGCTATAAAAGGAGACACACGACAGCGCTTGTTATGATTAAGATTATTTGTCACGAGATGTTTTGAGCATGTGTAATTTTTGCAATGAGACAGATATTTGGTTACGCTATGTGTGTGGATTTCTTTTTATCATTGTACCTTTTTTACAACATTGTACCGTTACAAACCAATCATTATTCTGTAAGTTGATAGCTTTGATTATATTTCTTTGGGTTTTGTAATTTATCATGAACATATTAAAATTTATCAAATGTAACGAGCATTTGAGTGTCGTATTTTTTGTTATGTATTTAACATATAATATCGTCTTTTTTTGTGTAGTGTTTTAGAAAGTGACATTTCTTTAAATAAGATATTAAATTATATAATCTTATAACGGTACGTAACAGTTTCTTTCAGCCTTCTCTCCGGGGGTGGGGGGATAGCCCCAACATTAAAAGAGTTATATATATATTTTTTAAAAATAGTTTAAAAAGAAGAGAATATGGTGCCTTTAAACTATTACAATTAGTGGAATTAATGAAAGATCAGTACTTTCGATATATTTGGTGATCCGATTATATAAGGCCAATCTTGTATTACAATATTTGTTCAATAAACTCTGATATAAAAAAAATAAATATATATATTTAGAAATAAATTTGAAAGTCAAAAGAACATTTTTTGTTCATTTCAAGTTTATTTATAAAATGATACTTTTATAAGAATTTCAATTATTTTAAAAATCATAATTTTATAAGAATTTCAATAATTTTAAAAATCATAATTTTATAAGAATTTCAATTATTTTAAAAATTATAATTTTATAAGAATTTCAATTGTTTTAAAAATCATAATTTTATAAGAATTTCACTGTTTTTAAAACTGTAATTTTAGAAATCTTTGATTATTAAAAAAAATATTTACATAATTAAGATTTTATTGATTTATAAAAAAAAAATATTTGATACAGATTTGATATATTTATAAAATGCAAAGTTTAGAAATATTTGATTTATTTACATTTTGGTTATATGATAAAAACTTGATTTACTTATGAACAAAGCTGGTACTAAACAGGTATTTACCAACACGTTTTTGGCTAGAACATGTGCTCATTTCTTGTTTACAAATCAATCGGCTCCACCATGAGTTCACCTTGGATTTCCGAAAAGGTCCCACACCTCTTTCCTTCTTTTGTTTAGGGATATCCCCGGGTAATGGAGCTTTTAGACAGTATTTACCAACAGTCTCACATCCTTCCTTTAAAATACTCCCAGGGCGACGGTCTTCAACAAGGTCAGGAGATCAGAGGTTTCACGTTAGTTTCTGGACAAGGAGCCTATAATGGATCCGTTATAGAGGTCACTAAGTGCAAAAAAGCTCATGGTTCTGACTGACCCCCTGGAGTGCGACATAACGGTATTTAGAGACATCAGGCGAACAGAGCGTATGATGTCAGAGAGCATGCCGTGAGACAGTATGATGTCAGAGTGCCTGACGTCACAGCCAGTGAAGTCAGAGCACATGACGTCATGAAAGTCTTAGTATTGATAGGAGAAAAATAATTTAAATAAAAAAGATAAATAATGGTGATAATAATCATGATACTAAAAATGATACAAACAATAAATGTATATTATATTTTCTATTATCGAAACTGCAGGTTTGAAACGAATATCTAGTTGTTTGGTTTCTTAATTCTTTTACAATATATAATTAAAGTGGACATGTTTTTGGAAAATGTGAATAAAAAGATGTGCCTTTGTTGTGACGCAAACAAGGTGTCAAACGAGTGTCAAATGAGAAGGATAAACATTTATCTTGTTAAATCATTATAGATAATTTTTTTATTCCAAAAAGATAAAACAATTAAAAACAACTATGTAAATGAATAACTTGAGAATATTATAAATTTTGATAACAATTTATTATAAATTTTGATAACAATTTATAGAGTTTACTTCACAATATTTCTCAAGATGAACTTAAAGAATAATGAAGTACCGAAATTTTGGTGAATAGAAACTTTGAAAGCCATGAATTATCCAGTTCTACAATTATATTTTAACTACACTGATTAAGAAAATTTAAAGTTTCAGAACTAGACTGAGCTAACACAGTGTAGCTAAAATATAAAATTGGGAAATAGCGTCAGCCGGCCGTTGAGCTCGTGCTCCTTATGCCCCTCTCTGGGGCTCCCAAACGCAAACCAGGCGCCAGGTCTCCCCGACGACGGACCGTGTGGGGGCACGCCAGAGATCCCCCCGGTCATGGACCGTCCCCACCAGCAACCACTCGATCGGGTTTGCCGATGAATACCCTCTCCGTCTGGGGAGGTCCGGTCGACCCAAAACGCTGCATTTAAAGCGTCCGCAGCCCACTCTCCCAGGGGGTCAGGACGGTACATAAACGTCATAATATCTCCCCCCCCCCACACACACCCCATCCCAGGAAAGCGCTGGAAGCCCTCTAGGAGGGATTCTACAGTGGGTTCCACCTCGCAACTAATTTACGAAAAAGATGGGCCGAAACGGTTGCCTAGGAGCAGCTTCCTCAGGGCGGCGTAACTAGAATCATCGGCCAGAGACCTCCACCACAGGCTCTCGCCTCATATCCCTTAACGGCAACTTGTAATTGTAATCCCTACCCTCTATTTACCTTTTCTTCCATCTGTGAAATATCACAGTTTATTCCAGCAGCTACCATGCATGTCCCTGTCTGCCACGCGGGACACGCAATGGTGCTTGTTTCCCGGGTTAACGTCGAGGGGGTCGGTTTCCAACGCTTCCAAATCGGCAAGCCACTACAGACTTGTCGACTGGAACCCCGGTGAAGTAAACAATGTAACTATACTGAGAAAAGATAATAACTCGACTAAGCTAACACATTTTAACTAGACTTAGCTAACACATTGTAACTAGACTGAGCTAACACATTGTAACTAGACTGAGCTAACACATTGTAACTAGACTGAGCTAACACATTGTAACTAGATTGAGCTAACATAATGTAACTAGACTGAGCTAACACATTGTAACTAGACTGAGCTAACACATTGTAACTAGACTGAGCTAACACAATGTAACTAGTCTGAGCTAACACAATGTAACTAGTCTGAGCTAACACATTGTAACTAGACTGAGATAACACATTGTAACTAGACTGAGCTAACACATTGTAACTAGACTGAGCTAACACATTGTAACTAGACTAAGCTAACACAATGTAACTAGACTGAGCTAACACATTGTAACTAGACTAAGCTAACACAATGTAACTAGACTGAGCTAACACAATGTAACTACTCTGAGCTAAAACAATGTAACTAGATTGAGCTAACACAATGCAACTAGACTGAGCTAACACAATGTAACTACTCTGAGCTAAAACAATGTAACTAGATTGAGCTAACACAATGCAACTAGACTAAACTAACACAATATAACTAGACTGAGCTAACACAATGCAACTAGACTGAGCTAACACAATATAACTAGATTGAGCTAACACAATATAACTAGATTGAGCTAACACAATATAACTAGACTGAGCTAACACAATATAACTAGACTGAGCTAACACAATGTAACTAGACTGAGCTAACACAATGTAACTAGACTGAGCTAACACAATGTAACTAGACTGAGCTAACACAATGCAACTAGACTGAGCAAACACAATATAACTAGACTGAGCTAACACAATATAACTAGACTGAGCTAACACAATGTAACTAGACTGAGCTAACACAATGTAACTAGACTGAGCTAACACAATATAACTAGACTGAGCAAACACAATATAACTAGACTGAGCTAACACAATGTAACTAGACTGAGCTAACACAATTTAACTAGACTGAGCTAACACAATGTAACTAGATTGAGCTAACACATTGTAACTAGATTGAGCTAACACAATAATATTAACATACACCATTTATCATCTGCTATTTGTTACAGTCTTCATTCGTTGTCTAGTATCATAGATGTTATGGCCATTTATTCGTTGTCTAGTATCATAGATGTTACGGCCAATAATTCGTTGTCTAGTATCATAGATGTTACAGCCATTTATTCGTTGTCTAGTATCATAGATGTTACAGCCATTTATTCGTTGTCTAGTATCATAGATGTTATGGCCATTTATTCGTTGTCTAGTATCATAGATGTTATGGCCATTTATTCGTTGTCTAGTATCATAGATGTTATGGCCATTTATTCGTTGTCTAGTATCATAGATGTTACAGCCATTTATTCGTTGTCTAGTATCATAGATGTTTTGGCCATTTATTCGTTGTCTAGTATCATATATGTTATGACCATTTATTCGTTGTCTAGTATCATAGATGTTACGGGCATTTATTCGTTGTCTAGTATCATAGATTTTATGGCCATTTATTCGTTGTCTAGTATCATAGATGTTATGGCCATTTATTCGTTGTATAGTATCATAGATGTTATGGCCATTTATTCGTTGTCTAGTATCATAGATGTTATGGCCATTTATTCGTTGTATAGTATCATAGATGTTACGGCCATTTATTCGTTGTCTAGTATCATAGATGTTACAGCCATTTATTCGTTGTCTAGTATCATAGATGTTACGGCCATTTATTCGTTGTCTAGTATCATAGATGTTACGGCCTTCTCAAGACTTCACATGTTAGGATCTGCATCCTTACACTTTAACAAATCCCGCATTAGTTATGTTTACTGGACGGTCAGTCGATTCCACGTGATCTAGGGATTACAACACTATCCTAGGATATAAATGCCAAACTCTAGGATGAGATACAACCGTTCTTTATTTACACGGACGAGTAACCAATTCAAGAAAACTTTCCTCTGCTCCAACATCACTACAATTGCACTGATCTTACTCTCAACTCCTCTCTGCTCCAACATCACTACAATTGCACTGATCTTACTCTCAACTCCTCTCTGCTCCAACATCACTACAATTGCACTGATCTTACTCTCAACTCCTCTCTGCTCCAACATCACTACAATTGCACTGATCTTACTCTCAACTCCTCTCTGCTCCAACATCACTAAAATGGCACGGATCTTACTATCGACTCCAGCCCTCTGTTCCAACATCACTACAATGGCATTTGCCTTACCCTCGACTTCTCACTCGACCAACTGACTCACTTCTCTTTTATATCACCACACAAACACTCAGCACACAAACAATCAACACACAACCTCACGCTCTGACCTCACGATCAACATCTCACAAAACACTCACACGATCAACAACTCCCCCTTACCAAACATTCACAACAATCTAGTTCACAGCAGCATTAAGATAAAACCCTATTATTAGTGTTACTATTTATAACCCGCCAAACTATTGGGGAGGCTATGAATGAATTTCCCACCCAAAAAAATTACTTAACAAACATACATTCAAGTCAGTCACTTTAAAAGAAGCTTTCTTGGCGCCCCCCCCCTTTTTTTTCCCATCCCTTTTTTTCAGGTTTGCAACACAAACATTTTTCAAGGCCAGGAATAAAAATTAATCTTCTAATATCCCGCCCTTGTTTATACCACAGTTCATAACACCAGATTTAATTTGGATTGTTTCCGTAACCCAAAAGGAAATATTACACACCTAGCCTGATTGCGATATATTCACAAAAGTATACAATATTTAAAATATACTTAAGCCATGTACATAGTTTTACTTTTGGAACGTTAATGAGAAAAAAAGTATATATTATGTATATATTTTGTGAACTAGAGTATTTAAACGGCAACTATCGATATTAAACTATATAGGATATTACTAGAACTATAAGAAGATATAAATAACTATTGATTGACCTTCATTTGAACCATAAAAAATAATCAAATGCGCTGTAACTCAAAGGTTTCAAATCGGGAATGCTGCTTTGACAGACATCCCAGAGCCATCCGGAGTTTGCGCTTCCGGTATTTCCCGAGGTGACCACTTTCTTGTCAAAGTCCATTGACGAACCTGTCTCCGGGATAAATTCGAGCTGCGGATAGAAAAAGACCCCTAGCAGATGATTATAAGTATTTTATTTACACGTTTTCACAGTCGCCACAGTTGTCATATGACTCTATTGATTAAAATCAGGCGAGCGCCATACTATTATTATTTATAATAAATTATTAGACACGTATCACATAATAACTAGACGACTTGCAAGTATCTTCCTATATATCTTTCCCACAATTTTAATTGATTAAAAATAAATTGCCATATAAAATATGATCAAGTTGTCGAGAATCCGTTAAAGTTATTATCCTTATATTATGCATATTTTAACGTTTAGTATAAATTGTTTTCTATTAAAAGCATCCAAATCGTAATAATTAAAAATTATATTTAAAAAATAAAATAAAAACAAAACAACAACAAACAAACAACAAATAAACAACAAACAAACAATAAACAAACAAACAATAAACAAACAGATGAATATAACTATTTACAGCCTCAAAAACAACACATTTGTTTTTTTTTTAAATGTGTTTTAACAATTGTCTGATTTCAACTAAAACAAGTGAAATTATCTGATGTTTTGTCATTTTCAACATTCTGAAAATCCCAAAAGTTATAAATAAAACACGGCGAAGAGTCTCACACTAAAAATAATGACAGTAGGACTAGATCAATTGCCCCAGAATGGAATGTAACCCACAGATAAATCTTTGAAAGTCAACGGCAGATGAAATATTTATGAGCCAATAAAATGGGAAGTCGTTAAGTAGAAATAGTAGCTAGGTGCGAAAGTACTTTTACAGAAAGTTCGCAATTTCCGTTTAACGAGCTGGCAATCTCCACTCCCGTAATATGTCATGTGGTAATCGATTACTCAGCTTCAAATGGCCATATACATTTATGAGGTTTTATTTATTTTTAGTAGACATACAAAGAATAGAATAACCTAATTTAATTCGCCACATATTTTACTAAAACGCTAAATATCTGTATATACATAATATATCTATGTTCAGAATTGTTCATTGTGTTTTTACCTGAATTAAGCATTATCTATAATCAGTTTTATATGGCATAATTCCTAAACTTGCAAAACATTGTTCGTTATATTTTTTTTAATATTAGACAATTTTACAATAGCAAATTCTCAAGAGCTCTTTCTCTTTAGATGTGAATATTTTATTTGTCTTTAATATAATGGTATGACAAATTCTTCATCGACTATATTTATTGAGTTTCTCTCTTGACTTTGAAAGCAGTAAATGTTTTGTTGTTATATTTGCTTCCACTGTCGTTAAGAAATATTAAAGCAATTTTTGTTTATATGTTGTTCTGAAGTTGAAACTTGTTTGTAAAACGAACTCGATGTCCAACACTGAGTTAACGATTAAAATGTATTATTTGGTGTGGTATTACATCTATGTAAATGATTCAATTGAGGAACGATTAAAATTCTAAAGGTGTAAGAATGTCAAAATTTCGCAGGACGAAATCCACAAGGCCTGGGATTAATCTTCTGGGATTATAAGGTGGTTCCCAACAGCAAATCGCCTCTCTCCACGCCGCTGGATAACCGCAAGGGAACATCATGTGGATGATACAGCATGGCACCAGTGGCGTCGCATGAGTTGCCAGACAGTTTCATTGTATCACTGTTATCCGCCTGACGGGATTCCATCTCCGGGTTTGAATTCAGAGTTGCCTTCTCTTAGATGAGTTGCATTATATATGCGATTTGTATGAGTGTATTGTGGAAAATACTAGCACTATAGATAAGAAAATTATATGAACTATTTAGCAAATGTATAATGAAATGAAATATTTTAGATTTTTGGATAATGAAATGAAATACTTAAAACAATATTGACAATGAAATGAACTACTTCAGATATATGGCAGTTATTTGCATGACGTCTACATCTTTGAACGTTTGTTTGATGAACACTCGGGCCTCGCAGGTGTTAGTTTATTGTCGATTCAGAATGTTCCCGAATTTTCCCGGTCTCTGATCTTCGACCAGCCGCTCACCTTAAAGCTGCTGTACGCACACACCTGTTGGGTAGGCGTAACGTTCAAGCTGAGCGACTCTTGGAATAAGATCCTTTTAAATGTTCTCTCTTCTGGGATTGCCCCCCCCCCCACTTTTTTTTTTTAGTTAACGATAGAGTAAGTCTAAAATTATCGTTTTTGAACTTATTTGATGATGGACCCCTGTGGTGTTTTATGTATGCACTTCTGCTCAATAAAGGGAGTAGCACTGTTCTATAACTGCGCACTTAGTATCGCACCAATACGTGGTGTACTTGTAAGACATTGTTTACTTAAGCTCACTAGCTAAAGATATATTAATTTTTGTCGCTAGTCTGATTCGTCTCTCGTGAATCGCGATTAATCGGTTCCAGACTCTACCGCGATAAGTGAATGTGTGCAAATTAGTAGGATTCTATATATAAATCGAATATGTTCGTAGTTAGAACACCTGGTCACGACCCTCTAAATGCGGTTTTAACATGATTAAACCCATTATGGTGTGCTCGAATACAGAGGCTTACAGGATATACGTACAGTAATTTTAATTGTAATACAGGGGTGTATAACTAACTCAGCCGATCTAATATCTATATATGTTTCACTATCTCGATCACATTTTTAATGAAGTCATGTTATATTTGAACATATTCAAATGCGATAGAGTAAAACCGCCAAAGTTGAAGCGAGAAGAAATTTTGATAGAAATGGGAGGCTTAATGCATAATACATGATTTAAAAATAATAAGCATCAAAATATAAATCCAATTGAAATTGTCAAAATATTCATCAAACAAACGTTCAAAGATGTAGACGTCATGCAAATAACTGCCATATATCTGAAGTAGTTCATTTCATTGTCAATATTTTTTTAAGTATTTAATTTTATTATTCATATATATCTGACGTATTTCATTTCATTATCTATAGTGCTAGTATTTTCCACAATACACCCATACAAAATAAATCATACTGCGTGCGGTAAAATTAGAAAAAGTACACAAATAGTAACATATTTGACGAATGTGCATGACGTGTGCATTTGTGAACGCCTGTTTGATAAACAATCGAGCCCCCCCCCCCCAGGTGCTGGACAAATCTAAACATTTTAGACATATTTAGCTTTACACATTAAATACTAATATTTTTAGACATATCTAATTTAACACATTAAATAGTAACATTTTTAAACATATCTAATTTTAAACGTTAAATACTAATATTTTTAGACATATGTAACTGAACACATTACATAGTTAATATTGTAAACATATCTAACTTTAAACTTTACATACTAATATTTTTAGACATATCTAACTTTACACAATAAAAATACCTATATTTTTAGACATATCTAGCTTTACAAATTTAATTAGTAACATTGTTAGACATATGAATTCATTCTTTTACCCAGTATTCAGGAGACATATAACATAACAGTCCATTGTAAAGCCACATCGTAGGGAGGGGCAACGATCGCAGGCTTCGACGTTTTCTACGTGACGTCATCACACCAGTGCGAACAGAACATGGCGAACTATTTGAAAATTAAAATAGCAGACGTCGCAGGTGCAGGCGGGAAAACATCCAGTCTCTGGCGGGTTCAAAAGTTAACGCACCATCCACGACAAGAAAACATGGACTATAAATATGGAGGTGAAAGTCTGGGCTAGATGATGGTTGTCTAAACATACGCGAGTTGTGCCCCGTGTCTTGACAAACTTATTTTAAAAATAAATATTACGAAATATATTTTAAAATAAAATACAATTATTTGATTTATGTATTTATTTAGTTTAAATTGTAAAAGTTGTAATATTCAGAAATGTTTAATTAGTACATTAGATAGTTAAGTTGAAAAATAAATGCTCGGAACAGTAACTACCATACTTTTTTTCAGAAGTAGAGGAAATAACTTGTCCATATGGAATAGACATACTTGTATTCTTTTGAAATTGTAGCAACAAATAAAAATAAACATCATTTTTGACATTCATCAAGATAAACAAAATCATGAGCTATCAAGTATATAAACAAAATGATGGACTATCAAGTATGTAAAAAATGATGATGAGTCAATTAGACAAATGAAATTAAGAAATTCATGAAGATGATAAAAGCTGGAACGAAGCAATTAAACGTGTGCTAGAATAAAATACTTTTAAAATATAATTTAAACAATAGAGAGCATTTAGTATCTAATGAAGACAATTTTTTCTTGAAATAACAAAGTTATAAGAAAATATTGTACAATTTTTAATCTGTGTATAAAAATGGAGAAATTGGAATAACTAACTTTTTTTAAAGATATAATATTTAAAAAAAAAAAAAAAATTTGTTTTTAAAAATACAGATTTACAGTAGTTTTGAGCAAAGAGTACTTAATTTAGGTGCAGATCCACTCAGTCGCACACTTTAAATAATCGACATTTGAAAATACGTTTAGGTGGCTAAGCAAAAGGTTATTTTCCATTTGGCCTCACAATGGAACAAGATGACGCGAGTACAGTCATTTCCGGTGTTCATTAAACCAGTGGCTCGTAGAAGGTTGCCCGATTGCTCAGAGAGGCTGCATCAGAGATTATTGGCTAACCACGCAATAGAATTGAGGCGGTTTCGTGGACTGACCATTAACCTCGGGTCAATGCTCGTCTGTTTTAAAATTCAAGTAGTGCTCTCCATTTCTCATGTTTACAAGTTAGGCTAATAACCTTTATAGATACATAAGAAATATAATCGATTAAATACTAGACCTCCACCATTGATACCAATACTAATCAATGTTATTTTTAGTACATACTTGTTTCTGCCTTATTCTTTAATTAAACCTGGATTTTTAAATAAAACTTCAAGAAATTTTTGTGTCCCCTAATTTAAAAAATAAAAGTCAAAATTTAGTTGCAAGCGTTATGCTTAAAGTAATCAGATGTCACAAATATTCATATGTATGGATTATACTAGTTCAGACATCCCGTACTTTCAAACATTGTCATCATTAAATTTGGAACACAAATGTTCTTTAATAGACTTTCAAACCCGGAAATAATGCTAGTAAAATTATGGGATGTAATTTTAAGAAAATAGTTGTATTAAAGCCAGTGTATATAAATGAAAGAGAGTACGTGTAGTAAAATTAGTGTCTGTATTATTTATAAAATGTTTGTAGAATAATTAGGGTATAATGTACATTTAAGATAATAATTGTAGCAAAATTAGGTATGTAATGTTAAGAAAATAATTGTAGTAAAATAAGGGGATGTAATTTTAATAAAATAGTAGTTATTAAATAAGGGTATGTAAATTTAAGAGAATAATCTAATTTTTAAACCAGAGGGTCTTATTAATGTTTCTTATCCTTAGAACAACTTCGTTTAAACGAAATATTATTTGTCAGCCTAAGTCTCTCACTATCATGTTACGTGGTGCATGTGGTGCGAAAGCCCAAGTAGTTTTAGAATGTCACTATCATGATCAGTGGCGCAACAGCCCATGCAGTTTTAGAATATCCCTATCGTTATTCGTGGCTCAACAGCCCATGTAATTTTAAAGACTACGTATTTTCAAAAAGAGTTCATCCTTTATATTTGTATCGCAACTTTTGCTGATCTGCTTGCACTGAATGTACAACAAAGCCCTAACGCTTTTTTACATTTTTCTTTCTACACCCATCGGAAACATCGATGGAATCTACAGACCATTCCATCTTTATTTCAATCGCATTGTAACAGAAATCCTGAATGCCTATACACACACACCTCCTCAATTCCTTGTTCATCTTTCAAGCCCACCCCGCCCCTCTTTTACAAAACAGAAGACGCCCTCAATTTCTAGTTCATCTTCAACACCTTCTCCTCTTCATCCCCTTTTCTCCCAGCACAATGCCGTGTCTTCAAACACCTCCGAGTTGATTTCTTTTTTTCGAATTCTTTTAAATTTCTTTTTTCAAGTGACGTCAGGCAGCCAGCTTTTCAATCAAGGGTGACAACCGGGAGTTGGGCAGAGTTATCCTCCGTTGATCACTCTTCAACGACGAATGCCGGGTAAGCCCCTTCCACCATGACGTTGATTAATCTAAGGGTTTCTACGAGAATTTTCGGGGATCTTCGGACGTCTTGTGGGGGAGGTTTCTTCCTCAGATATTAACCGACCCACCTAAGAACCCCTCAACCTGAGGCACATACACACCCATACAACACCACCCAAGCCTGAGGCGTATACACACACACCCATACAACACCGCCAAAGCCTGAGGCACACACACACACCCATAGAACACCGCCCAAGAACTTAAATTGCTAAAGATAAAAAATACTGTAGCTGAGTAATTGATACAAGAAAATTGAACGATCCTAAATTAAGACCAAAAAAAAAATAATTAAAAATACTCTTGAGAAATGAGAAAACGTGATGATTTTTTTTTCTCTGCAAATTATCCTTTAATAAATATAGATATATATGTTGATGTTAACATTTTAAAAATTGTCATTCGCGATACGGTTTTCAAGTATTTAATTCGATAACCACCTTCATGATCAGCGATGTGCTTTTAAATAAGCCAAATATCTGTATTTACAAAGGAAGCAAAGAAACCAAGTCTTATTTGAAATGGCATGGAGAAAATCAACGTCTTTGTAATTATTGAATTATTGAGACTCCTTTGTTTAGTGGGTTGTGTGTATTACTAGCAATACAACCGTTGTTGTTATTATGATTATATAATTGTTTTAATATCATGATATAAGAGCACTGTAGGTATTTCAAAAGACCGTTTCAATAGTGTATCACAGTTAATATGTATTTATTATTATACACTTTTTTTTTTTTGCAACAAACAACACAGTAACGGTACATAAACTAACAAACATTTACTACGGCTTAAGACAGCCACGGCCTCGCCATTAGCATTAAACAAACAGAAATGTTTTAACATCCAGCTCCAGGATTCTACAAACATTTTTTCAAAACTTGACTTATTTGAGAAACAACGAGGTCAGTAACAATACATGAGAAGAACCGCAACCGGAATGTCCAGGTTTCTGGGACCTAAACTTAGGTCACTAAACTTAGAGTAATTAGGGAAATCGTATTAACATGTCTCCTACTTTCTTGTGCGACGTGGACAGTGTGCAGCAGCCATGCTTGTCGTCTAATCTATCCACACTTACGCGGTCTACGTAAATTTCTTGGCATAAGGTGGCTGGATAAAATTCCTGACACAGATGTCCTAAAAGGGGATGACTTTATCAGCATCTACATGCTCCTAACAAAAAGACAAGCCATGTGTATAGTACATGTTGCTAAAATGACAGACATCAGATTTTTTAAACAAAAACTGTTAGATGAGCACTCCAGTGGGAAACGCTAAGCTGTTGGATAGAAAAAAAATTGCTTAAAGGGCTATCTAGAATGTTCACGTTCGGAGCACAATTATCAGAGAGTGTACGCGTGGCTTACGCCCAAAGAAAGCGCTCAGCAAGGAAAAGCAGAATCGACTTCAATCCAAAAAGAAACCGAAAAACCTCGTGTACCCTACGTGCAGGAAATTTTTCCAGGCACAAATATGACTGGTAAGCCGCCTGCGTATTTACTGTTGAATATAGACGTGGTCATCTTCACAAGAGAAGGACAAACAAGAACACATACACAAGCTAAAATAGCATTTGCAAGTAAGACCGCATTGGAAAAGTTGGGCCGAATCCAGAATCAGGCTCTGATATTTATCTGTAGAACATTCAGGCCCACAACCTACGGCTGCGGTATAGGTCTTGGCCAATGTAGAATTACTTGATTTAAGGAGGTAAAAGGCAATATTATACCGTAGAGAGGTACCGATGGCTGAAGGAGAAGGAACCGTCATTCCAGATGCAGAACAACTGGTTGCCGTGTAGGCGACTTAAAAGATCCTCTTTCATGCAACAGGTCGTGGAGCTGGAGAGGATAGTTGGCCTGACCCAAAATAGAGAACGTCTGACACTAATCCCAGTCAATCCGCCATACACGGAAGCCTCACGTCCCTCCATACGTTTGGCCTTTATCGATGCAGCAGTGACAAAGTTCAAACCAGAAGATGTTCAGAAAGCGGCTTCCTTTGCGACCATGGCTATATATTCCAACAAACCTGTGAACGTGTTCACGGACTGCTCTGTCAATCTGAAAGAAGACACTGCTGGGTATGGTGCGCTCATATTATAATATAAGGAAATCTCGGGGCCCTTTGTGACAGCAGCATCATACATTGATGCGGAGCTTGAAGTTATTATCAGTGCCCTTGAGAGCGTGTACCACAAACTGAAAGAAAACTAGCTTGCGGGGCTCGATGTGATCGTACACTCTGACTCAAGATCTTGGGGAAGAGATCAGGTACCAATCACCTAGTTGACGTGATCATTAATGATATGTGAAAGATCGGTGTACTAGGAGGCAAGGTGACAGTGCACTGGATCCCAGATCACGTGAACATCAGTGGCAATGAGAAAGCTGACATTCTGGCGAAAGCCAGGGCTGCGCAGGTTCAGCCAGAAGTACCAATACATTTTTGGGGAATAAAGAACTGGCTGGAGGAAGTGGTACAGGCAATGGGCAGACAACAAGACCGCCAGAGGCGTATTTTCAAATTTTCCCTGTCTTTGCAAACAGGAGCCATGTTTCGGGCTAGGCTGAAGTCAGCAGAGCTTAGTGACGCAGATTGCGCAGCGAGCATTGCCCCATAGGCACACTTCTGGCGGCTAGACAATGCTAGGGACCCTACCTGCTGGCAATGCAGCCTGGTCCCGGAGATAATAGCGCACCTGCTGACCGAATGTCCCGCACTAGATGTCTCGGGGGATACCACGGGGGTTGTAGAGCCCTACGTTAGGAAAATGTTGTATGGGTCAGCTCAGCAGATGGAGCTGGTTGCCAATGTACTCGCCGGTGTAAATGAGATTAATCTCATACCTTCACCAGAATTAGTTTTTTTTTTTATATAAGATAAAACTACTATTATTGATTTTGAACAATGTTTTATCACATTTGAGTTGGCAGTATAACCACATATTGGGATTATACAGATTTCTACAACTTGGGGTAAGGTTGGATATACTAAGAACATAAAAAAATGTAACTATATCTTTAAGGTAGTTAGCTTAGCGTATTTATATTCATGAGTTATTTTATCTTCCGGTAAAAGATTAAACACACATATGTTTAATAATACAGAACCTTTGGCTAAGCAAAAACTTTACAACCCTCTCCATGCCTCTAAAACTAACGTCGAAATGCATGACGTCCCTTTTTCTCATTCATTTTCGCTAACGTTCTTTCTAATAACAACCAAAAAAAAAGGGAAGTACGTAGGTTAAAAAAAAAAATTAATATAAATAATAAGAGTCATGACCCTAAACCTTACAGTAAACCTTACAGTAAACCTTACACATCGATCTTGTTGATACGTGAAGTCACTTACCGCACTTCGATTTTTTCCCTCTGGTTACCTTCTACAAAAACACTTTAGGCAGAGTTTTATAAACGATATAACTTTTTTTTTTATTCTCTGATGAAAGATGTTGATTGGGCCATATTTAGAAAGCCTGATTTATTTATTGTGATTTATTTATTGTGAATAATTTATTATGATTTATTTAACGTGATTTATTTATTATGATTTATTTATTGTGTTTTATTTATTGTGATTTATTTCTTGTGATTTATTTATTATGATTTATTTATTATGATTTATTTATTATGATTTATTTATTGTGATTTATTTATTGTTATTTATGTATTTTGATTTATTTCTTGTGATTTATTTATTATGATTTATTTCTTGTGATTTATTTATTGCGATCTATTTATTATGATTTAATTATTGTGTTTTATTTCTTGTGATTTATTTATTATGATTTATTTATTGTGATTTATTTATTGTTATTTATTTATTTTGATTTATTTATTGTGATTTATTTATTATGATTTATTTATTATGATTTATTTATTGTGATTTATTTATTGTGATTATTTATTATGATTATTTATTGTGATTTATTTAAAGTGATTTATTTATTATGATTTATTTATTGTGTTTTATTTATTGTGATGTATTTCTTGTGGTTTATTTATTATGATTTATTTATTATGATTTATTTACTATGATTTATTTATTGTGATTTATTTATTGTTATTTATGTATTTTGATTTATTTATTGTGATTTATTTACTATGATTTATTTATTGTGATTTATTTCTTGTGATTTATTTATTATGATTTATTTATTGTGATTTATTTATTATGATTTATTTATTGTGATTTATTTATTGCTATTTATTTATTGTGATTTATTTATTGTGTTTTATTTCTTGTGATTTATTTCTTGTGATTAATTTACTGTGATTTATCTATTGTTATTTATTTCTTACGTTTATTTATTGTTATTTATTTATTATGATTATGTATTGCGATTTATTTATAATGATTATTTATTGTGATGTATTTATTGTGGTTCATTTTTTTCGGTCGCGCAGTAGTTTGACTAAACTAAAGACACAGTTTTACAAATGAAATGTTTTATTATTCGTCATATGAAGATAACCAAGGCTTCGACTTGAGTAAGAGCCTTTGAATTGAGATGCAGCTTGTTTGAAATTAAGGAGAGTTACTCAATTCATCCGACTGACTCTCTCATCTTTGCCTCATTGTTCCAAAGGTAAGACTTAGTTAAAGGTGACTGAAAATAGACCAGGATGCAGTACATGACCAGCAGTGTGGCTTGCGTGTTTCACTCTTATGCGTTATACGTTGCAAGAGATGACAAAATTTTCAATGAAAAAAACTATTTCTGACCAGTTTTGACAATGGTACAGAAACATAACCGGAGCCATTCCAAACTACGATAGCTTTTATGCGGTGGGGGTCTACTTGGGTTAAAATAATATTATTTTTTAAATAGATAGATCATCCAATTTTAAATATTATTGTGCTATTTTTTTATTTTATTTTACCTCTAAATTTTGATTGATTGATTGACTATTCATATATTGCTACTAGGCAACCGTTTCGTCCCAGCTACTTCGCGAATTAGTTGCGATGTGGAAACCCACTGTAGAATACCTCTTAGAGGGCGTCCGATGCTTCCCAGGGACGGGCGGAGGAAGATATTAGGACGTTATTTTGCGGTCCCGACCCCTAGGAGAGTGGACTGCGGACGTTTTAAACGCAGCGTCTTCGGTCGACCAGACATCTCCGGGCGAGGAGGGTCTCCATCGGCAAACCAAATCGAGCTTTTGCTGGTGGGGACGGTCCACGCCCGGGGAGGTCTCTGGCGTTTTCCCGCACGGTCCGGCGTCGGGGAACCCCGGTGCCTGGCTTGTGTGGGTGGGCGCCAGGGAGGTCATACACAGCTTTAAGCTCGACGGCACGCTGACGCCATTTCCTAATGTGATATATATATATATATTTATATATAAGTATAGCGCTTGTATCCATGATAATTTAGTATGCTCACAGCGCTCTGATGTTCTTAAATCTATTTGAAGAAAAAAGTCTTTAAATGTTTCTTAAATTATTTTTCTTTTCATCTACCAGATTTTTGGACGTTCTGGAAAGCATAATTTCTACTTACATTAGAAAATCCATGAAATAGTTTTTTTCATCGGTACAGCCTCAACAATTTTTTTGTACTAGCGATTTCAGTTTTATAAAGAAAGAACGCCAAATTTAGTTTTCGTGACTTTCGCGCTTATTTAATTGACGCAAATAATTTCGTATTTTCGCTGATCGAGTTTCATGTGGCTTTCTTAAATTTAGCACTTGTTAGGGAAGAAATAGCAGGTTTTCTTGCTACCGATGAGCTTTCTTGACGGACGGGCTGAACGAAAAACCTGTCTGGGATTTTCTGATATAGATTGTTTGAATTTGTAATTATTTATGTAAAACGATGTACGTAATTAACGTAATGTACACAATTGCAGAGTCATGCTAACAGCATCTACACAGAGTCTCAGTGTGGCTTCCGGAGTGGAGGCTCAACTATAAACATGATACTCTTGTTACGCCAAATGCTTGAGAAGTGTCGTGAACAGCATATGCCTCTTTATATTGCTTTCATAGATATGACAAAGGCATTCGTCTTGGTAAGTCGGAAAGGCATGTTCAGTATCTTTCAAAGAATAGGTTATCCTCCACGACAGCTCGCAATCATACCGTCATTTTACAAAATCATGTACAGCACAGTCACATTCATTGGCGCTGTCTCAGAGGCATTCCCAGTAAGAAGAGGATTAAAACAGGTTTGTGTACTGGCACCGACGCTCTTCTCCATTTTCTTCTCGATGCTCCTTCAATTTGAATTTAGGGACTGTGAAGATGAAGTGTACATACATATCAGATCTGATGGTAGGCCGTTCACTATCGCTCGTCTTCGTGCAAAGGCCTAGGTAAAAAAAGGCACTAATTCTTGAACTGCTATTCGATGACGATGTCGCCTTAACATCTCACACAGAAGAAAGTCTTCAGCGGCTAGTTAATCGACTATCACAAGCTTGTAAAGTGTTTTGAATGTCAATTAGTCTACAGAAAACACATGTCATGATAAAAGAGACACCTCCCCCTCCAATCATATCTATTGAGGGCCATAATCTGTCGGTTGTTGAGCATTTCACATACCTTGCATCCAATATTTCTAGCTATCTCTCCGTTGATGAAGAGATAAGCACTATGATCGCAAAAGCAGCAGCAACTATGGCTAAACTGTATAAGCGGGTGTGAAATAATATCAATCTGTCTATCAGGCATGTGTGCTTAATACGCTCCTATATGGCAGTGAAGTGTGGACCACATACACCAGTCACGAGCGGAAACTCAACAGCTTCCATAAAATATGTCTGCATGAAGCTCAGAAATACCATATGTCTACATATTCATATGGGTACACACATTCGTAACAGAGTCTACTAAGAACCATCACAGCAAATCCCAACCGTTGTGCACAAGACTTAAAATTAATCTCTTTAATACATTTTAAGCGATCTATCCATTGATTATCCAGGTGGGGGTCTTGATATAAATATTTTATAGGTAAACAGAGTTAATTCCAATAATATAACTGTTTCGGTGATAAAAAAAATAGCACTCAAAATGCTGTTCATTACATTTAGTTTGAAAACTTTTTGAAATTATGTGTCTGTATAAAACCGAAGGGCACAGATAAATCCATTACAAGTGTCAAACTATCTTTACATCGCCCCTGATTGATTCTTGTTATTAATAGCTTACGTCAGTCAATTCATTATTATCATCCTCATCATCATCATGTCCCTTAGTCCTTGGACCGTTGTGGCGCCACAGATGACATGAAAACTATCTCCATTTCTCTAGCACTTCTGCACTATGCATAGCATCGCCTAGTTTTAATCCCGTCCACTCTTTGATGTTATCTTCCCTTGTTTTTCTCTGTCTTCCTCTTCTTCTTCCCCCTCTAGTTGTGCCCTGCATGATTTCTTCGGGGAGCACGTGTTTTCTGGTCACAACAGTCATTTAAAAACATAAATAAATTTCAAGACATAATATTCTTCTATTGATTAAACGTGGCTTATTTTAAAATCTGACGAAGCTTGTGAATGATACAATGCTAATAGATGTTAATATTTTTTGTATGAAATCATGTCTTAAATAACTGCCGAAAGTTATCAGAAATTTATCCAGCGGAAAAGATTATGTCAAGGTGATAACAAGAAGTCACTAGCATCCACTAGCATGTATTTGTGTTGTCAAATATTGAATGAGTATGCACCATATCGTTTCTCTCAGAAGATTAAATTGATCCAATGCTGGTTTTTTTCCTTTCCTTTTTTTGTTTTTGGTTTTTAATTTACTGAAATCTTTTCTATTGGCCGTCTAAACGGAGCCACTTCACGCACGAGCAGTCGTCGAAAATAGGTGCGTCTGGAGGGAGAGTTTGGAATCAGGTGTCACAATGCAATCTCCACACAACTGAACCGCAATTACGCGTTCGCGCATGCTCATTGCGCTCGTCATTTCCGGTGGTTTGGGAAACGTCTGAAGAAGTCCCGGGGATCTATTGAAATCTCGCGAGATCAAACGGGATCTCGTGTTCGCCTGAACGGGCGCGGGTTTAAACGTTGGGGGTGAGTCCGAATCGAGAAGGAAAAATGTAATTAACGACATTACACGGACACCGATACCCCTGTCGGTAGAGAGAGAGACAGAGAGAGACAGCCATAGACAGACAGTGAAAGAATGAGAGTGAGATACAGACACACACATAGAGAGAGAGAGGGGGGGAGACAGAGAGAGAGAGAGACAGAGAAAGATTGAGATTGAGGGACACACACAGAGAGAGAGAGAGAGAGAGGACACAGAGAGAGACAGACAGACAAAAGAATGAGAGAGAGAGAGACTCAAAGAGAGACAGAGAGAGAAAGAGAGAATCTTGAAAAAAAATATTAAAAGAAAGGAATAGGAATGGAAAGAGACATGGCACGAGACAATGTGTTTAATAAGATATATTATTTACTAGTTTAACTAGTGTAATTAAAGAAAAATATAGCACTTATTTTGTTGTTACAAGAAGTAATTGAATTATAACTAGCGGCATTTTCTTATACGAAACGTAAACAAGAGTGTGACATATATTTCTCGCATATTTCTATATATATTTTTTATACAATGTTATAGTAAACTTAAGGTGGTTTAAAGCTTTCAGCATTGTAATATTTTTGTTAAATAAAAGTTGTCATGTGTGAAAACAGGTTGAACTTTATAATTGACAGAAGCTTTATTTCGACTAATAAAAAAAATTAGTTTGCTATCGCTACCATCCTCAGGTCCACATTCTTTTTCGATGAATCATCATTAAATGTATACAGCATTTTCTCATCTTTCGTGTTCAAAACAAAAATCAAAGAAATCATCATTAACCAGAAGCGTAACTCATTGAAACATTGCATCAACCATAACACCCTTCATGATAACATCTACCCTCATAACACCCGTGATCTTAACATATCCCTAACACCAATGATCTTAACATAAACTTACCACACCTCATCTTAACACAAATTCCTTAAACCTCATTTTAACATAAATGCCTTAAACCTCATTTTAACACAAATTCTTTAAACTTCATTTTAACACAAATTCCTTAACCTCATTTTAACACAAATTCCTTAAACCTCATTTTAACACAATTTCCTTAAACCTCGTTTTAACACAAATTCCTTAAACCTATTTTTAACACAAATTCCTTAAACCTCATTTTAACACAAATTCCTTAAACCTCATTTTAACACAAATTCCTTAAACCTCATTTTAACACAATTTCCTTAAACCTCGTTTTAACTCAAATTCCTTAAACCTATTTTTAACACAAATTCCGTAAACCTATTTTTAACACAAATTCCTTAAACCTCATTTTAACACAAATTCCTTAAACCTCATTTTAACACAATTTCCTTAAACCCCATTTTAACACAAATTCCTTAAACCTCATTTTAACACAAATTCCTTAAACCTCATTTTAACACAAATTCCTTAAAGTCATTTTAACACAAATTCATCACACCTAAATGCACTAATCGATAGACGTATTATTAATTAACTTAGAGCAAATGCGATTGTTAAATTCATAAGTAAAGGCAATGAGTAGTTTCGTTATTATCATTTTTCAGAGTCCTCTGTTTTTATTTTACAGTAAAATACGGTCGTATATGCAGAGAAGCGTACGAAGCACTTTCCCACATAGGCACATACTTTAATAGGCTAACTTTAATAGAAGTCGGCAAACTCAATAGTCAAAAATGACAAAACGTCAGCAACAGGGGGATAAAAAAATGTTGAGAGTCAAATTTATTTTCAAGAATATGTCCATAAATGTGTTTTTTCGGATTTAAAACCGATTTGTGGCTCTGATCGCTAAAAAGCCGAATACTAGGCTAGACCATAACAGGGTCCCTATCCTGCCGGCATTGCAGCTTGGACCCAGAAACCCTGCTGACCGAATGTTCCTCACTGGATGTTTCCGGGGAGGCCAGGGGCGGTGGGAGAACCTTACTTGAGGAAAATATTATATGGCAGCGTCAGCAGATCGAGTCGATTGCCAATGCACTAGCCGGGGCCATAAGAGAGCAATATGAGAACCTCGCCAGCACATATGCATTCGTTAGTTATATATGGAGCACAATCACGGGTTTGTTGTGGGTACTTCTTTATAGTAAACTATGGCTTTAAATATTATCCACATGCACTCGTCTCTTGTGTTATGTTGTATATTAGCAATTGGTGTTCCAAGATGGTTTTCTTGGCGTGGGTTCCCCTTCCGAAAGCTTACAACGAGGACACATGTTAAGGTCCTTTAGCCAGATATACGTTAAACCCCTAACTCACTAAATAGATCGCATGCCGAGTTATTCACACACTAACCACCAGAACCAGTCAAGACATAGATATTGTTTGTTAATTTTTTTATTCAATATCAAAACATGTTTCATAAACTGTTGATATAGAAAATAAATTGTCTTAATTTAAAAAAAAAAAAAATTACTTTTGAGAAAACGAAACCATGTTGTTCATAAAATACATTATAAGCAAGAACAAGTTCAGGGATATGCCGGCTCTTTATGAAAACATTAGAACTAAAGTTGTACTATTAAAGAAAAAAAAAGTGTTTTTCAAAAGTTTAAACGCTTTAACCGAGGCATTCCCAAAAAATGCCTTATAATGGCTCGATAATATTCCTATTTATCATGGAACGTTAAGCAGATGTCGCTATGCGCACAGTGAAATTTCAATAACAAAAGAGTAATTTGAATAATGGACGCTCGGCTGTAAAGATAACAGAGTGAAGGCATGAGTTTATTTTAGATCTGTTTGTTACCAAAAATAAAAATCAATAATGTTAAGTTTGAA
The DNA here is from genome assembly GCA_964017045.1 of Omphiscola glabra. NCBI lineage: Eukaryota > Metazoa > Mollusca > Gastropoda > Lymnaeidae > Omphiscola > Omphiscola glabra. Next base: position 25,089,050 of record OZ024807.1, on the reverse strand, counting down.
AAAAAAACAACAACAAAAAAAAGCACACAGACACTAAACAAAAATTCAATTAAAAGTAAATTTTATTGTTTTGAAAAATTCCCGCAAGAGACAGATTGTCATTGTTGTGAAAGAAGATTTTGAAAGAAAAGTCTAAATTATTTTTGTTTAATTATTTAGTCCCATACATTTTACTACTCTCATTAAAAGTATTATTCGTCCATTTGAAAAATATTTTCTCTCCATGTACTACATTCTCAATTATCATATATTACACCATACATGTTTATTATCACCTAGAACTCACAAAATGACATTAGCCTTCCATGACAATTCATCTTATAATGTGATTACTATTATTTAAAATTTAAAAATAGCATCATTATAGTATGCATAATCATTAGACCTTTAAGACTAATTAATATGAACCCCTTTAATAATCAGCGTTACCCCATAGAGTGTCATATGGACCAGATTGAATTATCAGCCTTGCCTACTTGATTTTCATTTTCAACATCGTGAAATTTGAGTTCGACCAAAAAATGAAATATCATCCTGACTCCTATAAAATATCAGCTCGACACAACTTGAAACATCATCCTGACTCCTATAAAATATCAGCTCGAAACAACTTGAAATATCATCCGGACCCCCTTACAATATCAGCTTGACCCATCATTAGAAATCATACTGAGACACATAAAATATCAGTTCGACCCAAAATGAGACATCCTGACTCCATAAAATATCAGCTTCGCCTAACATGACACATCACCCGGAGAACCAAAACTATCGCATCGCCCATATGAAGTCTTATTCCCACTCCCCTTTTTTGGGACACACGCACACATCCATAAACTAAACCACCTATAGATCTGACCGTCCCAGCTCAAATTAAGTGTACGTCAAGACGCCAAGCCGTGACCCCACAGCTACCACAGACAGATGGAGACGCCTCTGGAGCTCGCTAGCCAAGGGATTTACATCATGATTTAATAGTGGATTCGCGGGGCATATCATCAATATACCTCATGTGTTTGTATCTGCCATTGTATCTTATGTGTTGATATCAATAATATATCTCATGTGTCAATATCAGCCATTGTATCGTGTGTGGTGATATCAGTTATTGTATCTTATGTGTTGATATCTGCCATTGTATCTTATGTGTTGATATCAGCCATTATATTGTATGTGTTGATATCAGCTATTGCACCTCATGTATAGATATCAGCCATTGTACCTAATGTATCGATATTAGCCATTGTATCTTATGTGTTGATATCAGCAATTGTATATCATGTGTTGATATTAATATTTTATTGTATGTGTTGATGTCAATAATTTATCTTATGCTTTGATATCAGCCAGTGTATCTCTTGTGTCTATTTTAGCAAGACTCGCTGCTGGTTTAGTTATCTAGTGAACATTTTTGAGGTGTCTGTTTGCTAAAATGATGCAAAAAATAGAGATATTTTTATTTTTGATTTTAAGAAATTATTTGCAAAAAAATAATTTGTATGGACATATGCAAGATATTTCGTTTTCACAACTGCTTCTATTGTCTTACTCTATATGCAACTGTCAATTTCATTTTATCCTATATACCCTTGCCAATGTCGTCTTATCCTATATACCCCTGCCGATGTCATCTTATCCTATATACCACGGGTGATGTCGTCTTACACGATTTAAAACTGAAGATGAGCGTTATTACAAATAGTACGTTTATTAATTTAGTTCAAATATTTGTAACACAAAACTTATATAAATCAACAAATCTACTCTCATAGCAACAATTTCTAGCACATGGGTTCCACAGAGGAGGAAAGCAATGCAATGGTCTGACAAAAAGGGAGACGTAATGCCTTTCAACCGCCAACGCCATTACTGCACACCGGCTCCTAGGGAAAGCCAATTCTGCAACGAAGGCAGTCGTTCAAAACCTGCTTAGGGCTCTGGGTGGGTCAGTCGATCTGCTGGTCAGTGTGTACGCTGGTAACAATTTTAGGATACGACCATCGACAGTTGCTCGCGTCAGATTGGCTAGACGCAACGATCTTCTTAAAATATTCAAATGAAGCTTGAATTGGTTTTCTCTTGTGTGAACCTTTTTTTTTTCCTTCTCATTATATTTGGTGTTTCTTTCATCTGCCGCTTTTTAGTATTCAGTCAGGAGGAGGACATTGGCGCTTTTCTTTAATAACGCTCCGGAACAAAAGCAAATTGTAGACATTGCCTTACCATTACGAGAGATTAACAAATATACAACTTCACAAAAGGTTTCCAACATAACAAAAGCCTCTGGTCTGTTTTACTGGTAAATGGTTTAATAATGAAAGCTTACGGAAACAAATTAGTGGGATCAGTCTGAAAAAAGTATCACTTCATGTTCAGCACAGTAGCATCATAAGATGCACATGCTAACACATAGTTACGCTTTTTCAGCATTTAAGACTTTATAAGAATAAGTACTTCTTTCTTCAGAAAAGTTTATATTTATTCAATTTAATATTATTTTGAAAAGACAATATTTAGTAATTTTTTTTTTATTTCACAATTTAGTTAGGTTTTAAAAATAAAATAAAATATAAATTAGAAGATTCCTGAGTACTTTTTTTAAAACTGGGTAATTATTTTTCCAATCAAAGATCCAGAATCACCCTCGCGTATATCTCTAAGCACTTGTCTTTAAAAGAACTTAACAAAATAAAGACGACCGAATTGTAATAAAGTTCATAATTAATGTGGGCGCTGTCGACGGCTTCAATGTGGAGACAACTTTTAAATAGAGCGGCGATGACCTCAAACACATTAAAAAGTAATATATACTCTTAACATTCTTTGGAACGTGTGGAGACAATAGAGAAATATAACAAAGATTTGAAGATCTATATCAGGGGTGGGCAAGCCTATTGTGTGGAGAGTCGCATTGAAAACTGTAAAGCTATTGTGGGGGGGGACACATTGAAAACTGTAAAGCTGTTAGGGGGCCACATTGAAAACGGTAAAGCTATTGGGGGTACATTGAAAACTGTAAAGCTGTTGGGGGGAAGCCACATTGAAAACTGTAAAGCTGTTTAGTGGCTACATTGAAAACTGTAAAGCTATTGGGGGGCCACATTGAAAACTGTAAAGCTGTTGAGGAGCTACATTGAAACATGTAAAACTATTGGGGGGGGGGGGCCACATTGAAAACTGTAAAGCTATTGAGGGGCCACATTGAAAACTGTAAAGCTATTGGGGGACCGCTTGTATATTATGTCAAATTTGTACATGTCAATACAAATTTATCTATATTAAAATCGGTATATTCTTATTTTAGCATTACATGTCAAAAGTCAAGGACTGTTTAAAAAAATAGAAAATTAGAAAGAAAGTTGATCAAACATTTTTTAAAAATCATAACGGTACAAGAAACTCTGTAAAATTCAACAACATATTTAAAAATCACAGTAATTTTAAAATTATATAAATGCCTCCGAGGGCCACATAATATATGTTGCCGGGCCGCATGTGGCCCGCGAGCCGTAGTTTGCACACTCCTAATCTACAAAAGAATATAAGGCGTAGCTTTGACTTGGTCTAGGTGAGGGGTCGGGAAACTTTCATGGCAAATAGCCACATTTTTATTTAGGAGCTAGTTAAAAAAAAATTGAAGAACTAAATGAAAATAGTTAATAATTTGTTAGATCTATCAGCTTTTATATGCAGCTTAAGACTTCGGTTTCACATTTATATATATATATTAATTTTAGTAGAGTCCTATCATATCTGCCTTAACAGCATAGAAGCAGTCTTAATGTTTGACTAAACTAAAATGTAATATACACATTTAGATGTGCCATTTCGGCCAAACAATTCCGCACCCAAGAACCACACAAGAAAGTCCGATCCTTGATCTGGGTGAATGGTCGTGGGCATTGAAACAAAAATCCAGTGTATTTTTTGTTTATTTAACTGACAATAGTTATTAAATATTAGAATCTTACGGACACTTCAGTCTCATTGGGACTGATTAGAACTGCAGTATCAATTCAAAGTGTTGAAATATTTAAACGTAATTTAATTGATTTTACCTTTCAAAAGTTTACATCTTTAAATAGATTTACAAGTCATTAGACAAAATTAGACGTTGCCGGCAAGCAGCAAGATCAAGAAGCATCAACTCATGATCCTACACATCGCCTTTATCATCACTGTCATCAAATTAGAGACAAAAATCCCAAACTTTAGGGTCACGTCGTACCTTGAATAAACGCTGAAATCCAATGAGACATTGCAATGAAGTGATGTAATTTTTTTATTAAATAAGTTATCGTTGAAGGCTTTGTATGAAAGAAAGGAGAGCGTTCAGCTGAGGCTCAATGAGGGGAGGGGGGAGGAGAAGGTAACGCTGGAGGATTTAGAAAACGGATCGCTTCTGTTCGGATTCCTTAACTTAATGGCACCTAAATCTTGAATCCACAATTTCTCAGCCTGCAGTTTTTTCTTTTTTTTTTTTCTTTTTTTTTTCTTTTAGCGGGAAAGGCCATTATTTTTAGACTGATTTATTTTACACGTTGGGACCCTGTTAATTCTCCTTAGGGCCAGTGTTTCATGCATTTCAAATCACAAATTAATCTGGGATGTGGTGGTGCAGGAAGCGTTTAAACCCAGCCCAACACACTTGCATGAACACGTTCAAAGGAAAATTTTATTTTATTTTATTTTTTTTTTTGACAAAAGGAAATAAAAACACCTTTAAATTGAATTTTTCAAACAATAATGACGTAACTGGTTACAGAGAAAGAGTAGGATATAGTTAATAGGAAGTAGTGGGATATAGTCTATTGGAAGTAGTAGGATATAGTCAATTTGAAGTTGGAGCATAAAGTCAACTGTAAGTAGTCGGATATAGTCAATTAGAGGTAGTATAATAAAGTTAACATGAATTAGTAGGATATAGTCAATTAGAGGTAGTATAATAAAGTTAACATGAATTAGTAGGATATAGTCAATTAGAGGTAGTATAATAAAGTTAACATGAATTAGTAGGATATAGTCAATTAGAGGTAGTATAATAAAGTTAACATGAATTAGTAGGATATAGTCAATTAGAGGTAGTATAATAAAGTTAACATGAATTAGTAGGATATAGTCAATTAGAGGTAGTATAATAAAGTTAACATGAATTAGTAGGATATAGTCAATTGGAGGTAGTATAATAAAGTTAACATGAATTAGTAGGATATAGTCAATTGGAAGTAGTGGGCTATAGTTAATAGGAAGTTGTAGGAAATTGCTACTAGAATTTAGTAGGCCAGTGTTACTAGGAAGTAGTAGGGTACTGTTACTACAAAGTAGTACGATATTCTTACTATTAATTAGTAGGATATTGTTACTAGGAAATCAAGTTTTAAAAATTTACTTGGTCGAGAAAGATGTAATTAAGGAAACTAAAAATAATGAAATATAATGTAAATTTGTTCCAATATTTTACACAAAAATAAGTGATTAAATAAAACGATTATATACGTTGGTAAAGAGGAATATCAATATTTTTATAAGATATCAAATAAGTATAACAAAGTATATATTTTAATAATAATGCCTTGGGTATAAAGATAAACACAGAGGTGTATGAAGATGGTGTTAATTGTGTCCATTTTTAATGATCCTGTAAATGTGTATTTACCTTTGATTAAAAAGAGGGTAAAAATATCATTTATAAACGAAAGTAATATCAATGAATCGTGGAGAATATGGCCAGGCTTGAAAATAAAAGTCAATACAATTGAACGGACGTATCGGATAGATGCCTTCTTAAGCAGACGATACAATGAAAAAAATAAATAAACAAAACTAATTATTTTGAAGATCTAAGGTCAAGGTAGCTCATATATTATCCTGTATTACAAAGTTAAAAAATCTTTCAAAGTTGTCAACAGGTATATTACCAACAATATGAGTATGAAAATTAAAAAAAAAGTTTAGCACTAGTGATCAATTGACTGTGCATATAGAAGATAAAACCTATTGATGAAGAGCCAAAATAAATTTCCATTCATCTTATGGGGAAATAATTAGCAAGCAATCTGGCAAACCCAAAAAAATAAAATTAATTAAATAATCTACATCAAAACAAAAAGAAAAAGAAAAAATTAATTGAAAAAACAAATTTAGGACATCCTTTATGAAACCAAAAAATTTAAAAAAAAAAAATAAAGAAATTAATAATTGAACGTTGCGTAAAAATAAAACAAGAAGTTCACCATGAATACATCCCCCCCCCCCACCTCTTGAAAGCCCCACACATAAAATCGACGCCAGCACTAGTGATTGTATAATAAATCAAGCCTCGGTAGGGGGCCCGGCGATGTCTCGTCGCATTCAACGGGCAAGCGGAAAGCTCAGCACAGGGATAAACTTAAGGAAATGTTGGGGGGGGGGGGGGGGGGTAAGGGGGAGCAAAAAAAGAGGGGTGGAGTGGAGAAAGCAGAAATATTTAAGGCAGCTAATCCTGTCATGGAGCTGGTGTGGTCATTTGGCCTTCTAAACACTGATGTCTCCCCGAGTCAATCTCACGCGGACTTTGGTCATCTCCGTCGGTCTTGGCATAAGGACAAAGCGGTGTAATGGAAGTGTCTGGGCAGTTGTTGCTGTTGTTTTTTGGCGAAGACCCCTCGCCTCTACCGCCTTGGAATTACCAGCTACCACTTTTTCTGTTTGTTACGTCATTGTACATACAATAATGTGTATTGTACATATCCTACGCCATTTCAATTTACAAGAAAAGAGTTAGTTTACCGAATTAAAAATCTATTTATATCTTACAACCAATGTTACCATTCCTTGCTCTCTTGTGTGGTGATGTCAGTTATTTTTGTGAATTATACCACGTAAAGCACTTCTCCATTGCTATCTATTTAAATGATAATTTAAAAAAAAAATATGTTGTAAATATATTGTATATGTTTCTAAACATATAGGTACTATGATATAATTGAGATATTCTAGCACATTTCTAATTACTTTCAGTTCTTAGTTTCATATTGTCTGCTTACGAAGGTATCTAGATAAAACACCATTTCCATCGTCCTGTCTTTCCACAACATATCTTGCCTCAATATTTCCACTTCTTGAACGAAGTCCCTCAAATGTTATCCTTAATTATATAACACACTTTTATGTTTTTTCTGTTGCTCCACATTTTTTCTCTGAATGCTCCTAGACTATTCATTAAGAACCCTCAAAAAATTTGAAACATAGATGTATTTATAGATGCTTTTTTTACCTTTAAAGTGAAATACATACTCTGATCAAGCATTGCCATCCTTACATTAGGTTTTTGTATTATTACGGCAACATTTCAACGGCCAGATCATTGAATTTGTTTTTGCTCATTTTCAAATTCTGTTTTTTTCACCAAATTCTTGCCGTAACATTCCGAGAACCATCGTTTTAATCTTTAATCTGTCTGCCGCCTTTGCATTGATTCCCGGTGAATTCAAATTTAAACTTTTCTTAGGTTTCACGAGTAGGCCGTATTGACGTCGCCATGGAACAATTTCTTCGTCTCCCCACAGCAGCTAGTGATCACAAGGAGCTTAAGCCTCCAAATCACTTCACTCACCTCACAAAACAAACCATGATGACTATTTGGTCAAAAAATTACAGGGACATAATTTGATCATAAGTTAACGTTGTGTTAATTTTGCCTACTCGGATTCCTAAAATAAGATACACTACTAATATAGTTAACGATGCCTTCATATGGAGTGTTATGTTTTACTGTAAGGCGTATCTTCCCAGATTTTAAGTATATAGTCGCATGGAGTCGACTCGGTAGTCAAGTAATGCTCAGTTCACACGGTCAAATTTTCGTCAAATCTTCTTCAAATTTTTTAATGAATGCACTACTTTACACACAAAAATAGTGCGTTCATTCAAAAAATAAATTGTAGTAAATTTGAGTGCAATTTGATTGCCTAAACTGAGCATTACACAGCTGTTGGTGGAGAAAGTTGTTTATCTTGTGTACAAGTAAATACCATGAACATTTTGAAGACAGCATGGACAAATTATCAATGGATTAGAAACAAAACAGCTTACTGTCTACGCAAAAAAAATAAATTAAAAAATCCTAATTTTCACAAATGGATCTCCAATTGCCGGAATCAACTTCAACAGACCTTTCAAAAGGTGCACTATGTTGTATGTACTATGCAATATGTACTCTTCAAAGCAATATGAACAATAAATTATGAACACATAAGCTATTTATACCATTCATGTCCAACATGACTCGACTCATATTACAAGGGGAAAATTTGTTGAAACATCTGCCATTTTTTGCAATGGTTACATTCTCTGTTGAAAAGTTTTTCTCCCGATTATAGGAATCTGCACGGCGATGACTTAATTATATAGGAATCTGCACGGCGAGGATTTAATTGTATAGGAATCTGTTAAGCGATGCCTTAATTGTATAGGAATCTGTTAGGCGATGACTAAATTGTATAGGAATCTGTTAGGCGATGACTTAATTGTATAGGAATCTGCAAGAAGATGGCTTAATTGTATAGGAATCTGCTAGGCGATGACTTAATCGTATATGAATCTGCAAGAAGATGGCTTAATTGTATATGAATCTGCAAGGCGATGACTTAATTGTATAGGAATCTCTTAGGCGATGACTTAATTGTATATGAATCTGCTAGGCGATAAATTAATTGTATATGAATCTGCTAGAAGATGACTTAATTGTAAAGGAATCTATTAGGCGATGACTTAATTGTATAGGAATATGTATGGCGATGACTTAATTGTATAGGAATCTGCAAGAAGATGGCTTAATTGTATAGGAATCTGCTAGGCGATGACTTAATCGTATATGAATCTGCAAGAAGATGGCTTAATTGTATATGAATCTGCAAGGCGATGACTTAATTGTATAGGAATCTCTTAGGCGATGACTTAATTGTATATGAATCTGCTAGGCGATAAATTAATTGTATATGAATCTGCTAGAAGATGACTTAATTGTAAATGAATCTATTAGGCGATGACTTAATTGTATAGGAATATGTATGGCGATAAATTAATTGTATATGAATATGCAAGAAGATGACTTAATTGTATAAGAATCTGTTAGGCGATGACTTAATTGTATAGGAATCTGCAAGGCGATGACTTAATTGTACAAGAATCTGTTAGGCAATGACTTAATTTTATAGCAATCTGTTAGGCGATAACTTAATTGTATATGAATCTGTTATGCGATGACTTATTTGTATAGGAATCTGAAAAAAAAGATGACTTAATTGTATATGAATCTGCAAGAAAAGATGACTTATTTCTATATGAATCTGCAAGAAAAGATGAGTTAATTGTATAGGAATCTGCAAGGCGATGAATTAATTGTATAGGAATCTGCAAGAAAATATGACTTGATTGTATAGGAATCTGCAAGAAAAGATGACTTAATTGTATAGGAATCTGTTAGGGGATGAATTAATTGTATTTCTGTTAGGCGATGACTTAATTGTATAGGAATATGCAAGAAAAGATGACTTAATTGTATATGAATCTGCAAGAAGATGACTTTATTGTATATGAATCTGCCAGGCTATGACTTAGTTGTATATATATCTGCAAAAAGATGACTTAATTGTATATAAATCTGCAAGAAGATGACTTAATTGTATATGAATCTGCAAGAAGATGACTTAACTGTATATGAATCAGCAAGAAGATGACTTAATGGTATCCTGAATTATAAAATGTTGATCATTTTTTAACGTGAGTTTTAATGTTTTATTGTTGAAATATTTTCATTTTAAAGAACATTGTTCTTTGGCATTTCTTGTTTTTTTCTGAGACTGGTGTTATCAAAAAGAAATGATACCCATCTTTACCATATTGAGAACAATTCCCAATTTTTTGCTTAATTTTTAAAATTTTAAATATTCGTGTTTAAAAAAAAATTGCTAAGGTTACAAAGAGATATTTAAGACCATTTCTCAAATTGGAAAAAAAAAACAATTAAAAAATGGACATGTCGCATCTAGGTGTCAGTCATATCGTCATCGCGGTCTGAATTCCGATTGGAAAACAAACATTCATAATGTTACCATAACTAAATAACCAATTTATTAATTTAAATTCTAGAAATCTTTCATGTCTTTCATGTGTTATCAGTTTTAGATCATTGCTGTTCATTAGAAGTAGTCCAAGAGGCCGAATAGATTTTTTTTCTTTTTTACGATTTAAAAAGTTTTCACAATTGCATAGGATCAGTATGTTTTTATCATACGCTTAACAATGAGATATGACGCAATATTGTAACTTGTAAGATTTATGAGTTGAAGTGTTTACCATTCGACATCATTATCACTAGATATATCCCGCCAATTATTGGCGACAGCAATGCGTGAACTTCCCATCTACTAGATGGAGCCAGCCAAACATTGGCGGGAGCAATGCATGAACTTCCCAACTACTAAATGTAGCCAGCCAAACATTGGCGGGAGCAATGCGTGAACTTCCCATCTACTAGATATAGCCCGCCAAACATTGGCGACAGCTATGCATGAACTTCCCATCTACTAGATATACCCCGCCAAACATTGGCGACAGCAATGCATGAACTTCCCATCAACTAGATATAGCCCGCCAAACATTGGCGACAGCTATGCATGAACTTCCCATCTACTAGATATACCCCGCCAAACATTGGCGACAGCAATGCATGAACTTCCCATCTACTAGATATACCCCGCCAAACATTGGCGACAGCAATGCATGAACTTCCCATCAACTAGATATAGCCAGCCAAACATTGGCGACAGCAATGCGTGAACTTCCCATCTACTAATGTTACTTGACAACAATTAAATAACATTAACGCACGTGTAAGAATCACTATTTTTACTATACACCAGCGGTTCTCAATTTGTGGGTCGCGACCCCTTTGGGGGTCCAATGACCTTTCAAAGGGGTCGCCTAAGACCATCGGAAAACACATATACTCTAGGGTTATGAAGTAGCAACGAAAACAATTTTGTGGTTGGGGGTCGCCAGAACATGATGAACTGTATTAAAGGGTCGGAGCTTTAGGAAGGTTGAGAACCACTGCTATACACCTTCCCTCCATGATACGTCACTGCATACTTTTTCTTATAATCCGCCCATGAATTATATTAAATATTCTGATGTCCATGCCACTTTTAAACCGAAAATGTTTTCACCATATTTAAATTGAGGCGATTTTATTTTGCGAAAAGAAAATATTTCGCGCCAAACTCAGTTGCGTTATATGAATAAAAATCGTTTTGCGTTGCTATCGGAAATTATATTTTGCACGCTATTGAACTCTTTATTGAACCATACTTTCTTTTAAACATTTAGAATTATTTGCAATATTCTCTTAATACCAAATTCGCTGATTAGGAAGCAGTGCATTGGGAATGCAATCCACGAGTCACACCAGAAGCTTAATATATATACGAAATGTATCCATAAATTTTTTTTAGAGAAAATAATCAAATACTTCAGTTGGATATGTTTTAATTGAAGGTGCAGTCAATGAGCACTTCGCGTCTCGTATTTAAATGTTGTCCGCCTGCACCCCACACCCATAAAATCACGTTTTTCTAAATGCCCCCCCCCCCCCCCGGTCGGTATCTTTCCAGTCTACCACACGACATTTGCAACGTGAGGTGACATAATAATAACAGGTCCACATAACAAATGAGCACTGTATGACCTCATGAAGCTCTATCAATGGGTAGGTCGGAGCGCTCTAAATATGGCATGCTGATTCTTCGTCAATTCTCTCCATCTGTGTCCTTTGTCTGTGTTTTTGATGGTCTGTCTTATCGTAATAGCAATCTGGCCCCGTCCGAGACCACGCGATGTAGTCACGTGATCGTTGTTTACCCACTCCAGTCAACAAATTCTGGTGTTTATTGCAATTTTCCATTGGTCATGCGCCAATGCCTTCGATTGAATCATGTGGTGAAACACGATGACGTACTATCAAGGTCATTAAGTTCAAATAGTTTAACAGCCACCTCGATTTTTCTTTAAAGAGTAACTAAATGTTTCAAAACTAATGGAGTCATCAAACAATAAAGAATACATCAATTAAGATATTATAATGTCAGGATTATGTTAATTGAGAGTGAAAGATTGTTTAAACAGTGTTCAACTATTATTTAGAGAGTACACTGATGGTTAAGAGAGTCCAATGATTTTTAGAGAGTACAATGATTGTTTAGAGATTACAATAATTGTTTAGAGAGTACAATGTTTGTTAAGAATTATTTATCTAGAGATAAAATGATTGTTTAAAGGGTACAATGATTGTTTTGAGAGTACAATGATTGTTTAGAGCATACAACTATTACTTTACCAAGCTAAAAATTACAATATTTAACTAAACAGCTAGAAGTTAAACACATGTGTTAATTAGCTAAACACCTGCGAAGTCAAGCTTTGCATGCCTATTTGTAACAAACTAATAGCCAACATGCTTGACTGCAGTAACAGGTTTTCGTTGCAGTAATATACTTAGATTACTGTAACAAGCTTGGAACTGAAGTAACAATTTTGGACTTCAGTAGAATGTTTGTACTGCAGTAACATATTTGGGCTGCTGTAAAATAATAATTCTGTAGTAGCATGCTTGGACTGCGGTAACATGTTTTGGCTGCAGTAATATACTTAGACGGCTGTAACACTGCTTGGACTGTAGCAACATGCTTGTACTGCAGCTACATGATTTCTCTACAGTAAAAATTTGTAACACAGGAACATAAAATAGGTTAAATTGAAGACCTAAGTGTAAAAAATACTAAGTCACAAAATACACATTTTGAGATAATCAAGTTCAAATATTTTTTCGTCTATAAATTGTGATAAATTTTTCTTTTTAATTAAGGTAATTAAGCACATTTTAATGGGTTCGAATTTGTGCAGTGCACCTGGCTCAACCGTATAAGAAAATGTTACAGTTTATATTGATTTTGGCAAAAATGTGACTTAAGTACATTTAACACCAAGGTCTTCAATTGTATTCGAATTCTTTCCACCACTGCGGTTAATTTAGAGACACTTTTAGAGCATACTTCCATTACTTCAAACCTCAGTGACCGACCCTTACGAAAACAGAAGAAAAATATAAGTATCATTTGAAATTGACTGTCTTCTTTAAGTCATGTTAGATGTGGACTTGCGATATTGCTGTCTCAATGGAGAATAATATAAACGGTACATTTGAAAAATTCTAAAACTGACACATACCATTGAGATCAAGCAAAATACGTTCAGAAGGTGAGAACTTGTAAACGAATCTAGTTTAGTTACTTATTAAATGCTCCATTTTTTTCCACTCAGTCAGACGAATGAAGAGATAGAGTTTTAAAACGACCATCTACACACTATTTACAATTAATAGTACATCATATACAAATGAGGTAATGTACAACGTCAATAAGTCCAATTTCGAACAAAACTAGTTGACAGCGTAGACGTCTTAACTAACCAATTGTGACTGAAACTGAAAAATACTCTCTAAAATAAACATCGTTTCGGTTCAACTATTACATTTTAATGATATGGTCAAGGCCAGATGATGAAATTGAAATACCCCGCTAGTTTTGAAAGTTTTAACAAGCGTCTTGTTCTAATATGTCCATGCTTCAATTGGGTATTTTTTAACAATATATTAATTATAGCTTAATAAATACTTATGTTTATTAGTGTGCTTCAGTTTCATGTTATAGCCGGGAAAGAAGACCCTATTGTTCCTAGGGTGAAATCTGAAGATCGACAACTCCAGCGTGAAAGAAAACGCCGATAAAGACATGGTCTGGCCGCTTTTAGAGTACACTTGTTCAGTAGGGGACCAATTCACACAGCAGAGCATCGGCAGGTTGGAGGTGGTCCAGTGACGAGCACTGAACCACTACAGGAACACCTCAAGTGTTGGGAGCGTGCTGGAAGCGCTGACCTGGTCACAACTGGAGGAACGACGACGACTATACAGGCTCTCAATAATGTAACAGATAAAAGGGGGGCTGGTCCACTGCTCCAACTTTAATCAGAGGCGTTTCCATCTCCCACCTAGACTGCGACGATGCCATGACAGGCAGTAGTTCCGGCCCATAAAAGAAAAACTCAGTTCAGGAACTCCTTAATCCTGCCAAAATACAATAAAGAACAGGAACAAGCTTCCAAAGGCAAAGTTGAGATGATTACACTTGACAGATTTGTGTCTATCGCCTCATGTCTTCCAACCCACCAGTTTATAACATTATCGCTGAGTAGTCCTTGCAACCAGTGAATTATCCCTTTCAAAACCATGCATAGTTAGATCGCGAACTCTAAAACATAGGAGCCAGAATGATCAATTCAATCATCGTGGGCCGTCAAAATATAGAAGAAGGAGACATCTTAGAATATCTCAATCGTAAATATCACAGTACTTTTCGTTGAAAGTGTACTTTAATATAAATTAACTATACATTGATTTTCAAATTCATTACATAATGCATTTTCCTTTTTTAATCCGCTTATGGAAGAGTTTTCCCCTTCAAAGAAAAAAAGTCCGATTCAATTTTCCGGAGGCTTTGTAATGTTCCAGAACCAATACTGTAGAACCAATGCACTAGAACCAATACACTAGAACCAATACACTAGAATCAAAGCACTATAAACAATGCACTAGAACAAATGCACTAGAACAAATGCACTAGAAACAATACAAAAGAACGAATACAATAGAACTAATACAATAGAACTAATACAATAGAACTAATACAATAGAACTAATACAATAGAACTAATACAATAGAACTAATACATTTGAACTAATATCATAGAACTCTTATCAATGAATTTATAATATTGAACTAAAACCATAGAAATACTATCCCAGGTCTAGTGTCATATAATTAAAACCCCACAACTATTATCATAGAAATAATACCATATATCTAATACCATATATCTAATACCATATATCTAATACCATATATCTAATACCATATATCTAATACCATATATCTAATACCATATATCTAATACCATATGTCTAATAACATATATCTAATACCATATATCTAATACCATATATCTAATACCATATATCTAATACCATATATCTAATACCATATATCTAATACCATATATCTAATACCATATATCTAATACCATATATCTAATACCATATATCTAATACCATATATCTAATACCATATATCTAATAACTTAGAACACATGCCTTATACATTTCTCAAATAGTTCTTATTTCAAGTATTAGAACACAAAAAAAACAGAGAATGACTTTTGATCTTGGTATGACTCAACCAGCCTCACATCTAGCCAACAAGAAAGGATTTCAATAAACAAATTGTGTTAGTAAACTGTAATCTTTTGTATGATGCCAACATGATATATTTGTGATGTTGTTTTGTTTGTACCCAGGTTTTGCATTAGCAACAAATAGTCCCCATAATATTTGTCAGTGAAAAAGCAAAATGTGAATATCATTTAAATGGGATAAAAAGGAAAATTTAGATAGGATAAAAATATATTTTTTTGTTTTCATTTTTACAACTTAAAAAAAATAAATCATTTTTTAAAAAATCATAAATAATTCTTTATTTGCGATATATTTTTTGTGTAGATTTAAGTATTACTTTCTCTATTTACAAAAATCCCTAAAAAATACCCCAATGACGTCTTAGTACCCAGGAATGTTTATTCATCTCGTGTGAAGAATGCTACTGCCACAAATGTCAGCAATACAACAAGATTGCGAATATTCTACGAGAAAACAATCTCCCATCTGTCTATCTGCTCTCAAATTTGCCGCGCATGCCAGGTAAGATTCCTTTCAATTCGATAAGGAAATTTCAGATTTAAGACCAGGGGCAAGTGACAGACCCGTGAGATCATCCTGACGGTTTGTCTTATCATGGGTAAAGTGATCAACGTTGCTTCTCATTGCCAGGATGGAAGTTTTAAGTCTTGGGTGAGGATGTGAAGAAAAGACAGACAAATATACCCTGCCCCATACAAAAATCTGGCAAGAATGTCGGACAAAATGAAATAAGCGCTGACTGCCGAGTTGAAAATAAGATTTGGCGTTACTTGTCTCCGGAGTGTGCACTTTGGGAAATTCCCGCCAAGTAGGACACACTTTACGATGGTAAAAATTGCTGGGAATGGGTACTAACTAACATTCTACGTCAGATGGAATTGAGAGTTTAGGGCGGGCAGAGGAATACCAAAGAAATAAAAACAAATCAAGGAAAACAGCGGAAAGACAAGAGACAAAAGAATATATAAGAAATGAATTACTAAAAAAAAAAAATATCACAAAATAGTTGTCTAGAATATTATACAGAGAATTGATTGATAAACCTTTATGTTTACTTAATACGTTTAAATTTACGTCAATTTTGCTTCCAATTTTCGTCAATTGTTTTATCAAATACATGTGACAAAAATTTAATAGTGTTGACTGAGTATTAGAGAGAGAGAGAGAGAGAGAGAAAATGGTCTTATTTTTTGTGTGGGTTTTCTGCATGTATTTGTTAAAAGGATGTATTGTTAATGAAGAAAAATTCACTTTCCATAACATGTTTCTTTACATTATTTGTAATGTATTTTTATTTTTCTTTAAAATACCAAAAGTGACTTTTGACATCTTAGGTAAATTGAAAAAAATGAACATGACGGAAACAAGTTAAGTTGTTTTAGAGACTTTAGCACAGAACATTGTAACCAAAATCCTTATATACTAGAGAATGACATTTCAAGTAAGAATAATGAGGGGTACCGTGGAGGTGGTGAAGGAAAGGAATGTTCAGTTTTTGTCTTTTTGTAACAATCCTGAATATAGTTATACTTTCAGTATGTTAATTAACTCAATAATAGGATGTATGTCATGTACTTGCTGCTATCACTGTACATTCATTAATTCACCACTACCTCGCGTTCTCTCTCGAATGAGAAAAATCCAGTGGTACAAATCAAACAGAGCTTTATTCACGATAATAAATAGTACACATAAATCATTGATATCGAAACATCCTTGCAACTAACAAAGTTACAGTATACATTTATAAAATACACTTTGAATATCATTCTATCCTCAAATTCACATCATAGTAAGATAAACATGGCGTCGTCCTCGCAGACCAAAAAACGTGAACTCTTCATACTCAGAAAATCATGAGTTCTTCTTTTGCTACAAAAGTTACTTCCCTGCTTTTTCTCGTGATACATTATTATCAAATTCCCACGCCTTCGTACGGTAGAAATAAAAAGTATTTTCATGTGACTTAACTTGTTGTGTTACAGTAGTTAGGGGCAGAACGGTCATTTTCGAATAACTTCAGAAATTATCATAGAAAGGGTGGGCAATATTTCGCTCCTATCCTGCTGGCACAAACCTTAGCTATGTCGATGCATCTTTTAACAATATGAGCTTTAGTTGATAATAGTTTTCTCTATTTCATACATGAATACAAACTTATAATATAAAGTATCAAAATTATATTTTCAATGTCTCAAAATCGATCATAAAAAACACTATATATCATATTTTTTTAATTAAAACATTGTACATACTTAAAATCAAAATAAAATTTTAATTTATGTTCATAAAATCTCAATTTAGTTATCAATATCTCAATAGCACTGATAAAATCTCCTGGATAACTTTAATATTTTCCTACTTTCTGTTGAAATCTTTTGCCGCTCAACCTTGTTTCCACCTTACGAATCCCTTCCCTCTAATGCTGTCTCGCATTTTCCCGCGATTTAATTAGAGACGAGACTTCGTTTGGAAGCGGCTCGGCAGCAGTAAAGTCGCTTGTAGGAAATGACATTTAATTGGCTGAAGAAAATCTATTTTCGCTTGACAATGAATTCTGGCCGTGGTTTCAAATAAAAAAAAGTAGTCAAGAAAATGAGGCATTGATGAAATTATTTGGCTTGAAAATGTTCTTTTTTCATCTTTTGTTTTCTGTCTAAGCAGCGTTTGTTTGAAATTGAGAAATTTAGAGAGCGGAAAATTTACAGAGGATATACTGTACGAAAAAATTAAAATACTTATTTAAATTAGGGGACATTTCTTAATCTCTGTACAATAATTATATGTTTATTAAACACACACATACATGCACACACACACAGACCTACATACATACATACATACATACATACATACATACATACATACATACATACATACATACAGGCAGGCAGACAGAAAAGCAGACATACAGATGGACACATACATGCACACACACACAGACCTACATACATACATACATACATACATACACACATACATACATATATACATACATATATATACATACATACATACATACATACATACATGCATACATACATGCATACATACATACATACATACTTACATACATACATACTTACTTACATACATACATACATACATACAGGCAGGCAGACAGAAAAGCAGACAGACAGATGGACACATACACACTCACACACACACACACACGCGCACTCACCCTCCCACTTACGCAAACACACTCACACAATCACTCTTAATTCCGAACAAACAGGTTAGAACATTTAGGTCGTCGTGTATTTTAAAATGTCAAGTATAATTTGAATTTTTTTTTTTAATCTAGAATCGGCTTTTGACTTAACAAGGCAGTAATCGTGTATTTCTTTCAATAAATATGAGTTAATTAGTGCATTAGTTTAAATTCTAGCTTTCTTAAAATTTTGCAAAAGACAAACAGTTGCTGGCTGCTCCATATAAGATTACTTAACATGCGTTCCACTTACTCACACAGAATTGCATGCATTAAGCCAGGCATGCAATGAGTTAGCCAAAGACCAATCACACTCTTGCCACGGACCTCTAATGAAGCTGTGGAATAAACTGTATGAGAAGACAAATGCACTTGAAAAGAGAAGTCTGTGGACGCCTAGTTCAAATCTCTTGTGATTGGCGACTATTAATTAACTAATAGAACAGTATTTTTTTGTGTACATGAATCTACATGTTGTGGATGAGGAACTAACATAACGGGCGTCTTCAAATTCAAGTAATGACAATATTAAGTACAACAGAATGTAAAGTCTGTTGGATTACATCATTTTTTTAAAGTGAGTCGTCTTCAGACTTTTGTCTGTGTTTAAGAGCGGGTCTTTTTTTGTTGTTGTTGTTGCTTTCAGTACTTTAGCACTGTTAATTTGTTCTCTCAACTCTATGATGTTTATCCCAATTGAAATTAAAGTGCGCCCCCTTTTCCTGTTATTTGCAAAACCTTCTACTGATGATATTTATTGTGATGATTTTTTAAATGAAAACAGTAAAATAATAATACATTAATTAAAATAGTATGGTGATTTCTGTCAGTAAATCTTTTATGAGCTTGAATTTGACAACCTCATCATCATTGTATTCCCTATAATGAAAGAAATATTTTGTATCAAAACGATACACCACCACCAATAGAAGGTAATGCAAATTGAATTAACTAGTTAAGATTACCGCCCACCCACCCCACACATACTTAATCAGGTTTCATATAATAGAACGACAAATGTACGAGACACTTGAAACATGTCAACATTTCAAGATAACAAAATAAAAAAATTCTAATCCGAGACGGACACGAGAGGGTAGGGTTTGGGGGGGGGGGGGGTGAAAAGACATGTACTCGCGTTCACCATTTGTATCGGTCCACTGGTCACTAATTGTGACCGAGACGTCTGGCCTTTTCCCAGGCTGGTGGCCAAGTACGTCATAACGGTCACATTAAGTTTGGTCAAGTTGGCATTGCGCTCACAACTAGACCAGGGTGATGGATGGACACGAGACTCTGTAAGTTGAGAGGAACAATCTCTGAAATATATCGCTCAGACTGGGCGATAGATCACGTGGCACAATAGAATCGAACTAACGCCAACGGAAATAGGCTGTGGAGAGGCTACGATTTGTTTCGTGACAGTATCTGATTTATGTACATGAACCCGCAGACAAAGTATGAGCATGAAAGCAGAAACTCAATATTTTGTATTACTAAGTGAGGTTTATAGCAATTTAAATTCTTGCAGTAATAAATGTTTTCACACCCCAAAGAAAAAAGTATTTTCCCCAAAATTATATACATTTTCTTTCGTATATTCTTGCTATCGGATTGAAAAATAAAACAACAATGTAGTCTCTAAGAAATTAACTCTTAGAATCTTGTTAAGGAACGTTTCAAAGTCAAGCGAGGTTTGAGATTATTTTATCAGTATAGCAAGAATTGAGCACGTAAAAGGGAAATACTTTCTTTATGTTAAGAGTTTCGACGTGTTTTAGTTGCAGCTGCTATATAACATGTTTAAGATGCTCAGACTATAATGGTTAAGATATCCATCTATTCGTCAGTAGATTATATACATATATAAATAACTACAAAATTCATTTTAACGGAATACTTAAATAGCACATTATGAAAAGGCGTAAGAGAGCCGTCGAGATTGTAACAGCTCTTTATGGAATCCCAAAACCAGGCATGGAAGTGGCGCATCGCCGACCTCCCTTTGACAGGATATTCCCGTCAGCACCCACTTAATCGGGTACCAAAGGAGGCAACCCCATCCTAGGGCCATCCGATTTGCTGGTGGCGCTGTGACTTTTCCAAGCGTCGGAATGGTATATTTATGTCCTAAAAGTACCCCCTTTCACCCCCGGAAATATCAGACACCCTGTAATTGGGATTTCCAAAGTGGGGTTCCACCTAGCAGCTTGGACGAAACGGCTGCGTAGGACATGCTATGTCTAATGCTGTGTGAATAGAATCACTGGCATTATTTTGCTACTGCCTACCTCATGTCTCATATCTAATAACGGCAATACGTAATTATGTTGCCGACCCAGTTTCTGCCATAAATTCAAGGCATACAAAACTTGACCGCTGTATTATTGTGACATGGGGTCGTCACGACACGATTAACTGTATTAAAATATGTCGCCGTCATAGGAAGGTTGAGAACCACTTTATTAAGACACCCACTTTAACACAAATAATATTTCATAAAGAGAATCCATCCCTGCACAATTTATATATTGTACGTGCTTACCCACCTAAACGCTATTCAGTTTCCTACATATTAACTATTATGAAATCCAGTAATACTTCCATACGCAGTGACCTTTGTAACAGTTTACATAAGTACCAATCGGCTTTGTCTCACGTGATGAGGTTTGCGATTGCATCGAACTCCGGGACACAGTAAGTAACGAAACATAGCCACAAGGTATAACGTAGTAATCAACGGCTGACAAGTGTAATCATAATGTCACAGTGGGACATTATTAACAAGGAGGTGCATTCGAAGGTTCAGCTATAGTTGCGTTTTTTTAAAAATTGATTCTCTTCGATTCACAATTTTAACAAAGAAAACCGTTACGGAAAAATGTATTTACTAGAAATGGCATTCTGGGACACAATTAATTTGTTTTAAATGATCAAAGAATGTAATACAAATTATGGACTCTTTGTCAGGATTTTCTCTTTTTGCTTTTTTGCAAATACATATCATATCATATCATATCATATCATATATATATATAAAAGTGAAAATTTGTTTGTTTGTTTGTGGGTCTGTTCCACAAAGGCTTTTAAACGGATTGATGGATCTTGACTAAACTTGGCACATATATCCATCATTATCCAGAAGGAACTCTTAAGGGGTTGAGAACTTTTAAGAACATTTCGTTTGGGGCCGGGGGCCCCGAATTCGTTTTTTTCTTATATGAGCTATATAAATATCAATAGGCTTAATACTCCTACATGAATGGAAGGATCTTCACCAAACTAAGTACACATACACTTGATTATCCATACTCAAATACTAAAGGGTACCGAACTCATAATATCCATTCCTCTGGGGCCAGGGGCCCCATTTCATTTTTCCTTATATAAGCTATATAAATATCAATTGTCAATAGGCTTAGACAACACTATAGTTTCTATGTGAATTGATGGATATATGCCTAACGTGGTAGCAATACACTGTCCGTACTTAAATATCGGTGGATTTAAAACTAAGAATATCCAATCTAGAATTTTCCAGAAAGTTCGATAACTTTAAAACGCTATATCTATGGAATTATTCAATAGATTTTAATGGGACAAATTTTAAATCTTAACTTCTTAACTTACCTGAATGATTATTATAGGGCCCCATCTCAGACAAACATAATTCATTGCAATTATGGAATGGGCCCCCGGGGCCCCTCTTTTAACTTATATGTACTATAGTTATAAAAATACAATAAGTTATATAATCTTTCGTATTGGAAGAATAATTACTTAGAAAAAGACAGTTTTTTTACACATTTCGAGGAGGATAATACATTTAATATAGAATGTTCCAGAAAGTTCTATACGTCAATAGGCTTAATACTCCTACATGGATGGATGGATCTTAACCAAATTTGGCATATATATATCCATCATTATCAGGAAGGAACTCTTAAGGGGTTATGAACTTTTTATGACATTCCGTTTGGGGCAGGGGGCCCCGAAATTAATTGTCACTTATATGAGCTTTATAACTAAAATGATATACAAATACTCCGACACGTTTAGATGGAACTTGGCCAAACAGTACACTTACACGTGTAGATGGAACTTGACCCAACAGTACACTTACACGTGTAGATGGAACTTGACCCAACAGTACACTTACACGTGTAGATGGAACTTGACCAAACAATACACTTACACGTGTAGATGGAACTTGACCAAACTGTACACTTACACGTGTAGATGGAACTTGACCAAACAGTACACTTACACGTGTAGATGGAACTTGACCAAACAGTACACTTACACGTGTAGATGGAACTTGACCAAACTTAGTACACATACACTATATTATCCATATTCAAATACCGAAGGGCACTGAACTCATAATATCCATTCCTAGGGGGCCGGGCGCACCATTTCATCTTTCCTTATATAAGCTATATATAAATTATAAATAGGCTTAGGTAGGTCCCTAGATGGAACGGGGTTCCATAGAGAACAGTATACTAACGGGATCTGTAGGTCACCGGGATCAGGGTCCTAATGCAATCCCGGGCCACGCCGGGTATATCGGCTAGTATATATATAAAAGTGAAAATTTGTTTGTGGGTTTGTTTGTTTGTTTGTGGGTCTGTTCCACAAAGGCTTTTACACGGATTGATGGATCTTGACCAAACTTGGCACATGTATCCATCAATATCCAGAAGGAACTCTTAAGGGGTTGAGAACTTTTAATTACATTTCGTGTGGGGCCGGGGGCCTCGAATTCGTTTTTGTCTTATATGAGCTATATAAAAAAATTACAAAGAAATACTTCTACGTGAATGGATGGACATCGATCACACTTAGTACACGTACACTTGATTATCCATATTCAAATACCGAAGGGTACTGAACTCATAATATCCATTCTTCTGGGGCCGTGGGCCCCATTTCGTTTTTCCTTATATGAACTATATAAATATAGATGGGCTTAATACTCCTACATGAATGGATGGATCTTGACCAAACTTAGTACACATACACTTGATTATCCATACTCAAATACAAAAGGGTACTGAACTCATAATATCCATTCCTCTGGGGCCGGGGGCCCCATTTTATTTTTCCTTATATAAGCTATATAAATATTAGTAAGCTTCAACAACACTATAGGTTTTATGTTAATTGATGGATATAGGCCAAGGGTGGTAGCAATGCACTTCACTGTCCGTACTGAAATATCGGTGGATTTAAAACTAATGATATCCAATCTAGAATTTTCCAGAAAGTTATATAACTTTAAAACGCTATATCTCTGGTATTATTCAATAGATTTTAATGGGACAAATTTAAAATTGTAACTTCATAACTTACCTGAATGATTATTTTAGGGCCCATCTCAGGCAAAA
Source organism: Omphiscola glabra (assembly GCA_964017045.1). NCBI lineage: Eukaryota > Metazoa > Mollusca > Gastropoda > Lymnaeidae > Omphiscola > Omphiscola glabra. The sequence continues at coordinate 25,065,097 of OZ024807.1, read as the reverse complement.
CTAATTCGTTACAATTATGGAATGGGCCCCCGGCGCCCCTCTTTTAACTTAAATGTACTATAGTTATAGAAATTCATTTAGTCGTATAATTTTTCGTATTCGAAGAATAATTATTACTAATAAAAGACTGTTTTTACACAATTCGGGGAGGAAAATACATTTAATCTAGAATGTTCCAGAAAGTTCTATAGGTCAATAGGCTTAGATAACACTTTAGTTTTTTTGTGAATTAATGGATATAGGCCTAACGTGGTATCAATACACTTAATTGTCCGTATTGAGATATCAGTGGATTTAAAACTAAGAATATCCAATCTAGAATTTTCATAACTATGGAGCATGTGGGTTTTCAGGTGGTCTTAGTCGACCCCTGGAAAAGGGTCTTGCGACCCCCAAGGGGGTCGGGACCCACAGATTGAGAACCACTGTCTTAAGACAACAAGCTTAATAAAAAAATCACAAGATGCTCGTTTTTTAAGGATCCTGCTTTATGTATTTTATAATTTGTGACCCCCCTGGACCCCAGACATGTGACACTTCATAACATATTTATAAAATTCGATTCTATATTGATTTAAATCAATGGGTATGTTTTTTTTGTTACATTGTACATGTTCATTTCTATCACATAAACATATACATATTTTTAACCACGCCAAAAGTTTTCAAATTATAAGAATTTAAACAGAAGAAATCAAAAGTGTCTCTCTAGCGTAGAAATCAGTCATAAACGAACTCAATTATCGACAATAACGAGTTAATTAGTTACCATATAAATTTGGTAATCGGTAAAAGGAGTACACTGGCAAATCCATACAGACTTTGGAAATAACTAATTTGCACATCTTTCGGTCCTAACTTTAAGATATATTATATCCTTGATCGAGTTGATCTTAGGTATCTGTAATAAAATATTAGGGAAATATCCAGTTTTATAAATGTTTTACAACAGCATTTTCTTTAATTTTTCTTCTAATATGTTTCGTTTGTGTGATATTCAATAGTATATATATATATATTTTTTTTTTAAAAATGTCAATCATTATAAAAAAAATATCTTCCCACATAAAATCCATCAAATATGTCACCGTCCTAAAAATGCCCTATCAACCGAAGCACCAAGGACGGCAGCACATGAAAACTGCACCAAACTAGCGATGGATCTAATCGAAAAAAAAACATTTTAAAATATAACAAAACAAAGCATCCCTTATAATGTACTTTGTCCCCAAGGGACCACGTGATCTCCCTCGACACGCGTCGGCTCCTGATTAGAAAACGTCATCACGCCATTTGAAGGAATCTCCAAACCAAATTGCTATTTGGTTTCCTAGACGCCATATTGTTGGCGGTGACGCCGCTTCAGATCTCGACTTCCCGTTTGAGTTTGTCTCGTCTCAAAGGAGACCCAATATTGTTTCTGACCACATTACGGATCTAGGCGTATCGTCTTTTTTTTCTTTTTCTTCTGTCGCAGACTAGTCATACAGACACCAGACTAATTTGGATATCAAAAGAAACTAGACAACTTGGATAGTTTTGTGCATGTAGTTGAGAAAATCCCGTATGTATGTATGTATGTATGTATGTATGTATGTATGTATGTATGTATGTATGTATGCATGTATGCGTGTATGTATGTATGTATGTATGTATGTATGTATATATGTATATATGTATTTATGTATGCATGTATATATGTATGTATGCATGTATGTATGCATGTATGTATGTATGTATGTATGTATGTATGCATGCATGCATGTATGTATGCATGTATGTATGTATGCATGCATGTATGTATGTATGCATGTATGTATGTATGTATGTATGTATGTATGTATGTATGTATGTATGCATGTATGTATGTATGTATGCATGTATGTATGTATGTATGTATATATGTGTGTATGCATGTATATGTAGGAAAGTATGAATCTATGTATTTTTGAATGCATGAATGAATTTACATCAATGAATTAGCGTTTCCCAAGAAAACCAAACCGATTATTGCGACCAGATTCGACATGATCATACTTCCAGACCTAAAGCTTATACCTTGAAAAATGGGTCAACATTAATGTATCCTTTAGGCTGTATTTTTTTAAAGTAAACAATATAGAAAAGCGATACAATTATATTGCTTTATTTTTAATTCGTCTTGGCGATGCCACTCTATAAAAAAACAGGGACGCACAAGAAATTACATTTTTTTGTTGTATGCGTAATTTTGTAACACTATAGTTAGAACATTGCGTTTTAAAAGTATAATACTCATTTCGTATTCGGTGCGCCTGAAAGGTACATTAAAATAAATTTTAAAACATTCTAGTAGCATCATATTCAAAACAATTTAATACTTGTTCGATTTCTTCTTCGAAAATAAGTAGCACTTACGCGGGAAAAGTCGGTGAATATTTTACAATACTGTTGAAGATTTTGCTTTGAGAAAAGCGTTGCAAATGTGTATCTAGGTGGTAAAGTGGAGAATATTTACGATATCATTTTACCATGATTGTTTTCCACAGGCTTTCTTTTCCCATAGCTTGAAATAAATTTAAGGATTGAAACCGGACCTATGAATGAAACCGGACTTATGATTGAAACATGATATATTATTGACACCAGATATGTGATTGAAACCGGACCTATGCTTGAAATCGGACCTATGCTTGAAATCCGACCTATGATTGACAAAGGAACAGAAGGAACAGCTTAGCAAGCGGACGAATTCGAAACGACCCTTCAAACCCATTATTAACAATGTTAATTATTTTATTAACTGAGCCGTTTATAAGATAAATAAATACACGGAGGCTTATGTACAATATAGGAGTATACTTGACTTATTGACTTATTGGTTGTAGATCAAGCTTGAAAACCCAATGTTCAGAATCCCTTTTATGATACAATTGTATTTTAAAATAACAATATCCTCTTTTTAAGGCCTATGGCCCCAGCAGATTAAAAAAAAATCATTTTAAAACGACGTATCTACAGCAATACAGTTTTAATGATTTAATCTTTTCGATGCAAGGGATCCCAAAAGTAACACTTGGAAAGGGCAAACGTAATACGATTTTAATTTGATAATTTTGAAACTTTAACTGGTTTATGTGTTTGAAGTAGTTTAAAGAGCCCTTACCTTATGAACAGCAGAAGTGGCACCCTAATGGAAAAGGTTCACTGCCTTATTAAAGAGAAAATGGCCGCAACTTTGTTTCCGGCTGAAAATACGTTTATTTTTAACGTGATACCTTTTAAAAGTTAGATTATTATTAAATTTATGTTTTATTACGTGGCCAAGATTAAATATGGACCCTTGAACCCCCAATAAAATGTATACACGAGATTATCCATAGCATACAATCTTTTATTTGTTTCTTTTTTTTAAGAAGTGTTTTTGACCTCACCTGTAAGCCATTAGATGCAGACATCGGGTATAATTGCTACTATAACAATGAGCGAACCTCATTCGCAGCTGCATACTACATATGTAACAATTTGTTATAAGGAAAGACCATTTATTATGTATTCGAAAAGAATCTGTAAATTACATTGCTATTTGTTCAACAGAAAACGATTTTTGTTTGTACATATCACATTTCGACATTACCTATTTAGATAATTTTGTGACGGACAATTCTTTTTATTTACCTTTTTTTTTCATTTAATTTTACGTGATTACCCAAATAACATTTTAAAATTGTGATTAAAAAAAAAAAAACAATATTAGCAATACTGATATGATTCCAGCATCACGTGGTTTAAAAAAAATGTCCTGTTATTAGTACTGAAGTATAATCCCTCCTAATGATATTGGGTTTCATTTCAAACTGTGGTTTATGCATGAAAATTATCTGGAATCACTGCTCTGTACTGCATCGGTAATGTCGTCTGTGTGTGTATTTCTTTACACTACCACACTGGTCTGTACTGCATCGGTAACGTCGTCTGCTTGTGTATTTTGTTACACCCCGACACTAGGCGTTACTGCATCGGTAACGTAGTCTGCCTGTGTCTATAACAAGGTTTAATTGAATGTGTCTGTGTTTAGTCTTTACGAGAACAATTAACGTTGATCTTCAACTAATTCCTTGTAACACTGTATAATGTCAGCCTCTGTTTGTCTTCGACAAATGTCTTGCCACGTAAAGGTTCCTTTTAAATGGGGGGAGGGGGGATAAGACAAAATAACGTGCGGGAGGAGCTAGGAGTGGTGTACGATGATAGGCCTTAATCTGATTTGTTATTTCTAACTTACTGAAACTCAATTTTCAATAAAACATAAATTTTATTTATTTTAATAAATGTTATATTATTTTACACCACATTTATTTTGATGATTGATTAGTTAATTTGTAATGACTGCCAACCACGCAATTCTGACTTTAAAAAAAAACACACAAACAAAACAAAAGATTTTAAAAAAGTTAAAAACACACAAACCCCTCCCCCCAAAAAAACAACAACAAAAAAAAACAAAAAAACAAACACAAAGACAAAAAAACAAAAAAATGCAAGCAAAAAACAAAAATAAGTCGCTTCAATTTTATTGAAAAAGGTCTTAGAAGAATTCAGAAAATGATAGCGATATGTTGTACCAGCATTGATTCATTCAGCAAGACAATGCAAATGACAATGAGGCAGCAAAATGTCAAATTAAACAGCTTAACACGTGGAAGTAGGCCTACTTATAGACTTAACTCTCAGGATGGTGCAGTAGAAATGTTGCTATGAAAACTTGACCCAAAAAAGCGGTCTTAGCAATGGTACCAGAATGGTTGTCAAACAAATGATGATACAGGTCACTGACTGTGAAATCCTGACCGGATTTTTAAATGTACCAGGATATGATTGTATTCTAAGAGTTTTATCCTGTATTCATTGAGTGTGAAATTCGATTTATATTAAGACAAAAACAATGTACGTTGCAACTCTCTTTTGCTATGGCCACCAACAAAATGGAAGGACAAACAATGAATTCAGTTGGCATATATTTGCCACTTCCAGTATTCAATCCAAGAAAACTTTGTGTTGCATTTTCAAGAACAAAACCATTTCAGCAAGTCAACGTAAAAGTCTTAGGAACTGATCAAGAAGGCAACTTAAACAAAGACCATAGAGTTTACACACACACAATCGGTAATGTATTATTCAAAGTACTTTTGTGAGGTGACTTCGTGTTAAGTATTGGAGTAAGAAGGCTGATGTTATAATTGTTTATAATGATAATAATAATGATAATAATAATGATGATAATAACGATAATAATATTGATAATAATAATTATAATAATAATGATAATAATAATGATAATGATATGGATGTCACCAGGAAAACGGTTGTTGACATTTTATTTTCCAATAACATAATATTCTTTGCAAAACGTTTATGAGGTCACGACCTGACCATAGTTATATCGATTCTACAATAAGTAGAATTTGCAAAGGGAAGGGTAGTGGGAGAAACGTCAAGGTCATGAAATCAGAGATAATGTGTGTGTTTTGATTTTGGGACAAACGAGGCTAGTGAGCGAATGTGAACGATTGTCATGTCACGAGTGCATGGGATTTTGGGGATGATGAAAGGCGAGGTAATCTTTTGAGGGGTTGGGGGGTGGACTGTATTACGTTTACGGACGCGAGGGTGAACTAAAGAGGGGTCAGGGAGATAACTTTGAGATTTGAGAGGTGCAGCTTAGATTTGTTCTCAAATGGATTGACTGCTTTTGGAATCTGATCATTTATTGCAAGCCTGTGGAAATCTGGTTCTCTGCATGGCAATTACACTGGTGACATTATCCTACTATCAAAAGAATCAATTAATTTTATAGCATCTATAATAAAGTAGTTTTAGTGTACATTGGACATTGTGTTATTTATCAGAGAAAGAGCGAGAGAGAGAGAGGGAGGCTGTCATTTTGAGTTGGAATAATCAACCAGTCGAATAATAGACAGGCATCAGAAGACCTAGAGAACGAGGATATTCTGGCATGCAAAAGAATATTTGACACTTATGAATTGAAGAATGTACACCTTATGACTTGAAGGATGTACAACTTATGACTTGAAGGATGTACAACTTATGGCATGAAGGATGTACACCTTATGACTTAAAGGATGTAAAATTTATTACTTGAAGAATGTACAACTTATGGCATGAAGGATGCACATCTTATAGCATGTCGTAAACGGTAATAGAAATCCAAAATTCAGACTCGCCATTCAGGCCATGCAAGGAACTCGATGCCCAACTCTTGAATAACACACCACATTTCCATTACTTCATCGCCATTGGAAAGAAAAAAAAGAAAAAGCAAATGCTGGTTTTTCACTGAGATAAAAAAAATGGATCATATACTCTGAATAGACTCTGGTTCTTTTAGTTAACTGTTCTTAAAATTTCAATTCACATTTTAATAACGTCTATTCACTCCTTCGACAGCTTCGCTGCTCCGCAGACGCGCGTATTCTTTCTGTCCCCAAGACTCGCACAAAAACATACGGTGAAAGATCTTTCTCTTTCCGTGCCCCCAAACAATGGAATTCTCTTCCACTACACATTCGCAATATACCGACCATCACAGCATTCAAAACTGCACTCAAAACACATCTCTGTAAAATCTACGATCCTGACTGATTCCCCCCTAGATAGACGATATTACCATGGCTTGACATTTAAAACGACATGGAATGGTTGGGCGAATACACATTTGTTTTGTTTTATTTAATTACTTTATGTTAATTTTTAAGTTCATGATTATGTTTGTTAAATTTCTGGTGAGCCCAGAAGTTGGGCACTACGCTATAAAAAAAAAACTTCTTTTAATAATAATAATGTTCGACTTTGACTAAATACACATACCACTACTAGCTAAAACTCAGTTGTAATAAATCGAATATTAACAAATTTAAAAGGAGAAAAAAAAATGAAACGGCCCACATATAGAATCCAGCAGGTTAGTATTCAAAACTTGGGTCATGAGTTTAAAATTATGTAAATGACCAATGGTGACATAGAAAACTATGGCGGTCTCCACTGAATAGCGCCTTCTATTGGTCAAGAAAAACTAGAGCCGGATCATTAATACAAACGGAATGAAGAAATTGAAAATAATTATGTTCTATAGAGAATCGCACGACTAGAACATATAAAAAAAAGAAGTAAAAAGGAACATCGTTAATTCGTGCTGCCGTGATAGCAACATTATAAAGATGGCCTCAGTATTTTCTTACACATGTTCATGTGTGGATTCAAAAATTAGGGTAAAAGATGATGAGGATGGAGTCAAAAGACAAATAAATCTTAATTGTTTTCTATTTATGTTTCCTCAATCCAGAGAGATTTTTATATAAGAAAATAATACAAAACTAAAAACATACACACATTGCAGACCCTAACAATTTTGGGGCCCTATGCGAAACGGATTATTCGTGGCCCATTCAGGGTACAGGATAAGGATAATAAGTGAAAATTAAGATTTTGTATTAGAAAATAAATTTGGGGCGGGGCCTATGAAAGTGCGGGGCCCACTGCGGCCGCATAGGTTGCAGTGGCCTAAGGCCATCCCTTCATACACACCACACATTTTAGAGAAAATTGTAGAATTTAAAAAAGAAAAATAGAAAATGATGATTTTAAATTTGAACTAATTTTTTTCACCCTTGAAATCGCATCATAACATTGGTTGGAAAACTCCGAGTCGCGAGCCGCGGGCAGCCCTTTCAGAAAATAGAATCAGCTTTTAAAAAAATAAAAAAATCTATATATCTATTTAACAATCAACCCTGCCTGGGGTATCCTAATTTATTTTCTTAGCAGAAGTAATGCGTTCCTTCCCCCCCTTCCACCCCACCCCCAAAACAACAACAATTGCTAGCCTCATTCTTATCTGAAGGTATCTGTAATTGGTTCTGATTTCCTCTTTTAAATGTCTACTTATTGTTTCCAAAACGTTCTTATACATGCTTTACAACTTTAAGTTCAACCGTGGTTTTATTGAGGCTTCTTCTTCTTCTTTTTCGTCTCATCTAAATCACGGCACCACAGCAAGAGTGAATTCATGAGTTTAGTCGGCCATAATTTGTACTGCTGTGTTTCGTTACAATTAATACGTTTTCCCAATTAAAAGAATCAAGGGTCTCCAAAAGGGGGTGGGCACTCTGGCGGAAAATACGCCTGGGAAATGAATGGATTAAATAGGTGGTTTCCCTTTACTTTAGCCAAGACTTTTGGACCCACCTCCTTATTGGTTCGTTATTGGCTTTGAAAAGTCTCTTCCTCAAACCGGAAGCCCAACACAACAAGGAAACAGGAACCGTTATACTTAATTGGGTCTTCTCCTGCCTTGATCTCCTCGTATCAGCATACATAACCGAATTAGAATCCAAGCTGATTTGTTTTTAAACCAAAAACCTAACAGTTCAAACTATGTTAATTCGTTAATGGATATAAGTCTTACTCGTACAAAAAATAACGTTTTGACTTTAAGATCTAAAAAAAAAAAAACATTGTTTTTTGGAAACACGTTTTTCAAAAGATATTTACTTGATTTAAATCTTAATATTTAATACCAACATCCTTATTCTGTAAGTTGTTGTTCGCTTTTAAACATGTTTGAAAATGGCGGTCTTTCTTCATCCAGCTGTCTCAATCCACCAATAATGCTGCTGATTTTTCAAAAAATTATTATCACCTTCTTTGATATCACGTGCGAAAATATTTATTTTTATTTATTTAAGTCTACCTTAAGCCTTTCTCCCATGCACGGACACATAATAATGAATCCAGCCCTATGCACGGACACATAATAATGATTCCAGCCCCACGCACGGACACATAATAATGATTCGAGCCCCACGCACGGACACAAAATAACGATTTCATTCCCACGCACGAACACATAATAATGATTCCAGCCCCACGCACAGACACATAATAATGAATCCAGCCACATGCACGGACACATAATAATGATTCCAGCCCCACGCACGGACACATAATAATGATTCCAGCCCCACGGATGGACACATAATAATGAATCCAGCCACATGCACGGACACATAATAATTATTCCAGCCCCACGCACGGACACATAATAATGATTCCAGCCCCACGGATGGACACATAATAATGATTCCAGTCCCACGCACGGAACATAATAATGATTCCAGCCCCACGGATGGACACATAATAATGATTCCAGCCCCACGGATGGACACATAATAATGATTCCAGCCCCACGGATGGACACATAATAATGATTCCAGCCCCACGCACGGAACATAATAATGATTCCAGCCCCACGGATGGACACATAATAATGATTCCAGCCCCACGCAGGGAACATAATAATGATTCCAGCACCACGGATGGACACATAATAATGATTCCAGTCCCACGGATGGACACATAATAATGATTCCAGCCCCATGCACGGACACATAATAATGATTCCAGCCCCATGCTCAAACACATAATAATGATTTCAGCCCCATGCACGGGGCACATAATAATGATTCCAGCCCCATGCACAAACACATAATAATGAATACAGCCCCATGCACTTTCACATAATAATGATTCCAGCCTCATGCACGGACACATAATAATGATTCCAGCCCCATGCAAGGGCACATAATAATGATTCCAGCCCCATGCACGGGCACATAATAATGATTCCAGCCCCATGCAAGGGCACATAATAATGATTCCAGCCCCATGCACGGACACATAATAATGATTCCAGCCCCATGCAAGGGCACATAATAATGATTCCAGCCCCATGCACGGGCACATAATAATGATTCCAATATATTGTTTATTTGAATTCACGGGGTGGAGTGAAAATTGTGTTTCATGGGTCAATAGTATTTCCACGTTAACAAAAAAAAAATTAAAAAAAAAAAAAAAAAATTTAAATGTTAAAAATGAACTTGACTATTACCATGATAAGTAAAGTTCACTTTTAACTCTTTCTAAACTTTAATTAGCATATACAAATTTAAATGTTCGATGTACGAATTACAAATTTGTTAACTTCTTTTTTTTTTTTTCTTCCATTTTTTTAGGGTAATGTTTTTCCACCTATGTCTCTTTCTCAAACGAGGCGCTCCTAAGACGTGTTAATTTTATGAATAAAAAAACAACACTTTAAAAACGGATTATTACGTTTAAATTGTAATTTATGTATTACTAGATATAGCCCGCCAAACAATGGCGACAGCAATGAGTGAACTTCCCATCTACTAAATTTACTTGACAAAACATGAACTCAAATAACGCACATTTAAGAAACCCAATTTTTGCTACACTTTACCGGGTAACGGGAATTTGATTGAAATAAATTTTTTCGCACAGAAAATTGATGGACGGAAATTTGATCGAACGGAAATTTGGTCGAATCTTTTATTCAGTTCACACGTTACAACTTTCGTCAATTTCTTTTTGAACGCACTATACTATACAGTAAAACAAAATAATGCGCTCAAAAAGAAATTTGACGCAAATATTTAACGTGTAAACTAAAAAAAAACATTCGACCAAATGTCCGTTCGATAAAATTTTCGTCGATCAAATTTCCGTCGATGAAATTTCTTTCGATCAAATTTCCGGATACGCCATTTACCCCATGATACGTCAATGCACACTTTTTATTTTACGCCCATGAACTATATAAATATATACTGATGTGCCTGCTACTTTTAAACCGAATGTTATTTACATCATTCTTAAAAGTTGAGACGATTTCCTTTTCGGAAAATAAAACATTAAGCAACAAATGCTGTTGCGTCATTAAAAAAAAAAATCATTTGGCGTAGTTATTCGGAATTATATTTTGCGCGCTATTGAACTCATTATTGAACCATATTTTCTTTTAAAAAATAATTTATACTATAACCTCAATACCAAAATACGCTGAATAGGAAGCAGCCAGAAAGGGAAGCAGTCCACGGGTCACACCAGAAGTGTAATATAAATAAGAAATTGTTTATCATTAATTTTAGTACTGAATTTTTGGGGTTATGTTTTTAATTAATGTTTTTTTCTGGTGTTTTTGCTGATCTTTTTGGCTGATGTCTTTGGCTGATCTCTTTGGCTGATCTGTTTTGCAGATCTCTTTGGCTGATCTCTTTTGCACATCTCTTTGGCTGATCTCTTTTGCACATCTCTTTGGCTGATCTCTTTTGCACATCTCTTTGGCTGATCTCTTTTGCACATCTCTTTGGCTGATCTCTTTTGCACATCTCTTTGGCTGATCTCTTTTGCACATCTCTTTGGCTGATCTCTTTTGCACATCTCTTTGGCTGATCTCTTTGTTTATGCTTTTAGCAGATTTTTTTGATGATATTTTGGGCCCCATATTTCATTGTTTCATAATGCCTGTATTAAAAATAGCTGGCATAGTCACCAACGTTTTAATACAGCAACTGAGTTCTCCGTGTTCCCGTCATCGTCAATAGACATCTCCATTAGATGTCAATCACGCGTACTCCTATGACTTTATTTTTATCTGCTAACCATCAAATCCATCCCCCGCCTTTGTCTTTTTCTGTGATATTACCGACTGGCAGATCACTTAATGTTCAATTGCTTGTCTTCGTATTCTATTTATAGCATCTTTCCCACACCCCCACCACCAATTGCTGCCCCCACCACCCGTCTCACCGCTGGGAGTACATGCTCCTCTCACCATCGGAGGACCAATACATTTGGTAGGGCAAGCGTCTACGTTTCATGAATAAAATTGATTGTCATGGGCAGACAGTAGCGGTAAGCCACATTGGCCCTTCTTTGACAGGCCAATTACCTCCCTTTAAACCTTACATGGGCCCTTAAGTCTGCAGTTGACATTTTGAGTGGACCAGCGTTCCTTCCCTCACTCTTCTTTTAAATTTTAGTCCCCCCTGGGCATGCGAATTGATGGTATACCGTGAGATGGTAAGGACCATCTAGCAAAGAAATATAGGAAAGGGAGAGAGAAGAAAATGAAACACACGGTGTTGGTCTGCTAAAATAAAACTGGGGAAGTGTTTGGAAAGAGGTTTGGACAGTGGGCTGGAAAGATGTTAGCCAAATGTTTGGAAAGAGGGTTGGAAAGAGGGTTGGAAAGAGGGTTGGAAAGAGGGCTGGAAAGAGGGTTGGAAAAAAGGGTTGGAAAGAGGGTTGGAAAGAGGGTTGGAAAGAGGGTTGGAAAGAGGGCTGGAAAGAGGGTTGGAAAAAGGGTTGGAAAGAGGGTTGGAAAGAGGGTTGGAAAGAGGGTTGGAAAGAGGGATGGAAAGAGGGTTTGAAAGAGGGCTGGAAAGAGGGTTGGAAAGAGGGTTGGAAAGAGGGCTGGAAAGAGGGTTGGAAAGAGGGTTGGAAAGAGGGTTGGAAAGAGGGCTGGAAAGAGGGTTGGAAAGAGGGTTGGAAAGAGGGTTGGAAAGAGGGTTGGAAAGAGGGTTGGAAAGAGGGCTGGAAAGAGGGTTGGAAAGAGGGTTGGAAAGAGGGTTGGAAAGAGGGTTTGAAAGAGGGTTGGAAATAGGGTTGGAAAGAGGGTTGGAAAGAGGGCTGGAAAGAGGGCTGGAAAGAGGGTTGGAAAGAGGTTTGGAAAGAGGTTTGGAAAGAGGGTTGGAAAGAGGTTTGGAAAGAGATTAGGAAAGAGGGTTGGAAAGAGGGATGGAAAGAGGTATTGATGAGATTAGAGTTTTGAGGTTGCATTGTTCAAAGTTTGTTGTGTCTGTCTGTCTGTCTCTGCGTGAATGTGTTTATTTTATTAAATTACAATTTTATTTTAAGGATACTATTAAAAAATAAATGGAAATATTTAAGCATTTTTCACACTTTAAATAGTATTAAGACATGGATCACTTGATCATTTACGAACATATTTGAATCTTTAAAAATTGTTATCATGTATATGCTGTGATGTATATGATGTGATGTATATGATGTGATGTATATGATGTGATGTATATGCTGTGATGTATATGCTTTGATGTATATGCTGTTATGTATATGCTGTTATGTATATGCTTTGATGTATATGGTGTGATGTATATGATGTGATGTATATGCTTTGATGTATATGAATTGGTTAATAATGAGCATGCTTAACTATCCTTGTTAGTAGAACCACAACTATTGATAAAGGTGTGATATTACAATTAGAGTTAATGAAGGATTTTCATATGTATCAGCCTTGGCATGAATAATTTCAAATGTGATTTGAGCTCAAAACTATATATTAAGTTTCGGAATTAATCAGAGGAAGATAGATATCTCCTTGAACCTCCCACCCCACAAACCGTGTTTATATTTAAACAACGGGTAATAAATACATCTATTATAATCTGTCAAACAGACCTGGAGCATTAAATATATACATATATAAAGATGTGGTTTTGTTGCGTTCCATTTTTTTTAGGTTTTACCTTAACGTGTTTTACTCGGTTCCTATAAATAAATAAATACATAAATACAATAATAAATATTTATATATATATATATATATATATATATATATATATATATTTGATGCCGAAAAAGAACAATGTCTCTTGCAGAAAAGGTCCTTTCTCAACCATTAAATATCCTTACCATCAAGATATCGCTCCATCATTGTGCTCACCTTCTCTGCACACATGCCGCCCCTCCCCTCCCCCACACCAACCTACCTCCCATTGAAGGGTGGCCCACGATCTAATTTCAATTTCATTTGAGTACCAGCCCTCAGCCCAACATTTCAGGATCCAGAGCTGTGTGGGCTCCCATTCAAGGAAACCACACTCCAGAGGTTCAAACAAGCAGAACTTTGGATTACATTTAGCGATGTTGAACTTTATCTTACAGTGTAATCAAATATACATCAGGTACTAGTTCCAAATACCGAAATTCAGGCATTACACACCAATCATTTTCTGCTTTGCATTTGGTGTGTAATGCCTGAATTTGAAAATATTCAAATACACTTAAATTTGAATGAATGTTTTCAATGAACATTTTATATTTTGTCGGTAGCACAAACTTACCAAGTTCAACTGGACTTAATCAAGCAGCGATCATTATTTTTCGTTTCAGATTTGATGTGAAGTGTGTGATCTTAATTTTTCAAGCATGTGAGGTCGATGCACGTTTTGTAACTGTGACAGGTCTGGTGTAAGAAATCTACAAACATACAGCAAAACATGTACAAGTACAAAAGCAGAAAGTGAGCGTAAAATTTCGGTTCTTTTGTTGGCTTCAATCTTATACAATGTTTGAATAAAATGACACAATTATTGCACAATAATCTAGAGTCAGCAATTCTCAGTTGGCGAGACTGTCTCTTTGAGAAGATTCCATCTTTCTAATCTTTCACTCTAGCCTGAACTCATCGTTTATACCACGCCTTGTAGGTCAAAAACTATTCGACCACGCCTACTTCTAGATTTCCATATTTATCGTCGAACATTCCAGATAATAGAAAATATTGTTATTATTTTCTTTTAAATTAGAAATAAAAAATGCTAGCTAGTTGTGTATATTTTCTTAAATCTGATTTGTCGGTCCTAAGCACAAGAGATTCAGACAAGAAGCCATTCTCTTCAGCCGTGAGAAAGCTGCTCAAAGGCAACCGTTTCGTTATCAGATTTGTGTCCCGACGGAAAAACTTCTTGGGCGGTTTCGGGGGGGGGGGGGGGGGATGTGGTGACACCATACCATTTCCTTCGGAGTGAAAGCAAATCTGCCCAAACCCTCTGGGAGAGTCGACTGCGAACGCTTTAAAGGACAGGGAGGAGGGGAGGACCGTGCGTGCCCCCGCATGGTCTGGTGGTGGGGAAACCCGGCGTCTGGTCCGTGTGCAGGTGTGCCGGTGGATGGCATTATTAAAAGCTCGCGCTCGACGGCCCACCGACACCATTTGCCAATGTGACGTTATTTCTTTAAAGATGACTAAAATTAGAAGCACGGTTTGTACTACAGCAAAGATGAAAGTAACGTTTTAAAAGATATTGTGAATTTCATTGTGTTTGATACCCTTACTCCCCATCCCCCACACTTCAATTCATCCTATTAATAATATGCAACTTTTATGCTTACGAAGTTTGATACAGTATATTCAGAGCATTTTGTTTCTCAATCGCTACAGTTGGTCTTTTGACAATACATTAACCTCCAACTCTATATAAAACAAAAAGAATAATACAAAGTAAATTTAAATATATTATAATCTAATGTATTTACTTTCTTTGTAGAAATCCTCCGAGCGCCCGGTTATCCACAAAAATCTAGCCCCCAAGCTCCCCACAAACATCTAGCCCCAAAGCTCTCCATAAACATCTAGCCCCAAAGCTCTCACAAACATCTAGCCCCCAAGCTCTCCACAAACATCTAGCCCCAAAGCTCTCACAAACATCTAGCTCCAAGCTCTCCACAACCATCTAGCCCCCAAACTCTCCACAAATATCTAGCCCCAAAACTCTCCACAAACATCTAGCTTCAAGCTCTCCACAAACATCTAGCCCCCAAGCTCTCCACAAACATCTAGCCCCCAAACTCTCCAGAAACATCTAGCCCCAAGCTCTCCAATAACGTCTAGCCCCCAAGCTCTCCACAAACATCTAGCTCCAAGCTCTCCACAACCATCTAGCTCCAAGCTCTCCACTAACATCTAACCCCCAAACTCTCCACAACCATCTAGCCCCCAAACTCTCCACAAAAATCTAGCCCCCAAACTCTCCACAACCATCTAGCCCCCAAACTCTCCACAACCATCTAACCCCCAAACTCTCCACAACCATCTAGCCCCCAAACTCTCCACACAAATCTAGCCCCCAAACTCTCCACAAACATCTAGCCCCCAAGCTCTCCACAAACATCTAGCCCCCAAACTCTCCACGAATCTGTAGCGCTTAAAACTCTCCACACATCTGTAGCACACAAATCTCCACAAACATGTTGCACACAAATCTCCACAAACATGTAGCACACAAACTCTCTAAATGTTCACCTGCTCCACTATATCACATTTCCCATCTCTCACATTCTCAAAAACTGCACACCCTCCACAAAACCTTATCCTCCTCCACCCGACTCTCACAACCGCTACACAAACCAACATCATCTACCACATAAAGTCAAACGGAACTCCACTAACTCACATCCTCCGACACATCACAACCTCCACCATTCCTCCACCCCTTCCACTAACCCACCTCCTGTTGCCCCGGCAGGAGACAGAGTCTCAAGACCCCCTAATGCTATGATTAAGACGTCCCCTCCAGAGCCGGACATTGGTGGATGGAAGGTGTTTTAGCCGTGACTGAGTTCCGCGCTAATTTGATTTGCGGTCAGTCTAGGAGACATGAGTGGAATCCGCGAGAACATTGCCGCTTTAATCGAAGCAAATCATTCGTTAGGGTAGCTTATTGATTGGTCTCTTCGGTTTGTTTGTTGTTTGGGGGGGGGGGACAGAGTTTGTTTGCAATTTGGCTTCTGGGATTGGGGGGGGGGGGGTGAGGGTGGGAAGCTAGTGGAGAAAACGTTGGGGGTTCAGTAAGTTTGTGTAATATAGGGTTGGTTTGTAGTGATTATGTTAGAGGTTTGCTGGGTTTGTAGTGATGGTGTTAGAGGTTTGCTGGGTTTGTAGTGATGGTGTTAGAGGTTTGCTGGGTTTGTAGTGATGGTGTTAGAGGTTTGCTATGTTTGTAGTGATGGTGTTAGAGGTTTGCTGGGTTTGTAGGGCTTAGTAATAAAATAGTTATGATCACTAATGGAGATGGTTTAAATGGGGTGGTACTTATACTTTGTTCGTAAACAGCCATATATTGTTCTAATGCATTTTAGTTGAAAAAGGGTGGGGGGTCATGTGTGTTGTTGGGGGAGTGAGGAGAAAGGATGGGGAAGAGGGAAGACTGAACGTCGAATAAGGGAATTATTATTATTATTATTTGCCGTTTTCTATAGCGTGGTACTCCAGCCTAGCGCTGGGCTCACCACGATGTACATACAATTTAACAAACAGAATCATGAATTTAAAAATTAACTTACATCAATTTTAAAACAACAAACAAAACAAATGTGTATTCGTCCAACCAATCTATACCAATCTACATGTGAAGCCAGGGACGGTACTCAGCAGCATCGTTTAACGGTTCAGAGGGGGAAATCAGTCAGGTTATTAGAATTTAAAGAGATGTGCTTTGAGGGCAGTTTTGAAGGCCGTGATGGTTGATATATTTCTGATGTGTAGTGGAAGAGAATTATTCCATTGTTTTGGGGCACAGTAAGAGTGGCAACATGAGATGTGCTGAAATTCTTACGATTAGTCACAAGAGAGTTAGGTTGGTTTTTGAAAAATAAAGATGTGGAAAAATTGGGATGAGCTGTACGAAATTGATGAAAGTAGAAAGGAGTTTTAAAATCATACAGAAAGAAATGGGTCAATTCGAAGGTAAAAATACTATCTTGAAAACATGAGGTCACAAAATGAAGTAGAGAACATGTATGATTTTTGAGACAATGTCAATACAAATTGAGTGGATTTAACAATTATATATGCATTATTTGTAATGCATCAAAATGAATTACTCTAAAACACTAAATGATTACCCCTTTCTCCCCACCCACAGTGCCTAGTTTGGAAACAGAACCAAGTAAGGAGATAGACAGAACCAAGTAAGTAGATAGACAGAACCAAGTAAGGAGATAGACAGAACCAAGTAAGGAGATAGAAAACCCGATTAAAAGATAGCAACACTTTAATGGACAAACCAACAGGTGGGAGACACAAAGCTAATTTGAGACACAACAGCTATTTATGAGACATGAAAATGAGTAAGGAGACACACCAACCAACTTGGGGAAACACGACGCAATATGGAAACCCAACCCTGTAAGGAAAGACAACCTAGTTAAGGAGACACATCACCAGTTAGGAGACACACCTAAAAGTTAGAGTACACAGCGCCTAGTTTAGGGAAACTACGTATTTAGAGACACACCACTAAGTTAGGAGACATACCACCAATATAGGATACAGACCACCTAGCCCAGAGACACACCACCTATTTATAGACAAATCGCCACGTTAGGAGACACACCACCTTCACAGAATACACACCACCTAGTTCACTGACACACCGCCTATTTATAGACACACCATCAATTTAGGAGGCACACCAACAAGTAAGGAGACACAAAACCCAGCTAGAAGACACACCACTTTGCTGGAAAAGACAAACCACCAAGTTGTTAGATGCACCACCCACTTTGGAGACACGCCACCAAGGAACGAGGCGCATATCAATCCGTTAACAGACACACCCGTACGTTATGCGAGATCTATGAATGCTTAGCTACGTCAAGTCAATGGGGTGATAGAGGCAAACGTCACTTGTGTACAATCGCAGTCTCTCGGAGGAATGTATACGGCTTTTATTTACTGCCAACCTCTTTATAATATTGGTAAGTATGAGTGGTCGAGTGGTGCAAACAGAATCAAGCCCAAACTTGTCTTAACCCCGGGAGGATGGCATCTCATTTAAGAGACGTCAGCTCATCTAAGAGAAGGCAACTTAAATACGAGAAGGCAACTCATCTAAGAGAAGGCAACTCATCTAAGAGACGGCAACTCATCTACGAGAAGGCAACTCATCTAAGAGAAGGCAACTCATCTTTGAGAAGGCTACTCATCTAAGAGAAGGCAACTCATCTAAGAGAAGGCAACTCATCTACGAGACGGCAACTCATCTACGAGAAGGCAACTCATCTACGAGAAGGCAACTCATCTACGAGAAGGCAACTCATCTAAGAGAAGGCAACTCATCTACGAGAAGGCAACTCATCTACGAGAAGGCAACTCATCTACGAGAAGGCAACTCATCTACGAGAAGGCAACTCATCTAAGAGAAGGCAACTTAAATACGAGAAGGCAACTCATCTAAGAGAAGGCAACTTAAATACGAGAAGGCAACTCATCTAAGAGAAGGCAACTCATCTAAGAGACGGCAACTCATCTACGAGAAAGCAACTCATCTAAGAGAAGGCAACTCATCTTTGAGAAGGCTACTCATCTAAGAGAAGGCAACTCATCTAAGAGAAGGAAACTCTGGAAAAAAAACTGAGTTACATAATACAATGAAAAATTCCGATATCATCCAGATATGGACTCCCCTTGGGTTGTCCGGTTGTGTGTAGACAGGCGATTGGCTGTCTAAGGAACCAGTCCTAACCACCGCCACATTGTGACGGACGGATGCCGTAACAAAATAAAAACAAAACAAAAACGTTATTCGCCCAGTGTTACTATATGAAAGTAACCACACAAAAAAAAACACAAATAAAATCATGACTAACAACATTTTAAAATGTCTTATCACCATCCTCCAAAATTAACACGTAATAGAGTCTTATCACCATCCTGTCAAAACACATGTAATAAACTCATATCACCACTCTTTCAAAACAGCATATAAAATACAATCATATCACCATCCAGTCGAAACAAGACATAATAAAGGCATATCACCATCCTGTCGATTCAAGTTCAAGAGCAAATTGAGATCTTGAAACGTGAAAAGCGGGCGATAACAACAGGAAACTATTTCTCTGCACGCAACTATAATGTCTTACCTCCCTTCTCATATGATACTTAGAAGGAGCACTATTTAACTTTTTAAAATATGTCGTCAGGACTGGGCCAAATGTCTACACCAACAAGATGAATAGCATTCCGGTTAAAAGTTTTTTTTAAAAAATATTGAAGTTTGAATGATGTGATGAAATATAAAAGCTGAACCTAATTAGGTAATTTGTGGTCAGTACTTAAGTGGAAATAAAAAGAAATAGTATGCAATTCTGTACAAAATCCCATTAAAATATATTTAGATTAGACATGTTGTAGTTAAATCAGGCATGTTATATTTATAACATTCTACGCATCCGATGGCAGGACAAGGTGCCTAACACAGAGGTCTTTGAACATTCCAAAATGTGTAGCATATTCTCCGCTCGTAGCAAGAAGCGCCTTCGCTGGTTAGGCCATGTAAGGAGAATGGAGGAAGGCCGTATTCCAAAGATGCTTTTGTATGGAGAGTTGGCAGAAGGGACAAGACTTATTGGACAGCCTCGCCTGAGATATATGGACGTTTGCAAAAAGAGCATGAAGGAAGCGAACATTGAAGTCAACAAATGGGAGATCATTGCCGAAAAACGTTCCAGCTGGCGAACGGCAGTGTACGAAGGAGTGAAAAGGGCAGAAGATGTGCGGAACGAAGCCCTTGTAAGAAAAAGAACAGCACGGAAGGCCAAATTTAACCACATGAAGAGATAAACATATATATTAACCAGGAATCATCATTCTCCTGCGTGAAATGCAGACGAGATTGTCACTCCAGGATTGGCCTAGTGAGCCACTCGTCGAAGTGTAGGTCTACAATATAGCTACTCCATCGTCTCGTGAAGATGGAAGTATGCCATATATATATTTATAAATGGTTCGTTATAGTTATACTACTTGTGTTATGTTTTTAATAGACGTGCAATTTTTATGATAGGCTTGTTATATTTATAATAAGCATGTTTTATTTTTATTTGTCATGGCTTCAAATTCCAACCGTAAGGAAATTATTGTTTTAGTTTAAATTTTGAACTCTCAAAACATATGTTTCTTTCACTGTAAATGTGTTTCCATCACTGCAAATGTGTTTCTATCACTGCAGATGTCCTTCTTTCACTGTTAACGTGTCTGTATCTTTACAAATGTGTTTCCATAACTGTATTTCGAACAGCACGCTAATACTAACATGAGATAGAATTCTGGCACCCACCTTTACAAACGCTATTATCAAATACAAATATCCAAACGCTATATACTACATCCAAGCTCATTAAAAAAAATCCTTTCAGGTATTTATTTCTTAGTCACTTTTTGATTTAGTCAATCCGCTAGCCACATTCGATTTCATGTGCTATTAGTTCAGTCATTGCCCTAGTTTCATTCACTGTACCTGTGCTATTAGCTTAGTCAATGCCCTAGTTTCATTCACTGTACCTGTGCTATTAGCTTAGTCAATGCCCTAGTTTCATTCGCTGTTCCTAGGCTATTACCTTAATGCCCACTTTCATTCGCTGTTGCTAGGCTATTAGTTTAGTTAATGCCCTAGTTTCATTAGCTGTCCCTAGGTTTTAGTTCA
Source organism: Omphiscola glabra (assembly GCA_964017045.1). Lineage (NCBI taxonomy): Eukaryota > Metazoa > Mollusca > Gastropoda > Lymnaeidae > Omphiscola > Omphiscola glabra. The sequence continues at coordinate 25,043,939 of OZ024807.1, read as the reverse complement.
GTCAATGCCCTAATTTCATTCGCTGTTTCTAGACTCTTAGTTAAGCCAATGCCCTGGCACATTCGATTTTCCTAGTCTATGCATATTTCATGCCCGTTTTAAAAAAAAAGAGCTACATTTTTACACTCTGACCATGAGTATAACGCTATAAAAAAATCAAAATCTGATAGACAATAGAGGCTGCCATATCTGTTGTCGCAAGTAATCAATATGGTTGCAGTGTTGAAACAGGATATCAAGGCAGGTCGATTTTATTATGTATTTTGCAGTTTTCTCTAGTGGATTTGGGACAAAAGTCGAAATGTTGCTGCATTAGAGAGACTTATATATGTCCAGTTACTTCCTTTTAATATACAACACAATTAATATTTATATGGAATGTTTTTTTACGCAAGTGGTCTCAGTTATTGCTTTTTGTGTATAACTGTTTATGGATCGCCATCCACATTTATACGTATGTATTGCTTGTTCTTGAACACATTGGTGGTATCGGACATCTTTAAAGCAATTATTATCTTTTAAAATTCGCTTTGTTGTATTCAGTGTTTCAATCTTTGAACATATTGTATACTTTTGTTTTATCAATTGTTTCAATAAGCACACCCTTATGTTGTATTCAGTTTATTCAGCGTGTGTTTTCCGTTTTTTTTTACTGCTCGTTATGAACATGTATCAGATAAAATATTGTCCGTGGTTGTTTGAAAATTGTTAGATTGACCTGTTAACCAAGGAAGGAGCGTCACTTTAGGGTGTTGTAAAAAGAGATTCAGGGTACAGCGACAAGAGGAGAGCTGTGGGTGAGTTTAAGACAACAATCAATGATGCAATGAAGAAATACATACCACATAAGATCACGAAACCGAAGATAAATCAGCCATGGGTCACGGCTGAAATTCGTAGTCTCCTCCCCAGGAGAAACCGCCAATACTGGCGATTGAAGAAAAATGGCTCGGTTGAGCTGAGAGAGGGTGTACTGAGGCTTCTCCGAACCACCCAACGCTTACTACGCAGATCGTATTGGAACTACCTGAAAGGAATCTTCTCAGAGGAAGACACTCCGACCAAGGTTGTCAAGAACAAGCGCTTCTGGAGCGACGAGAAGCACCAAAAAGACCTCTAGACATCTGATCCAAAAGCCCAGGCTGAAATACTCACTCAGCAATTCTGGTCGGTCTTTGATGACGGTAGAGAGTACTCGGAGGAACGACGACGACTATCTAGGCTCTCCTTGATGTACAAGATATATAATGGGCCAGTCCACTGTGATACGGTCTACTTTCATTGCGGCCTCCAAATGTTACGGCCTTGATACTCTCGTTGTCTATGATTCTCATCAGGTCCACACAATGAAACAATTACACTATTAAGTCCACAAATGTTACCGAGTTTTCATAAGTCAATTCTTTATTCACTATGTACAACTGTGTGGTTTCATCAGGAGACACCAATACCTAATCACACAATCAAAGTCTTCCTGTGTGGTTTCATCAGGAGACACCAATACCTAATCACACAATCAAAGTCTTCCTGTGTGGTCTCATCAGGAGACACCAATACCTAATCACACAATCAAAGTCTTCCTGTGTGGTCTCACCAGGAGACACCAATACCTAATCACACAATCAAAGTCTTCCTGTGTGGTCTCACCAGGAGACACCAATACCTAATCACACAATCAAAGTCTTCCTGTGTGGTCTCACCAGGAGACACCAATACCTAATCACACAATCAAAGTCTTCCTGTGTGGTCTCACCAGGAGACACCAATACCTAATCACACAATCAAAGTCTTCCTGTGTGGTCTCACCAGGAGACACCAATACCTAATCACACAATCAAAGTCTTCCTCACACACGTATGGAATAAAGCTCAGCATAACAAAGGACTCTCACGATCTCAACATCTCTGTATTCTCTCTCCGGTCTTCCTATACAAATCTCTTGTCTTCCCTTTAATAAATCTCGTGTCCTCTCTCTCGACAAACTAACACACTGTCCTTTTATACACGCACTTGTTTATTCATAATTCCCCTGTCAGCCAATGACCATTCAGCAATACTAATACAATTCACAACAACTCACGCACCCAAAAAGTATTGACACTAACAACAGTGGTTCTCACATTTAAACTCTCACCATGCATGAACGACTTTCATACCAAAACATCAGGCTAACTAACTCTAGTTCACAACACACTGCTCTGGCATTAGACAGAAACTCGCCCCTCTCCCCCATAGACAGCGACGAGGCCATGACAGGCAGTTCCGGCTCATACCCGTGAGTTAACAGTATAGGAACTACTCATTCCAGCAAAAGACGTTCATGCACTGGAATAAGGTTCCAAATGTAACAGTTGAGGCGACACCACTAGACACAATTGCTTCTGTTGCCTCAGGCCTTCCAAACCCCCAGTTCATGATAACCTCATTAAATAACTCTTGCAACCAGTGAAATATCCTCAACATCAGGCACACACATTGCAAATCCCCTCTACATGCATAGATTGTTTAATTAATTGATCGAACAATGTGACTCCGAACAGTAAATGCATAGCACTATATAACAAAGACTGTAATAATACAAACAATTGAAAATCCTTCACTTCGAAATGAAGAACATAAAGCTTGAATTTGTCAATCACGAAGCAATATATTGATCTAGTAAATGTTTCTAATGTCTAAATCAGGCGATTCAAGTCTGCAAGGCCGTGCGAAAATAGTGTGTGTGGTGTGGAGGGGGGATCAGTCGCATCCCAGCCTTTTAAAGTATATTTATATATGTGCCTGAAGGCCACTTTATAATGCCGTTATCATATATCAATTACTGATGAATCGTGGAGTGTGGAGGTTGCTGAACGGTGGCGGCGCAGCTTTTCCATGCAATCTACTTTCTAGTCTTACTCACTGTCAATACGGCCTCTTAGGAATGACGAAATGATGAAATGGTACATTTATTTTAAAACATTTTTATTACTTATTTAACTAAAATTACTTTCTGATGGCCCTCAATTTTAATATGAGGTAAATCCAGCTCCTGGAAATGGAGAAAATCCATTTGCTTCATACATGACCTCGTTTTTAAAACCACACACACAATCCCGGTTGTCGATTTGTATACACTTGATGACAGACATTTTCTTGTCAGACATTTTCTTGTCAGACATTTTCTTCTCAGATATTTTCTTGTTTACGTTTTCACAACGGTTGTGAAATGTTCCAGTCCTATAAACGTGTGTCTCGGGACAAATTAGATATTATAGCACTTAGATAAAAATTACTGTATTTCTGTTAATATTTATTGATGACTTTTAAGTCCTTTCACAGTGGTAATTCATCAAACAGATATAATAGATTTTAAACAGGTACCGTAAAGAATACCAGGAGCCCACTAGCTTATTAATTTAGACGATAGTATCGAAGGTGAATGACATGTCGCACTGGCAAGTGGTCATAGGTAAGAGGCATTGTCATGTCACACTTGTGAGCGGTCAAAGTAAGTGACAATGACATGTCACATTGGTGAGCGGTCAAAGGAAAATTTCAATGCCATGTCACACTGGTGAGCAGTCAAAGGTAAGTGTCAATGACATGTCACATTGGTGAGAGGTCAAAGGTAAATTTCAATGGCATGTCACACTGGTGAGTGGTCAGAGGTAAGTGTCAATGTCATGTCACACTGGTGAGTGGTCAAAGGTAAGTGTCAATGTCGTGCCACACTGGTGAGTGGTCAAGGGTAAGTGTCAATGTCGTGTCACACTGATAAGCCGTCAAAGGTAAGTGTCAATGACATGTTCACTGATTAGCCGTCAAAGGTGTCTATGACATGTCACACTGATGAGCGGTTAAAGGTAAGTGTCAATGACATGTCACACCTGTGGTCGGTCAAAAGCAATTAATTAACACCAGCTTCTTCAATCGTTAGCTCTCGTCCCAATTCTTTTAAAAGAATGCTTACACGTTCAAAGATAATTGAACTAGATTATATAGTATAAATAAATGTGTATATATGTTTATATTCTTTAAGGAATTTGTGTTTTTTTTTTTTTTTTTTTTGTATTTTCTCACCTCCGACGCCCATAATTAAATTTGTCTTTATAAAGAATTGTCAAAGATCTGATTAAAAGTATATGTTATAAGAGAAACACTTCCAAAATCTTAACCCCCCCCCCCCCAAAAAAAATACCTTACAGAAAAAAATTATAATTTTCGGCAGGTCCTCATTTTATATCTGTAAATACGGTTAGAACTTACTTGTGAGAGATCAGTTGAATGTGGAGGTGTGCCTCACTCCAACTTCTCATATCAAATCCTAAAGATAATACTTGCATGGGACACAGCAGCACCTCCATTTCAAGCAAGTTTTAGAAGGAACACAAATTAAGGGAAAAAAAAACATCAACTTTTCATGGTTTCACACTGACTTCCGGTCGACCGCCCCTGGTTACATGCGTGTCACGTGATCAAAGTCCCCTGGACATTACGGTGTCAGATCAAAGTGGGGTATTTGTAAACGTTTTATGAACCTCAAATTATCGTAGCAGGCGAGTGCAGACAACACTAATCTAGGGAAACGTTATCCTAGATTTTATCACGATATACTGCTTCAAATTCCATGCCCCTTGTTCTCGTGGCAGACAATTGATATGGTTAATATTTCTTGTACAATACAGAGTGTTGGGACTTGGAAGCACCTGGCCAATTTAAAGTTTTGGTTGAAGAAGATTTGTGTCTGAATGGGGAGAAGAATGGCAGAAAGAACATAATATACCATTGACATTGTATCAAGATTAGTTGATAAGTTTGAGAAGTAAAAGTGAAAAAAAAGATTACGTTATAGAAGTTTAGTTTGAATTAAAATTCGTGTTATTTAATTTCACGTATCTTATCATTTTTGTGAAAGGTATCTATTATTGTGAATGTCGATTTTAAAATCTGTCTCACTATTTGAACCCACTCCGTCTCGGGTATTATACGTAACGAAATAGGCCAGTGGCAGTGTCCTTTGATTTTATATCAAAAAAATTGTTTGTTAAAAAGGTACACATACTTGTGTATGGACACTTAATTGTGTATGGACACATAATTGTGTATGGACACATAATTGTGTATGGACACCTAATTGTGTATGGACAACTCATTGTGTATGGACACATAATTGTGTATGGACACATAATTGTGTATGGACACATAATTGTGTATGGACACATAATTGTGTATGGACACATTGCTCATTGCGGAGTATTTGGCACGACTAATGTAAACATTAAAACAATAAATTCACGTCCTAAACTTCACTAACAAGTCATTATAGTTTTAATGGGCCCAAAAATGTATCCCCCTTATTTTCAATACAAAATGAATATTCATATTGCCATATAGTTTTTTTTTTTAATCTTTGAATTAATAGTAAGAATGTGTCTAGTCTACAGATCATCTTACACAGCAACTCAACGTGCATTTATTAATGAAGAGTTACGGGTGTCTTGGGAACAAATTAATGTCGATCATAGGTTAGTGGTATAAAGCTCATTTAATGTATACTCGTATAGTAGTCTAATTTTGATTAATTGGAAACAAATTAAAAAGGTGTTGCTTTTGTACGATCTCCCCAACCCCTAATACAGCTCCCCGACCTTCCCCAATATCCCTTTCCTCACTCAGCCCCCCCTCCTTTAACCCACCCTTCCTACATACCATCACCTTTACGTTCCATAACGTTTTCATTCCATCTGCTCTGTCCCTTGTTCCCATATCCAAACAGATATATTTTTAGCTAAAGGATTGTGCTATTTACACGTATACCTTTAAAACATTAACACCAAAATGAACGGATTATTTTTTTCATTAATAATAACTTGATTTCAAGCGGAATTTGATGATGCTGTAAGGCACTTTTGTGTTTTTTTTTAAATTGTAGCATATGTTGAGGTTTATGTGCATATGTGCGTGTGTGTTATGTGTGTCAATGTGAGCCTTCTATACATTATAATATACGTAAGTGTACACGTTGAATCCTGATATCGCGCTCTGACATAAAAATCCACACAATGAAACGTGATCCTTGGTTGATGTGCACTCAAGCAATTGTTTAATTTACTGACATACGCCCATTTCAGAGTAGGTTTGTGCATGACGCTCACAAGCCAGAATCATCAATAACTGGGTAACTAGAGTGCATGGTCGTCTAAAACAGCCTGAATAAAATGCATCACTTGATTCGCAATAAACATGTGACGTGTGGCGATCAAGAGAAGTACATTACTAAGTGTAATTTAATACAAATACTAGCTGATATCATATGCATCACTAGTTATAGCGTAGGTCGTAAAATATTTATGATAATATTCCTGTAGCAGCTGTGGGGCTATGGCTGACTGAAGTAATTATGTCTTGAAACAATCCATAGTTGTGAATGAAGCAAAAACGACGAATTTGGACTTGAACTCACAGGAGAAGTGCCACAGCGTTATTTTACTTCTTTAGACATATAGCCGACACGTGCCATTACTGCTTAATGAGGAATATTGGAAACATTCTAGATTTAAATGATACAACTCACATGATAAAAAAAAATCACATTTGCTTTCTCATTTTATCAGAAGTAAGGATAATGAATGAAGAATAGCGCTCACGCTGTGAAGGAAATTGCGGAACAAAGTATGTGGAAGCTTGAAATATAAGAAGAACGTTTCGGCTAACAGCCTTCCTCAGCAGACATGACAAATGAAGACACAACAAAAAATGGAAAGCAGTTCAAAATCGTTTGTGTTCGCCATCAACGTTATTTGCCGGAAGATTGGTTTTTGAAAACCAAGATTACAGGAGGTAAAATAATCGATAGATTATCATTACTGTGAAAAATAAGGTTTAATCGTACACACACATTTTGGAAAAGTGTAAAATATTAGAAAGAAAGAGAAAATAAATGCGAAATCTATAGTCACTTGTAGGATTTGGTTGAACATTTCATTTTGATCCATTCGTTTTATGTATCTGTATTAGTTCAAGTAAATTATTTTTAAGATTTTAGATTTTCTGTAGCAAGGAACATATGTTTAAAAAAACTGTAGAAATGGTTTTTAAAAAGACAAACTTATTTAAATTGCTTTGAATAAAATCGCAGCGAATATCAAACGAAAACAAAAATTAATTTAAAAACCTTATGTCGGACTTAACATCTTCGTGTCTCGATTAATTTATACCGGACATATCCATCGCCTTCAGTATGTTCCTTAACATTTTGTTCTTCAATGCCATCAGATCAAATGTTTAAAGGGGATTTTTGTATGTGGCGGTAAACCGGAACTACCCGGGCATAGTACTTTTGTTTTAAAAGAGGCACAAATACCGCCTACTGACTTTTGCGCCCTTATCTGTAGCGCATATACGAAAAAAAATGTCGCATGCTAGGCAATAACACTGACGTCACTGTCACAAACGTCTATGAATATGGGTCGTGAATGTTCAATATCACAAACTAATAAGACTATGGGGTCGTGAATTTTCAATGTCACAAACTAATAAGACTTTGGGGTCGTGAATGTTCAATGTCACAAACTAATAAGACTATGGGGTCGTGTATGTTCAATGTCACAAACTAATATGACTATGGTGTCGTGAATGTTCAATGTCACAAACTAATATGACTATGGGGTCGTGAATGTTCAATGTCACGAACTAATATGACTATGGGGTCGTGAATGTTCAATGTCACAAACTAATATGACTATGGAGTCGTGAATGACATATGTCACAACGTAAGCTCCGACTTAATTATTCATTACATTTTAACAACATGATACTTACCCACCATCGCTAAACTCACCATCTCTTTAAATGATATAGAATATTCAATGTCCTATATTATGCCATATATATATATATATATATATATCACTTCAAATCACTTCACATATCTCAAGTCTAAATATAATCCAAGCCACACGGCATCCATTCAATGACGATAGCCTTTTCTCACGGTAAACCTGACAATGCACGGACGTGGCATCCATTGTGGACGTACGCAGCAATTAGCCATTTCGGTCCGACCGATCAAACAGTAATAAGTTCCCCTCCTCCCCCTCCACGCCACGGTTGTTTCAGCCGGCATTTTGTAAGCCTAGCGGCCACAAACGATTCAGCAAGGGACACAAGCCACGGTTTTATGAGTGCTGGGGCCTGGGTCCGGTTCAAACGGTAAAACAATAGCTTTGTCATTGATGCTCAGCACCGTGACGGACCAGTAATCAATGACCGTACGACGAGAGTTTGTCCTAGCCTCGGGCTGCGGGTGCCCCCTTGTCTTGCACCGAACGAGTTACCGTTGGTCGTGTTTGGTAACGGATTGAAGGGAGTTGACAGATTTGGTACTGACATGAGAAAGACTTGACCAGATTGCGATGGCCATTTTCCGTTCATAGCACTGGAAGAAGGTTTCTAAGACTTCTGCAATTAGATGAATGCCAAAGACCACGTGTTGGAATAAAGTGGCAAACTGTATATAGTTAAAAAGCTAATGAAATTTGAGCTCACGGTCTCCCTGAAACTTTCACAGACCAACAGACACATTTTCACAGACAACAGGCACATTTTCACTGAACAACAGACATATTTTCACAGACCAACAGACACATTTTCACTGTGTATGTGTGTTATCCAACTAAACTACTAGGAACGTATTAGACAAAGGCCGGTTGCAACAAACAGACCCTGCCAGAAGTTTAACCCACAGCCTTAACACCGGCTAAGTCTCATGCAGAATTTATATTCTTTCCCGTCCCACTGGACTCTTGTATCTTCGGCTCACCTGTATGTCCAATTTCTTTTACGTTACAGCTAAGCTTTGATACAATTCACCATTGTTATACTTTTTTCCTTAATGATTCTGACATCTCGACATGTTAATAACACAAATTTCAGCACAATGCATCCATTGATTTTGACGTTCTTATACTCATGACGTCATTAAGTCATGCTAGACCCAAAAGGATACGCTAGCTGGAAACAATGACACCTCTATCAGCAGACAAACCCCCGACGTCATGCAAGACAGCATCCTGCTCATTGCAACCCAACCCGTTCACCACAACACCAGCACCTTAACCTTTCGCAACCAACCATAACCGTGTCTCAATTCAACCAACCATACCTGTTGCTAATTTCAGCCCACTATTTCCGTGCGTCAGTTAAGACCACTATAACCGTGGCTCAATTCAACCAACCATACCTGTTGCTAATTTCAGCCCACTATTTCCGTGCGTCAGTTAAGCCCACCATAACCGTGGCTCAATTCAACCAACCATACCTGTTGCTAATTTCAGCCCACTATTTCCGTGCGTCAGTTAAGCCCACCATAACCGTGGCTCAATTCAACCAACCATACCTGTTGCTAATTTCAGCCCACTATTTCCGTGCGTCAGTTAAGCCCACCATAACCGTGGCTCAGTTCAACCAACCGTACCTGTTGCTAATTTCAGCCCACTATTTCCGTGCGTCTGTTAAGCCCACCATAACCGTGGCTCAATTCAACCAACCATACCTGTTGCTAATTTCAGCCCACTATTTCCGTGCGTCAGTTAAGCCCACCATAACCGTGGCTCAATTCAACCAACCATACCTGTTGCTAATTTCAGCCCACTATTTCCGTGCGTCAGTTAAGCCCACCATAACCGTGGCTCAATTCAACCAACCATACCTGTTGCTAATTTCAGCCCACTATTTCCGTGCGTCTGTTAAGCCCACCATAACCGTGGCTCAATTCAACCAACCATACCTGTTGCTAATTTCAGCCCACTATTTCCGTGCGTCAGTTAAGCCCACCATAACCGTGGCTCAATTCAACCAACCATACCTGTTGCTAATTTCAGCCCACTATTTCCGTTCGTCAGTTAAGCCCACCATAACCGTGGCTCAATTCAACCAACCATACCTGTTGCTAATTTCAGCCCACTATTTCCGTGCGTCAGTTAAGCCCACCATAACCGTGGCTCAATTCAACCAACCATACCTGTTGCTAATTTCAGCCCACTATTTCCGTGCGTCAGTTAAGCCCACCATAACCGTGGCTCAATCCAAGCCTTCAGCCATGAAACGTTCTCATTCACAATCATGAATATTTCAATCGCTCATTTGACTATAGTCTTTGGCCCAGGTCAGGCAAAATATCCCTACACACTATGAACTGTAGCAATGAGCTAGGAACCTACAGGGCTGTTTTGCTTTTAACATCAAGTGCTGGACTTAGGTTACGTCTCAGACATTGTCTGGAAATTAGATTGTAAACGTAGAACTAGAGTCATGCTCAGATAGACAATCCTTTACATTTACATTAACAAAACCCTATACCGACACTCTTTAACAATATTTTTATGAGACAATGCCCTGGAATTAAATGTAAAAACGACATCCTATGTGCTCCGCTAATGGCTAGACATTTGAACAGGGCATTCTAACGGGACATTTCCCGTTATAGTACTTTGTCTTGTAAAAATGGCCAGCCTTTCATAGAAATGCAAATATATAATCTCATTTTATATTTTTGAAATAAATTATTTGCACTAAAAGTGTCCTCAATGCTCGATTCTCATTAGCATGTCTTTACTCTATGCGACAATGACGTCTCTCTGCCGACCGGGTTTTGAAGGCTTTTTTGTGTGGGGAGAGGAGAACGTAACTACGATCTAGCTAGTAGACACAATCTAGCAAGTAGACACAATCTAACAAGTAGATACAATCTAGCAAGTGACACAATCTAACAAGGAAAACCCAATCTAACATGTAGACAAAATCTAGCACATATACACAATCTAACATGTAGACACAATCTAGCAAACATACATAGTTTAGCAAATAGACACAATCTAACATGTAGACAAAATCTAGCAAGTAGACACAATCTAGCAAATAGACTCAATCTAATATAGACCCAATCTAACATGTACACCGAATCTAACATATAGATGCAATCTAACATATAGACCCAACCAAACTGTAGACCAAAATGTAACCTTTTAACAAAAATACATAATAGAATATTGTAGTTGTCCAATTTTATGTCATAATATTGAAATTTGTCTTTTCAGATGTATATCAATATCTTTATTCTTTTAGAATTGCGTGGACGTAGGCCGGGGTGGCTGGGGGGGGGGGGGGTTCTCACATCAAAGACTATATTCGAGGACGGGCAAAAAACTCTAGGTGGGGCTCATTCATGCAAAAGTTTTTGCTTCATCTAAATCCTTTCGGTATTAAGTAATTATATTAAGTAATTATATTAGGAATTAAGTAAAAAAAAACAATTTAAAACAAAAAACATGTCCATGATTATACAGTCTTTGAAAGCATTTACTTCCTGAAGAAGCTGGTTAAAGAAAGTTTGTTTTCTCAAATAATATTCATTTAAGAAAAGTCAGGTTTCAAAGAATTATTCAAGTATAATAAAAAGCATTCACTTGTAAAGGCTTTACTCTGTGTGTGTGATGAAACAATTATTGGTCAGAAATGCAATGATTTGTAAAAGGCAATCTTAAATAGTATAAGGGAGCTAACAGGGACAATTCGCGTCAACGTTTTTTTTTTTAATAATTAGCCTCCCTTCAAAAGATAACATTTGTTATGATTATTTTTACATTTATAATAACTATCATCATTATTATAAGTGGCGTAGCAAGTGGGGTGCGGGGGATGCGGAACAAAATGGGTGAAACTATCGCGATGGGTGACACCAAATGGAAAAATGCTCGGTCTAATCGAATTTCATTATAGGGAAACCGATCACACTTAAATTGTTCACACATGTAAATAGTCCAGAAGCTTGTTTATTTAGAATTCAAGGATGGTGCTTTAAAAATGACGTGACCCTATAAGTAGGTCAGAAAAACATCATTTTTATCACGATGTTAAGCCGATTTAAGTGATTTGTAACAATCGTGATAGGAAGCTAAATATAGGTACGTTCTTAAAAATAAAGCGTTCCATTAATATCAAATACGATGTAGTCAGGCGATTATAAGTAGCCTACCTGAATCGACTCGGTAAAAAATAAAAAAATTTAAAATTCACTTTTTGGTAGTAATTAATAGGTTTTAATAAGCAAAAATTGTGCACACTTTGCTTATATCTTTAATAATTAATTACACTTTTTTTAAACCAAATATGTATCAATATAAAAGAAATACTCAAAAAAATATTATTTTCATTGCTTGATCACTCGAACTGCCCCTTAATATTTGAGGGCGATTTTCATACAGCGCAATCTCTTTTACATACTGTCTGCAATTTCAATCGGTCATGGTCTGGCGAGTCACTCACTTGCCAGAGGTATTCGATCCTATGGCACATGTCTGGCGTGTCACTCACTTGTCAGAAAAGCTCGATCCTATATCACAGGTCTAGCGTGTCACTCAATTGCCAGGGAAGCTCGATCCTATGGCACATGTCTGAGGTGTCACTCCCTTGCCATATGAACTCGATCCTATTGCACAGGTCTCGCGATTCACTCACTTTCAGGAGGAGCTCGATCCTATGTCGCAGTCCTGAGGTGTCACTCACTTGCCAGAGGAGCTCGATCCTATGGCACAGGCCTAAGGAGTCACTCACTTGCCAGAGTAGCTCGATACTATTGCACGGTACTGAGATGTCACGCACTTGCCAGAGTAGCTCGATCCTATAGCACAGTCCTGAGGTGTCACTCACTTGCCAGATGAGCTCGATCCTATGGCACAGTCCTGAGGTGTCACTCACTTGCCAGAGGAGCTCGATCCTATGGCACAGTCTTGAGGTGTCACTCACTTGCCAGAGGAGCTCGATCCTATGGCACAGGCCTGAGGAGTCTCGCACACATTCTTTCCTTTTTTTTAACCAGATTGAAATTTCAACCGATCGGGGCACGCATGACACGCATACCTAATTTTAAAACAGGCGTCACAATGTGTCTACTATATGTGCAACTCTACACAAAATAAACAATCATTTCAATTAGCGTTTCCATCCATGGAAATATCCCTGTGGATTACATTAAATAACTTCAATGACTTCCCTTTGTATTTTTTTTTTCAATATCGCATGGTTGACATCAAATTGAACAATTATATATTTACAAAGAAAAAAAATCTGCTCGGTCTAATCAAATTTCAAAAAAGGATAACTAATCACAATTAAATTTCCACATACGTAACCAATCAACATGCATGCTTTATTAAAAATTCAAGGTTGATACCTCATAAATGGGGTGATCTCATAATTAGGTAAAAGTACACCATTTACACCATGATTGAAGTGTTCGGTAACTTTCGTAAGGGACAGGAAGCTATAGTTATCTAAATTCTGAAAAATAAAGCTTTCCAATGATACCAAATATGATGTGGTCCAGCGATTCTCAGTACATCAATCGAAGCGGTAAAAATTAAACACTTTGAACATTACACTTTACCTATTTATAGAGTTAACAAAATGAAATTTACATCAATTTCTAGTACTTTTTTATTTAAATGTATAAAATGGTTTTTAAATCAAAATATATTAAAACTGAGAAAGACTAAAAATAAATATTTTCGCCAATTTGAAATGAGCATCGCCCCTTAACAGTTGAGCACGAAGTCATTTTTTTTTTGTGCTGTCTGTGATTTCACGTTTATCTGCTACATTTCTATTTGGGCTCATCTACTTAAGGAAGTTAATCTTTTAAGTCTTTACAAAGTGGTGACCAACCTAGAGGTCTCAAGATTGTGTCTCCACGAAAAGCGATATAATTTAGTTCGACATGCTATCACATGGTGGAACATGCTGTCACTTGGTGGAACATGCTGTCACGTGGTGCAAAATGATGTCATTTGGTGGAGCATTATGTAACTTGTTTTAACATGCTGTCACTTGGCCGGACACGCTGTCACTTGGTGGACTATGCTGTCACTTGGTGGAACATGCTTTCACTTGGTGGAACATGCTGTCACTTGGTGGAACACGCTGTCACGTAGTGGAACACACTGTCACGTAGTGGAACACGCTGTCACGTAGTGAAACACGCTGTCACGTAGTGGAACACGCTGTCACGTGGTAAAACATGATGTAACTTGTTTTAACATGCTGTCACTTGATGGGACACGCTGCCACTTGGTGGAACATGCTGTCACTTGGTGGAACATGCTGTCACGTGGTGGAACATGCTGTCACTTGGTTGAACATGCTGTCACTTGGTTGAACATGCTGTCACTTGGTGGAACATGTTGTCACGTGGTGGAACATGCTGTCACGTGGTGGAACATGCTGTCACTTGGTGTAACATGATATCACTTGGTGGAACACGCTGTTATTTGGTGGGAAATGCTGTCACGTTGTAGAAGATGTTGTCACTTGTTGGAACATGCTGTCACTTGGTGGAACACGCTGTTATTTGTTGGGACATGCTGTCACGTTGTAGAAGATGTTGTCACTTGGTGGAACATGCTGTCACTTGGTGGAACATGCTGTAACTTAGTGGTACATATTGCCACTTGGTGGAACATGCTGTCACTTGGTGGAATATGCTGTCATTTTGTGGAACTTAGTGGCACATGCAATTGGAAAGTAATTTTTAAAATAAGACAATTCAGGAATTTCTGTAGAAAGTCTAAGGTTAATGATGAGAATGGCAGGAGAACAGTTAACAGATATATCATTAGGAAATGGCGTCAGCGGGCCGTCGATCTCGCGCTCCTTATGCCCTCCCTGGCGCCCATCCACACCTTCCAGGCGCCGGGTTTCCCCGACGTCGGGCGATGCGGGTGAACGTCAGAGACCTCCCCGGGCGTGAAGTGTCCCCACCAGCAACCGCTCGATCGGGTTTGCCGTCGGAGACTCTCCCCGCCTAGAGACATCTGGTCGACCGAAGACGCTGCGTTTAAAGCGTCCACAGTCCACTTTCCTAGGGGCCGGTAAATTAACGTCCTAATATCCCCCCCACCCGTCCCGGGAAAGCATCGGACGCGCTCTAAGAGTGATTCTACAGTGGGTTTCCACCTCGCAACTAATTCGCGAAGTAGCTGGGACGATACGGTTGCCTAGGAGCAGCTTTCTCAGGGCTGCATATTTAGAATCATCGACCAGAGGCTTCCACCACAGTCTCTCGCCTCATATCCCTTAACAGCAACTTGTAATCATGATCCCTACCCCGTGTTGGCCTTTTCTTCCCCCTGTGAAGTATCACAGGTGGCAGCCCTGTAGGAGCCGCTTATTCCAGGAACTACCATGCATGTCCCTGTCTGCCACGCGGAACACGCAGTGGTGTTTATGTGCCCCGGGTTCACGCCGAGGGGGTCGGTGGCCAGCGCTTCCAATCGGCGAGCCACTACAGACTTGTCGACCGAAACCCCTGGGGGAGCAGTTAACAGATGCTGGACTCGCTCTGTCTGAAGAAAACAGTATGGCTTTCATTCTGAACCTCAGATCATATAATCTCCGATCAAGAAATAGTAGATATGTTTTGGGCTGTTCAACGCAAGGGTCTACTATCAGTTAGTGAAGACGAGTTATTGATGTCCGTTCCAAAATTAACCTCCTTCTATGTCTGTCATCGGCCTCAGTAATATTTCATCATGTCATAATTTGTCATCACTTTAAAATCTCGCTTATGACATGTCTTGACTGCATGATAAAATCAATTTTTTTTTTAAATTTTGAAAACCTTGACACACATGTATTTAATACACTATGTAAATTCAACACTACATATATAGGAGTAAACCAACATTGAGTCAGGTAATTTTCATGGCGAAAACCTTCTGTAAGCAATCATATATTAGTCTTCGGTACTTGTGAACATTGAGCGTGGTTCTTTGGGTGCTTACGTTATGTTATCTTTAGAAATAACTCTGAATTGACGGATAATTTGATCTTATATGTGTAACCGTAATCTCGATTTTTTTCACGAAAGTTGCTTATTCTAGTTCGTGGAATTGACGTTGCTTCGTTTGCTGTTTTCAATCGACGAAGAGCTTTCTAATAAATCTGTGTAGTAAACTATTCATGTGACCTGATCAGAGAAGTTATCTTCCCCCTGATGACAATAAACTTGCTTACAAACTTTTAAAATTCAATGGGAGTATTTGAGGACTTTCCACAAATACTGTGTTAGTCATAACTACTTCAGTTTCTCACCAGATCAGGGTTTCTCGACCTGTGGGTCACGACCCATTTGGGGGATCGAATTAACTTTTCACAGGGGTCGCCTAAGACCATCAAAACACATATACTCTACAGATATGAAATAACAACGAAAATGTGGTTGGGGGTCGCCCCAAGATGAGGAACTGTATTAAAGGGTCTCTGCATTAGGAAGGTTTAGAACCACTGCACTTAATAATTATTCAAGATAAGCATTAAAACGTGTACAATTATTGGACTGTGTACAATTATTGGGTCGTGTACAATTATTGGGCCGTGTACAATTATTGGGCCGTGTACAATTATTGGGCCGTGTACAATTATTGGACTGTGTACAATTATTGGGCCGTGTACAATTAGGATATAGTTAAATATAGGATATATCTTTATGAGTTCAGAAATGTTTATACTTGATTGAGGTTTTGCACTTCGATTCATATATCTAAAGGTGATGCGGAACGATTACAACAGACCATCTTTAGAAATGTTACCCAAATGTTCTATATCCCCCCCCCCCCCAAACCCACATTACGTTGTTTTGTAACTTTGCGCACACCCAAACAAAAGTAACACTTTTATTACGGACCGTTATAATTGGAGAATTTAATCTCTTAATTTTAGACTATGGCTCGTTCTAGAAACAGTCCATAATAAAGGACGATACCAACGTTTAAAAATAATACCAAATAAAACGACAATCAAGGCCAGAGCTAATTACAATTAATAACTTTTTAATTTGTGAACTTCAATTAAATAATAACAGCAAGTGAAATATGATTGAAATTATAAACTTACAGATTTGCTGGTACCGGTACTGTATATCAAAATACAATGAGCACAAAATTGTACGAGGAAATAAAAATCTCTACACACAACAAAGTATAATGACACATAGCATGCCTCGTAATCAAGGAAAGTAAAATCTCTCTCTCGTCATTTATTCTTATCCCTTTTATACCCAGTTTCATATGATCTTTCTGGAAATGGAATGCGCAGTCTTACTGTTTCCCGCATTCTCTAGATCGTTCGATCCTGTTCCACAGAAACGGACGATAGTAAACAAAAGTATCAACAAAGGGATATTTTTTCTAGCCGCCCCAACACAGGACCGACTTGAAAGAGGTTATGCACGTGGAAGGCGGGCAAAGCGTCTTAAAATACGTCATCCCTTATAACACTTTATTTAACACTTTAAAACAATTGACATGCAAATTATTTATTGACATACGTAAAGAAAACGTTATTCGTTTACATAAGTATTATCCTTATCACCATAGTGGTCTGACAAAAATGATTCTATACTTCTGACTCATAATATTAAATACTATTGAAACAATATTGCATCTATATATCTTTACTTAGCCTTTGTAGAAGTATGTAAACGTATATAATATAAATGCGGTTATTATTTATAATTTAAAGCGTTTTTAATTAAATATGTTAGAAGTACTATCAATGTGCTTCACTTATGCTTATATTGTTTTTGCTTTTTTTCAGTTTGTTGATTTCAAATGGGGGCCACTGGAAACATTGCATGTGACTTTGAAGATGATACAGGGTCCCCTGGAAACATTACATGCATCATGGCAATGACACAGAGTCCCATGAAAACATTGCATGCACCATGGCAATGACACAGAGTCGAATGAAAACATTGCATGCACCATGGCAATGACACAGAGTCCCATGAAAACATTGCATGCACCATGGCAATGACACAGAGTCCCATGAAAACATTGCATGCACCATGGCAATGATACAGAGTCCCATGAAAACATTGCATGCACCATGGCAATGACACAGAGTCCACTGGAAACATTGCATGCCAGCATAGCAATGACACAGAGTCTCATGAAAACATTGCATGCACCATGGCAATGACACAGGGTCCCATGAAAACATTGCATGCCAACATTGCTATGAGACATGGTCCCATGAAAACATTGCATGCCACCATAGCGATGATACAGGGCCGTGGAAACATTGCATGCCACCATAGCGATGATACAGGGCCCGTGGAAACATTGCATGCCACCATAGCGATGATACAGGGCCCCTGGAAACATTGCATGCCACCATGGCGATGAGACAAACATATATAATCGAAATGAAGTTTAGAGCCTTGTTGAACACTCTTTAAAAATGATTAGAAATTACCCCCTGTCACGGTGTATTTAATAGACATGTGATCTACTTTTCACCCTGTCTAACAGCAAAGCGTGTGTTTAACAAGTACTTTAGTGCTAACAATGTAACCTCTGAACCACGTCTCCACGGTAACCTCTAAACAAACCACGTCTTCGCGGTAACCTCTAAACAAACCACGTCTTCGCGGATCAAGACAGTATCCGTGCTTAACATAACACTTTCAAATCTTATTTTATGATTGTTTTATCGTAACACTCTTAACTTTGGTAGATGCAGCTCTCTATTTTCGTTACGCGCTTTGATATGGGTACACACATATGGAAACATACAACGGCACTTACCTACACAATGATGCGCAGCCAGAAGTGCAAACTGTTCAAAAGTTAAGATGTTTTAGGAACATTTTTAAGTAGTGCAATATTTGAAACATTTTTTTGATCTCCTCACCTAAGGCATAACAATAAACGTTGACTCTGATCCAAAACATTATTTAAATTTCGATTAAAATATACTAGTACTCGACGCTGTATTGACTTGTTAAGGACCTGCATTTAGGTAATGTTTGCTGATTTATTGTCTAGTGTTTTTAGATAGCATTTATAATTCTTCAGCAAATGACCAGGATTGCAAGGGGACACTTTAGGGCACGCGCGGCCAACGAAACGCAGGGATTTGATTTCGAGCTCCGGAGCAGCGTCTTCTGGCAGCGACCCAGAGCGGTAAAATTTTAGACTGCTCCTAATTCAAAATTGTTTTTAAAAAAAATAATGAAAAACAAGTTTAATGATCAGAGGTTAACCATAGATCTCTCCTTTTTCTCGCATCCTTCCGTCACAGTGTGACGGCGGTAAAGACTTCGCAGTACGACCTCCACTTACGCTTTGATGAATTCTATCTAGGATCTCAATTTTCATCCATTTCGTGATGTTCAATTGAGTTGAAATTGTGTACACTTACCCGCCGAAGATGACAAATACAACACTTCATGATGAGTAGATCTACATTGACATCCATGACCATGAGTCACATCTGCTGGTATCTCAGGGATAGAAGTGATACGGACATCGGGTCTTCACTAGAGCGTTTCCTGCAGCACAACTATTCGTTCCTGATAGCATTCAATGTTTAGAAACAAGTTATTTACCATAGAAAGCTCACACCTGGCCTAAATCGTGTTTCTGTTTCAAGGGCATCACGCGCTATTTTGGCCTTTTTTTTTTTGAAACCACTTCCTGATCTCCAATTACAGCGGTTCTAAACTTGTGGGTCGCGACCCCTTTTGCGGTCGAACGGCAATTTCAGGTGGGTCGCCTAAGACCATCGGAAAAACACATATACTCTACAGTTATGAAGTATCAATGAAAATAATTTTATGGTTTGGGGCGTCATAACATGAGGAACTGAATAAAAGGGTCGCGTCATTATGAAAGTTGAGAACCACTCTCATATTACATATTCCAATACTAAAAGTAAAAAAAAAATTAAAAAGAAATGTTTTAAAATTATTTGTTAAAAAATGCACACTTTTTAAAAAAATTCCTAAAAGTATACAACAAAGGTTCTCAAAAACTTCATAGTTGTTAAATTCATAATGCCCAAAAATCCAAAAAACAAAATGGGGGCACCCATGAAATAAATGATGTCGTGTTATTTGGCAAATGCAATGGTGGACATATGCATAGGTTGGCAATGCTGCAAGCAAGTGTCCTGTGCTTATGTGACACAGCAGTTATGATTTCAATTATTGAATCACACAAATCTGCTTTCTCTCACCTGCCATGGGATACTGTTGTACTGTTGTACTGTTGTACTGTTGTACTGTTGTACTGTTGTACTGTTGTACTGTTGTACTGTTGTACTGTTGTACTGTTGTACTGTTGTACTGTTGTACTGTTGTACTGTTGTACTGTTGTACTGTTGTACTTTTGTACTGTTGTGTGCTCAAATTGATAGTGATTGTGACCAGTGCGATAAAACTCCTCAGTTTTGGCCAACATTTGTGCTATAGACATTTGTGCTATAGACAGTTGTGCTATAGACATTTGTGCTATAGTCATTTGTAAAATAGACATTTGTGCTATGGTTTTTAGGCCAAATTTAGAGTAGTGTTGTTTTTTTTAAAATGTATTTTATAATATATTTAAAAACCAAAGATATGTTAGATTTCTTAAGTTACGGGAATACATTAAAAAAGCACAGGAGTTACAGCGATGACGAATAATGACAAGAAGAGCTAGATAATTTTATCAATAATTTGAAAGTATATTTAGTGATGTTAAAGGACTGGAGGAAGATATAAAGGCAAGAATATTGAAGGTGAAAGAGGAGCGTGCATTACTTAATCATATTTGGAAATATTGACAAATAAGGACAAGACAAAAAATTTCATTTTAAATTCACATATTAAGTCTGGTCTGTTGTATGTCCCATGTTAAGTCTGGTCTGTTGTATGTCACCATGTTAAGTCTGGTATGTTGTATGTCCCCATGTTAAGTCTGGTCTGTTGTATGTCCCCATGTTAAGTCTGGTATGTTGTATGTCCCCTTGTTAAGTCTAGTCTGTTGTATGTCCCCATGTTAAGTCTGGTTTTTTGTATGTCCTCATGTTAAGTCTAGTCTGTTGTATGTCCCCATGTTAAGTCTGGTCTGTTGTATGTCCCCATGTTAAGTCTAGTCTGTTGTATGTCCCCATGTTAAGTGTGGTCTGTTGTATGTCCCCGTGTTAAGTCTGGTCTGTTGTATGTCTCCATGTTAAGTCTGGACTGTTGTATGTCCCCATGTTAAGTCTAGTCTGTTGTATGTCCCCATGTTAAGTCTAGTCTGTTGTAAGTCCCCATGTTAAGTCTAGTCTGTTGTATGTCTCCATCTTAAGTCTAGTCTGTTGTATGTCCCTATGTTAAGTCTAGTCTGCTGTATGTCCCCATGTTAAATCTGGTCTATTGTATGTCCCCATATAAGTCTGGTTTATTGTATGTCCCCATGTTAAGTCTGGACTGTTGTATGTCGCCATGTTAAGTCTGGTCTGTTGTATGTCGCCATGTTAAGTCTGGACTGTTGTATGTCGCCATGTTAAGTCTGGTCTGTTGTATGTCCCCATGTTAAGTCTGGTCTGTTGTATGTCCCAGTAAGCTGGAGAACGACAGCGAAAGATTGGAAAAGTCTGAAAACATGTATGAATAGTTCCCTGCTTAGCATCCTAAACATCACTGTTGAGCAGGAAATCCTGTAAAAAAAGTTGGAGATGGACAAGTCATACCATGAGAAAACCCATACAAAATTAAAACAAGACAAACGATGTTAGGTCATACAGCGAGAAAGTACATGCCACATATAACAAGACAAGCACTGACAATTCATACAATGAGAAAAACCATACAAAATATAATAAAACAAACACTGTTAGGTCACACATTGAGAAAACCCATGTCACATATAACAAGACAAGAACTGGTATGGCATCACACAGGATCATTCGGACGAAGGAGTAGCAACACTAATGGGAGAAGAGATATAGTAAAATATGTACTAACTACTGCAAAGAATTGGAAAGAAATTGTTAAACGGAGCATTGAGAGTTGAAAAGGAAAGGAAAAACTTTCTAACACGTTTGCATATTTTGAGATCGATGCTCCATATAAATCACCCACTGTATGCTTTAATTAATCGAAATCCCCCATGAATTTGTTAGTAATGTATACAAGTTTTGATGTATGTTCAGAAATACCCGAAATTGTAATGGTTATTCGCCTCACACGAGCTGGCGGGCTACTGCAAGGAGCTCTGCCCGAACCTTCAGTAAAGCATCACGAAACATTATATATTACTTATATTGACATATATAAATCGTGTGACATGGGGGGGGGGAGTTAACTGGGATTAGACTTGTAGGTACCTACTGTTACAACCGATCCCGCAATTACTTTTTGTCTTTTCGTCTCTTTCTACCTTTACACCCAATATACTTTGTCTCCCTATTTTCTTTCTTTTTTTTTGGTCTTCTTTGCTGGTCACAGCATATAGTATATTATTTAAATCAAAGTACCAGCTTTGTACTGTAACGCTTTGCTTACTTCATCATTTTACGAAAACTTACAAGAAATGAATACATTTGCCTTATTATTCAATTAATGGAAAAAAAACGATATAACTAATAAATATATATTGAATGATTCATTGCTCGTTTTCAGACTCCATTACAATAATAGTAATGCTAAGTGTTGTCAGGTTTAAAACATCCATTTCCCTTGACGGCTTCGGTTATAAGGGGGAGAGGAGGGGGGTTGCAGGGGGTTATTTATAAACTCAGAACAACAACAGACAACCCCGGCTGACCCCACTGCCACGCTTGTTACTTTGATAATTCCTTATCAAAACTGTGGTCACTAGGCAGTCATGATCAAATTTCACAAAGAAACAAAAACCAATTTTAAAATTGAAGAATAGAGTTAACTTACTGGCCTGGATCTCTATTACAGTATAGATTATATATATATATATAGAGAGAGAGATGGGGAAAGGATGATAAATAGTGTGAGAGCTGTAACGTAAGAGAGAGAGTATGTCACAGAGAGAGTAGGATAGAAAGATAGCGAGAGGGGGAGAGAAATAGTGTGTAAGAGATAGTCTGGGAGATAGTGTGTGAGAGAGAAAGACTGGGTAAAAATGAGGCGAACGAGTAAATGAAAGCGAATGTACATTATGGACAGATATAAAGAGCTCGAGACAGAGCTCGAGACAGAGAGCGAGTATGAAGCAAATAAAAAGAGTGAAAGGCAGTGACGGAGCTATAGATAGAGATAGAGAGTGAGAGTTATTGAAAATAAAAGGAAGTAAAATAAAGTGATTATTCAGTAAGCCAAACTCGTTTAAAAGGCTTTGAGAGGATCAAGCTAATATGGATTTCGCCCAGGCATATTTGAATGGCCCACGATCAATGTATTTATCATTCTGGCTTCCGAATTCCGGATTAATTCCAGCGTGGGCCTAGCTTTTGTCACCTCCATACACGACCCCCCCCCCTTTTACTCCCCACCCCCTCAATCCGACGCCACTTCATCAACGGTCGCGACAGGAGCCTGTCGCCATATTGTTTATCCAACAGGACACGTTTAAGTGCCTGTTTAAAGCTCAGCGTCGACATAGTGTAGTCCTGACCCGTTGTACCCACTTACATACGTGGCAGTGATATCAGGGCGATTCAGAGGGAAGCTGTGACTCAAGTTTGACACTTAAGGCTGCTAATATCGAAGATCATATCTTGAGCGTACTTGTTGGCAACAATAGACTGACAGATCAATGAATTAGCGTGTTCATTTACGTGTGCTTCGTGGCAAGGTCAGCGGCGGGATAAGAATGGTGGGGGAGATCGGGGCTCTCGGGGTCTGGTGAAATTGGTGTTATTTATTCTTTTGTATACTAACACGAATAATAGTTTCATTTTGAAATAAATAAGATATACTTTGTTGCAATATGATCTGTGTAATCATAATATATTAGTTCATTCTACTTATTTCTCCTCTAATACTGAAACTACTTAATATGAAACTGAGTTAATGAAATAATATATTGCAAACTAAACAGTGACGCATGTCTTGCTTTCTAATCTTGCTTAAAACCGAATGAAAGAGAAAGAAACACAAAATTGTTTCTTCTTAAAAAGAAAAAAAACCAAATACTTTGTTTATCTTTTGGCCAAAAGACAAACAATTATTGTCAGTTATGCTATCCCCTTCTTTCACAGAATGCTACGTTATGAACTGTTTCAGATTCCGCCATTTCTTCCTCTAATCAGGTGCGTACATCATTGCTTTCTACCATTTTACAATTTTCATGGTTAACATTGGGAAACACCTACCCCCCCCCCCCCTTTACAAAACCACCAGTCAAAAGGACCACCCTAAACATGACAAAAGACTCGACCCCAACCAGACAAAAGCTCCACCACCAACCAGACTAAAGTTCCAACACCAACAAGACTAAAGCTCCACCACTAACCAGACTAAAGCTCCAACACCAAACAGACAAAAGCTCCACCACCAACCAGACTAAAGCTCCAACACCAACCAGACTAAAGCTCCAACACCAACCAGACTAAAGCTCCAACACCAACCAGACAAAAGCTCCACCACCAACCAGACTAAAGCTCCTACACCAACCAGACAAAAGCTCCACCACCAACCAGACAAAAGCTCCACCACCAACCAGACTAAAGCTCCAACACCAACCAGACTAAAGCTCCACCACCAACCAGACAAAAGCCCTGCCCCCCCTCCCCCCCCAAAACAAAAAAAAATGTATTAATAACTCTAACAAAATCCATATAATAAGACAGCATGGTTATGAAATGTGTCAGGTTAAAACCACTATTTTTCTAACTTGTTTTTTTAAATTTAGTGACCTCAACACGGTTTTCCTCTCTGTTTATCTTCTTTTATCCAGATGTTCATTGCTGGGTGATCTGTCACCACGTCCGTCAGACACATCTGGTATATTTACGGTGGTATTTGCATGGTCGTCCACATAAAATCCGGGACGAGTATATCATCTGGCACATCCATCGGTGTCGGCACCCCATCACGACTGCAGAGGGGTATCCGTGGCGCCTAAAGTATCCGTGGCGCCCAAAGTGTCCGTCGCTCCCAAAGTGTCCGTGGTGCCCAAAGTGTCCGTGGTGCCCATGTAGGATATGTCCAACCGTTAATGAATACAAACTACATGTCTTATGGGAGTCCTGTATAGCAGAACCTAAAGTTTACTCTTCGAAACATTGTATACAAACTCAATTGTCTATGTTCATTCTTATACATCAGTCCGTCCGTCGATCCATCCACTGGCTCATCCATTTATCTTTCAAACAATGTTTGTTTCACGCATTAAATAATTTGTTAATTTTGAAAAAAAAAATAATATAAAGAAAATAATAATTTGATTTGAGAAAAATAATATACTTAATAAACGTACATATGAGCCAACTTGGTCAGTGCAAAGGATTTTGGTCTGGAGAGCTTCTGTCTAGAGGACTTTTGTCTGGAGGACTTCTATCTAGAGGACTTTTCTCTCAAAGGGCTTCTGTCTAGACTCTAGAGGAATTTTTTCTCTGGATGGCTTCTATCTAGAGGAATTTTCTCTGGAGGGCTTCTGTCTATAGGACTTTTCTCTGGAGGTCTTCTGACTAAAGGCTTTTTGTCTGGAGGACATTCGTCTGCAATACTTTTGTCTCGAGGGATTCGGTGTAGAAAAAATTTCTCTATAGTGCTTCTGTCTAGAGGACTTTTGACTGTAATATTTTTGTCTCGATGGCTTTGTACTGGATGGCTTTGGTCTGGAAGGCTTTGGTCAGGAGGGCTTTGGTCTAAAAGGCTTTGGTCTGGAAGGCTTTGGTCTGGAGGGCTTTGGTCAGGAGGGCTTTGGTCTGGAAGGCTTTGGTCTGGAAGGCTTTGGTCTGGAAGGCTTTGGTCTGGAAGGCTTTGGTCTGGAAGGCTTTGGTCAGGAGGGCTTTGGTCTGGAAGGCTTTGGTCTGGAAGGCTTTGGTCTGGAAGGCTTTGGTCTGGAAGGCTTTGGTCTGGAAGGCTTTGGTCAGGAGGGCTTTGGTCTGGAAGGCTTTGGTCTGGAAGGCTTTGGTCTGGAGGGCTTTGGTCAGGAGGGCTTTGGTCTGGAAGGCTTTGTTCTGGAAGGCTTTGGTCTGGAAGGCTTTGGTCAGGAGGGCTTTGGTCTGGAAGGCTTTGGTCTGGAAGGCTTTGGTCTGGAAGGCTTTGGTCTGGAAGGCTTTGGTCAGGAGGGCTTTGGTCTGGAAGGCTTTGGTCAGGAGGGCTTTGGTCTGGAGGGCTTTGGTCAGGAAGGCTTTGGTCTGGAGGGCTTTGGTCTGGAGGGCTTTGGTCTGGAGGGCTTTGGTCTGGAGGGCTTTGGTCTGGAGGGCTTTGGTCAGGAGGGCTTTGGTCTGGAGGGCTTTGGTCAGGAGGGCTTCTAAAATAATTTATAGTAACCGCTTTTATTCTTGTGTGTCAAATCTTCAGAAGGCAAACTGACCGACGTTCTATCATCCTATCAAGATGAAACTTGACCTAAAGGATTTTTTTTTTTAAAAGTACAGAGTTTCATGACACCCTTAATTTTGAATTTCACTGTTGGGTCCCATTCCTTGAATTCGTTGAAGTGTTTTGTCCTAGGAAGTGCAATAAAATCATGTTTAGATAAGACCTTAATAGTGAATCAAACGATTATATCCAATAAACTTTACAAGGACAGGTGGGGCATCACTATTTTCCAAATATTTAGGGGCGTAATTTTCAGGCCTCACCCACGGGAATTGCTTTTTGTCAACACGCCCCTGAATTAGATATGTTTTCACTGCATAAATTGGTGTAAAAACACATATTAGTTTTTTTGTTTTTTTTTAAATTTTAGATCTAACATTAAAAAAAATATTAAAAATTATTTAGATCATTCACTTTAATGTTTTATTCGGCATTACAAAAAAAAAAAAAAATCGACCATGCATATTACCAGTGGCACCTTGGTGACCTCGTAAAAGCTCAAGTGGTGTTTTCTGGTTTATGCTATAGCGTCAATATAGCCAAAGGGTAACAACGAGATGTGTCCATTTTAAGCTACACACACTGGCGAAGCTCACAATTTATTTATGCTTCAAATTTTGTAGATGCGTTGTGTGTGAACATGTGTGCTGTATCACTGTTTGTAACTGTGTGTGTAAAAATGTGAGATGTGTCACTGTTTCTAACTGCGTGTGTGAAACTCAAGACCTGTATCATTTTTAACTTTGTGTTTGTAAAGATGAACTTGTACGATAATTTTCACTAAAGCTGATAATTTTAAATATATATAAACAAGTGAGAAAAAATATTTGATCCTTAAATTAATTTTAAATTTAATGAGCAGCTTAATGGAGCTTAAGTGTTCTATATGTTTGAGATTTCTCCCCCACCCCCTCGACACTCGCACACAAATGGCCAAACACTGTAGCTCAGATAATGCACAAACATTCCATGTCATAATCATTTAGCCCATTTAGGGAATTTCCCTAACATTTTCTAGGAAAAAAAATATTAATTTTGTTTTTGTTGGTATTATCAAGAATTCTTGTTTAAAACATCGAATATTTTTTATGGTACTATCAAATATTGTTGTTGGCAATATTAAATGTTCTGTTTGATATCAAATATTCTTATAAGTGATAAAACTCATGCTGTGGGGTAGATTAAGACGGAGCGAGATTGAAAATGCTCTATACGACAAAAATAGTAAAATACAGGTAAGAGAGATAAAAAGAGATATACAGATGAACATTGAGAAATACACACACACACACACACACACACAGAGATAGAGAGAGAGATAAAATTGTTGTTGGAAGAAAGAACAATTTAAGCAAACAAATTAAAGTATATATATTTTATAAAAAAAATATTGTTTCTAAACATGGAGACATGTAATTATATGATCACGCCATGATCGTCTACTTAAGGCATACACGTTACTAACTCACTGGCAAATAAACATATCCATTCACAGATTGATGGAGTTTGGGACAGGTAACAAGTGGTAACAATCACCTGGTAGATTTAATCTTACACTGAGTTAAGTACGTGTTTAAGGACTCACGGTGTTAATCTACAAACAAATCAGCAGGAATGAACTTCATGCATTGCTTCAGTTTGCAGCTAAGCAAGGCCTTCTTAAAGAAAATAATCTTGTGAAAAATATGATTTCGATTATAATAAATTAAATACTTTCTAAAGAATATGCTGTCGTTCTAATCGGCTGTCTTTGTATACTTTATGTTAAATCTTAACTATATAAAACAAGATCAGTTCATCAGTCTTGTTAAAGGTGAGTTTTAGTTATTGGCGTGGTCGTCATCGTGGGTCCTCTGTGGGCATCTGTTGCAATGATCGAACCTATATATTAATTGATTCCGGTTGACAAGTCTGTAGTGACTTGCCGATTTGGAAGCGCTGGCCACCGACCCCCTCGGCGTTAACCCGGGGCACATTACAACCATTGCGTGTCCCGCGTGGCAGACACGGCCATGCATGGTAGTTGCTGGAATAAACAGCTCCTACAGGGCTGCCACCTGTGATGCTTCACAGGGGGAAGAAAAGGCAAACACAGGGTAGGGATCATGATTACAAGTTGCCGTTAAGGGATATGAGGCTATAGGCTGTGGTGGAAGCCTATAGCCGGTGATTCTAAATATGCAGCCCTGAGAAAGCTGCTCCTAGGCAACCGTTTCGTCCCAGCTATTTCGCGAACTAGTCGCGAGGTGGAAACCCACTGTAGAATCCCTCTTAGAGGGCGTCCGATGCTTCCCCGGGACGGGTGGGGGGAGATATTAGGACGTTAATTTACCGTCCCGGCCCCTGGGAGAGTGGACTACGGACGCTTGAAACACAGCGTCTTTGGTCGACCAGATGTCTCCGGTCGGGGAGGGTCTCCGTCGGCGAACCCGATCGAGCGGTTGCGGGCGGGGACGCTCCACGCCCGGGGAGGTCTCTGGCGCCCTTCCGCACGGCCTGCCGCCGAGGCGGCCGGCAGGTGCGGGTGGGCGCCGGGGAGGGCATAAGGAGCATAAGCTCGACGGCCCGCTGACGCCATTTCCTAATGTGATATATTAATTGAGGCATTCTTTCTTAAATGGTATTTTGAACCTTTGCAAAATTATACATTTAAACTGAAGCATTTTTTTTTAAATTTCTATGATTCTGTCAGCAGAACAGGCGACGATATGGTGGTATTGAATGACAGCAACAAAATGGTGACATGGAAATGACAGCAACAAAATTGTGGCATGGAAATGGCAACGACAAAATGGTGACATGTAAATGACATCGACAAAATGGTGGCATGGAAATGACAGCAACAAAATGGTGGCATGGAAATGACATCGACAAAATGGTGGCATGGAAATGACAGCGACACAATGGAGGCATGAGAATGAGAGTGACAACATGGCGGCATGGAAATGACAGCGAGAAGATGGTGGCATGGAAATGACAGTGATAATATGGAGGCAGGGAAATTACAGCGCAGAACCGCCCAAAACCTCGAAGCAATAGCCAGGACTTCATCCTGAATAAGTGTGCTTCTTTATGGTTAACCTATTACTTAAACCGTTTAGCTTAACTTGAATGAAGTCTTACTGGTTCTCAAAAGCCATAAACATGTTGTCCTGTCTTTTTTCCCCAGCTCAATATGTCTTGTTCTACCATTTATTTAAGGAAGCACGTTGATCAAGATTAGATCTAGTTATAAGCACCGAATTTTTGAACTCTCCTCAATAGAATCATACTTTTAATTTGATTCTCTTTCCTTCCCCCGCAACTCTCCTTCTCTCTCTTTCTCCTTCCCCTCTCTCTCTCTCTACCTTTTTTTCTTCCTCTCGCTCTCGGACGCTCAATTTTCCTCTCTTCCTACATGCTTTTTTTCTAGTAGCGCCGACATAAAAAAAATTACTGCACATTTTTTAAATTGGTTTTGCATTCTATTATTATTAAGATGTTAACACGTTTTTTTAATATTTCTGTGCTAATTTTAGTTTTATTTAAATAAAAATCTACTATTTTTTTTTTTGGTAGAATATAAAATGATCACTCGCTATTTCTTTGTTTTAAGCGACTTTAGCGTCAATTTCAAAGTTATCTCATAGCAGATTTGCTTTCGTAGACCCGACCAATGCAATAACTGAAACATCTACAACTTTCTTATTATCCACTGATTTGAAGCAGCTTCATTTTGGTCGAAAAAAAAATAAACCTGCCCCAGAGCCCCAAACGGCAGCTTAAAACTCGCCCCTTTCCAATCCGTGGTTAAACCTTTATTTAAAGCGTATCCGTCACTGTTCGATCAACATGCACATTTTGTTTTTCTTTCTAATCGATTTAAACTTGATATTAGTCTAGAAATGTCTTTATTATTATATGTTGTCTTATATAGCGCGGTACCCCAGCCTAGGGCTAGGCTCACCGCGCTGTACATACAAATAAAGTGCATTTATGTGATACAAAAAACAGCTGCATAGAGACAAAACAAAAACAAATTCATATTCACCCCACCCACCCCAGAACTTTTACATGACATACCATGGACGGCAGCTAGCAGCATCGTTTATCGGTCAGATGTGGGGAATCAGTCGGGGTAATAGAGTTTAAAGAGATGTGTTTTGAGTGCAGTTTTGAAGGCCTGTGTGGTTGGTATATTGCGGATGTTAAGTGGCAGAGAATTCCATTGTTTGGGGGCGCAGAAAGAGAAAGATCGTTCACCATATGTTTTAGTACGTGTCTTAGAAACGGACAGAATACGCGTGTCTGCGGAGGAGCGAAGCTGTCGAAGGGGTGAATAGACAGAAAGAAGTTCGGTTAGATAGGAAGGGCAGGAATCTGAGAAAAAGTTATGACAGAGAACAGACAGCTTGTAATCAATGCGTGCCTGTATAGGAAGCCAATGAAGTGAGTGGAGTAGTGGAGTGACATGATCACGTTTTTTTGCCTTTAGAACTAGCCTAGCAGCTGAATTTTGAATCTTTTGTAGTTTTTCTATGAAGTGTTTTGGTGAACCTGACAGAAGAGAGTTGCAATAGTCAAGACGAGAGAGAACAAGAGCACAGACTAGTGTTTTTGTTGCGCTAACTGTGAGGTAGTGGCGGATGGAGCTGATCTGACGGATAGCGGTGTATGCAGAACGACAAGTGTGAGAGATATGTTTATCAAGAGACATGTTGTTAGAAAGAATATAACCAAGATTCCTAGCAGAGGATGTAAACTGTATGTCGGCGTTACCTACTTGAAATGAGTTGGGGAGAGTTGAGGTAGATGATGATTTGTGATTGTGAATGAGGAGTGCTTCCGTTTTGTCATCGTTCAGCTTCAGCTTGCTGTGTGTCATCCAAGACTTAACATCACCAATGCACTCCTGCAAAGTCTGGACAGCAGAATCCACAAGAGAGGGATGGGTATGCTTGTATAGCTGCGTGTCATCTGCGAATGACTGGCTCTCAACAGCATGCCTCCCAAGCAAGAGGAGCAGTGGCCTGGTGTACAATGTGAATAGAACCGGGCCCAAAACTGACCCCTGTGGCACTCCGAAAATAACACAACGATGGGACATACTTAAGACAATTTCTCAAATAAACCAATCTACGTCGTGGCCATATTTAAAGTATGGATTGGAGTGTAATATTGTCTTTCTTCCGATATCTTTCAATGTTCTGTATAAATGGTTAGTAAGCCGTCTCGTCGTCCGTGGGGTAGTTGGGGCTAAAAGCGCCCGGGGTGTGTTCAGATTTGCGCTCACCCTTATCCCCAAAACAATAATGCAGTTGGCCGAAAATGCGGCGCAATAAAGAAATATTTATATTTTAAACTGCTTCGTAACCCTCCTTCCACAAGCCCTAACCTTCAGTGGCGTAGCGAGCTTAACTCGCGCCAGGGGCACAAAACATTTTTAGCGCCCCTCCCCTATTCGAAAACCATACAATATTATATGTAAAATATACCATTTGTCGCCCCTTTGTGAGTAGCGCCTGATGCTTGATGCCCCCCTTTCCCCCCCTCGCTACGCCACTGCTAACCTTACTGTGTTTTACTAATTTCCACATATTTTGACATAGTCCAAGCCTTGACCACTTCTATTTCTAAGCCCCTCTTTCTTGGCGTGTGTGTGCGTCTTGATCTTGTTGTCCTTGAACCCGACCCGCTCGTGACCTAAAAGCCAAACCAACGCCCCGCTGCTCCCTGTACAGGTTGGGGCGTCGTATGTGTACGTCGTCCACTCAACGTGCTCATTCTCGCCCTTAACAAACTCCCTCGTCACGTTCTCCCCGAAACCGATCCTCTTAGGCATCCCGTGAGGGTGTGAAATTAAGGTGGCTAAAGGCGGGTACTCTTTGTCTCCAAAGTCCTTGCTGAATTGTCGTTCAAAGTCTTTGACCCTATCCCTCGCCTGGTTGATTTTACCACAGAGCGAAAGGTTATGGGTCACGCACTCGAGGATGCAACGATCCGCTTCTTCGTTGTCGACAACAAGCCGATGTCCGTGGAGTTTTAAAACGTTTTCTTTGGCCGGGTCGTCGTAGTTCAGACAGACCTCCGTCCAGCGTGCCTCCTCGTCGTTGTAGATGACGTGCTTGGCCGTCGTGACCCAGATGTAGCCAAAATCGGTGGTCCTGGTTTGAGAAGCCTGGCATTTTTTACACTGGCATCTGTCATCCCTGGGCCTTTTTTCTGGGTCCGGGATGAAGATGCTGCCACTGCCGCATCTGGTCAGCCTGGTGTTGGCGAAGTCGTAATTGTCAGGCCTGGCACCGCTGGTCCCGTTGACGATTATTTTAACGGTTAGGAAGATGAGCTCACTGATACACGCAAAGATGTCGTCTGTCTGTAAGGATATCAAAATATTTAGAATTGACAGCATAGTATATGTAACAACTGTGTGCCTCTGATTAAAAATATATATGTTGACATATATAAAACACTTTGATAGGTATATCATTAACTAAAACATTTTTTTTAATGGTTACTTTTAAAATTATTAATTAAACTTTATTATAACAATAGTTATAGCACACCAAACGATGACGAAGGTAATGTGTGAACTTTTAATCTACTTTTAAAATACTTGCCAACATGCCCCTCCCCCCTTTTTTTATACAGTACATTCACTAAAGCACATTTTCCATCACACAAATAAATTATGAATTAAGACTCTCATTTACGCAGCTATTTGGGCTTTTATTTAATCCGCTATTGAACTCATCATTATACCACAAATACATTCACACACATTTATACCTAGAGAAATATTAGTTGTGATTATTTTGGCTTTTACGATATTACCATTATGACATTATTGAAAACGATTAAAACACTGCAGTAACCAGTTCATTACAGATACCGTTTTGAAAATGTTATTAACTATTGTAATACTATTATGAAAACATGATAAAAAATATATATTTTTAAAAAAAAGTTTAATATATATTATTTTATAAACAGTATATCATTGTACACTAAATGATCGTACTGTTTCTGTACACATATGTTTTTCGTACACGTGTATGTAATGTTAAATTTCTTCTTTGCGTTCGTATATAACGTATTCAACGTTCTAAGTATCCTTATGAAGTTATGTCCGAGTATGAATTTGTATTTATGTAAGATGTGTCTTTTATGTTGTATATTGTATGCTGGAGAGAATAGTATTTGATTAAAGGTATTGCAGTAATAGGCTGGACAAGTTTAAGTAAACAAAAAGCGAGTACGTCATTAGTTCGGTAATGTGTGTGGTAAAGAGCGAGATTATTAAAACATCTGTAAAAGTATTATGTAAAAACAAGTAAAAATGTCAATCATAGGAGGTATGAGTATAAACGGAAACATATATTTTACGTGGTGTGATAACTGTTGATAAGTGTTTATATGTTGAATGATAACTGAAGTGTATATATTTTGAACAATAACTTAGTGTATGTATGTTGAATATGATAACGGAAGTGTATATTTGTTGAATATGATTACTGAAGAGTATATATAATGAATGATAACTTGATTATAAGGGGGGAGAGAATGCAAAGAGGTTAGTAAAAAAGGAAATGAGTTAAACAAAGTACCTGAAAACCTTAAAAGGAACGCAACAAAAATACGAACTTGTCGGAAGTAATCCTTCGTCAACGAACAAACAACAGAAAAAAACAGTTTAAAAAATAAATAGCACTTAGCTGAAAATTAGTATACAAATGTACAGTGACAAAATTGTGACAGAAAACAGTTAGTTGATAGTTTGAATACTGGAGAAAAGGGGAAATAAAAGAAGAGAAGTAAGTCCACTGTGATAGTCGTGACTTGATGGGGGCGGGGTAAAAGCTCAACATGTGACTGAAAGCATGAAGTTCATGCTAAGCGGTGTCAAGGTTTTCACAAGTCCTTTTCAGGTTTTCACATATATTGTTTTACTACTTTTCTTTGAATGATAACTGAAGTGTACACATGTTGCATGATAACTGAAGTATATATAATTTGCATTATAAATACGTTGTAATAAGGGTTTCTTATAAATATAACATTTTAAAAATTAAATAATGCTTATTTAATTTCGTTTTAAGTCTTGACATTTTAAACGTATTTTAATAATTTACCATAAATACATTTTTTAAAATTAAATTTTCTACATCTTACATTATAAGGCTTTGGGATGTTATCTTTTACAAATTTAGATGCTTCAAAATAACAGACATGTCCCGGATTCTTCTGACACATCCTGGCTGTCAGCTCCATTCCATCTTCGTGTACAATGCCTGCTTCATGGTCACCTGCTTGTATGAAGGAACATGTGACATGTGTGTGTTGTATTTTTTACCGGATTTTGAACTAAAATTTAATTTTTTTTAAAAACAATTTTAAAGTTAGTTGACACGATTCGTCTTTGGAATTCGACTTATTTTAAAATGGAAGCGATACATATTGGTATAATTAAGGACATGCATAATTATTTTAGGCGGCAATAAATGTTGGTAACTTGAAAAGTAAATTTAAAAGTATCCGAAGGTTTTAATATGCTCATTAGTTTAAAAAATATAATACTCCATAGTAAATTCATCCGTAAATACAAAAGCAAGCTGTATTTTGTCTTAGTTTGTAGCAGCAATCTTTTGGCATGAAATTCAAAACATTTTGAATTATAAATTACATAAAAATATGTCAACGAAAGATGTTTTAGAATTGTTTATTAGATGTGTGAAAATTTTTAGGTATAACAAAATATATTTACAAAATAAATGCATTAGAAGCAATAAGCAGTTGGTAGCTCATTGACTTTTAAAATGTATTATTTAAAATCAATAAATTAAAATTTCTAATAAAATTCGTGATAGCAGTTAGTTACAATGTTCTACTAGTGAGTTCATTTCTGGACAAAATTTGGAGTAAATTTATTGGTCCTAAAGTATATCAATATTTCGGAAAAGGTTACGGGGTTGGTTGGCCAGCTGTTATAACTGAAATAAATTTACCATGTACATGAAATGGGTAGAAATGAATTAGACAACTATTTTTTCTGCAGCAGTCGAGCTAATCTTCTTCTAATATTGATAACAATATTTTGTGTAATGGATATGGACCATCTGCTAAGTCATCTTGGAGTATCATTATATGTGAAACGAAATGTAACTTCCATACGGAAGTGTATCTTCAATTCTTCTATAAATCAATCAAAGGTGCTAAATAATATGTCTTGTATGCTATAAACATGGCTCACCTTGGCTCGCGTAGGCCGCTTGTACGAATGCATCAAGTTTCGACATCCCAGGGCCATCGCCTGAGACGAAAGATTTAGTGATAATAGTTATCAATTAAATAACTTGGTTTTTCAGAATCGAATCTATTTTTCACACACATCATTGTGTCAGTTTAAAATAACTCCACCGACATATTTCTTTAGTTTTGAATACAAAGCTTATTCATTGTCTGTTAAGTTTTGACCACTTGACACTTAATAGTGAAAGAAACTACTTCTAGTTCATGTGGTAGGCTATCTGTTGATATAAATGGCTTGGCTACATTTGTCATCAGTGTAACAAAATTAAAGTTTTTTTTTTTTTAAATGCGTTAATTTTAAATTTGCCTCTTTTATTGTGTTTCTTTCTTTCTGCCAGGGGTGCTGGCAAAATCTTCGGACGGGTAATCGACCCACTTTCCATAAACCTATTGAGCTGAAACGTAACATATTGACTCGTTGCCGATCACAAACATCAAAATAAATTTTCATTCCCAACCCTAATCTAAAAAAAATATGTATTCCTGTATTTCAAAGGGAACATGAAGGAAAAATGATGACGCTCATTTCACGAGATAAAATTCCCGATAATTGAACTAAATGAGATTCTTTTTTATCAAAAAATGGCATTTCCATTTGGGGGGTAATATTCTCTTTTCTTTTAATGAAATACTTGATGAAATAAATGTGCGGCGTTAAAGCGGTGGGACATTAAAATATTGATACGATGACATCAACAAAATTCTTATAAAGCATCGCTACAAAAACCTTAGTTGTAAGGGATTGTTTAGTTAAGACATCCAGACACTTAGCCACATGCATTATAAAGAACTACGCCTCAGTAACATAATTGTTTTCTTCATTATTTAAAAACGTATGAAAATTTTTTAAATAATGAGGAAAAAATATGTTACTGAGGCGTAATTCTTTATAAGACATGTGGAGGTAATATCTTACTTTTATATTATATATATATATATAATTGTAATTATTTTGATCGAACCACATTTGAAAATTATATATATTATCGTCTCGATACATTGGTCTAAAATATATTTAATTTTATAACTTATAAATAAATGTATACTTTATAAATTCAGTTATTATTTATATATACATATTTTTTTAAAATAAATAGTAACGAAGGAGCTGAGCTACCACAACCATGTTAAGCGTATAAAACACG
Source organism: Omphiscola glabra (assembly GCA_964017045.1). Lineage (NCBI taxonomy): Eukaryota > Metazoa > Mollusca > Gastropoda > Lymnaeidae > Omphiscola > Omphiscola glabra. The sequence goes on along the minus strand of OZ024807.1, from coordinate 25,007,192 downwards.
TGTTTGGAAGTCCATTTCAAATATTCCGGCCACGTCCTTTAACGGGGTGTAGCACCCCCGGAGAGAATTAAAAAAAAGCAAAATATACTTGCAAGTGTAGGCTAAGACAAAAGTTCCCGGCGGGCCCCCTCGGCAGTGGGGCCCTAGGCAGTCGCCTAGTTTGCCTATAATTTGCCTCAGAAAGGCTCTGACCTTATCATCGCAATGAGCGGTAAAGAAAAATAAATCAATGAGGAGATTATTATAGATTACAATCAGCATGACGTCTGTGACTTTTTTTTTCCACTAATATTTTATTTTTAAATTTTACCTTTTTGTTGATTTAAAATATATCTACTGGAAACATTGCATGCCATCACGGCGATCACACTAACATAAATATTCCAAATGACGTCTGGATCCTTGTTGCACACTCTTTAAGAATAATTAGAGTTGACCCCCCTGTCAGTGTTTATATGAAGAAAGTGTTACCTCTTCACCTTATCTAACCACAAATCACGCGCTTCCGTTCTAATGATGACGCTTCTATTACTTCTAAGCCATGCTTAACATGGGGATAAAGATAAGATCACTCACTACGTTGTGTTTTCAAGTACTGAGTTATTATTTTAAAATTTTAATTTATGATTGTTCGAGAGTATCACTCTCAACTTTGGTAGTTGTAGCCCTACACTTTATTTAATACTATGTGTACACAATTTTGAAAAAAATAAATATTAACACTTACAAACACTGTATGTTGTACAACCTGGATTACAAAATGTACAAACGATATTATTTTTAGCATTTTAATGGGTTCATTATGCTAAACATTTTAAGAGTTTCTGAATTATTTTGACGCCTGATGCAATACTCTATATAAATATAATAAAAGATTATATGTGACGTGTTATGTGCTTGTTAAGGACGTCCATGTAGGTAATGTTGACATATTTGTTGATTGGTGTTTATTGGTAGCATTAAAAATCATTTAACATGTAACCAGGATTGCAATTTGACACTTTATGACGATGGCGGCCAACCCAAAAGCTGTGATTTGGAGCGGGGCTGAGAGCGGAGTCTCGGGGCTCCTTCTCGGCGTTTAGGCTAAGATCAACGCTTAGTATCTGTTCTCGTCATGTTTTCAAACCTTTCTTGGTGGCTCGTGATACCTCGCTCTGTGTCTGGCTGAGATCGGGACGATCACTGCTATAGATAGAAAGCCGTGTAAGGGTCGAGATACCCGTAAAGGCCGAATTGAGAGTGACGAACTAAGTATTACAGTACTTCTGGGGGAACACTCTCCCCCCCCCCACACTGCAAAAAAAATTTGCCCGGAGCTAAAGCTGGCAAATATTCTGGCGGCTCCGAGCTCAAATAGTATTTAAAAAATAATAAATAAACAAAAACAATACATAATAAAATTAATATAGATAATTTTTATTGTTTAATTAGTTTTATTATTAAATTAAAATAAATGCCGCACTCTTCTACAGCTATGTTGCGCCACTCATCTACCATATATTTTGCCCCACTATAAAACAGTTATTTTGCCTCATACTTCTATGTTGCTCTACTCCTCTAACAGATATGTTGCAACTTGCTCTTATGTACTATATTGCTCCAATTTTCTAACAGCTATGTTACCCCACTTTTTCACTACTGCTTCCCACAAGCTTGTGCCAGCTATAATGTCCGCCCTTGTATCAGCTATGTTGCCACATTTTTCTACCAGCTATGCTACTGGAACATGCGTTTCAAATGCCATGATAATAAGATAGGTAAGTCACAATAATAAACACATTTCTTAAAACCCGTTGCACCCCCTTAATCGCAACTTTAACAGGAACTCGGAGTGGAGCTAGAGGGGATGCTGAGAATATTTTTCCAGAGCTTAGCTAAGGCGGAGCTCCATTAAAAAAATGTCATATCTAACTATGTGTCCAAAATGATTCGCGGGTCATTTTAAATGCTAGAGTACAGTTTACGGCTGCATGTCTTTACTAGTTCCAACTCAATGTTGCATAGCAATGTTTATTTTTTTCTTAACACACATAATTAAAGGTCGAATAACAAAACAGAGTTAACTTGGCTAATGTTATATAATTTTATATTTTCCGATTCTTGTTTTTTTTTTTTTTTTTTATCAATTACTTTTTTCCAGTTGAATGCATAACGCTTCAGTTTGTTGTGCAAAATTAGACAAATAATGAACGCAATATTTGACATGGGCCACAGGTGTGCTACCACTGGTTTAAGAATCAACAGATGACTTGTGGTTAAAATATTAAAGTTATTGAGCTACGCTATATGTGTTTCTGTAAAACTGTTCACTTCACATAATTGTCTAGTCGAAACCTACTTACAGCGAGGATAGCATCTTCTAATCTCATAATTTAAAACGTGTTAAGTTCCGACGGTAACGAACACATTTTTTTCCGTATAGAAAGGCAGTGATCGTCTGTCGGTCTTTGCACAATTTAGAAGCACGTACTTGTAGATTAAGGAGGGTTCTTTAAAGTCTAAAACTTTTCCTTTTGATGTTATAATAAAATAATAATAAGACACGTGATAAATGCCTCAAAACTTGAATAATGAACATATTGCACGGATATATCACTACTATGGAAAATGTGGTTGTGACTGAGGGAAGAGGGCATGACCTAACAACTCCAAGGTTTTGATGGTAATACACTTTATATATAGCGTAATATAGGACTATATAGGGTAATATCAGGTAATATAGGGAAACACAGGATAATATGTGGTAATAAAGGGTAATATAAGGTAGCATATGATGATTCATATGGCAAGAGACCTTGCAAATGATGAACATGATCAAGGACTATTCATTCAATTTTAACATGTATATATAAATACATTCCATGGGTTCATGTTCATTTGGTTCTCCTTCACTACCGATGATCCTAATCACAGGGATATATTGCCATGCCAAATAGCAGTGTATACAATTGCACACACCATAGGGCGCCAGGCGCCGTTTGGCTTGTCAATGAATACCCACCCCCCCCCCCCCCAACCCGGATACACACACCGAATACTTTTTTAAACTGAATTAGATTCTCTTGGCGTAAGTTTTATAAATATGTGTTTCTAACTTATGGGAATTATTAAAAAAAGGACATGAGTTAAAGCGATATAAGGGTGGGGACCAGAAAAAGCAGATAATAGTACTTATATTTTGGTAGTATGCTAAGTGGGGTCGAAGGAAGGAAGTTATCAAGCAAAAATACTTCAGACGAAATATAGGCAAATAAGTGGAAATAAAAACATTAGAATATTCAAATTCAAATGTTAAGTTTGTCTTCCTGTTATTCGAAAAAGCTTGAGATCAGCCAAGAAGATTAGAAACAACTACAAACATTAGCGGATAGTTACTTGCTAAAAATCCTCAACATCTCAATGGATCAGGAAATCCGGAAAAAGTAGGTGGAGATGGATAGGTCATAATCTGAGAAAACCCATGCCACATATCACAAGAAAGCACTGACATGACATACCATGAGAAAACCCATGTCACGTATACCAAGACATGCACAGACAGGAAAAACCATGATAAAACCCATGTCACATATACCAAGACATGCACGGACAGGAAAAACCATGAGACACATTACGTCACATATATCAATACATGCACAGACAGGAGAAATCATGAGACACATTACGTCACATATATCAATACATGCACAGACAGGAGAAATCATGAGAAAACCCATGTCACATATAACAGGAAAAGCGATGGTGTGGATCCATCCACGGTCAAGAGGACTGTCGAACATTCTATTTCTTATCTATATATTTCTGGTCCCCAAAATGGTAAGATGGTGGTAATTAAGAAAAGGGGTGTATATATATATAAATAAAGGTCCCTAGCGCTACGTTGATTAGTACTACTATGAACTATGTCTAGGGAATGATTACTTCAAATTAATTCTCACTCACAATAACGCTACTATTACAACAAAAAACACCGGTGGTTCAGACACAAATAATTATTTAATTACTACAATACAAAATATATAGACACCTACAAATAGTAATACATACACATCGTCAGACTCTACAGCACACACAAAGCCCTGGAAGGGTTGCCACTCTGGTCATTCAACTGTGCCAGGAACTGCTCGACACACTCTGCTACCTCTAAAACTAGTCTGTTTGGGTCGTCTGCTGACATTATACTATCTTATAGTGCGTACTGCGTCAGGGTTAAACTGTTAACATCTGACCTCTTATACTGTACTGAGTTCTAGTCTACTGAGCTCTATCTTATTTCAGCTCGACTACAATCCATTCTCCGATTAATGTTCACTACTTCGCTCTGCTATGGCATATGCTTCTATAGCCTTGAGCCTAATCTCATGTAACTGACTGAACTGAACTTATCTGAACTAGCTAACTAACTAACTGTACTAACTGGCTGTAAAGAGAATAATAGATACAACATATAAACTATCACTAAGAATACAGTCTTATCACAATATTACTAATTAATCATACATATAACATAGTATTCTAACAATGACTTGATAACTAACTATAATCCTAACATATCCTCTAACAAAATGCTAACATTACAAACACGTGAACTAACAACAATACTAATATTACTAACCCTACGACTCTTGATTAGACACATTCTAACAGCAATAGTCATAAGCCAGGCTCCTGCTTTCTTGTCAATTACACTACCGTAATTACAGGGACGAGAGAGAGCGACTAACTGGCTTACAACTCTATTTATACTTGGATCCAGCTAACGCTGACCTCTGGGTCATACATATAATTCATATACTATATTCTAATTTTTCGTTTGGTCAACCAATGGTTCACAAGCTGACCCTTGGTCCCAAGCTTGGACATGGGCGGTGTTTCTTATAACTGACCCTTTTTCTGGTTGACTGGGAAACTTCCATTGTTTCTGACTATGAGTCATTATTATCATCAGTACTGGCCTAATAGAGTCGATCACGTGACAAGCGACTGACAAGTGACCGATAGGTTGTGTGAGCCAGCGGGTCTCACACAAGTGAGGATCAGCGGGTCTTAACAAGGACGAGGGGAGCCACAAGACGTAGAAGAAGAGGTTTCGTAAAATATATTATTACTACTACAAAGGATTTTAAAAAGAAATTGTTAACGGCGCATACTCAACTGATAGTTGAAAAGTCAAAGAAGAAGTACCTTCAATAAAGCAATCACGGAAAAGGTCATTAACAAATACACTATTTCCGTGAAATTGAAATACATAATCCGATAATGTGGGGAAAGATAGACTTGGATTGGTAGCTGTTTACTGTTATAACTGACATCCAATGATTCTTGTCTCACATTCTTTTTACTTCTTTCTCTCAATCTGTTGCTTCTCACTCTCGTATGTTACTTTCTGCTTTCCACTCTCCTCCCTCTCACTCTCTCCCACTCCCTCTTTCTCCCCTATCTATCTCTTTCTCTCTCTCTCACTTTCTATCCCAAACATCAACTCATTTATATGAAGAAGTGTTACCATATTTTACTCAATAATACAATTTCAAGTATTGTCGCGCGGTTTTCAAAGCAGGTTACCTCATAGTATCAGCTTTCTACTTTAACTTTTAATTGACTTCTTCATTTTACAATTACTTGCATGAAATTGACCTACATGATAATTCCATTGGTGGAAATAAATTATATACTTCAAATTTATTTTTTTATAAATAACAAAACAGAAGTCCTTTTTTCGGTTATAGCTACATGTGTTAAAATGTTTTTCTTATCTCGAAACTTGACATCACAAAGCTTCGTCCAATACCATCATTATATTCTGATAACGATCCAAATTTAAATCTAATCTCTGGACTTTATCTAATTATTTACTCCCCAAAAGTGGGAATAACACCGTCACACAGACACTGCTGCCTGAATCCAATGGCAGTCGACAAAGAATGTCTCTATATCGAAAGCGAAAGTGTCAACCCACTGCAACAGAACACGACACTGCTGCCTGAATCCAATGGCAGTCAACAAAGAATGACTCTATATCGAAAGTGTCAACCCACTGCAACAGAACACGATGACGATCATCCGCCCTTCCACACTTCACAGCTGCACCACTGACTATTCTGATAAGAATCCGGTTACAAGGCAAATGGGATCAAACGAAGATGAAAATTTAAAAAAAAAACACAAAAGTTTAAAGAATTTAGTAACCGTTTTATTGTACATTGACATTTTAAAAGAAAACTTGCAATGTTTATAAATTTGTTACTTCATACGTGCTTTTATAATTTATGCAATGAAGATATATTGCCTAATATTATAAGGTAATATTATGTAAGTAAATATGTACTATTTGTGTATGTGGATTAATACATTCATAAATGCCAAAATAGAAGTCACGTCCTGCTTACATGAGATCTACTATCGTTGACCCTCATTTTTATTTCATGGACCCCCCCCCCCACCCCCACCCCAATTATTTTTTCGCTTAAATTAACCCCTTGCAAGTTGTCGTCGACCCCTGTGGGTCTATATAGACCACATAAGGATTCAATGATTTAAAGCTTATGTCAATAGTCAAATTATTTGTTTTCTTGTTTAAAAACAAAAATCCGTACAACAAAGTCGAAAAAACAAGAATTAAAAATATATAAATCAATAATTCATGACAGTAGGAATTAATCAGAAATGTAGGGTTTACATGGTGCAAGCATAGTGTATGCTTGGTGCAAGTGTAGGTTAAGCTTGGTGCAAGTATAGGGTAGACTTGGGTGCAAGTATAGGGTAGACTTGGTTCAAGTATAGGGTAGACTTGGTGCAAGTATAGGGTAGACTTGGGTGCAAGTATAGGGTAGACTTGGGTGCAAGTATAGGGTAGACTTGGGTGCAAGTATAGGGTAGACTTGGGTGCAAGTATAGGGTAGACTTGGGTGCAAGTATAGGGTAGACTTGGGTGCAAGTATAGGGTAGACTTGGGTGCAAGTATAGGGTAGACTTGGTTCAAGTATAGGGTAGACTTGGTGCAAGTATAGGGTAGACTTGGTGCAAGTATAGGGTAGACTTGGGTGCAAGTATAGGGTAGACTTGGGTGCAAGTATAGGGTAGACTTGGTTCAAGTATAGGGTAGACTTGGTTCAAGTATAGGGTAGACTTGGTTCAAGTATAGGGTAGACTTGGTTCAAGTATAGGGTAGACTTGGTGCAAGTATAGGGTAGACTTGGGTGCAAGTATAGGGTAGACTTGGGTGCAAGTATAGGGTAGACTTGGTTCAAGTATAGGGTAGACTTGGTTCAAGTATAGGGTAGACTTGGGTGCAAGTATAGGGTAGACTTGGTTCAAGTATAGGGTAGACTTGGGTGCAAGTATAGGGTAGACTTGGGTGCAAGTATAGGGTAGACTTGGTTCAAGTATAGGGTAGACTTGGTTCAAGTATAGGGTAGACTTGGGTGCAAGTATAGGGTAGACTTGGTTCAAGTATAGGGTAGACTTGGTTCAAGTATAGGGTAGACTTGGTGCAAGTATAGGGTAGACTTGGTGCAAGTATAGGGTAGACTTGGGTGCAAGTATAGGGTAGACTTGGTTCAAGTATAGGGTAGACTTGGTTCAAGTATAGGGTAGACTTGGTTCAAGTATAGGGTAGACTTGGTTCAAGTATAGGGTAGACTTGGTGCAAGTATAGGGTAGACTTGGGTGCAAGTATAGGGTAGACTTGGGTGCAAGTATAGGGTAGACTTGGTTCAAGTATAGGGTAGACTTGGTGCAAGTACAGGGTAGAATTGGTGCAACTATAGGGTAGATATGGGTGCAAGTATAGGTTAGGGAAATATATGGTAGGTTTGGTGCAAGAAGGGTAGCCTTGGTGCATGTATTGTGCAGACTTTGGTGCAGTAATATTGTGTAGGATTGGTCCAAGAAAATGATATGCTTGTTGAACGTATAGGGTTGGCTCTGAGCAAGTGTAGTGTATGTCTGTTGCAAGTATAGGGTAAGAGTGTGACAATTATACCATCTGTGCCATGGAGAAAACAGCACTGAAAGTTATCGCCCACTCTTCCCGTCACGAGCTGAACCATGGAGCCTGAGAGGTACAAACTCACCTACTCTTGACCTCTACATGGATAATTGGGCAAAGATGCTTTGAGCTATGGCTACGGTACATGGTCACAGCTTCCGTTAAGAGATCGTAGATAACACATGTGATATCCTTTACAACAAACACAACCCCCGTTGAGTGCGAACTCCTAGGCAGCGCTTTGTTCCCGTCTAAATCTAATACATGTGATTGTGTGCTTAATTAGAGCCAGGATTGCCCAGTACCAACCAGTGATGAAAACTGGTTATGATCTGAGTGGTCAGTAGCTCTGAGGAATCCAGTTCCCAAGGTACCGGCGAAGATTCTCCCTGTTAGCCCCTTCTCAAAAGTTAGAATCATTGTTTTACCCAGAGGTGGCGGAGGAAGTCATAGTTATCCGCTGTATGAAGCCCACTCGTTGACTTTGTAAGGTCAGTTCTTGGGAGTTACACCTTTGGCGTTCCTGGGGTAGCCGGATGGGCGCAATATCTCGGGGTAGCTACCTCGCGGCACCTCCGCTCTGTAAAAGGAGTAATGTTCCCAGGGAATCCATAAGACCTTCGTCTCGGATCATTGACCACATTCCACTTTTTTTCCCCGCCACGAGCAGTCGCCATCTTGTTCATGACACAAATGTGTTTCTTTAAGGCACGGAGCGTGCCTAGACATGCCTAGATGTCCTTACCTGTTGTCAGTGGCGCAGGGAGAGGGGTTGAGTTGGGGGGTCAGACCCGGGTGGCACATTTTTTTGCCCTTTATATTGCTGTGTATCAATTTCGGTCAACTGCAGATATTTTTTTCATTGCCAATTGGCGAGAAAATTCTTTTCTGCCCCGGCAGTTAGTAACCCTAGCTATGTCACTTCCTAGCTATGTCACTTCCTAGCTATGTCACTTCCTAGCTATGTCACTTCCCAGCTATGCCACTTCCTAGCTATGTCACTTCCTAGCTATGTCACTTCCTAGCTATGTCACTTCCTAGCTATGTCACTTCCTAGCTATGTCACATCCTAGCTGTGTCACTTCCTAGCTATGTCACTTCCTAGCTGTGTCACTTCTTAGCTGTGTCACTTCCTAGCTGTGTCACTTCCTAATGAACTTACATGGGTAAGATATCAGACCGATGCAGTGTGAAATGTTACTCATAATGTCTGTAGTCAGCTGCATAAAATCACCACTATCGTCATTTCTTTTCTCCAATTTAATATTTCCAAAGTGTTTAAGTGTTGGCGGTGCGATGAATATGTTTGTGCAGGATGAATGAACTATATTTTCTTCTTATTTTTTTTTCTTCAACTTCTTAAAATACTTACTAAACAACAACAATAAGTGACCGCGAAAACTTTTTTTTAAATATCACAGTTTAATGTCAGCCGTTGCACGTTGTAGTGTTGCTACTCTTTTACACTAGGCTTCTTTCCTCCGTTCTTTGATAACGGTAATCCATTATGTATTTCAAAAACCATACTTCTGTATGTTGTACATGACAATGCTTCTCAAGTTCTAACAGGGGCTCTTGAATACGGACTATGGGAACATTTTTGGCATTACAATTTGGCATGAAAAATTACCGGCGTCACAACATGACCGCAACCACGATTAAGCGACCTTGACCTTGAATTGACAGGTACGGATGAGATAACCCACCCGCTATAACATTCAATACCAAATAACGCTGTACAGAATTTTCAACCTTATCCAAATAGTTCAACTCACATTCCTGTCAGGGGCGTTTCTGATGAGACAAAAATCTTCTGTTGGCAGAAAAAGCTCAAATCAAAAGAATAAACGTCCTAGTTGGGTGGGGGGGGGGGAGTATGATCTTGCACTTCTGCCCATTTTACCTAGGGATTTCTAACTCATGTAGATTACAATTCGTTTAAAAAATAATGCTAACATCAAAAACTGTCGTTGCGTACATTGATAGGCGCCTTTTTATGCTCTTGCCATAGGCGCATATTTGTCTGTCTTCAAGCCTTTTTTCGTGTTGTTTCTGTAGGACTGACTGAGATATAACCACTCCTTTGAATAAAGGAATATTTATTGTGTGCACTGGCTGAAACTGCGGAGATTTAGTTGACTGTCCTTGACTTACGTTCAGTAGACTGTCGACAGGACCAATGACCCCTACGCCTGTTGGGTTAATGTCCTGGTCCGCCCTTGATCTGCAGTAATGTTTTTTTCCTTGGCATTATGGTTATGTCCCTACGCCTGGCGGTACATCCGATCAACGACCTTGTCAAGGTCAAGTGGTGGCTTCCGTGTGATGCCATGACGACAAAGTAGTTTATAATGGTAACCGGTAAACAAGCACACACACACATTTGTAATGAGGAAACACATACAAACACTCATATATGCATAACATTGAAAAAAACAATTGTCTACAAACAGCTTACTGGTATACAGATTAACGAAACATATTTTGTATGTGATCCGAAGTGAATGTAGACGACACTTAAATATGTTTCATTTTTATGAATTAAAAGATATATATTTAAATTCTCTGCATAGCCTTTTCTACTGTTAGTATTAAAATTGTAATCTTTAAATAATCGACACAAGTATCCGTATCGTTTGTTTAATCATCTTTAATGCTTACGAATTCCCTGTTAAAGTATCTGAGCTGCAGTGGCGTAGCAAGCTTAACTCGCGCCCGGGGCACAATTCCTTTTTAGCGCCCCCCCCCTTATTCGAAAACTATACAATATATAGTGAAATATATCATTTTGCGCCCCTTTGTGAGTAGCGCCCGGGGCATAATGCCCCCATTGGCCCCCCTCACTACGCCACTGCTTAGCTGTTTACCTAGGCATGCAACAAAAAATGGTGATCTGAGCGCACCCAGCCACGAAGCAGATGCGTTAAACGAAGATAACTTAAGCTACAGTGTCAACCCGCCTAAATCGACTTCAGTGTGAAGAAGCTCGTTCACTCCCTAACCCACGCCTTTTCCCAACCGTTCACAGTGTGTAAACAAACAAAACATGTTCTACGTACAAGATTGCGCGACCATTTGATCCAAATGCGCGTAGAGAGAGCGTTTTAAAACAAAAAACAATGTTGCGGCATCAATAACAAAATTAATATTTAAAATAATTTTGCTTACAAAGTAAACGCATTCTTTATTAGGAACCGAAAATAATTGGCATTATTGACCTATCTGTGTGAGCCCCCCCCCCCCCCCCCCTTTTTCCAGGTGACCCTCGAACGCAGAATGCCACAAACCATTGCAGGAAAATTATAATACTGCACAAACAAGCCACGTCACTTTAACTTGGGGAATTTCCCAAATATTTTCTTGGAAAAGAAATGTCTGGTTTTGTAATAGTCACGCGCGGTTGGGATTTAAAGGTTTGACAAACTTACTGTAGGGTATGGGTAGGAGGAGTAGAGTGAAAGAATGTTAGATATAGAGATGAAAATAAAACTATCGAAAGAGAGAGAGAAAGACAGAGATCTATACGAAGAGAGAGGGAGAGAGAGAAAGAATTATATTAACGGTGCAATACTACCGATAACTTTTCCCTGGCGAGTTGCTGGAAGAGGTCATAGAATATTGTATTAGCCAAAATCCATTTGAGTTGTTTTGTGCATCGGCGTCACCATATCCCTCTGCACGGATACACTTCTAGCGTAGGGCGGCAGGGTACCAAACCTGCTGGTTGGGGTCAAACGTCACACTCCTCCATCTATCACGCCCGCCCCTCCCCCATGATGTCAACACATTATGTTATCGCTCTGCATCGGTTAAAAGTTTACATATAATAACAATAGTTAACATCTGAGTAGATTGCATTGTTACACAGTCTGGTGTTTTAAGAATAGTATGTACCGTATGGAGGTTCGGTTCAAAGCCAACATAAAGTTTCATATGACAGTTTCAAACAGATATCACTTAGGCTAGGATGGGGAGCATTTTAAAACTCGTATACGGCCTTTGTGCTTGTTGACAATTTGGCAGTATACTTAGAGTCATGCTTTTATTCTGATACAAGGATCGTAGAAAAGTAGCTTATCAATGAGTTTTAAGCTATAATAACACTTTTTTTTAAATTAACTATACATTTGGGATAAGTTGTTATATTGTAATACAATTTTGGTAAATAATTAAATTTAACCAAAGAGGAAAAACGTAATAAGTAAGTAATAAGGATAAAAAAAACCAAATTAGTCACGTAATGTTATGTTTACGCCATGATCTTCATTGACACAAAAAGTCACAATTGTGTGCTTAAGTCAGACACGGTAATGACATACACATACTTTTTATTTTTAAAAAGCGTCCATTTAAAAAAAAAGGTAATTTGGTCAAAGTGTTTTATATAACATGTCAACAAGACGATTACTTGGTATCTTTTAGCGTACATGAAGTTATGTTAGCGTACGCGTTGGGTCGACCTATTTCTTAAATCATAACTTGAATTTACCGATAATCGATAAGACACCGTTATTGATTTTATCACTTTGCTATTGCGCGTGGCCTGCGATTAGAATAATCCTGTTGTGTCGATACACTGCCCAGTCTCATACACCTAATTGTAGTTGGCGACTTAGCGGCGATAAACCGATTAGTGTTAAGGGCTTGGTACGGGCCTTGGCTGCCACCTAAAAGGGTAATACGCGCGACAGAGTGCAGACAGGTTGGTGTAGAAGGAAATAAGGGACATAAAAGTATGGGAATACTTGAAAATGTGCGCAGCTAAACAAAGGGTGTGTCGGCAAGAAACCTCATTCAACGAAGCATTCTTCAGTTGTTTGTTCCCCAAAAAAGGACTTCTTGTAAAGAGGATCCCATCCATGTATAAGTTGTTGCGCCCTAAAACTTTTAGCTGGACTCGTTCGCGCCCTAAATTCGATTGAGTTTAACGGCCAATTCTTCGACCAATCAGTGGGGTTGCTATGGGGACCAAGATGAGACCCATCTACGCATGTTTATTCATTTGACACTTCGAGAACATGGTAGAGAGAAACGAGACATGAAACCTCTCTGACTTTCACAAAGAGCGCATTGATGATGTATTGAGGTCACCACTTTCGGAGAGGAGTGACCTTGACATAGTTATTAACTTTGTTGTTGTCCCCGCCACTCAGTTCCCGTCAGTCAGTTCCCGTCACTCAGTTCCCGTCACTCAGTTCCCGTCACTGGTCTCTGAAATCTCTGTAAACTATTTGGACATTACGGTCACCCGTCACAGAGACAGCTTCTCATCAGCTGGTGGAAAGCTATACGTTTTATCTGGCCCTTGGAGTTAAAGTGATCATAAGATCACAGAAGAATTTATGTTTGTGCATCACATGCATGCAGCAACTGGGGAGGACATTAACGCAAAAAGTTGATTGATAGATTGCACAGTGCAATATGGATTGGACAACACTGAGTTACCTCCCATCAGATGGGGATACAACTTGAGCGATGTGTGGGGGGGGGGGTGTGGGGGGAATGTTAAGATGGTCAAATGTATACATGTATTAAACGTGTGGGCCGTTCCAAACCTAAGGTTCTTCATTTAATTATGCATCAACAGGCATTGACAGCACATTACAATCTTTGGCACTACCTACTTGTGTGAGCAGATACTGTTGAAAATGAACAACGTAAAATGGAGTTAAACGGCAGCCATGTCTGCTGAGCACTTGCAAGAAAGTGTAATGATATCGAACGCTACAACTGTGAGTCTCGCCTAAATCACAAATAAAGGACACTATGTCAGAACATAACGACTTGAATTCTCCTCACGTTAGTGAGCAGTTTATACTGCACAATAACATATATTACATCTTATAATATATAATTTGGCATCAAAATTAAAGTAGTGTCATCTGATTATTTTAGAAAGACGATGATTTCTTGCTTCATGTGACATTTCGACAGGGGGGGGGGGGAATTAAACTGGTTGATTTAAATGTTTAAGTTTTTGATATAACGTAATAATATATTATGATACAAGCCACCTTTGCTTTGTAACATTTTATCCGACCCAGCGATAACTGTAATGGCATTGACCCCTGTAATACGCGTGCAAATACAACGCCGACATCTTTGTTCACTTCCTTTAGATCAGTCGTTCTCAATCTTCCTAATGCCGCGACCCTTAAATACAGTTCCTCAAGTTGTGGCGACCCCCCCACAAAAAATTATTTTAGTTGCTACTTTATAACTGTAGATTATATGTGGTTTCCGGTGACTTAGGCGACGCCCGTTGAAGTGTCGTTCGACCCCCAAAGGGGTCGCGACCCACAGGCTGAGAACCGCTGGTTTAGATATTGATGTTTTTAAACAACGCGTTCAAGAGGAGTATGTTCCATCGTAGCGTTTCATTTACTACATACGGTGTTATGTTTCGAAGAAAGAAACAACTAATTTTTAAGAAAGAAACAACTAATCTAAGAACCTTAAAGCCAAATTCTTTACAATGACATTTCTTTTTTTACTCGCTTTTCTTCTTTTTTTAACCTGGGCCAGTCCCATTGAAAGGGTTACTGTAGAACGTCGGCGTCAGCCTAGCAACGAGCTTCTTTTTTGACTTGGCGTGACTGTTAGTCATCATTTGCAGTGGTCACCAAAACTTTGCTGTAGAGGGCAAAATAATGAGTTACAAGGGAGTTATTAAATAAATGGAACCCTTGCTCTTGAAATGTATAAGAATTGTTGGGGGCTCGGTTGCAATTGTGATATTTTGCTTAAGCACCTAAAATGCTGCTGACCAATAATCATAGTTACCTTATTTACTTTATTAAATGAAAACTATGGTGTATACGTTGACCGAAAACACGTCTACGCATCACAATGTATCTTACACCCATGACAGGAACAATTTTTGTTATCTTTTATTTTAAAAAAAAAAAATTATTTTATTTCTTGTGTGTGTGTGTGACTATGTACAATCTATGTTTATGAATATGTATAATGGGACACGCTGTTTGTAATCAAGTTCACAAATATTTAATTTTTGTATCGCTGTAAACTGAATGATGTAACTTGTCTCCTTGAAAGGGAATTTTTTTTTTTTTTTTTACACCTTGTAAGATCTTAGCCCTACAAATATCCGTTAGTAAAGTCACAAACTAGGCTCAGGTTTGTTTACCTTTAGTCTGTAAACGTCTATTTATAGCACACATGCTTTAATCAGCAGTTAGGTCATGAAGTTAAATGAAATTATTGGTCTACAAAACAAAAATACTTATTTGTGTTATATATTTGTGAAAAATACTTATCAGATCGTTATCCTTTTCCACTCTTTAACTTCCTGGTTTTGAAAATAAACTATTGGAACAAAGAGTGTGGTTTAAAATTTTAAGGACATAAAAGGGTTTCAAAGTTTAGGGCACTAAAAAAAATACTGTTTACCAAGCAGCTTATTCAATTTAGTATTATTAACTACTTTTTTTAACATTAGAAATATACATGTTAATTGCAATCGAGTCATAACAGCTAGAAATGGATTAATCCCCTTTGTAGAACCTTTTGATATATCAGGTCAACGTATTTGATTTTTCTATTTTCTTCTAAAATTAAAAATTAAATTAAATACTGTTAATATCCCTAGCTTTGGTATCGATTTAATGTGTATGCTGGTTTCAGTATTTTGGTGTTTACTGTTGAATGAACAAGCAAAAGCTGAAAAGATATTAACATTTTGAACGCCACATAACGCTAGGCTAAACGTGATTTTTTAAACAGTTGTGTTTAGTCGTACTGCCCAAGGTTAAAGCTGAATTACTATCAACAGCACAGCCCATAAAATATAGACGCTACGACACGAGTACCTCCGGAGACCGTATTTTTGGCTACTCGAACGTCGGGGGGCTATTGCGCCTCCATTTTCTCCTGTAATAGATAATAATAATCTGACAAGAACAGACAAATACATATTTATATTTTTAATTTAATAGAGAAAATGTACTGTTGGTCATCAAAGGGTTAGTTCAAAATTAAACTTTATTATTCTAAACCTTAACACTTGTGGTCAGTGGTCAGCAACGTCCAGCTCCGATGGATTGGATGTATGCGGCCATACTTTTACATATCTATAATGACATGAGGATGGCGGTCATATTTTGACATATCTATAATGACGTGAGGATGGCGGTCATATTTTGACATATCTATAATGACATGAGAATGGCGGTCATATTTTGACATATCTATAATGACGTGAGGATGGCGGTCATATTTTGACATATCTATAATGACGTGAGGATGGCGGTCATATTTTGACATATCTATAATGACGTGAGGATGGCAAACACCTTATAAGCAGCTTTAACGGTCGTATTCTTTTTGTTGTAAAAATGGCTACACACACACACACACAAAAGATTACCAACCCCTAACCTAGACAAATGGCATTGTATTTCCTTGTTGGATGACATGAACGGATTTTTTATTGAAACATGCAACCCAACATGAACATTTAGTTAAGTTGGAAAAGAAATGTATATGATATAATGAGGGTATTTAATTAATGATATAAATGATGAAATAAATTAAAAATGTTACAATCTGCATTGTGATGACACACTTATGAAATTTAATAAATAACGAGTAAAAAAGTGCATACAAAAAATACTTGGTATGCAGGTAACGGCGAATAAAAGCGAATAAATTAACATATTTTACAGTATTTGGAGATATATATATAAATATATATGTTTTTTCTGACAAATACAATTGCTTAAATTTGTCCGATGCATCAGTATTACAGCTTAATTTTCTAGCTAAAAAAAAAAAATTAGAACTGTTATTATAATAGATATATTCGTGTACATTGTTTGGAATGATTTTATTTTCTGTGATTTTTGTTTTATATGTGTAAGGTTTAAAGATATATATATAAACTAAAATTTAATTTTACACGATTGTTTATACAATTCCTAAATGATGATATTGTTCATTAGCACTGTGTACTTTTACATGTGCTCATTTCTTGAAATAATGAATGTGTCATGAATGTATTATGAGTGTATTATGACTGTATTATAAATGTATTATGAATGAATTATGAATATATATCTTTATTCAACTTATTGTATCTCTGTAATTTTTATATAAATATATATTTGTATATGTATTGTGACGGACGGATGCTGGAATAACTTATATGTGTCTGTGTTGTCTAAAATAAATTATGACGTCCTTAGAGCTAGTTTTGTCTAATGAAGACTGTGAAAAGTGGTAATTTGGTGGGAGTGGGTAAATGGGGTCGGGGTCGGGAGAGGTGGTTAATCTGGTAATGTCCGCCTGTCAATAAAAATAAAAATAACTAATTATATTTGAGTACCTTTCTCCTAGATACCGCCGTACCCAAACTAAATATAAATAAAATAATCCGCATACATCCTCTACAATCACATACGTCACCGACATGCCGATAAGTCAACTACACGCACAGACACAAATATAAACGCGCATGCATAATCTACATGCACACACACCACCTACACGCACATACAACATATACTCGCAGACATACCATACACACGCACACACACCACCCACAGGCATACACACCAACCTATATGCACATAAAGTAGAAAAAACTTGCAGCAGATACAGTAAACATTGTCTGTGAGCGGATATCACAGGGATGACCATTGCAAGCATAAGATAACCACGTCAACTAACATAAGTCATGACAGATAAAGTATACAATAAAAGTCAATATATTTGTGTCAAATACCATTTAGTAATGTCAAGTCTTTTTTGTATGATCCCGTTGAGTCTGTTTAGTATCCCTTTATATTTTAAAATAATGTTGTGATCCACAGAATCTAATTAAAATATATTTTACAGACTTTCGTGATGATTTTTAAAATTCATGTTACATTTTCTGCGTCTGCTATTGTTTTCAGCACACAACATTTACCACTCTGGGCAGTTGCAATGTTTAGGGTCTAACCACTTAGATCGGGTCATGTGAACACAATTGCTTCACATTTCTAGTAGTTGCTTTCTTTTTCAAGTTAGTTTTTGTCTACACAGCTTTTTAAAATCAGAATTTAGCGCTAAAAGCAAAAGCTGTGATGAAAAAAAAAAAACACACCATTATTTCCTAAATTTGTATATGTGAATAGATCAAAAAAAAATTTTCTTCAGGCGCACATATTAAAATTGTTACTGAAGAAAAGCAAAATTTACACTGGTTATAACAAATAAATATATAAAAAATTAAATAAAATTTGAAGGGAAAAAAAAGGCATGGTATCCTCATATTAATCTGCTGTATGCATGTACAAGAGTATTATGGAACAATGCGAATGAAAATTAACCTGATAAAATCTAGTAATGTCATATGGCGTGTAAGCTATGTGATAGATGGATCAGTAAACATAATAGTATATGACATACTATGTAGCAAAACGTCCTCTTCGCCATTGTCGACACTTTAAAATTACGTGACGTCACGTTTTTATCGGCGAAATCCAGTCCCAGGCTGCTGCCATTTTTATACTTGTTCAGACACAACTTGTGCGTGTGCGTGGTGATCGCCTTGTCTCTGTAACCCACGCGCTTCTGGCCGAGAAACCACACGAGGGCGCCGCTGCTCCCCCGACACGTCGGGGCGTTGTAATGGTAACTGGTCCACACGACGCCCTCGGAGTGGTCCTCGACCTCGATTTTTTCAACGCTGGTCCCAAAGCTGATCCGCTTGACCAGTCCGTGAGGATGAGACACTATGACGGATAATAGCGTCTTGTTGTCCGTTTGGTACTTGGCTTTGAATATCGTCTCGTAATGTTTGATTCTGCGCCTCGATTTTTTTATCATCGACACAACTTCAGCGTCGTGCGTAATGCACTCCAGTATGCTCCTGTCACCTTTTTCTGAAAAGTTGACAATTCGATGACCTTGCAGCTTCTTTATTTTTGAATTTGGGTGACCTTCTTCGTGGTCGTAATGCATCCATATCTCCGAGTTCTGGGCCTCGAAATCGTCAAATACCACGTGGTAAGCTGTGCTCACCCAGACGACGAACCAATTCTTACTGGGACTCCCCGATGATTTGCACGGTGCGCACGGGCATGATTCGCCCTTTTTGCGTTCCTTTGGAATGAAAGCTCCACCGCTTCCAGTGAGCGCGGTAGTTTTTCCGCACGTCTCAAACATTTTACGCAGCTCGGGAGGGCGGTCCTTACTGACGTCGGACACTTTGATGAGACACGTCAGAGATATGAGCTTCAGGCAGCAGTCGAACAACTCCGGAGTCTGTCGGTATAGACGAAACCAATTAAGAGCTATGTTACATTAGCAAGATGGTGTTACGCTAAAATTAATGTGTTATTATTATGAGAAGGTTAGAGAGTTGTGACACTAGCCGATAAGCTCTCGTGTGTATTGCACAGGGTCCGAATGTGTCAGAGATAGAGATGTACTAATTTTGAGCCATTTACCTGAAAGCCTTTTGGAAGACATTTTTTGCAGAAGCTGTGCGCAGGCGTCGAGTTTAGGTGGTTTGGATTTTTGTCACACAAGGCGAAACACCTCTGTAATCCTTTGATGTCATTCGTGGTTATTTCACACTCCAGGTTACCTTGGAGAACAAGAAATATCTAAACGTCCCATTACAAGTGCTATGTCACTGTAACTGTTGTAGTTGGCTTATTCTACCATGCGCCGTAACACCAATTCATAATACATTCATGATACATTCATTATTTCATCAGAAATATAAAATAAAATAAAAAAACTATTTTTTTTTTTTTTAAATTCAGAGCCTGTTAAATGTATGTTTGTATGATTTATTTTAGTTACACGATGAATTCATTTTAACTTTCATAATCATATATTTTACTGTGCCACCCCCCGGCCCCCCCACCCCCCCCCCCCCCCCCCAAACCCGGGCCGGTAAAAGAATTTAGATAAAAACGCATTAAATAAGTCATACCAAGTCTTTGACGTGCTTTCTTTTCCAAATAATTCGACTTTTCTTTCTTGATTCCTGTAAAGGAAACATTCGTACACTTAAGTGCTAAAATAATTAGCGTAAAACTTGTTGGTACGATTTTAAAAAAAAACAAAAAAGTATATATATATATATATATATATATGAAGGTTATATTGTGATGTCAGGGACTGGAGTATGCTATCTGAAGTCAATCAATCGCATTCATCTGAGCCATTCTGTGCGATTTACATTACATAAAAGAGATTGGACCGCTTTGGAAACTTCAGATTTAAATACGTAATTGACCACATAGTTATATTATGGATGCATTAAACACAGAGAGCTATAGAAACTGCATGACCTGCAACACAACCATCATAACAACATGATAAGTAACACAACTGTAACAGACCAAGTTAACTATGATTTCTTCACACGACACTCATATTTATTCTCCCGGCACAATGGCGTAGTGATTTGATGAATTTACGTTATCTCGAGATTTCCAGGGATCCCGGGATGAACGTTTCTTTAAACTCGTTTTTCCGGGATAAGCACAAAGAAAAAACAACAACAAAAAAAAACGAAATTGTTAAAACCTAGTTTCTCCATGATGGCCGACTGATTCGACAAATCCAAGTTTGAGTGGTAGACAGGGTTAGCAAGACCATGACGTCAGTGGTGTAAGGGGCGGGAGACAAGGAGGTGGCGGTCCGCCCTGGGAGACACTTTGTTTCTTTATACTTTATATCATTTGGTGGCATTTTCTACCAACATTTGGTGACATTTTCTACCAAGTGCTGCCGGAACATATAAACCTTTTTTATCATGATTTTTAAAGTAGTGTACTTGGTATAGCAACGTCAAAAGTAAACATAATTAGGCCAAATAGTACAGATACATTTTTTTTTTAAAAGGGTCCTTTATCTCTTTAGGCTATGTTGAATCATTTAAAGAAAAATGCCATTCCTCCATTTCCTATTGACATATACATCTGCAACGTATCCAGAAATTCGATCGAAAGAAATTTCTTCGAACGGAAATTTGGTCAAATCTTTTTTTTAGTTTATACGTTAATTTTTTGCGTCAAATTTCTTTTTGAACACATTATTTTGTTTTACTGTATAGTATAGTGCGTTCTAAAAGAAGTTTGACGAAAATTTTAACGTGTGAACTGAAAAAAGGTTCGACCTTCGACCGAATTTCCGTTCGATCAAATTTCCGTCGATCATATTTCCATCGACGAAATTTCTTCCGATCAAATTTTCGGTAACCCATCTACAATCTACATCGAAACGATATGTAGATATATATGTATATATATATATATTTATAATACTACTGAAATTATAAAACAAGTGACGAGACTAATACAATTATGATTGTTTTTATTTTCACGAGACTCATTCTATGTTTCAATTCTTATCTAACTTCTTCGCCCCCCCCCCCCCAACCGCCATATTAAAACATGATCGTTTAAAATTCTAAACGTGCTGTGAGACCCGAACCCCCTTTTTTTTTTTTTTCAACCGCTAAAACTAACGGTTGAAGCGTAACACCTAGAATAATCGGGATATTGCTATTCTAAGCTAATATTTCAGTTAAAAATAACACAAGATCATGCATTACCGTGGCAGCATTTACGTGGCGCTAAATTTAGACAACTACGCTTTAAAACATTATTGACCGGTCTTTACACGTTACTTTTTTTCTTTCTTTTTAACTAGGGCTTTCACAGGCAACCAGTGTCATACAGCGCTGGTTGGGCAGACCAGCTGGTCACGGTTGGTTCTTCTCAGCTAAGGTCAGCATTGCACTGTCTAATACTTAAGTATACACATTAAATATAGCGATACACAAAAAGGGGCTGTTACAGTAATTTTATAGGGAATTAAAAAGCATTCATCTGAAATTGATGGCATATCTTAATGAATTTAAGTTGCGCACTGAAGCGGGGGTTTATAACATAACAGGTGGGTCGGACGACCAGTGCAGGGCTTTATAACATAAAAGGTGGGTCGGATGACCAGTGCAGGGGTTTATAACATAAAAGGTGGGTCGAAAGACCAGTACATGGGTTTATAACATAAAAGGTGGGTCGGACGATCAGTGCAGGGGTTTATAACATAAAAGGTGGGTCGGACGACCATTGCAGGGGTTTATAACATAAATGTGGGTCGGACGACAAGTGCAGGGGTTTATAACATAAAAGGTGGGTCGGACGACCAGTTCAGGGGCTTATAACAATAAAGGTGGGTCCGACGACCAGTGCAGGGATTTATAACATAAAAGGTGGGTCGGACGACCAGTTCAGTGGTGTATAACATTAAATGTGTGTCCGACGATTAGTGGTGCTGACAATGTTATCGACATATATGTCAATTCATCTGACTAAAATATCTTAGGAAATAAGGAGGGAGTGTTGTGGCTCCCCAGTGTATTAGTGTATACATTAACCTCAAGGGCGAAGTAACACAATATGGCATTAAAACCACTGCACGTACACAGTTTTTAAACTCAAAAGGACAGCTGCAATAGTAATGTACAAGTCATATTTAAGATGACGGCCGTAAGGGCCGGGGGGGGGGGGGATGAAGGTGTCCGGGGGCGGGGCGGCGAAGCCAACCCCGGATGTCATAGTTTGTTCTCTTTGTGAGAGGGCGGGGGCAGGGGGTGGAAATCACTTTCAGCAAACTGCAGTTTAGGGCTGGAAATGGGGGGCAAAAAAATATTGGCGAGATCAACCGTGACTGTGCGACTGTAGCCCGAGATCAACCGTGACTGTGCGACTGTAGCCCAAGATTAACCGTGACTGTGCGACTGTAGCCCGAGATCAACCGTGACTGTGCGACTGTAGCCCGAGATCAACCGTGACTGTGCGACTGTAGCCTGAGATCAACCGTGACTATCCGACTGTAGCCCGAGATCAACCGTGATTGTGCGACTGTAGCCCGAGATCAACCGTGACTGTGCGACTGTAGCCCAAGATCAACCGTGACTATGCGACTGTAGCCCGTCAAAAAATGAATAAATGAAGGGCAAAGAAAACTAAAAAGTCTGCTGTCATTTGGAAAATTGTGGGAGTGGGGGTTGTGGTATTGTGACAAAACGTATGACAAGAAATCCGAGATGAGAACAGTCGAGAACGAAACACGTTGCTGAAATCCAGCATTAGATGTGTGGATCAGACAGCTTGTATTAGCTTGACAGCAATGTGTTCGTTTTGTGTAGAAGAATTTGGTGAGACCAATTGTCAGTCCGTCATTTTCTCATCTTACAAAAACCACCGTAACACCTGTGAAACCAGGGGAGTTTTTGTTTTTAAACAGTACGTTACACGCAAGCCCTGGTCCGCCCCACCACCTATCACCCAGCTTAATCCTGAATGTTCCTTAGTGGAACTGACGTTATCATTAGAAAATAATACTGATTTTTTTTAAAGGGCTGTGGGGTGGTGTGTGGGGGGGGGGGGAAGGGGGCGGTGCCCACATTAGATTTCGGAGAAGTGATGAATAATACGATCAGTTAACTATTAATAAGGATAATTCACTTGAGTTTAATCTGTGTTTGTCGACTCCCACTTGAAAATAGCAGACGTTAGTGTACACAGTGGCTCAGTGGTATCAGACCCCCCCCCCCCCTTCCCAGTGAAGACACACGCTTGTTTTGATACACTACTAGATCGAGAGTGTTAAAACATTCGTGCTGGCTGACATCTCGAGGCACCACCCCCCCCCCCCCCTCACTGTTTGTAGAATGTATATATAACTGTACGGCGAGATAAATGATTAAACTGTATTAATGACCTCATGATTTAACGATAGGAACAGTTTTAATGTGACTCACTTTAGATTAAAAACAAAAAAACAAACAACAAACAACCTATAAACAAACAATAATAAAAACAAACAACATACAACCAATAAACAAACGACCAACAAACAACCAACCAACAAACAAAAAACTACAAATAAACAACACACTAACAACCAACCAACAAATAAACAAACAGTAAACAAACAAACAACAAACAACTACAAACATTCTGTAAAGAAATACAGAAATCGAAACAGATATCAGTAAAGTTTTTTTCTTTATCAACTTCCTATCCCAAGTCAGTTTTAATGAACCCATGAAATGTATCTTTTAAACGAGCTTAACGATGTGTATACATTATTTAATAAGCTACTTACTTTGTCTCCTGTCGGCCATGGATGAATTGCGTTGAGTTTTAAGTCGTTTCAACCGCCTCTTTAGTCCCATTCCGTGTCTTGTTTAGCTAAGGTAAAAAATCACTGTTAGACATTATATAGGCACTGTATACGTTGATGTGATTACTTCTTTGAACACAACACAACATGCCAGGAGTCGTTGTAAACACCTTTAAAATCAATATGTTTAATCCACTGGTGACATAACCCATATGTTAAGCTTATTTATTTAGAGCAGGGGTTCTCTTTAATCAGGGGCCCGGTTCACAGTCACTAAGACATTGGGGGCTGGTTCAGTCAAATTAGACATTGGGGCCGGTTAACTGTCACATAGACATTGGGGGCAGGTTAACTGTCACTTAGACATTGGGGGTCGGTTCAGTCAATTAGAAATTGGGGGCCGGCTAACTGTCACTTAGACATTGGGGGCCGGTTCAGTCACTTAGACTTTGGGGCCGGTTCGCTGTCACATAGACATTGGGGGCAGGTTAACTGTCACTTAAACCTTTGGGCTCGCTTCCCGTCACTTAGACATTGCAGGCTGGTTCACTGTCACTTAGACATTGGGGGCCGGTTCGCTGTCACTTAGACATTGGGGGCAGGTTAACTGTCACTTAGACATTGGGGGTCGCTTCACTGTCACTTAGACATTGGGGCCGGTTCACTGTCAATTAGACATTGGGGGCCGGTTCACAGTCAATTAGACATTGGTGTTGGTTAACTGTCACACAGACATTGGGGGCCAGTTCACTGTCACTTAGAGATGTATGATATTTACTTTGTCTACCATGTAGGGGCATATATACCATAATGTGGCGTGTTTATGATTAGAGACACCCGAGGAAGGCCAGCATTTATTTTTTGCCCGACTACTATCCACAAAATCCTCTGCAGTTTCCCGAAAATGCTGCCCCTCAATAATTTTTGTTTGTTTTAAATTCCACCTGAGCCGGAATCACTTATTCCGCCGAAACCTTCCTACGCCAGAGCTACCATTGATTATTACATATAAAACGTTGTGATATTCAGTTTAAAACAACAACAAAACAGAAGAAAAAATCAACATCAGCAAAAGTTCAGCTTATTGAAAAATACCGAATTTATTAAAAAAAAATAAAGTTACAGCTAAACCATGAGTAAATGTAAAAAGAGTTGTTTGTTTAACATAACATTTTTTTTTAAGTGAGGCCAAACACACATCACAGTTTGAAGTAAACATTTTGTGTTATGTTCAGAAGAATATATGCTGAGGGACCGTGCAACAAATGAAACTAAATTGGTACTATCCGTACCTGTCAACATTATCACTGTAATTTAAGAATGAAAAAAAATAGTTTGTACCGCATGTGCTGCTCCCCCGTTACGTCTCTATGTCTTATTATCATTGGTCGATACTAACTAAATGATGCCCTTGGCCGTTGGGCGGGGGGGGGGCGGGGGAGCAACTAGCAGGCGTGTTGAGGTTATTTTAATTTTGCTTTTATTTTTGTTTAAAAGAAGCAAAAGTTTAAATATACAAATAATTATTGTTTTGTCGGGGCCGGTTGGGGGGGGGGCGATTTCGTTGTGTCTAGCTGATAAGTAAATCGGATATATCATGGACTCTATAACTATAACTCTATTGCTGCATTCTTTCAGTGATTTAAGAAAGGGCGGTGGAGTGGTTGGTCCACCCCTAAAGACATTTTTTTTTCTTTATATGGATAGTCCTCATATTCGACTTAGTGCATGCAGAGTCTTTTTCGTCAAAAGGGGGCGGCAACAATATTTACCCGCAGCCTGTGGCACTAGCAATGGATACGCAACTACGCCAAAAACGTTGGGCCCTATTGGGAATGAATGACAATCAAATGCTATCGTCTGCCAACGAGATACACACGTTTGTAGTGTTTGATAAGATTTGAGAATGGATTTTAAAAAAAAAGTAGTCTTATGTTTGACCTGCTTTTTGTGTCTTTCGTCAAGGTCATGGATGTTTGCGTGTTGTGTGTTTGTGCGTGTGTGTATGTGTGTGTGTGTGTATGTGTGAAGTGTTTCGCTTCGCCAGTTTGTGTGCATGTTTGTTACATTAACAAATTGTTAAGCTATTATAATAAAAAATGTGTCAGGCTGATAATTACATTACATGTATCATGCATAATTTAGAATTATAAATCTATTGCATCATTCTTTCAGTGACTTAGGAAAGGGTTTTGGAGGGGTTGATCTACCCCGAACGTATATTTTACTTTTTTTTTAATATATTAACGTCTTGAAGTCGAATGGTCTGTCACAGACAATATTACCACCATCATCGCGAAACCATTCTGTCACTACCATTAAACTTTTAACCTTTCCCACTAATGTAATCTACTTTAGAAAAACAGTAGACTATCGAGCCGACGCTCACGAACTCTTCCCCAACAAATCCTCAACTGGCCATCAACTACTCCTCCAGCAGTCTTTATTCCGGGAGCTTTCCGCAGCTGAGACAGCCTCACCCACGCTTCCACTGGATTGACTATGCGAGTCAGGCGGCACCAGAGAAGGAACACCTGGCCGGCCGGGGTGCTGCTTTCACACAACAACCGGGCCGGACTTTCTAGGGTTGGGGTGGATACTTTTTACGTCCCTATGTTACCCCCTTCCCACCCGGGGAGCCTTGTAGGTGTTTTACAGACGCCCTCTAATAGGGTTTACGTGGTTTTTCTGCAGTGTGACCAACTCACACCGCAGCTGGGAGAGAAAAAAGGTCGCCTAGGAGCAGTACCCCCAAAGACTGCAAAGACTAACCTGTCCCACTCAAAACTCCTACAGACAATGCCCCTTGTCGCCCGTTACCCTTTTCAGTCTTTCGTCTGCTCTATTCACAAATTACACCCTCATCTCCACACCATAACCACCCGACCTCACGTCATATCCACCCCTTCTCTCATGTGTTATACACTTGAATAGTTACTACAACCCATAACCTCAACATAAAATGTTACTACTTTATCCCATTTTATTATATACTCCCCATCCTCTCCCAGTGTCCACCCCTTACTATGCCATTAACATTTGTCCACCATATACCATACCATAACCGTATGTCCACCCTATACTATCACACACAGTTATAGGTTTTTTTCTTTGAAAAAGGAGGGGACGGCAAAAATCTTGGTCAACCAAGGGCGGCATTAGTATCTGCTACGCCACTGAACAGCTCAGTGCAACGTCTTAGTTAACGAATAAAAGCGAGGCAGACAGAGAGCTTACCCAGCATTAGGAGAGGCGTAACTGGGATTTTGACGCCTTTGGCTAATTTATTTTTGGCGCCCTTGATATTTCAATAAAAATTTAAAAATTAGAGATTTAGCGGCGCCCTTTTGAACTGGTGCAGGACGGCGCCCTTGGCAACTGCCCAAATGCCAGTTGTTACGCCACTGAGTGTTAGTTAAAAGATAAACAATATAAAAAAAACAAAAACAACTAACCTGCTTGGTGTATTAATGTGTCTCCAATGTGTCTCCAATGTGTCTCCAATGTGTCAGTCATAAAGTAAGTACAACACATCATAATACCACTTAAAAGCCTGATTAAAATTAAAGAACTGTGCCAAGGGTTCAATTAGCACTAACAATATCCGTCAAGCACGAAGTCGAAGAATGTTTACCTATTTCCTCTTCGTTTTCATGAATGAATGTGCAGGCGTGATACTATGGCGTGCAGTGTGAGATTGTTCAATATGAAGGCCACGATGCGTGTTATCTAAACCAGGGGGTCTAAAATTGTGAGGGTTTTGGACTCGCTCCGTCTCGGTCCTAAAGTGAATCATACTTGAATTAAAATTTTATACTCCCTTTTTATGTTTAATTACGTACTATATAAATTGTAAATACATACTTTTTTATCCCATGAAATTAAACATCAAAAGTATGTTTATTTTATGTCTGACTATCATTTTTTTTGCACATGTTTTTTAAGAATTATTTTAAAATTATTTTAAACTGCAATAAATGTTAAAGTTTTAAAAGAATTGAAACTAACTTACACAAACGCATTTTTAAAAGTAAGCCAGTAATAATTTCAGTAAAGTTTTCTCTTTGTTTCTTAATAACGTCGATTATCCGAACACAAGAGAATAATCAGAACCCTTATTGCACAATCAAGGTACAACCTACATTAGTACTGTGCAGTGACCAGACTCAGAAACAACCTATATAATCACGGTGCAGTGACCAGAGTACGGTAATGCGATCCACGAACGTATTGATTGATATATAAATATATATATATATATTCTAATCATATATATATATATTTATTTATATGTGTTTGTGAGAATATGTGCCTGTAAAAGAAAATGCACCTCGGGTGTTAATCTGAACGCAAGGCATTATTTATAAACCCTTGTGCTGCATAGGTATAGTTGTAGCTATCGCATTTTAAATTCATTTTTTTTCCTTATAATATTTGTAGAGACCAGCAAAATCTTGACGTATCTACACTCTTGCTTTGAAATACGTAGGCCAATATTCAGGACAAACGTTTTATCACGTTCCCGTGATCTTGGGACACGTTGTTTGTACATCCACAACAGGCGGTATGTGTATTCATTTCGATTCAAATATCTCAATGCATGTATTCTTTATATACTGTATGTAGCATCTAAATTATTTAGGTTCAATTTTGAAAATTAGTACAGTAGAGGAGTTAATTTCTGAATGCCGGTTACCCGAACATGTCTATCATGCGAATGATTTATGTTTTGTTATTATTTTTCTTGTTCACAATGCGCATAACATCATTATATTATTATTTTGTATAGACATGTTTCGATTATTTGTATATTTTAAAACAACCACTTCTACTTTTGAGAGTTCAAAGTATACACGTCACCAGGTGGTCAAGTCCTAGGAAAAGTGTTGTGGAACTCAACCAATGTTCCCCCTTTAGTTTATTTCTTATATAAAAAAATACAGGACCTTAGGTTTACTAAATATCTTAGGTTTACTAAATACCTCAAGTTTACTAAATACCTTCGTTTTACTAAATACCTTAGGTTTACTAAATACCTTAAGTTTACTAAATACCTTAAGTTGACTAAGTAACTTAGGTTTACTAAAAACATTAAGTTTACTAAATACCTTAGGTTTACTAAATACCTCAAGTTTACTAAATACCTTAGGTTTACTAAATACCTTAGGTTTACTAAATACCTTAGGTTAACTAAATACCTTAGGTTTACTAATTACCTTAGGTTTACTAAATACCTTAGGTTTACTAAATACCTTAGGTTTACTAAATACCTTATGTTTACTAAATATCTTAGTTTTACTAAATATAAATAAAAATGTTCAGCTGTTTTATTGAAACATACCGTTATATTTCTAAAAACCCAACGATATTACGACATTGTATTGTAAAAAGAACACATAATAATCCATTTTAAAAGTCATAGCACAACATAATTTATGATAATTTGCATATATATATATATATAAATACTCGCCCCCACCCCCATTAAAGATTAAAATTTCAATATAAATACAATAAAGTAGTTCTGAACCTGTTTGCCCCCTCTGGATTACAAATTATGTTTCCTGAACAGCGAAGACAATACTTGCTAGGAACGGGGAATATGCCACATATTTTTGCACTTGTTAAAATTTCTTTGTTAGGCACCTTACGGAGGAGTAGCTAGTGTGTTTGGTGCCCGGAGACAAGATTCATGTCAAAGCGACCCCCCCCCCACCCACTTTTCCTTTTTTTCAACTCACAAACCCATTATTTTCATCAATAAACTATTATCAAAGCACATTTTGGAGCCCGTAACTAGTCTGACACCCAGGAACATCTGCCCCCCCCCTCTGCTCCCCTTAGATACGCCTCTAACACCTAGTCCTGGCATTGAATGAGTAAATAGCGACGCAAAAATCTTTGATGGGAGCTGTTGATTTTCCGCTCATGACTGGCGTATTATGTGGTCCAAATGTATCTGTCATCTAGGAGCGTATTAAGCACACATTCCTAAGAGACGCTTAGTTTTGTACAATCAGTTGGATTACGCTTATTCCACACCCGTTTATTCAATTTATTTAAATATGAATACGTTGCTATCAAATCCATCATCTGTCAATTTTGTTTTATAAATTGATATTGACCAGATTAAAAAACTCAAATTTGACAAAAATATCCCACTTAAAATATAGGGTTTTTTTTTTTTTTAAGTTACCATATATCCTTTATGAATGCTATAAACGTGCTTTTATTGCGAGTGTATGGAAGGGGAGACTATATTCATTTCTTTTTTTAATTCACTCATTCGTTTATTGATAACAAGGATGAAGAAGTTATTAGTTATACACTTTTTATAACATTTAATACCATATTAATAAATTGATAGGACTACAGGTCGTTTTAAAATAAATTATCAACTGTTTGTTAAAAGTTCGTTAGCAATTTTAAAATTTTCAACAATTAAAATATTTATTTATTTGGAGTCAAACTTAAATTACAGGAAAGAAACAACATAAAAAAAAACCATTCTAATAAAGCACAAAAGACCCATCTCTTTAAACTGTACTATACCGACTCATTCACACTCCCTCTGGCTGATAAACAACGCTCGATTCTGCTGGGTGCTGTCCATGGCTGGACAGTGGTAGATTATACTTGGGTGGCGGTGAGGTCAAGCTTTTCACCAATTGTTGTTTTTAAATGCATTCATTTCTGTAATTGTTAATCTTTATTTGAAGCTCAGTGAGCCTAGGCCTATGCTGGGGTACAGCAGTAATCCTAGCCCTAAGCTGAGTACAGCAGTGAGCTTAGCCCTAGGCTGGGGTACAGCAGTAATCCTAGCCCTAGGCTGAATATAGCAGTGAGCTTAGCCCTAGGCTGGTGTACAGCAGTGAGCCTAGCCCTAGTCTGGGGTACATCAGTGAGCCTAGCTCTAGGCTGGGTTACATCAGTGAGCCTAGCCCTATGCTGGAGTACTGAGGTACATAAAACCACTTAATAATAATAATAATAATGTATTTGTCATTTAGGACGCCCTGGCATTAAAATCAGACATAATGAATGAATATAGTGGCACTGGAAGAGGGTTGCGGAGGGGGACGGTACTCTCTGGGCAGATCGCTTTTATTATTATTTTTATTTTTTTGTGTGGAAGAGATGCATACACAATCTTGGCCCACCACGTGCAGTCGTAACCCAAGCTACGCCAATGATTGGATATTAATTTTGGTTGGTTGGGGAGAATGAACTCTAAGAACATAAATAACATAAATTTCACAAGCATTTGTCCCATGACAAGTTAGATCTACTGTAATTTCTAATTCACAGTTCATCAGTATAAAAGAGTTAATATTTCCTCCGCAATACATTTGAATTTACTCGCCCACTTTTATTGTAAACAAAAATAACTATATTTCAGTTTCGAGAAATTTTGTTCACTTGAAACTATAATGGAAATTTAGTAATACCGAATATGTATCTGAATATAACATATATAATTTTCTTATGACATAGTGGCTAAAGGCAAAATTATAAAAGTGCTTATGTGTTGTGCATTTATTGTTTCCCAACAAGAATCATTGGCTACACCTCTCGCAAACTATACATGATTTAATACATAACTGATGCAGGAAAGATAACTAGCAGTAAGCATTAACAGAAATTAGTTTTCCATATTCTGAGTTGCATCCCTTGCTGTCTTATCGTTGTGAACAGAGCGAAGTTCCGATGGTATTTTTTAAATGTTTAAACTGGATCAGACGCGATAACACACACACACACACACAAACAGCATAAGCTAATTATCTAGTTTAGTTAAAGAAATGGATAGAGCGTTTTTTTAAAACACGTATTCCAACAATTAATTTATCATTTTGGTTTTTAATGCAACTTTTTCTTTCCATGACATACTTCATTCTACTTCATTCTGCTTTATTCTACTTCATTCTACATCATTCATTATACATAATTTTAATTATTTTCATTAGTTTTTCATGACAACTTTGAAAAAAAGATATCAATGAACACAACAAATTAAAGACGAGATTACTATAAATTAGGTATTTTAAGTTGCTAAACATTCTAAATAGATTTTAATTGCTTTAAAAGTAAAGATGACACCAACATCATTTTCTTGTTAATTCTAAGCACCTTTCACCTCCTGTCTTTAGACAAAAAAACTGATTTTTTTTTAAAAATCCTTTTGTTTAACAGATCAAAGTTTTTGAATATGTCAGCAAAGATGACATGTGGGACTATAACGGCGAAATTAGGCTGACAGTAGATTTATATCAATAATGCGTCCCCTCCGAGATAGCCTAATGGCCATGTTTAATATGCTGAAGATAGGTCACTTGGTTTCCCCTTTAATAATTTCGTTAAACAAGGTTTCATTTCGTGCTTAGAATTAACTATCACATAGAAGGCCCCTTAAAAAATATGCCAGGGTCCTTTTCGTAGACCTCTCATCGGCATTTAACACTATGTTTCAATTAAGCAAGCACAATGAAGTGTTCAACAAAGTTTTTAGCCTGTCAAAGGATTCTCTTCCTTATTTAATTTTGTTTTTTTATGACAATTCCTAAATGCATAAACTTAAACAAATTTATTAAGTCTACTACTACTACTGATTCTTTTGCTTTTTAAAAATAATTTATATTTGTATCATCCGTTAATCTGTAAATTCTATTCTTTAGAAAATGACCCAAGTTATAATTAACCGAGGGAAACACAAATTGAATCTTTAAAACCGTGTCTTTTAAATATTGATTTTAAATTATTATAAATATATACAATTTAACTCTCTATGGTTTGTTTTGTCCAGTGGTCGGCAAATAGCGGCTCGCGAGACGCATGTGGCTCTTTAGCGACCTGAGTCAGCACTGTCAGTCGGCCATAAATCGGTTTTGACTCCGAAAAACATGGTTCTTGACAGGGTCTTGAAAAGAAATTTGGCTCTCGAAATTATTTTTAATCGTCCTGCAGCTGATTTTTGTTTCTTTTCACTAATAAGTTTCCCAACCAATGTTAGTCCATATTTACACACGAGGGAAGAAGAAAACACTGTTGAAATATCTTCAAGATATTTTCTTGTCTTCATTTCAAATCATTTATGATGACATGAGCAAGAATTTGAAAATAGTATTTTAAAAAGCGTCCTATTTTGATAATATGGTAACTGATCTAAAATATTTAGTGATGTAGGTGAGTACTATATCACAAATTATGTACCTTTTTCAACAACAACGCCAACCTGTGGAATCACCAATGTACTTTACAAATATTGCACACTAGATGCAGTTATTTTTTTTATTTTACTTCTAGTTTATCTTTTTGTTATACATGAACCCAAATTTAATTATCTACCCAATCTTCTTTCGAGTTAAATCATTTATATGTGAACAAAGTTTTTTCACAATAAGAAAAAAACATATTTTCACTTATCGACCTTGCTATCATTTATTATTATTAAGAAAGGAGATTAAGAAAGATACAAGACAAACATATTTTTGCAGATGTCCAAGTACTAGGAATGCTTGATATGTTTTTATGTTATTGAAAAGCTTTAATAAAAACTTTTTGATTGGTTAATTTAAGGGCATATTTTTTAAAAGAAATGTGCATTCAAGGATTCAAGCAAATAAATGTTTTCACGTTATTTGCATCTTATTTTCAGGTGGGTTTTTTTAGACTTCTCATCAGAGATAAGCACTATACAATAACATATAATGATTACGAAAGAATTGTCTGTATACAAAATTTATTTTGCTGGCATCCGACCGTCACAAGGTGACGATGGTGTGGGATTCGCCAGACGAAATCCGAAAGGCCTGGGATTATCCTTCTAGGATTATAAGCTGGTCCCCATCTCACATCACCTCTCTCCACGCCGCTGGATAACCAACGAGAACATCCTGTGAATGATACAAGTTGGCATCAGTGGCGTCGCAGGAGCCCGGCACACCCAGCATCCAATATATACCACCGATATCCATTGCAACAAATGGGAATTTATCGTCTGACATACAGCATCGATTAAATAGACAATTATTGAAAGCTAGTTATATCACCAAAAACAGAACATCCTTCACGTTTACTGCTGTACAAACTATTTTAAAATGGTTGTTCATTTCCGGAAGTGGAGTTACTCCATTGCCGATATCATAATAAAATATCA
Organism: Omphiscola glabra; assembly: GCA_964017045.1. Lineage (NCBI taxonomy): Eukaryota > Metazoa > Mollusca > Gastropoda > Lymnaeidae > Omphiscola > Omphiscola glabra. The sequence continues at coordinate 24,972,885 of OZ024807.1, read as the reverse complement.
CAATACAGTGCAACAAGAGTCATATAAGTACATAGGTGTCCCCATTAATATTAAGCTAACATGGCATGAATACGACAATATTCTGAATGAAACGTCAACTAAATACTTTTATATCTTTAAGAATAGTGGACATATCGGTGTGCACTTAAGAATGATTAACTTATTTCACATTGCAACACATCGAAATCCATCGCCAGCCATCCAAAGCCGATTAAATAGAATAATTGAAAAATCAAGTTGTTTCACAAAAACTAAACACACTTCACTTTTACTGCTGTAAAAATAAAATAATAAAAAAATACGAATGTTACATCATACTCCCTTCATAACATAATTTCACATCAGACCCCCTTCATAAGATAATTTCACATCAGACCCCCTTCATAAGATAATTTCACATCAGACCCCCTTCATAACATAATGTCACATCAGACCCCTTTCATAAGATAATTTCACATCAGACCCCCTTCATAACATAATGTCACATCATACCCCCTTCATAAGATAATTTCACATCAGACCCCCTTCATAACATAATGTCACATCAGACCCCTTCATAAGATAATTTCACATCAGACCCCCTTCATAACATAATGTCACATCATACTCCCTTCATAACATAATGTCACATCAGACCCCCTTCATAAGATAATTTCACATCAGACCCCCTTCATAAGATAATTTCTCATCATACTCCCTTCATAAGATAATTTCACATCAGACCCCCTTCATAACATAATGTCACATCATACTCCCTTCATAACATAATGTCACATCAGACCCCCTTCATAAGACAATTTCACATTAGACCCCCTTCATAAGATAATTTCACATCAGACCCCCTTTCATAAGATAATTTCACATCAGACCCCCTTCATAACATAATGTCACATCAGACCCCCTTCATAAGATAATTTCACATCAGACCCCCTTCATAACATAATGTCACATCAGACCCCTTCTTAAGATAATTTCACATCAGACCCACTTCATAACATAATGTCACATCATACTCCCTTCATAACATAATGTCACATCAGACCCCCTTCATAAGATAATTTCACATCAGACCCCCTTCATAAGATAATTTCACATCAGACCCCCTTCAAAGCATAATGTCACATCAGACCCCTTCATAAGATAATTTCACATCAGACCCCCTTCATAACATAATGTCACATCAGACCCCCTTCATAAGATAATTTCACATCAGACCCCCTTCATAACATAATGTCACATCAGACCCCTTCATAAGATAATTTCACATCAGACCCACTTCATAACATAATGTCACATCATACTCCCTTCATAACATAATGTCACATCATACTCCCTTCATAACATAATGTCACATCAGACCCCCTTCATAAGATAATTTCACATCAGACCCCCTTCATAAGATAATTTCTCATCATACTCCCTTCATAAGATAATTTCACATCAGACCCCCTTCATAACATAATGTCACATCATACTCCCTTCATAACATAATGTCACATCAGACCCCCTTCATAAGATAATTTCACATTAGACCCCCTTCATAAGATAATTTCACATCAGACCCCCTTTCATAAGATAATTTCACATCAGACCCCCTTCATAACATAATGTCACATCAGACCCCCTTCATAAGATAATTTCACATCAGACCCCCTTCATAACATAATGTCACATCAGACCCCTTCATAAGATAATTTCACATCAGACCCACTTCATAACATAATGTCACATCATACTCCCTTCATAACATAATGTCACATCAGACCCCCTTCATAAGATAATTTCACATCAGACCCCCTTCATAAGATAATTTCACATTAGACCCCCTTCATAAGATAATTTCACATCAGACCCCCTTTCATAAGATAATTTCACATCAGACCCCCTTCATAACATAATGTCACATCAGACCCCCTTCATAAGATAATTTCACATCAGACCCCCTTCATAACATAATGTCACATCAGACCCCTTCATAAGATAATTTCACATCAGACCCACTTCATAACATAATGTCACATCATACTCCCTTCATAACATAATGTCACATCAGACCCCCTTCATAAGATAATTTCACATTAGACCCCCTTCATAAGATAATTTCACATCAGACCCCCTTTCATAAGATAATTTCACATCAGACCCCCTTCATAACATAATGTCACATCAGACCCCCTTCATAAGATAATTTCACATCAGACCCCCTTCATAACATAATGTCACATCAGACCCCTTCATAAGATAATTTCACATCAGACCCACTTCATAACATAATGTCACATCATACTCCCTTCATAACATAATGTCACATCAGACCCCCTTCATAAGATAATTTCACATCAGACCCCCTTCATAACATAATGTCACATCAGACCCCTTTCATAACATAATGTCACATCAGACTCCTTTCATAACATAATGTCACATCATACCTCCTTCATAAGATAATTTCACATCAGACCCCCTTCATAACATAATGTCACATCATACTCCCTTCATAACATAATGTCACATCAGACCCGCTTCATAACAGATGTCTATGATCAGCTCGATCAGGGTTTTATTTTCCTTATAGTCAGGACCGACAGATAGAAACATTATTTTCTTCCCACGTCTGTAGGAATTTACCAGTGGATTCCCAAAGCGGTTCCCACAAACTAAATGATCACTAAAGAAGTCATTATTGTCAATAAGAAGTTGGTTGTTTTTGCCCTACGACATGCTGGCCAGGCAAACGCTCTGACAAAAAGCACGTGACGTTTAGGATTTTCTTTAATGTTTTGGCGCCGACATTTTTTATCTAATGTAGAAGATCCTGTTTTGTGTACCTTTTTTAAAACTTCTTTTTAATAGAAGAGTGGATTTATTTAAACAAAAATTATACACTTTTAAAACCTTATTATCTTTTACTTATTATTAATTATGGCCTGGGGATTTTGTTAACATTGTATTATAATTTACTGTCCGTGCTGATATTTATTTGTGTCATTTTCATTTCATAAACTTCTAATGACTATTTGTAATATAAGTTTCTTTATTATGAAGGGGTTGATTAGTGATTATTCATACTTATTTATGTTGAAAATATATTTGCAAATAACAATTTATAACACTAAATTATTTAAGCCATGATTTTTATCTGAGCTTATGTTCGTACTGTGATTATAACTAACTATTATCAGCTCAAAATGTTCATAATATAGGCAATTATATATTTTAGCAAATGGATCTTTACTACATTGAAGAGCTGCCCAAGTCTAGATATATCGCTTCTAATCAAAGAGTAAACAAACTATATTAAATTTGTTTAGTAATCTAATGTGTTGCCGTGTTCGAGTGAGTCAAGAAAAGGAGTCGATGAAACACTATTACTAAGGTTGAAAGAATCAAGAAGCCATCAAACAATAATTTAATTTTTTTAGAGTTGATTAATTGTAAAATCCTAACTATTTAGATTTTAGCAAAAATTATTAAACTTATAATTTAAAATAAAAAAAATAAATAAATATAAAAGTAATGAAATTATAAAAGACAAAAGATGATAAACGAAAGAAAACAAAAACAATATTTAGCGGACATTTTAACATCACAAACAACGACTTATTGTGAAAAATGTTATTTAAACTTAAGTATGGAATTAGGTCAAAAGAAATGCACTATCATAATTTTAAGATAAAAATATTTATTTATCCACATCAGTTGCTGTCCTTACACAAGATAAGACTATTTGTGAACTGCAAATAACATCATTGTTCATGTCCTTGTAAACGAATCAACATGTCTTCCCCAAGGAAAACACATTTTCGTAAACAAATTGAGCTATAAATATTTATTAAATAGTGCGTATAAAGAATATGACAATTTTTATTTAAATTGCTAATTTAAAAATAACAAACAAATTAACCCCCCCCCCCCACCCAAAAAAAAAAAATAAAAAAAAAAAAAAACAACAGCTGTTATTGTTTACCACTAACTGGTAGATAATGTCAATGACCAACAAAACAATTCCAAAGGGGTATAAAATTGGCACAGCTAGAAAAGGGAAGCTAACATTTCATTTCAGCTCTAAAAAAAATTGATTGATTTGGTAAGTTGATCATTTGTAAGTCTTCGTTGGTTTTTTAAAAAATATTTCAATCGTTTCCTGGAATACAAGAGCATCGAAGACAAGGTGTGAACATATTTAAATAGACTATTTTACCTAAACTGCGAAACGTTTGTTTCCACAAAAAATCCTAAAAGTGAGGTGCCACATTGGCTCTTTAGTGCTATCACATTTTTGTACGGTAATACAGATGTCTCTTTCCTTAAAATCTTTTATTTTAACACTGTATCAATATGTATTTTTATTTTGATAGAAAATGTTATGTTTTAAGATTCAATTTATTATTGAATAATATGCTATTGCCGTTTTCAAACGTTTTTTCTGCTTTAAAGTGTAATTGTATTTTATTGTTTTGCAATTTCTTGGGGAAAAATCATCAATACAGTAAAGTATATTCTTATGAATTTCAAAAAATTCAATTCCATTGGAACACTATTTTTAAATTTAAAAGTGATCATATTCTGTACTATGATGATACTTAACAACGTCATTAATCACATGACTAAAACATTCTCTGTGTAATTTCATTTAAAAACTTTAATCAATGAAAGAATAATAGGTTTTAATTTTTATTTTCTCAGATTTTTAAAAGCAAAAACATTTGACGACAGAAAGAATGCTAGCAAAACTGTTACTCGCTATGTTGATGGTATTTTCCATCACAGCCATGCCAGTAAGTATGTTACTCCTAATGTTGATGGTGTTTTCCATCAAAGCCATGCCAGTAAGTATGTTACACCCAATGTTGATGGTGTTTTCCATCACATCCATGACAGTAAGTATGTTACTCCTAATGTTGATGGTATTTTCCATCACAGCCCTGCCAGTAAGTATGTTACTCCTAATGTTGATGGTATTTTCCATCACAGCCATGCCAGTAAGTATGTTACTCCTAATGTTGATGGTGTTTTCCATCACAGCCATGCCAGTAAGTATGTTACTCCTAATGTTGATGGTGGTTGCCATCACAGCCATGCCAGTAAGTTTTTAACATGTTACTCCCACATTTGTTGCTGTTTGCCATCACAGCCATGCCAGTACGTTTTTAATATGTTACTCATACATTTGTTGGTGTTTGCCTCACATCTATACCAGTAAGATTTTTCGATTAATCTGACAAAAAGCTTTTTAAAAATGTTTTTAATTACATATTTGCAAGAAAATAAATGTATTACTTCCTTTACTATAAAAATGATGCATTATTACAATAAATCTTTGCTTAATATTACCAATAATCATATTAATTGTTTAAATTTCATTAATTAAATAAACAAAAATTCGTTTAGATTTTTACTCATAATTGACATTTACTTAGCAATGAAATACCAATGCTTCTTCATAATACTGTTATAGCTTATATTAAAGTTATAGTTATGTCTAAATTATGAATAACTCAGTAAATAAAATAATATTCTGTTCGATGCAGCCTGTGTATGATGACTCCAGACAATCCATGTATTTTGGAAGACCCTATTCCTATCCGTACAAGCAAGGCTCCGAGAAAGATAACATCAGGCTGTCAGATGCTTTTCAGGCATTGAAATATGGGAAAAACAGAGACCGGTTCTACTCTGGAAAGACGGATGACCAAAGAGGTCATCAGATACAGGAAGAGAGGGGTCCCAAAGTTATCATCATTACATTGAACGATGTTGATTCAGTGATGGATTCATTGAAGAAATTCATGCCAGTAAGTGTTTATTCTTATAAATAATAAAATACTTATTGGTAATACAAAAGCCGCTTTTTTGTTGTTTGATATTTACAAAACATCTCTTTCTTTTCAAAACATATTTCTTACTGTAAATATCGCTTTCCTATATACGTTAAAATACATCTTTTTTTTCTTCTATAAAAAAAAAATATATAGAACATTTATTGAACTCAAATATATACTAACCACTCACAAGACATAATATCAAATCCTATACACAATTAATTTAACTTTTAGTTTGATTAATGATTAATATTTAATTTCCATTCAGTTTATTAAAGAGGATTCAAGACTTTGGGATTCGGACACATTCCGCGATTCATCACGATACAATCGAGACGTTGAGAAAACTTCGATCAAATTGGCAGATGTTCTTGAGACTTTAAAACAGGGTGAAAATAAGTACATGTTCTACTTTGGTAACCCTGATGACCAACGAGGTGACCAGACACAGGATGAGAGAAAACCTAAACTGATTATCATTACATTCCACCCGATTGATGCAGACGTAGAGTCATTGAGGAAACTCAGGCCAGTAAGTAAATGTGATTGGTCAGTAGACTAGAGACACAATTTACTCAATTACTCATTGGTATTTTAGAACTACATTACATGCTATAAATCAATGCTAATATATTTGTGCTTTGTTTAACAAACAGATTAATCGCCACATTAAACTTTACCAACTCTGGGAAAAAATAAAAACAAACAGAACAAATATCAATTATTTTAAAAATGAATGAAAAAAAAATGCTTACTAATATTTGTATTTAAATTTTGAGATTTATTTGTCTAACATGTTAAATATGACTATATTGTCTATCATTATTTTTTTAATTGAAACTTTGTTAATACAGTTTATGAATGAGGAGACGAGACTGTTGGACTTGGACATGTTCCGGAATTATAATCGCTTCACTCGAGACACTGAAATAGACACCAACAAGCTGTCAGATGTTCTTCACCAGTTAAAAGATGGGGACGACAACGTCAGAATCTATTTTGGAAAGACCGATGACCAAAGAGGTGATCAGAAGCAGGACCAGAGGAATAAAAAACTGATCATGATCTCATTGATCGACGTGGACACAGCCATGATTTCACTCCATAAACTTAAAGACCAACTAGACAAATTGAGAGAAGACTACTAATACAACAGTGTTTGAAACGGGAAAAGAAATACATTCTTTGGTTTAAGCAATGCAGCTTTTAAGTGAGTTTGTTTCTTCTAAATTTTAAGGTCAATTATACTCAAGATACTACACATAAATTATCAAGTAAAGCTAATGATGGTGGTATGTGTTTTATACGGAGAGGGATAGAGATTGAGGTAAAGAAAGTGTAAGATAGAGATGGAGAGAAAATTCAAGTTGTGAGCGTGTTTTGAAAAATAATAGCTGCAGCAATTAAGAGATGAATATAATCTGTTTTATTTGTGTGCGTGTTTGAAAGAGAGAGAGAGAGAGAGAGAGAGAGAGAAAGAGAGAGTGAGAGACATTAGAGATATAAAGGGAGATTTAGCGAAATAGTGGAAGATATTTAATTACAGAAATCAAACCACATGATTAAATGTGTTTAAAAAAAAAAGAATTGTATTATAGCATACATTGTTATCGTTTCTTTTTTTTTAAATTTCAATTTTAAATTACTTTTAAAAATTATTGTTTTTCTTCAAGATTATGTAAATGCAAAGTTTGTTTTGCATATATCAATTTCTATGTATACTACCAGCTGCACACCCTGCCAAACAATTGCAACTCGTATTTCATTTTATTTGTCAAGTTCTCATTATATTAACAATTAAAAAAAATATTTAAACAAAAACAACCCAGTAATTTTACGTTAATTATTTTATTAAAATTTTTCACTGATTAAGATTGAGTCAATGATAATCTCCTCCAGATAAATACTGTTGCTGAAGTATAATGCATTCATTGAATATGAATACAAAATTCTAAAACGTCCTTGGTTTGCTGATCAAAAAAAAATTACTTTAACTTCAACGTCGACACGCCACCACACACCGGCTGGAGTAGCTTCAAATGATATCAATTGACGAGAATCTTTTTTTTTTTTTTTAAAATGTGTCCAATTTTAAGTCAACGATGAAAGACGTGTTTAATGAGGTACTAAAGGGAATGTTGGAAGATTGACTACCCTACTGCTATATTCCTTTCAAGTGAACGGATTAATTAGACACGATCAGTTTGTGTCAATACACACTATATTTTCAGTTTAAACTAGGGTTAATTTTTGCAGAGAGGTCTCAATAAGCCACTTCCCACAAAATGTTTGATACATTCAAAATGATGGAATTCATGTGGTCCCATACACGATTTTAGTTTTGGATCATTCTACACTTAACTGGTTAGGAACAGAAAATATGATTGTTGAAATTGACCTTGTCTTGACCATGCAAGAGGTACACAAAACCATCTTATTTTTGGTTGTATATAAATAGTGATGTTGTTTCAAAAATTTATTTGAAACTATTTATTTGTTTAATGGAATCGATTAATAAATGAATATAAATATTATTACCTTTTAATTCCGTTCAAAAAAAGTTAATCTTTAATTTTAAAGGAGGCAATCTATATGTTTGTTAGCATAAAAATGATTATTTTGTATTCAAATTAAAACTTAAGAAGGTTTCCTAAAAATGTACAATTAAACAAAAATGAGAAGAAGTCATTTTGTTTAGAAAATGTCTTTAGATTTTGTATGGCTATTTAAACCGGGTCATTTTAAAAATACATTATATCTAAATGGTATCATCAAATAAAAAAAAGGAAATATTTACAAAAGACGTCATATATTCATTATTATGTGATTTATCTGAGAAAATATGAGACATCATGAATTTCCTTTCAAATGCAGTCACAAAACAGTTTTATTTGAACTTTGCAACTAACATATATTCCTTCATTTAAATTACTGGATAATCAACATTTGCTGCCTTTTGTAAGACATCGATTTACATTTCCCACAACCCCCCACCAACAGAGTAATTAGTGTCTTTTATCAAATTGATAATTTAAAAATCGAATTTTTCTAAAGCTATTACCAAAAAAATTGAAATGATTTGAGAATTAAAATAAACGTGTTAAACAAACTGAAGAGACGGTTTTGACTCTTTCATTTGACTACTCCTGAGCATGACGTAACTTTCATTTTTGTAAAGATTAACGTGTACCATTTAAATCGGTGATATAACCATGTATATGGTTGAGATTCAATTGTGTTGAAAACTGCTTTTAATTTTATTGTTGATACATTAAAACAAATAAACATATATTTTAAGATTTTAAAGGGAAACAACTTTTGCCTTACTTATTTCATTTCTTATATAACTTTAAAGGGAAAAAACTACTTTTGAAATTGCTATTTTATAAGTAGTGAAAACATTCACCAAGCTTATTGAAAATGACATTAATGTGAGAATGGAACACTTTTCAATTTTTTTTTAATAAGAAGCCAAAGAAAAATAATTTTTAAATTAAATGCTTTTTTTAACTGTTTAAGATGATGATTTTTTAAAACTTTACCTTTTAAGATATACATTTACATATAAATAACAGCAAAACAAATGTTTTCCAAGGGCCTAAAATGTAAAATTATTAACACTTTTTAACACCACACTACCTGGGGGCAAGGCTCCCCCCCCCCCCCTCTACCAGGCATGCACACGAGCCATCCAAGATAACGAAGCATTGGTACATAAAACAAACAAAGAAATTTACAGCCACTTGAGAGATAAAAGGAAAACACCCCATTCGGAGAGGATCAAGTGGTTGAAACGCTTCAACACTAAACAGATAGGAGACACCTTTAATAATCTACACATAAAAGAAATAGAATCTAGAGCTAGGGAAATAACTTTCCGTCTCCCATACAACATGACACCAACATGCGAAAGACTTGAACATGATAGGATTCAAAGACCAAGATGTCCACTCTGCGGATACATGTTAGTAGAAACAGAACAACATTTGTTTATGGATTGTAAAATAATACAAGCAGCTAAAGCCACACTAACACTACTCCTAAAAGAAACGACTAACAAGGACACGAAAAAGTCAAAAGGGAGGAAGCCATCATCGTGTTCATTTTTCATATCATTCTTTTTGTTTTTATCTTGCTTGCCATTTCACACCTTGCCACTTATCGTCCCAATCATTTCCACATTTCATTCCATGGGGCTTCACACATTCCACTATGATAAATAACAGTAAATATTCGTTTGTCCTAACTCCGTCATTGTCCACATCACCAAAATGTTTTCAAAAAAAAAAAAAAAAAAAAAAAAAAAAATAAATTGTGGTAAATGTAAATGTAAAATAAAAATTAAATTAAACGCTACGTCAACGCAAAAGGGCGGCTGCGGAAGTCAATGAGAGAATTTCGAGGTTTCCGCCGCCACCCCCTTTTGTTTAAAAAAAAAACAAAAAACAAAACACTTTTTGTATTCCTTATACGAAGGAAAAACAAACAAAAAATAAGTAAATATATTTACTCTTCAAATAGAGCAACGACCTCAACAGATTAAGCACATTGGGGCTATGGAAATTCCTTAGGCGATCGATAACAGAAAATCCAAAGTATGCATCGAAACGAAGCTTGGCATTGTCATTCTTCTTGAGAGTAGTTTCTGGAAAGCAAATATAAAATATGGTCATGGTAACTTCAGTATTAAAAACAAACCCTTTTTTAAAGAAAATATCCAGTGTTTCCTTAGTTGTTGTTTTTTCCTCCAAATTATCGAAAATATAAGTGTCAATTGGTTTATCAAAGTTGTGTTATTGTTTTTAAAAAAACCCTTACAGATGACGGCAGTCAACAAAACAAAACTGTGACAGATGCCTGCAGTCAGCATAACTAAATCTTGACAAATGACAACAGTACACAAAACGCTAGCACTGTAAAGGAGTGTTTTCAGAATACCACATGAAACATTTCCATTCCGAAATAGAGACTGATTTAATTGGCAAATAGAGTATTTGATTTCAGAGTCAACTTTTAGACTCCTAGAAAAAATTATATTCTCAAAATTAAAAAAAAAATAAGATTACTATATAGGGAAACAATATTTTAAAGTAAATGAATTCAATGCAATTGTATTAATTATTTTAAATTGCCCTAACGTTCCAATCAAAATATTGGAACAAAATCGGAATTAATAATAATAATAATAAAGTTCATTTGAAAAATCTCGCTTCATCCCCAAAGTCTCGAAGCGCGGTATAAAAACAAAGCTGGGAGTTAATAACTAGCTGGAAAAGATGGTAGACAACTTCACCCCTGTTATAGTGGCCTAACGGACTATACCGTCCGGATAGCCAAATTGGTAAAACAGCGCGCATGCGCAGAGACTGTGTAGACAGTGTGAAGCGGACAGTGTGTTCAGTGATCAAGCATAGAGTCAACACTACTAAGAACTTGTAGATTTGTGTTACTGTTTATTATCTGAAATAAAACAATGTGAAAACATAACAACCCCCAGAAGGTGTTTGCGAAATAGATGAGTTTTTAAATTTGTCTTGAAGGACTCCAGCGTCTGGCTGTGTCTGAGAGCGTCAGGAAGGGTGTTCCAAATTACATTTTAAAATAGAATATACGTTTATATATATATATATATATATATATATATATATATATATATATATATATATATATATATTTTATTTACATTTTAATTTTAACTTTAAATTAAAACTCATTAATTCTGTCGCTTTACACTTTTAGAAAGGTAACTAAAACAATGTTAAATATGTTCAATTTTTATTTCAATTAGTTTATTGTTTATATAAACTAATGACATAATTTAAACGACCCTAAATTCAAAGTTGTTTGTTATAAATTCTCTTTAAAATGTAATTTCTTGCAATGAGGATGGGACTAAAAATTTTACAATGCATGCGTACAAGTAACGCACTTTATATGAATCTCAAGTAATGCCCCCACCCCCCACCCCCGCCCCATGGCTATGTCTCGTAAACGCCCCTGAACTATATAAATATTCTAATTCTCTTACACGCATATTTATTTCAACAACAATCTTAGGAGAACAAAGGAAAACTTTATGAAAGTATATGATTTTGCATTATTAAAAAAAAATTATTAAATTCAACTCACCATGGTTTACATAGACCAGATCTATACACAAGAATCGATCACTATTTAAAACAGGGAAGATGTTTTTTTATTAATTTTTTGTCTCTTTGGTACTTAAGTTCATCTAAGTTTCTTGACATGAACAAGACTTTTACAAACATTATTAGTTTAATTAAACATGATACCCTCACGCAGTTACTCTTGTAACCAGTGAAATATCCTCATCAACACCATGCACAGAAACATTGCAAATCCCATCCACATTCATAGGAGCCATAATGATCAATAAATTGATCTTGGGTCCTTAATAAATAGAAGAAGAAGTTTAAATCAGAGTTCCCAATACTTTTTCGTCTTGTATACTCCTTGACATGTTTTTAGGTTTTGTCTAGTCCCACTTCTTTACTTATATTACCTGCACGTTTATAACACTTCTTAAACAGTTTTATGGTTTTAAATGTGTACTTCATAGTTACTTTTTTTTTATTTATGTAGAAGATATATGTCTTTATATTTATTATAAGGTAATATTGTGTACTTATATAGGTACTATCTGTGTATGTGAATTATTCAATTCATGGAATGCAAAAATAGAAGTTACGACCTGCTTACACAAGATCCACTATCGTTAAACCCCGTTTTCATTTCATGGCCCCCATTTTTTTTTGCTGACATGGATCCCTTGCAAGTTGTCGTCGACCCCTGTGGGGTCGATATAGACCACTTTGGGAATCACTGGTCTAAATGCTTTTTATGTCAAAATGGTAAATGTTCAATAAGCATTTTTTTGTGAAATAGAACAGTGTAATATTATGCATTTACCTTTCACTAATGTTTAATGAGTTGGGACGGTATAATTGTATGTATATTCCTTTCACTACAACAACGCAAACCCGTAGACTCGCCCTCGCAATGTACACAACAAGTTCACCTGAGGCAGTTAAGTCAAATTTTGTGTCTTATTTACTGTTTTATCTCTGTGTTACAAATGAAATAATAAACTGATGTCTTTAGCCAAACAAACTTCGTTGACAATCATATTTTTTTGAAGACATTTTAAACAAAATAAGCAAGAAAATATGTTCATTAAATGCAAAATGTATCGACACCTGGCTCCTGTAAATCACAATTAAGAGAGGAGATAGAGAGAGATAAAAGACCAATATATATATATCACGGACTCTTAGATATATATTTTCCAAAAAACAATAATTAAAATAAGATTAATATAATGATTATCATTAGATTCCCACCCGATTGATGCAGACCAAGAGTCATTGAGGAAACTAATGCCTGTGAGTAAACGGGATTTGCCAAAAGACTTGAGACACACAAATTTACTCAATTACTCAATGGTATTTTAGAACTACATTCAATGCTAGATATCAATGTCCATACACTTTTTCTTTGTTTAACAAAGAGATAAAGTGACCAATTTAATTTAACAACTCTAGGAAACAATAAAAACAACAAAATTAAATACATTATCTTAAGAAAACCCCCAAAAAGTTATTGATATTTTTTTTTTTAAATTTTGAGATTCATTTTTCCAACATATTAAAAAGTATCGATATTTTATGTATATATTTTTATTTTTAACACTTCTTTAATACAGTTTATGAATGAGGAGACAAGACTTTTGGACTTCGACGTGTTCAGTAATTAGAATCGCTTCACTCGAGACACTGACATAGACACCAACAAGCTGTCAGATGTTCTTCACCAATTAAAAGATGTGGACAGCAACGTCAGAATCTATTTTGGAAAGACCGATGACCAAAAAAGGTGATCAGAAGCAGGACGAGAGGAATAAAAACCTGATCATTATCTCATTGATCGATGTGGACTCAGCCATGATTTCACTTTATAAACTTAAAGACCAACTAGATACCTCGAGACAAGAGAACTATTATAACGGAGTTTAAAAGTGGAAAAGACGTACGTTCTTCAATAAAGACAATGCATATGCAGATTTCTAATGCTGAGAATGAACGAAACATTGTGGAATATACTAAATTAAAAAAAAATCTCTATCATAACATGATATAACCATTTTTGGGTCGTTTCATGTACGATACTCGTATGCAAAGTATTAGGAGTCAGCGATGTTCATATTGTGCGATTACGTAGTAAATGGTTGGTGTATTTTGTGTTAATATTACGCATTTTACTATGTAATATGCTTATTACCTAATGCATTTTATCTAATATATAATCGTTAAATAAAAACTATAATTATGCTATTCCAACCTTCTCGAAAAAATAACATTTCTGTTAAGCATTTCGCCTGAAGACATAAAAATAGACACACATAGCAAAAATGTCCACAGGAAAATGTAGTTACCTCATAGCCCCGACGGTCAGTAATGAAGATACCAAAACCAGACTATCAAAAGATGACGCCGCTGATGGATTGTAGTACTTCAGAAAGCTACTTCTTATGTCACACACAAAGTTTAATGTGCCTATTTGTATTTGATTAAAAATATTTCCACCTATGCATTAGCTCAGTTTGAAATTATATTATATAGATCATTGAAGAAAAAACGAACATTAGTCCCCTGGTTTAAACGGAATATTTTTGTAAATCGTTGTAATAATTCAGAAAACTTTGCGGGCGTGCTCATAAAATCTCACTTAAAGTTTTATCGCATTCGGATAAATGGTATACGACCGCATACGAAAAATATATTTTACTAAGCTCATATTAGAAAAAAAATGAATTTAGGGCCAAGGGCTCAAAACGATATATTGCAAAAGGAATGTAATGACGCAGAAAAATGCGCAGGTTTGTGGACAATTCTCTAAAGTTTTATTGCAACGGCGTGAATGGTGTATGAGCGCATACGGGTTAAAATTATATTTATATGGCTTATGTCAGAAAAAAACCGAACATAGGGCCATTGCCTTAAAACAGAATATTTAAAAATGGTTGTAATAATTCCAAAACATTTGCGGGCGTGCTCACAACATCTCACCAACTTTTTAGCGCATTCAGATAAATTGTGATGAAGCGCATACAGCAATTATTTTTACAAAGTCATATTTGAAAAATAACTTTAAAAAACGAATTAATGTCAAACGGCCGAAAACGGAATATTTTAAAAGTGTTGTTAAATGGTTGGTTAACAACTCACCAAAGTTTTGTCGAAATCGCATGAATAGTATAGGAGCGCATACAAGACATACAGAGATGCATACATACATGCAGACATTTATTTGTATACATGTAGATGGTGCGCTTTCAATCATCTATTCAAGGGATGTTATATGTGCGCTTTCAATCATCTATTCAAGGGATGTTATATGTGCGCTTTCGTTTCGTACTTTCATTTTAAATGAAGTATTTTTAGTTGTGCTTTAAAAAATAGTTTATTAGAATGATCACACACTCGACACACTAGACATCTGTCTCAGTCATTTCACAAAGTAGACATGTGTCCCGGTCATTTCACAATCTAGACATCTGTCTCAGTCATTTCACAAAGTAGACATGTGTCCCGGTCATTTCACAATCTAGACATCTGTCTCAGTCATTTCACAAAATAGACATGTGTCCCGGTCATTTCACAATCTAGACATCTGTCTCAGTCATTTCACAAAGTAGACATGTGGCCCGGTCATTTCACAATCTAGACATCTGTCTCAGTCATTTCACAAAGTAGACATGTGTCCCGGTCATTTCACAATCTAGACATATGTCTCAGTCATTTCACAATCTAGACATCTGCCTCAGTCATTTCACAATCTAGACATCTGTCTCAGTCATTTCACAATCTAGACATCTGTCTCAGTCATTTCACAAAGTAGACATCTGTCTCAGTCATTTCACAAAGTAGACATGTGTCCCGGTCATTTCACAATATAGACATCTGTCTCAGTCATTTCACAAAGTAGACATGTGTCACGGTCATTTCACAATCTAGACATATGTCTCAGTCATTTCACAATCTAGACATCTGTCACAGTCATTTCACAATCTAGACATCTGTCTCAGTCATTTCACAAAGTAGACATGTGTCCCGGTCATTTCACAATCTAGACATCTGTCTCAGTCATTTCACAATCTAGACATCTGTCTCAGTCATTTCACAATCTAGACATCTGTCTCAGTCATTTCACAATCTAGACATCTGTCTCAGTCATTTCACAAAGTAGACATCTGTCTCAGTCATTTCACAATCTAGACATCTGTCTCAGTCATTTCACAATCTAGACATCTGTCTCAGTCATTTCACAATCTAGACATCTGTCTCAGTCATTTCACAAAGTAGACATCTGTCTCAGTCATTTCACAATCTAGACATCTGTCTCAGTCATTTCACAAAGTAGACATCTGTCTCAGTCATTTTTTTAAAAGGATTACTTTGGAGCCTTAAATCAAAGAAATAAAAAAAATAATTTTAAAAAAGATGAAAATATGCGAGAGGCCTCATAACATTCAGATTGTAGGTGAGATATTTGCTACAAAATTGCAATGACTCTATTGACTTATACTCAGTATCTTTAAATGATTTAACTAATTATTCTTGTCTTATAATGTTTTAAGGGGAAATCACTTTACCATTTTTGCATTTAATGATCTATAAACATTTAAAGGGACAATACTTCTTCTAAGCTTGTAATTTCATATATAGTGAAAATATTCAACACATTTTTTGAACCAATAATATACTAATATAATGTGCTAGTAATATTACAGAAAGAAAAATAAATAAAAAGCTTTTATTAAATGTTTATGATGTTAGTAATGCCTAAAACTGTGACTATCAAAAACGTTTAATTATATATTTTGTATATATATATATATATAATCAATTGTCTGATACATTTTATCAATATACATGCCTTTATATTTTTTTAAAATAATTGTTTATTCCTTTACGAAGGAAAAACTAACAAAGAAAAATTATTGCTTTAAACATGCAAACGATATACTCCAACACATTAAACTCAGTGGGGACTATGGTAGCATCGTTATTAAAATTTTAAAAAAAAGCTTTTAGAAAGAAAGTTCTAAGTGTTTAATTTTGTTTCCAAATTAACCAAATTTAAGTCAATTTGTTTAAGACATTGGTGCTATTGTTTTAAAAAACCTGACAGATGACGACAGTCAGCAGAACAAAACCGTGAACGATGACGACCATAAATAAAAAGCTAGTTCTATAAGGAATGTTAATATTTCACGACCAAAAAAGAGACTGACTTAATTGGTGAGTAGAGATTTTTTTTTTATTCCAAAGGCAACTTCAATTTATCTCCAAAATATTTAAAACAACAAATAAACATATACTTTTTTGTTTTTTATTATGTGGCCAAATAAAAGATAATTTAAATTAATTGTTTAGTGTTATTAATATTTTTTATTTCCCAAACTTATTGATTAGAATAAATATTTTTAAAAAACAATATTTATAGTAATCCGTTATAAATTAATTATCCCAGTGAAGGTAGTGTAATACATTTGGATTAAGAATGTTTGATTAAATATTTTTTATTGATTTTAATATTAAATGCGTATAATATTAAAACTCAACATCTGTAGTTTTTTTTAACAAATATTAGAAAGGAAATAAAACAATGTTAAAATAGTTACATTTAAAAAAAAATAATTTCTAATTTTTGTAAATCATGAGAGCTCAAAGAAGACACATGATTCTGGCGCACATATCTAACATTATTTTATTCTTTTGCTAATTGCAATCAAATCTATGAATAACCATCGTAGCAGTCGATTAAAACAAAACCAAAAGTAGTTCTCATAATTTGTTCATTTAATAAAGTCATCCCAAGCATACATGTTATGCAACAGTAAAAATATTTTAAAAACGGATAGTTATGTTCGCGTCCAAGCTTTGATATATAAAGAAATACTGGTAAAATATATGTTTATGCTTGAAAAGACACATGACCATTTCAACGACCTTTTCAGTGATTTCATTATTGTGCTGTCAACAGAAAACGAGAAAAAAAAATGTTTCAAATTAAAAAACGTTTGTGTTAACGAAATTAAAATCTAGTCTTCTCAATCTCTAGTCATTAAGTGCACGTTTTCTTTCTACACATTTTCTGAGGAAATTAATTGTGGTCTGGAAATATTTGAGTTTTTTTTTTTATATTTCAAATGCTTGGTTTTATTAATGCAAACATTTAAGTACGATCACAATCAAAATAAGACTAAATTATTTGAATTGTCTTATTTCTTTGTTCTGTTTCTATTTAAACTAAAAATTCGTTGTATCGATATCAAATATGGCTGTATTAATTAAAAAAACAATCATGCAACAATATTTTTTTAAAGCAAGCACTATGAAGTGTTTTGCCTTTAAAATGGTTTTCTTTCTTATGTCATTTTATATATTATGATACTTTCTTAATCAATTAATAGTTTTAAAAATCAGCTAGACCTTTGTTTTGTATTTAAAATAGAAATTACTTATATTCGTAAAATCGATTTACTCCTATTAAAGAAAATTGCTGAAGTAAATGTTTTAATTTGCCAGAGTAATGATAAAATTTAATTCCCAAAATTGTTTTTTGTTTAAAATATGATTTTAACTTATTTAAAAATATCAAATTAAACTTAACATGGTGTACACAGTCAAAATCTATATACAAGAAAAGACCACTGTTTAAATGTCGACTAAGTTTTTTTATTTTTTTATTTTATTATTTTTTTTAATAAATTATTTTTAAATTATGTATCTTGTTATGAGCAAGATTATTATTTTGAAAAGCGTTTTATGTCTGTTTGCACATGATCAAAAACCATATTTTGTGAAACATAAAAGTATAATTATGTGCATATGCTTTTCACTAAAGTTTAGTGAGTTGGGTCAGTATAACTGGCATATACCTTTCACTAATGTTTAGTGAATAATTAAGTTCATATACATTTCAATAATGTTTAGTGAGTCGGGTCAGTATAATTGTGTGCACATAGCTTTCACTACTGTTTAGTGAGTAGGGTTAGTATAATTGTGTTCATATATATTTCACTACAACACCGCAAAACTATGGACTCATAAAATAAACGCGAGAGTCACTTGTGTTAATTTTTCTTTGTCGTACTCCTGGTCTATCTCTGTCTTACAAATGAAACAATAAATTAATTTCTTCAACCAGACTACCGTTCACTGGAATGAATTATTTCTGCAACAATGATCAAGAATATATTTTTTTTATTGACACCTGTTCACATAATTCACAATTGAGAGAAGAGATAAAAAAGATACATACCACTAAATATATTCAATAGAATACGAATCCATCAAAAAGATAAATCCAAAATGCATTCTATTTAAAATAAGGGAAATGGGAAGGGAATAAACACATTTGAAACAAAAATAATATAATTAAAAATATATTATGAATCCACTAATAATGTCGCATCCTCTTGGGCTGAGACTTTGTCTCTTGTAGCCCTGGCTATTACATTGGCGGCGTGCCGCATCTGGTGGGCGTCACCGTAGATCAAATCTTCAAGGCACGCCTCTGGGTCACGACCCTCAGCCCCCATGCCTCCACCGGGACAAGCGACCACCAAGTGGGCCACTGTCTCGTCTGCCTGAGCGCAAAATCGGCAGTTTGGTTCCCTTCCGTCGTCAAGTTTATGGATGTAGCTACGAGTCCCGCACTGGCCTGTCCTCATCTGGGTGATGAGGCTCTGTTCGCCTCTTCTTAGTTACCACCAGGTGTCACTCTTGCTCTGTCACGGCATTTTTGGTAGAGCCGTCGTCCGGTTTCTCCTGCGGCCCATTCTTTCAACTAGTTCTTTCGGAAGGGGTCTTTAAGCCAGGCGTTGACTCCCAGCTGAGTCATTGCCTTATCGGGTTGTGGCTGGGCAGCGCCTTCTTTGGCTAGGAAGTTTGCCCTGTCGTGCTGTGTCACCTCAACGTGCTAAGCGATATACTGTAGGACTACTTTGCAGCCCTTTGCATTGATGTTTCCTACTGTCGCCAAAATGGCGTTTACATTTATGGTCTACATAGAGCCCCTCCCCACATGATCTAGAGAAGAGCGTGAGTCAGTGAAGACGAATACGTCCTGAATGTTTTTCCTTTTTGCAAGGCGTTGGTGAACTCTCTTCAGGGCTATCATTATTGCCTCGATCTCTGCATCGATAATTGTCCTGTTCTTACAATTATATCCGGACAGCTCTTCGTGTGGAGCCATCTCTTTGGGATACTGGATGAGAGCACCGTACCCGCTTCCTTATTAATTCCTTAAAACTAACCATTCTTATCACTGAATATGTAGAGCTTCAAGCCTACTTATGCAAAGAGTAACACACTATATGATGAGACATATATATTAAGTTAAAATTGTACTGGCTATTCAGAGATTATTCATACTAACTGTTAATGAACGAACATGTCTAAGCAAAAAGCTCAAATTCTAAATTATTTAAGCAACGACTAAATTGTATAATCTTATCTTTGTTACTGTTATGAGAATCGATTATATTGACTCACAATGATTATAACATTGGGGGCAATTTATTTTTTTAAAGCTTCCCCCTGGGGTAGGAAGTGGGGACAATGGACGTAAAATATATCCACCCCAGCCCTTGAAAGTCCAGACCGATTGCTATGTAAAAATAGCATCCCGGCCGGCCAGGTGTTCCTTCTCTGGTGCTGCATCACTTGCATAGTAAATCGAGTGAAAGGGTGGGTAAGGTTGTCTCGGGGGGGGGGGGGGAATATTCCCGCTACTGGAATAAAAACTACTGTGGAATAGTTGATGGTCAGTTGAGTCTATCGGAGTGTGCGTTCATGAGCTTCTGCTGGATAGTTTACTATTTTTCTAAAGTAGATTAGATTTAGTAAAGCAAAGGAATATCTACTGTGTCGAAAAGACTGCTCGAGACATGATATAGTATCTCTTCTAATCAATTAGTAAACACACTATATTAATTAATTTTTTTGTTACTTTAAATGCTGGTTTGATGAAGCGAGTGAAAGACATGAGGCGAGGAAAGATTACTCCTGAGGTTGAAATAATTAAAAAGCCACAAACTATAATTGATGCTTTTAAAACGTGTAGATGCCTAAACAATTTGACTATTAGGTCAATTTAATGAACCAATCTAACTATTTAGAATGTAACAATTTGAAAAAAATTCATTTAAGAAATAAAAATAAAATTAATTAACTTAACAAAGAGAGAAGATGAAGAACACAAGATAAAAAAAACAGGATATTTACTACACATTTGAAATGAAAAACAACGACGAATTGATATGAAGTTAATTTAAATTTAAGTACGAAATTAAGTTCAGCGAAATGCACTATCATATTTGAAAAATAATATTTTGAGCTCCCCAACATATCGCTGTCCTTACAAAAGATAAGACTATTTGTGAGCACAAAAGAAAATAATTGTTCATGTCCTTTTAATCTAATCAACATGTATTTGTGTCAGAATTTCTTTTGATATTGATGATCTTTAGCATTTTTGTGATAAGTATATATATTTTTTACAAGACTCTCCAAGGACAACGAAAAAAATAAAATGATAATTTTAAAATACCAAAGACATTAAAAAAACAAAAATAACAACAACAAAAAGAGGCAGCTGTCATTGTTTACCACTAACTTGGTAGATGATGTCAATGACCAAGAAAACACTTCCAGAGGGTATAAAGGTTGAATACAGAACAAGGGAGGCTATCCTTTCACTTCAACTCTAAGTAACTGATTGACTTGGTAAGTTGGTCATCGGAAGTTTTTAATTTATATTTTTTAAGTTCATTTTAATTTGTATGTACAGCGTGGTGAGCCCAGCCCTAGGCTGGGGTACCACGCTATAGAAAACTACCCATAATAATAATAATAATAATAATAATAAGTATTTATTTTTATTGTTTCATGGAACAAAAGAGAAACGTATCACCCGTTTAAAAATGTTTCCTTAAGTTAAAATATAATATATATTTTTTGACCTAAGAATTCCTTTAAAAATCATTTAAATTATTAATGAAGCATCTGATGTGGTTGTTGTTGTTTTAAGTTTCTTTAATCGTAATGTCTTAAGACATCATATTGTTTTGCAAATGTAGAGGGAAAAAAAGAAGTAAAATGTATGTGTATTTTTATCAATATCGTAAAATTTATTTAAAACAAGGACGTTATTTTTGTAATTTAAAATTGATCATTATCTGTACTATACTTTTATTAAACAATGTAATTAATCACATGGACTAAATCTTGTTCAATTTAGTTGACATATTGAACATTAATTAATGAAAGAATAACATGGTTTTTATTTTCACAGAAATTTAAGTGCATACACTTTTAACGACAGGAAGAATGCTTGCAAACATGCTTCTCCCAATGTTGATGGTCTTTGCAGTCACAGCCATGCCAGTAAGTGGATTTTTTTTAAAAAAACCCACACAACTTTGTAAAAAGACGTTTAGAATATAGCTCATAATTAACATTAATTTAGCTACGAAATGCTAAAACTCGTCAATATCTTTGTTTTATATGTACCAAGTATTGTTTCTATCTTTGTGAGTTCAGTCAAACTAAAAAAAAATAAATGCAAAAAGGGTTAGATCAAAACGCAATTTCCTTGATATAAAGATATATATATATGTATTGTGAAGACGATAATTAGATTAGATATGATAATTCTATTTTACTGCAAATCAAAAGACAGTGAATCAAAATAATGTTCTGTTCGATGCAGCCTATGTATGATGACTCCAGACAATCCATGTATTTTGGAAAGCCCTATTCCTATCCTTACAAGCAAGGCTCTGAGAAAGATGACATCAGACTGTCTGATGCTCTTCAGGCTTTGAAAGACGGGAAAAACCGAGACAGGTTCTACTTTGGAAAGACGGACGACCAGAGAGGTCATCAGATACAGGATGAGAGGGGTGCAAATGTGATTATCATTACACTGAACGATGTTGATTCAGTGATGGATTCATTAAAGAAATTCATGCCTGTAAGAGTTAATTCTTATAAATGATGAAATACTTAATGATAAGACTAAAACATTTTTCGTTTTATATTTATAAATCATCGCTTTCTTTTTAAAACATGTGTTACTGCAAATATCGTTTTCCTATATACGTTAAAATAAATCCTTTTTTTCTTCCAAAAAAAATAATAAGAACATTTATTGAACTCAAATATCTACAAACCAATCACAAGAAATAACACCAAATCAAATACATATTTAATATAACTTTACATTTTTTAAAAAGATTTATATTTAATTTTACTTCAGTTTATGAAAGAAGATTCAAGACTTTGGGATTCGGACACATTCCGCGATTCATCTCGATACAATCGAAACGTTGAGAAAACTTCGATCAAAGTGGCAGATGTTCTTGAGACTTTGAAACAGGGTGAAAATAAGTACATGTTCTATTTTGGTAGCCCGGATGACCAACGAGGTGACCAGACAGAGGATGAGAGGAAACCAAAACTGATTATCATTACATTCCACCCGATTGATGCAGACGTAGAGTCATTGAGGAAACTAATGCCAGTGAGTAAACGGGATTTGTCAATAGACTAGAGACACAATTTACTCAATTACTCATTGGTATTGTATAACTACATTACATGCTATGAATCAATGTTAATGAAGTTGTGCTTTGTCTCACAGACGATTAAGCTCCACATTAAACTTTAACAACTCTGGGAAGCAGTAAAAGCAAACAAAATAGTATTGATTATTTTAATGAGATTAATTTTTCCAACATATTAAAATAATTCTATAGTGTCTGTATATATATATATATATATATAAATATATATATATTAATTGAAACTCTGTTAATACAGTTTATGAATCATGAGACGAGACTGTTGGACTTGGACATGTTCCGTAATTACAATCGCTTCAATCGAGACACTGACATAGACATCAACAAGCTGTCAGATGTTCTTCAGCAGTTAAGAGATGGTGACAACAACTTCAAAATCTATTTTGGAAAGACCGATGAGCAAAGAGGCGATCAGAAGCATGACGAGAAGAATGAAAAACTGATCATTATCTCATTGATCGACGTAGATTCAGCCATGATTTCCCTTTATAAACTTAAAGACCAAATAGAGAAATTGAGAGAAGAAAACTACTACAACAGAGTTTGAAAGGGGCAAGACGCACGTTCTTCAGAGCAAGCAATGCAGCTTTTAAGTGAGTTTGTGAAAGTGTACTTTTAACTATAAGCAAGATATTAGAAATAAAGTATCTAGTTTTCATAAAGTAGTGGGAACGTTAAAGATGGTAATATGTATTTTAAGAGGAGCAAGAAAGGAATTGATAAAAAGAGATGGAGAGAGTATTGAGAGATAGAGCACGATGAGCTAGTGCTTCAAGATAAAAGGAACATTAATTAAAAGATAAATAGAGTATATTTCATTTTTGATCACTTTTGAAAAAGAGACAAAACCCAAGTGGTAGAAGAGATAGAGATGAGAGAAAAGTAAAAACATTGATAAAATGTATTACATAATACTTACTTAGCTTGACTTTTATTACATTTTTGTTCATAATTCTTGTTTTTTTTTTTAAATTTAATGTACATTTAAATATTATATCAATGCAAAGTTTGTTTCGTATGTGTGTATGTACTACCAGCTGCACACCCTGCCAAACAATTGTACATCTTTTTTCATTTTATTTGTCAAGTTGTCAATATATTAACAACCAATAAAAATAAATATTTACATAAAACCACAACCTTTACTTATGTGTTAAATATATATTAAAATTTAGCTTAATAGCAGTTTACTAAATTAAATTCTACTTCATAGAAATATTATTGCAGCATTCTAATGAAATCTTTAAATATGAAGACAGAAAAGTTCCTTGGTTCTCCAAGCCAAAACTGCATGACCTTCAAAGTCGACACACAATCGTAATCCTGCTTGTGTAGCTACACATTATGTCAGTTAACAAACATTAATTTTAAAAAAAAATGTAATTTCAAGATAGTCAACAATGAAAGTCGTATTCGCGCAAGAAAGTTTAGTAAAAGTTAGAATGTTAAGTTTATTATTACAGGTTTTCCTTGCCGACTGACACGTCGTTGCACTTTACGATTTTACAAAACATTCAGTCTATATGGCTGTGTTCATTGTCTTCTAATTGTTCGAGATATAATTAAACCCATGTTTACATATAACAATAAATAACATTATTAATTTCTAAATATACACACACATATATATTATTTTTAAATTTTAAAAAAGTGTTTGTCTTACCAAAATTGTAAACTTTTGGATGCCATTCAGTGTATTTGCAAATAGATTTTAAGTGTTTGTATCAAAACAACTAAAAAAAAAATGTTTGAAATATTAACAAATAAATACAAATTGAATCAATCACTCAAAAATGTATAAATACAGTCCTTCACCCATCATTCCGACTTTTTAAAAAATGTCCTAGAGACAGTCCTACAACATACCAGTTGCTCTTTATTGATTGATATAATAGTCGACTCAACTTGAAAAACAAATGAACCTCAGTTCAACCTACACGTGTCATATTCTCTGCTAGGTATCTTTTTATTTGTTCACTCAGTACTAAAATATGTTGGGTAGGGGAAGACGGGGTGATAAAAGGAAGCAGGACACACCAGAAGCAAAATATATTTATAAGAGATTACTTTGTAGTTCATTAGAGGGAGATGTAACGCACAAACCTTACGAAATTAATATTTTCAGTAAAACAAATTTCCGCACTATGCATACATTCACACACGTAAACCAATGATTCATCTTTACGCAGATATTTTGACTTAATGCCTTGCAATAGATTCCAATTACTATATAAGAAATGCAACTTTACTGACAACCACAGCAGAAAAGTTTACAATGTACGGATATAATAATATGTCGTAAAATATGTATTTTTTTTACAAATTAGTTGATCTAGTTAATCTTATTTAAATCATTACTTAAATCTTATTAAGTCAGAAATAAAACAAGTTATTTTTATTTAATTGTGTTTTAATTATAAACAATAATAATCTTCTAAAAATAAAAATCAGTTTATTATAGCAAAAACCAAACAAACTAAAGGCAACTTAGTTAAATTTGACAAGAGTTTTGAACTGCGGACTTGTGTAAGTTGTATTAATGATTCCCTTTAGCTATTTTAGGAACAAGCTCTTGACACAGTGTTTAAAGGAAAAAACAAGTTATTAAAAACCCCTCTAGAATATAACATTTAACAGCACTATTTAACTATTCAATTAAACAACCATTGATATGGTGGTATTTTCTAAGGAATTTCTATTGTTATTCATTTATTGAAGACCACAGTATAATTTAAATATGAAACATTCTCAAACAACAATCCTTGCACAAGCTCACAATAAATAATTGAATTAGGTTTCATCGAATCCCTGCAGAAATCAATGGATAGCTTTCATTATATTTACCATTTGATTATTTCTACAGCTGAGATTGAACAGAACACACTGAGAAATATATTAAATACAAATGTGTTCGAACTCAACATTTTGTTGTCGATTCATGTTTATATTATGTAGAGAGTAGGGCTACAGCGATACACCAAATTAGGGGTGATCGGATTAATTGGTGACCATTTGTGTTCTTTTTTTCTAGTTTTGCCCAAACCTATTTTCTATAAGTAATATATTTGTATCTAATATCAATTTTATAAAACACGATTAATCGTTCAATAAAGCCGATGATGAAGCTACTCAAAAATTAAAAAAAAAACAGAAAATGTCTGCTTCGCAGTTTTGTACAAGTTAGAAACATGGACAGATACATTGAAAATAATGCCCACATGACGAACGCAGTCAACTACCGAATAACCTTGCTACTAAGACAACCATAAACAAATATGGAGAACATATTCAGACGACCTAATGACTACGCCGGCGGGGTATCTACTGCATTAATGGCACCTCTAATGTCAACAACATGACCCTTCAGCTTGCAACTTATCTAGCCGACGTTCAAAAACTGTAAACCTCCTCTCTCCCCCCCCCCCCAATTTAAAAAAAGGAAAGGAGAAGAAAACTTATTGTAATTGAAAGCTACCAGTAATTAATTATCAGTGTTGAAATTTAACAGTTACTTAGCCCCTACTTGGTAACATATTATCACAACTAATTCACAGTCGTTTGAAATATTACCATAAACCTTAAAACTATATTTCTATTTGTCACACAAGGAGTCTGTCCTCAATAAAGCTACGCCAAATCGAACAGTGCAATATTATTTACTATATACAGCTCATTACTTTAATGTTTGTTTGTACGTTTGTAAATGTGTGGATAAAATCACAAGATAACCATAAAATAGATCGCAACTAAATTCGACATTTTCATCACTCTAACCTATAGGTGGATCCTGAAAAGGTCGGTCCTAATTCCATTATACCTAAGGCTGTTATTAAAAAAGAATATCATGAAATATAGAGGTGAAAGAGTAAAAAATATATTTTGAAATGAGTTCGAGTGACGTTCAATTTAAACTGTTTGTTGGTGTTCTTATTTTAATAAGTCTTTACTCAGAATGGTGAGCTTTCAAACATTCATTAAAAGAACGTTTCGGTTCGCTGTTGTATTGTACACACATTTTAAAATACAGATGTGTTCTAAGTTTTTTTTTTTTTAAATGTTCTCCATTAAAATGATGAAATAGTTGACATAATAGACAAGTGGCCTGGTCACTGGACAATGGGGTGGAGGATCAAACAATATAATACAATTAAAATAATTTAAATAAAAATATAATTTAAAAAATTGGCAATGCTTCCAAAAAGTTAAAGTTTGTTTATAGTTGTATACATTTTATCATTAAACAAAATGATATCTACTTAGCCTCTCTTACTTAGTGTAGTCATTTTGTGTGCACTATTTACACTGCAAGGTTTTGCGAACGACCGTTACATTATTTCTTTTAAAGATTAACTTCATCAATTTAAAAAAAAGTTGATACCTTGTGTACAGGGATACACACTTATAAAGCTTTTAAGTTGTATAGTTATAATTTTTGTGTGTGTAATATTCACTAAATCAATTACAATTTTCTATAAATTAAACATAGCTTGAAAGGTTGTAAAGGAAAAAAAAAACGTCGTGTACTTCTTAAATTAAATGCTCTTTCTTAGGTTTTTAATTTTTTTTTTTTATATAAATAATAAAACTTTCAAAGAATTTATATTAAAAAAACATTAAATATACTTATAAGATGTTGTAAATTTATTTCTTTTGTTATTAGCAACATTAATTTGCGAGCTTTTTAAAGTAAAATATTAATAAAACATCACTATATTTATAATGAAAACTTTTAATGATATAAAATATAATTGCTATACAACTTTCAGCATTTCCTCTTAATGCAAACATCGATTCTATTTTCGTAAGCAGTTAAATCAATTTTTGTATTTCTTTACGAAAGAAAAAAGACAAGAACTAGACTAACTAAAAAAGTTAAAGATGTATGAACAAGAAATATATACAATATATTGCATAAAGCTCATTGTGACTATTTTTGTATGCATGTGAATGGGTCGATTGAAAAAACTAAGCAATAGATCACAACCCAATTTGACATGGCTTTTTAAAATTGATTTACAAATAGTTCCTGGAAAGCTGGGTCATAATCCTCTTATTCCTGAAGCTGAATGTTTTTTTTTCTAAATCGTACAATTTACAGGTAAGCAATGACATGTAAATAGTATTCTCATAAAAATTGGACGTTCAGTTTAAGTTATTTTTGTGTACGCTTTTTTAAAAAAAAAAGCCCTTATTCCGACAAAGTGCACTTTCAAACATCTATTAAAGAAAGCTTTTCAGCGTGTTTCTAATGGGTGCACGCATTTTAAATAAAGCTACATTCTATGTGCTTTTAAAACAGAGTCAATTAGATATATCACGAAGTTCAAGTGCGTGCCTATAGGATGCATTGGAATATCATGAGTTTTCTTTTTGGGGTTTTTTATGACCAAACTTTATTTACAGTTGATGTGTGTGTGTGTGTACAAGGGAGAATCGTAAGCGTATTGTGATTTTTTCACCTAATCAGCATTCCACAAAACTAAGTTATTTAGATGGTTTGGTGCTTATCATAAGGAAATAAATGCCTCAAACGCATCACTTGTTACACACGGAACAAATTCAGTTCATAATAGATATCACTTTTTATTTAAATTTGTATATGCTGTACATTAGTCCAAGCTTCTTAAATCTAAAAAAAAACAAAAATACGTCGGTTTAGATATTTATTTTTTTTATAAATTAACATTCATTTACTTTAGGTTATTTGAAGTTCAAAAGTAAAAGAACAATTAATAATAAACTCCCTTTGACAGAATGGACTAAATATGATAAATATATACATTTTTTAAAAAAGTATAAACAAACAAAAATAAAAAAATATGAGTAATTTAAAATGTTAACTTTAAAAGGCACTGAGATTTTAACACATGTTTGTTAGAAGCATCAATCAAAAAGTAATATTTGATCCCAAACTTATTAAACTTTAAATGAACGAGTCATCACTCTCGTCAACACACATTTTAATAGGAGAAATAGTGGGACGAGTTACAACCCTTTAAATCTTAGTTTGTTATCTTAATATACAACAGAAAGCATCTAAAGTTTAGCAAAAATGATTAAATATTGCAAATATTGAAAACACAAGAAGAATATGGAAAACGGAAAAAAACTTAGATAATAAAATATTGACATACTATTGAGTAGAAACAAACATTGATGCTAATTGGCGTCGTCTATATTTCGTTTCTTGTAAGTAAAACTAATCTCACACGAAGTTGGATGTGTACTTAATTTACTCTTTTTATTTGTAGGTATAGCCAAAAATTACTTTAATATGTTTTAAAGTTCCTGTAAGTCATAAGAAAGATCAATACAATTTATAAAAAA
The DNA here is from genome assembly GCA_964017045.1 of Omphiscola glabra. Lineage (NCBI taxonomy): Eukaryota > Metazoa > Mollusca > Gastropoda > Lymnaeidae > Omphiscola > Omphiscola glabra. Next base: position 24,943,062 of record OZ024807.1, on the reverse strand, counting down.
TATGAAACATGTGCTGTATCATTAAAATGTAAACGATACAAAAAAGCCACCTAAGTATAACTGACGTCATTAGCTCTGCAAAAATTTAATGTACTAAGCTTAACAATTTTATATCTAAATCCGATTGGTTTAATAACCGTGCAAACGCAATTAATTTAGATTTTAAAAAATATATATATTTTTATATCTAACAAAGAAAGAACATGAATATAGAAAGAACGGAAACTACAATTTTTGACAGACATTTCATCGTTTAAACACTACGGGCTGAAATTGGTATTTAACCTTAAGTATGGAACTTAATTTGAACAACAATCAATGCGCAAGCATTACTGAAAAATAAAATATTTAGGCAACCATGTCAGTTGTAGTCCTTGAAAAAAGATACTCAAATTTACGAAAGTCAAATAATATGTTTTTCTATGGCCTTGTACTTTAAACACAATGATTTTAACTTAAGTGAGAGTTTTCTGGTCGATATTTAAGATCACAAGCTGTGATACATATTTTGTGTAAGTCTTTAAGTACAACAAAGTTCTTTAGTATTAACAACTATATTTTTTTAATTGGTCTCATAAACAACTAATTATTTTTTGAAAGATATTTTAAAAGTTCAAACGCTTTTACAAAAATAACGGGCAGTTGTTATTGTTTACCACTAACTTGATAGATAATGTCAATGACAAAGAGATCATTTCCAGAGAGTATAAAGGGATAAATCAAGCGAGGGATGTTAAAAATGTTTGAAATGTTCATTTCAGCTCTGACTGATTGAATTGGTAGGTGCAATATTTAAAACGTGATCTTGCTTTAATGAACATAGAGGCGTAGCAAATTATTTTTATAGTGTTGCATAATCGAAGTCTTAAAATATTATTTTGCATTAAAACGTTTTAAATGTTTATTTTAAATTTTAGATTGAAACGGGATTTTCTATATTGTGTTTATACCATGACTGAAAGCGAACAGCACACTAGCTATTTAGTTGCATTACGTTTCACTGTGATGCTAATCGTTTTAAGCGTCTCAGTTAAAAGTGTCTTTGAATCTTTTTTAACACTGAATCTCTAATTATTTTGTTTTCGATTTGAATACAGTTTTTATTTTTATTTTAATTTATATTACTCATACTTCTTGTTTCTTAACGGTAGATGTCTTGCTATTATATTGCTGTATGATGCGGGTATTTAAAGAAGAAAACAATAAAACAAAACTTTGTAGAAGGATTTTATTATGCACAATTAAATTATCGTAACTTATTTATACATATTTTATTGTAAAGTTATCATATTCTGTACCGTCCTTAAATAAAATAAGTAAATCACCAGCCCAAAACGATCGCGTTTTTTTTTTTTATGGAATAGTTCAATTCTTAATGATTTGTATCCAGACATATATTGCCACATTATTCTTTTCAAAGATCTCTATAAGTGACAACAAGAATGCTTGCAAACTTTTTGATTCCGATCTTGATGGTTCTTTCCGTCACCGCATTGCATGTAAGCATTTTTTAATACTTTATTTTTTTAATTGACTGTACACACATTGAAATGACATTACATCTTGACAAAAGGAAATTTTCATTTCTCATCATATTGTTAGTATATATATGGCTAATATTACTAACAGTTAAAATATACTAAAAATTATAATACTAAAACAAATTAACAGCAAGGTTAGAAATAAGCGTTTGTTTATCTTTTAAGAGTCGACCTGTTGCTGAAATTAAATTTAACATAGGAAAAAATCATACAATTAAAACATTTAAAAAAAATATATATTTTGTTTAGAATATGTTTACTCCGAAAAATGAGTGTAAAATATATTGAAAAAAAATATATTTCTCCAAGGGTGCTCATTTAAAATATATATGTATTTAATATTATTTGACACTTTATTTTATTTTGATATCTTAACTATTGTATGTTTGATTGATTGAAATTTAAAAAAAAAAACTTTTCTTCTCAGCTATTAAGTGCATCATTCGATTTTGTTTTGTCTAAATTGCAATTAAAACGTAAATATATATCATTTGGTGCAGCATGTCGATTATAATCAGGACTTTCGTGGAGGTGGGATAGTCTATGACAATCCGAACAAGAGGGGCTCTGAGAAAGATAACATCAAGATGTCAGATCTTCTTCAGGCATTGAAGTATGGTAAAAACGGAGACAGGGTGTTCTTTGGAAAGACGGATGACCAGAGAGGATATCAGACACAGGAGGAATATGGACCAAAAGTGATAATCATTACATTGCATGATATTGATTCAGTGATGGGATCATTGAAACAATTCCTGCCTGTGAGAAAATTATGGCTTGTATATTATATATAAAATAAATAAAATCAACACAATCAGAATGAAACGAGCATCATTCTTTACATTTTAAAATTAAAAAAAATATAGATAAATGCATTTGCTTTTTAAAAAAAATTAAATTAAATTTATTTACATTTTATTTTTTAAAAAGTAATACAAATGAACGTGTTGCTATTACCACATTATAAATATTTAAATTTACTTTAAAAAATTGTTTTCTTCAGTTTATGAAAGAAGATTCAAGACTTTGGGATTCGGACACATTCCGCGATTCATCTCGATACTATCGAGACCTTGGAAAAACGTCAGAGAAATTTTCAGATGTTCTTCGGACTTTAAGACCGGGGGACAAAAAGGTCATGTTCTACTTTGGTAACCCGGATGACCAACGAGGTGACCAGACGCAGGATGAGAGAAAACCTAAACTGGTTATCATCACATTCGACACAGTGGAGACAGACGTTGATTCACTTAGGAAATTCATGCCAGTAAATGAATACATTTTATAATTTAAAAGCAGTTATTTTCATTGTTTTTATTTTTGTATTAATCATTGAAACCTTACATTTCTAAAAACAAATTCCTGGAAAATTGAAAATTTAAATAATTTAATAAAAAACATTTGTTTTGCTGGCATCTCTCCGTCAAAAGCTGACGATGGTTAGATATTCACAGCATAAATTCCTCAAGGGAACATCATGTCGCAGGAGTTGTCGGAATGTTTCATTGTACCAATGTTATCCGCCTTTCGGGACTTCATCTCCGGGTTTGAATTCAAAGTTTCCTTCTCTTAGATGAGTTGCCGTCCAAGGTTAACGAATCCGTGTGATGTTTTTGCTTGACTGGGCTTTGGTGTTGATTCAACTCCAGACCATCAACTTGAGATTTGCTTAGTTTACACCACTCGGCCAACCAGCTCCCACACATAATTACAAACATAATGAATACATTTAGTATAACCAATTAAAACATTCTTAGAATACAAGATTTTTTTTTTATAGATCAGAATTAAGAAAATACAGATAAGATATTTTAACAATTTAATTAAAATACATTTTATTAAAGTTATTTTGACGTATGTATTTATATACATAAACATTTTAAATGCTTTTATCACAGTTCGTGAATGAGGTGACGAGACTGTTGGACTTTGACAGATTCCGTGATACTATTCGATTCAATCGAGGCGTTGAAAAAGAAACCCACAAGCTGTCAGATGTTCTTCACCAACTAAATAACGGCGAAAACAATGTCAGGATCTACGTGGGGAAGACGGATGACCAAATAGGTGATCAGAGACATGACGACAAGAATAAAAAACTGATCATTATCTCATTGATCGATGTGGACTCAGACATGGATCCTTTTCGGAAATACAAAGAACAGCAAGACACTTGGAAAGAAGACAATAACAGGAATTGATATGAAAAAAACAGTTTGAAAAGATGTAAGTTCTTCATTGAAAACAAAATAACTTTTCTTAGTAATTCATAATTCTTCGTAATTTGATAGGGATTGTATACAAACGATTTCATAAAAGATAGAAAGATATAGAAATTGATAGAAAGAGATAGCAAGAGATATAAAGATATAGACCGAGATAAATAATGATAAATTGGGATACAAAGTGATAGAAAGCGATAGGAAGGAATCGAAATATATAGAATGAAATAAATAGAGATATATGCGGATAGAAAGATTGTGAACGAGATCGATACTTTAATTTTAAGTGAGTGATAACAATTAAGAGACTGGAGAGAAAGCGGAATTCAAACAAGTTGTTATGGGCATACATAAAATTGGTATTTAAAATAAAGTATGTATATTTTGAAAAATAACAATATTTTCACTCTGTGTCAGTATAATACTTTTGTTTTGCTTTGTTTCTTTTTAATCACACCAGGGGATGCAGGACTTGTGATAAACACTGGTAATCTCAAGATTAGGTATACAACTACGTACATTCATCTGCCGAACTGGACGATTCTTCCTTGGCTTCAAACAATTGATCACTTGAACAAAAGTACGCATACCCGGTCACAGGTTTTGCTTCAATTTTTATGTTTTCATTTTGAAGATTTGTTTTGTAAATAATAAAACAAATCGAAGAAAAATACATTTTTTTGTTATCTTTGTAGTCAAATTTTGATTTTTAGGTTAGCAATTACTTAACCAAATATACTTGTTTTATTAAAAAAAATAGATCACTGAATTTCGATGTTACAATTTCCATAAACCATCGATGTTTAGTTCGCTTGGGTCATTCTCAATGAAGAATTACAAGCAATGAAAAATTGCAGCCTTATTTTCAAACAATCTTTTAAAAGAGGGGCAAATGCTTTAAAAATCATAGTTTAGTTTAATAATTAACAATGGTCACCGTAAAATTAATTTGATGGATGAAAGGATGAAACCCCCCAAGTGGATCTAGTCGGCATGTCCGTCCCAAAAATGGCATGTCGATAAAGAGGTGTTTGCCACAAACACCTTGTAACGTTACCCGGGGTACAAGGACCTGCGCTGAAAGGCAAGGGTAACGCACGGAAACTGCGTTAGAAAAAATACGGCTGCATGGTTTCCTACCAAGTGCAGTTGAAAATAACGCAGTAGCAGGTCGGGACATGATTACAGTTGCCGTATGGATATGAGTTGAAGGAACGTCGCGACCCTCACCGATGATTCTAAATATGCAGTCTTTGAGAGCACTGCTCCCAATGCGATCTTTTTTCTCTCCCAGCTAAGGTGTGAGTTAGTCACACCGCAGAAAACAACGTAAACCCTATTAGAGGGCATCTGTACAACACTTGCGTATCTCCTCCAGGTGGAGTGGGGACATTAGAGACGCAAAATGTATCCACCCCAGCCCAAGAAAGTCCGTCCCTGTTGCTGTGTGAAAGCAGCACCCCGGCCGGCCATGCATTCCTACTCTGGTGCCGCCTCATTCGCATAGTCAATCGAGTGGAAGGGTGGGTGAGGCTTTCTCAGGGGTGGAAAGCTCCCTGCGTGCCGCTTCGTGACCTGACTGGAATAGAGACCACTGGGGGAGTGGTTGAATGCCGGATGGGAGTTGCGGGGGTGCGCTGGGGAAGACGTCATGAGCCTCGGCTCAATAATTTGCTGCTTTTCTTAAGTAGATTGGATTAGATGGATGAAACACAAACCACATTACACCAAGAAATTTAACATTACTCCATGAAGACATTTATTTAAAGAGAAATGTTGTATATATTGTATTGTTTTTTTTGTGTTTTTTTGTGATTTTTAATAAACAAAATCAATTTACTTATTTTATGGTTTTCCTAAAAAAAAAAAACTACTTCATTTTACAAATATTGCATTAAAAAAATAAAATAATGTTTATAATTTTATGTGTAGCTGTGTGATTGTCTTGGCTTACAGTTTAAATAAACAAACAATGAAATGCAGGTCTAAGAACTATAGCTTTTAATCTTGAGGTACAAGCCGTTGAACAGAAAGTCAAATCTCTCACACTTCAGCCGACTCGAAGTAGCCGTTTTCACACTCAATCCAGTGTACACACTCAATAATACAACTCACAAGTACAAGGGCCCCGGGTTCAAATTCCCACTGGCTTATGTAGTCACAATGTGTGTCCCCGTCATGAGCTGTTTTCCAGTTCCCCTTGGGACAGTCATACCCAGCTCAGTGAAATCTGAGTACGTCTGAAAGAAAACCTCGTGCCAGTGGAGAGTGTTTTCTTTGCCCAAAAGGTGGCTACCTGGCACCTGCCACATAGGTGGCACTCAGCCACATATACAAAATGATACATACTTTCCGGCTCATTGCCACATCTAGTTTAAATTATTATTTTAAATTGTATATTGTAAACAGAGTATGTATGTGGAAGACTTTTTTGTTCTGTCATCAACTTAAAAGGATTTCGTCACTTCCGTATAGAGCGTACAGGACACGCTAAACAATATATACTAACATTACCAAATGCAGCAAATGGCACCAAACTATAAAATAGCGGAGTCAAGTACCGTCTGGGGCGGACCTAATACAGTAAGATTAGCCGCCCATCTTATTGTGGAATGTACGGCTTTTGTTTATTAGTTCACTTGAAATGACCTATTTCATTACACTTTTAGCACGGCCCTGTATACTTACATCCATATTAGCGAAATATGTTAATCGATTTGTTATTTCTTAAGTGTATTAAGCATGTATATCCGTTTGTATATCCGTTTGGCAGGCTAACTATAAAAAGAAACTATGTTTAAAAAAAAAAGAATACATTCTGATCAACTTAATGAATGAAAATAAATTTTCTGTAAACCAATTATAAAAAGAAAATCACGAAAAAAAGATATGCATGTTGTATAGAATAAACATTGCATTCTCTCTGTGGGTTATTAATATAGAAATTTAATGGTGCATCGATAAGTTGCTGTACACGTCTCTGTCAACTCACCGTGTTGATAAATTATTACATTGTCATGGGCAATATCGAATCCTAAATATCCTTATCACTTAAACACTTTCCAAAATAGCATAGTGATTTTGTTCATCTCCGCCATAAAGTAACCTTGGTCAACTTGGCAAACATTCAGGTCCGTGACCCAGGTATTTGTTGTTGTTGTTCGCTTCCTTCTACTTCTTATCTCGTCCTTTAAATGGCACGTGCGTTTATCGTGGCTGTGACGTGCATTGAACGATGCAACAGATAGGTCAACAATATCATTGGGTGAAACATTAATCCCCAAACACATTTAATAATTACCTCTTAGCTTCCATCCGACTCAACAACGAAATCGATTCACATAAACACATAACTAATCATAAATTCGTTTAATGATTGGTTTTTTTTGCTTTTATTGTAATATGTAGCTTTTTTTCAATTAAAAAAAAATCATTGTGAGTTTATGATGGAATAAAATAATAAAGGATATAGATATACGTTTTATCATAGACGTGTTATCATGCAGCTGCATGATTATATATATTTAAAAAAAAAAAAAAATAGCAAAGCATTTGAAGTGAGAACTGTTTAAACACACACACTGTTGAACCGATGTAGGTGCAGAGGGGGGCGACAATAGCTTACTCCAACTTGTGGATTACATATGAACTTGGTATATCCCGACAAAATTGAAGGTCACAATGAGTGAAATTCCCATCTACTAAAGTCACTTGACTAAGTATGCACTCAAGTACAGCTCCTTATATGAATTACAATTAGTGCCCCCCCCCCCCCGGTCCCCCGCCCCAAGTTCGCAACCGCACATTTGTTAACGCCTTTAAAGTATTTTAATATATTATAATATCCAACCCCCTTCATAACCGCTAATTTATCACATCAGCCAAAGTAATTATTACGCATCAAACGCATTTGTGATATTTCTAAGAATCTAATTTGATGCAGTTCGCGATTTTACTTTGAGAAACGAGCGATGTCTGGCTGCGTTCGGGACGTTTGTAAGTACAAATTTATGTATTTTGATATTAATCTGTAAATGATGTGTATGTTATGGAGACCGATTTTATTTAAGTTCTTCTAGGAGGCAACTGGTGAAATGTTTAGCAATTGTTTCAATATTGTATCTTGCAAATCGTTTAATTTATTCTGAGTCCTTGTTTAGTATGTCCGATTAAATCATTTTGTTAAATCATTTTGCTTGTCTCTTCCAGTTTGTAATTTGTTTTGTGTACTCTTTGTTTTCTTCTATTTTAAAATTTAATGCACACTATTAACATTTAAAGCATTTCAATTTTAAATTAATAGATAGTAGTGTTTTTGGTTGTTGTTTTTTGTTTGGGGGGGGGGGGAGCTGGCTGTATTTTTTTAGTTTTTTTTTTTAATTTTAATTTTTTTTTTTTTAAATTCTTAGAAAGGATTTTCTTTTTAATGGTAAATGTGAAATTATATTTCAATCAAAGCAATTATTGCATGCCTTTTTTTAAAATTATGATTTGTAACAGTATTTTTTATTCACCTTTTTACCAAATAATGTATGATGCATGGAGGCCATTCATCAGGGTATCAAATATACAAATGTTTGTGAAACTGTTTTTTATACCTTTAAATAGCCAGTCAAGAAAGACAATAACTTCAACTGAATGTGACACATTTTGTAACAACTAGGCTAAGACACATTTTATAGCAACCAAGCTAAGACAAAATGTGTAACAACTAAGCTAAAACACATTTTGTAACAACTAGGGTAAGACACATTTTATAGCAACCAAGCTAAGACACATTTTGTAACAACTAAGCTAAGACACATTTTGTAACAACTAAGCTAAGACACATTTTGTAACAGCTAAGCTAAGACACATGTTGTAACAACTAAGCAAAGACACATTTATAGCAACTAAGCTAAGACACATTTTGTAACATCTTAGCTAAGACAAATTTTGTTAAAAGTACGCTAAGACACTTTTTGTAAAACTAAGCTAAGACATATTGTGTAACAACTAAGCCAAGACACATTTTCAGACCAATTACCCTCAAACTCTTAAAATCGTACAGCATCATCACAAAATCGTTCAATGCATTATCTTAATAGTAAAAAATCAACATGCAGTATAGACAGTGTACACACCTCAATATCGTACATTGTACGCCAAAATCGTAAGAGTAAACATGTCTGCATTTTTTAACAACTAGGCTAAGACATATTTTGTAAAAACTAAGCTAAGACATATTGTGTAACAACTAAGCTAACGACCTCAAGTTTTAGTGAACTCTTAAAAAGAATTGAGGATGTAACTTGATAAACAAAGTTGCTCTTTACTTTGACGCCATAACATATTTTTGTTTTGCCTTTGATAATTCAAATAAACGTGTTTTTTTTTTGGAATACGTTATTTAAAAGCAAACAATGTTTCGAGAGCATACAATATCCTTAATTATATGAATGGTTACACCTGATAAACTCAGTAACAGATGGTGAATCATCATGATAATGGAAAGATGAACGAGATTATATAATTTAAAAAAAAAAAATTAGATTACGGATTATCTATTAGATTACGTAAAATGTATATCGAAATAGATACGCATTAAATTCCTTTTATTTTAAATTGATATCTGAAGTCATCAATCTTAAGATAAACATGCGACTCATATTTACCATTCATAGATGTGTCAACGATTATCTTGAATGTACATCTGAAACTAAGGTATTTAGATTAATTGGTTCCTGCATTTTTTACAGTGGCATGTTAGTAGACTTATGGAGGAGTTACCTGATGGTTACAGACGAAATTAAAACGTTTGTGCCTTTCTTATTCAAACTCCGAGTCTTTAACTTCAACTGATGGTATAGTAAACATGCGTCCAATGTTGGTTATGAGCAGGTTATATTTAAGTGCTGTTGCCGTCTAGAAGTAATTTAAAAGTGGACGACAAAAAAATAAGGATTCAATTTTATTTTTTTTTACTTCTGTAATCTTCTTGCAAATTTCATCATACAATTGAAAGATACGTTAAAGACCTGTACATGAATATACAAACACATTTCCGTGCTTGCATACAAACATACAAACTCACGGAAACACAAACACTCATGAAATCACAGATGCGTCCATCTTTCTAACCGCGAAGCTGCAAACAAAACGGCCCAGCTCTTGTTTAAAGAACATGTTTTTAAGATGAAATACATTCTGAGCTGGTTAACTCAAGGCATATGTTTTGTAAAAAATAAAAAGAAAAGCACAGTGAAATAATAAAAATATTACATGAAAGTAATGAATTACAATTATATTTTTTTAACATACATATATTTTAGATGTTTTCAAGTTAATTAAATTTTATTATGAGTTAACCGAAAGTTTAAATATTAACAAAATAAAAATGCACCTTAAATATTTCACTTTTATTGTATCATTTATAATCTTACTTCCTTCGGCAGATCACTTAAGTTTTAGCAAAGCAAAATATGATCTTTAACCAAATTTTTTATATCCCTTTATATAGGTACATTTAAAAGAAATTCTGCCAAAAACTAATATAATCATTGAGTTTAAACGAATTAAAAAAAAAAATTGTTGCGTACTATTACTCATTAAAAACATAAAAGCAATGTGTTTAAAGATTTATTTTGAACTCCACCATCCCCACACACCTCTCACACATACCTCTCCCACACACCTCTCACACATTTCTCTCCCACAAACCTCTCATACATATCTCTCCCACACACCTCTCACACATACCTCTCCCACACACCTCTCACACATACCTCTCCCACACACCTCTCACATACACCTCTCCCACACACCTCTCACACATACCTTTCCCCCACACCTCTCACACATACCTCTCCCACACACCTCTCACATACACCTCTCCCACACACCTCTCACACATACCTTTCCCCCACACCTCTCACACATATCTCTCCAACACACCTCTCACACTTACCTCTCCCACACACCACTCACACACACCAATCCCACACACCTCTCCCACACACCTCTCCCTCACACCTCTCCCACACACCACTCACACACACCCATCCCACACATCTCTCCCACACACCTCTCCCTCACACCTCTCCTACACACCACTCACACACACCCCTCACACACAACTCTCCCACACACCTCTCCCACACACATCTCCCAGTCCCATCTCCCACACACCTCTCCCACACACCCCTCCCACACACATCTCCCACACACACCTCCCACACACCTCTCCCACACACCCCACCCACACACCCCTCCCACACACCCCACCCACACACCCCACCCACACACCCCTCCCACACACCTCTCACACACAATTCTCCCTCACACCTCTCCCATACAACTCTCCCACACACCCCTCCCACACCCCTCCCACACCCCTCCCACACACCCCACCTTCCGACACAAGTTTCCGTCAATGGTGATAGATCATCTCAGACGATGTGGTCATTGTCGACTTGGACTGTATCATATGTTTCTTAGTCTGCATGGAGGACAGGGATTCCCCCTCGGATGTGACGGTTGTCGACAGCTCCACATGTTTGCCTCGTCTCTGCGGAGCGTCGACAGAGCTGCTATCGTCCAAGACGTTGCTGTAGCTGCTGTCGTCATCGGATTCCATGTCCTGTGCGGGGTCCTCTGCTGGACTGTTAGCTTGTGTTTGAAGCCTACGTTTATTCCTTTGAATAAGTTCGAGAAAAAATGTGCGTACAATTAATTTCAATGGACAAAAATGTTTTAAAAGAGAATTATGTGTAATAGCTTAAGATTTTTAAAAAGTATATAGTATAATGGTCCCCAATGAGGTACAAGGCATCTGATTTACTGTAAGGTAAAATTATTATTATTTGATAGAGAAATAGTTTAATGCATATTTTTCTAAAACTATAATTCCATTTTAAATCCTAAAAATATGTTGAATTTTCTTTATGTAAAATGTATTCAAACAAAAGGAACCATAAAGAGATTACTGATTAAAACATTTTTTTTTTTTTTTTAAAAAACGTCTATGTTCTTTTGGCTCTTGACAACAAAATAATTTAAATGTCTGTTTATATTTAGCTGAAATGCAATCTTGAAATACTTACCCTAGATAAAAGAGTCCCACTGGTATAAGCAGGAGCAACAATATTGAATACGTGGCCTTGGGGATATCTACTGGTCATAAATAAATAACACTTTTGTTAAATGAATGTGTTTGAAAAGCTTGTCAGCGAATCACTATACCAGGACTGCACAACTCAAAATGTAAAGCGGGCCGTCATAATTTATGAAAAACGTAGTAGGAAAACCATTCGCATTTCGATAGTGATATACATACAGATGTTTTTTTTAATCAAAATATTTGCAAAAGTGAAATATCCTCTTCAATACCAGGCACATAAACATTGCAAATCTCCTCTACTTAAATAGGCACAAGAGTGATTAATTCACAATAATAAAAAGAAGAAAGTATTATTTCAACAAATCGGTGTATTCTCTTCTAAGCAAGACGACTAATTCCTTGGTTCATACGAGATGAAAAAGAATGGATTATTTTAAGACTATTTCGAATGAAAATTTTATAGAATTACTAAGAATATTGCTTTTGGGTTGACACAGAAAAAAAAATGTACAAATGTGGCGGAAAATCTGAAAAATGAAAACACTAAAATGCACGCATTTCAGCAAAAAACTTCTTGGATATAAAGAAAACACGGAGACAAACACTCTCAGGACTGATTCTGAAGAAGTAGGCTGCAATAGTGAATCAAGAATATTTAGCCACGACATATAATTTCATCGGGTCTTAGAGGGAGCACCCAAAAATGTTGCTGGGTGGAGTTCAATCCCAACCAAAGCCACAAGAAGCAAATACATCGTATAGCTACACGGATGACTTTATCGTATATCTACAAGCTGACCCCAGCTGATGATCTTATCCTTATATCTACCAGCTGACCCCAATTCGGTAATGTAATTTCACGTATCTACAAGTTGGCTGGTCCGAAGTATCTCGTCAAAGTCAAGAGCTAAGCATAAAGAAAAGAACAATAATAATTTCTGAAATTTCAAAAACAATAATCATTTACCTTTTTTATTTTCGGGATTTTTATTTTTAGGATCAACTTCATCTAAAAGGAGACAAAACAATCACACATTTCTTCATAATGTGAAACTTACGTAGTAAAGGCAAACATACAATTTCTTTATCTTCGATTAAAAAAAAAATAGGAATAGATTAAACGTCTTAAAACTTTATTTTAAATTATATATTTATTTAAAACATGTTTAGGTTCCATATCTCCTAAAACAATTCATTAACATTTTAAGATGTCGTAATACATTATATTCTTGAGTCAAATAAATTATAGTCCCACAGAAGAGTAAACTTTCTTTTTTGGAAAGCTAATAAATTCCTTACCGTTTTCATCATCCACAAGATCGTCGGCGTAATCTTCTTCGGTCGCGTTAGTGTTCTCCTGTCAATTATAAAACAATGTCGAATTACTGATTGTATTTGGAAAAACACTGTAAATTCAAAGCGTTTAAGTGTTTTCACAGTAACAAAGCCCTGGCTAAAACATTATCATGGATTGCAAGGCCGTAGAAACCTAAAAGGAAAAAAAAAAATAGCAACTCTTGGGTAAAAAAAAAAGTTTTAAAAAATCCATCTTAATGTATGTTATTATGTCTTATGCCTTATTATATATTAGACTAAAGGCCTATCTAATTCGTGTTAAACACTTGTTCATTTTTTAGGAGATTGCAACAGACAATTAATAATAAATTATTTCTAAATTTTCTTTTTCTTAATATTACTGCCAGAAATTCCCGATTGAACATCTTATACATACAATCAGAATTGTATTACCAGAAAGCCAGCAAAGTGCATGTAGGAGCTGTTCTTTCCGAAGCCGTAAAGATAGCAGCCGAAAGGTGAGTGTGTACGTGAGCTCAGTGAGTGGTCCCCCTTGGTCGCCTCTGTACTGCCTACCGAGTAATTGGCGACTCCAATGACGTCGATCCATTCTATGCTGAATACAAATGTTGTTGACACTATCGTTAATACATGTTCCGCAATTGACACCGTTCTTAATACATGTTTTGCCATTGACACAATTTTAATACATTTTCTGTAATTGTCACTAGTTTTAATACATATTTCGCCATTGATATTATTCTTGTTATATCATGCATATATATAAATACGTTTACGATAACTTCCTTTTTAAAAAGCTGTTACTTACATAGAAAAAGAATATTATAACGTAATTATAACTCTATTTTTTGTTTGTTTGTTTATATGTTTTTTTGTTGTTTTTTTTTTGTTATAATAACTGAAGAAAAATTGATTTATCTTTATACCTCTACAACAAAATAAAATTGGATAATTAAAATGACATTATATGAGATGGCCAAGTGCCTTCAATCGACTATTCGCTAACATCGTACTCACCTAACCTGAATTGCTTGTCCGTCATACATTAAGAAACTGATGCTATTTAATTTCACGATCATCAAAACAAAGTTCTTTGTGTCCAGCTCAGGCGTTCTGAAAGTTGATCAGAAAATTGAAACATTTCCCACGAAGCAAAAGAAATATATATATAGTCATAGAGCCTTTGTTAAATATACCAAGCTAATTTTTTGACCGTTTTTTTATTATGTCTCGGGGGTTGACATTTGTCAATCATGCACCGACAATTTAACAATTGCATCAATAGTAAATGTTAATGCACACATTAAAAATTATAGTTTCAAGAAAAAATATTTTAAAAAGAAAATAATAGGTGATCTTATTCAACATTAATTTTTTCAACACGTTCATTGAAGTTGAAAGAACGTTATTAACATTATTTAAGTATGTATATAGGTCTGAACAGTCTTCTTTTAATAGCATGTTCAGTGCAATATGCTGCATGTCGTATGTTGCATATCGAATGTTGCATGTCCTATGTTGTACGTCCTATGTTAAATATCCCATGTTACATGTTGCATATCATATGGTGTATGTTGCGTGTCGCACATAGCATTTCGAATGTTACATGCCGTGTGTCGTATATTTCCTTCCTGTTTGAAGATAAGGCATTTCTTTAAAATTATTCTTATTTAATTTTGTATATTTTTTTTTTATTTGTGATATTACATTTTGTTTAGTTAAAAATATCATATTAAAGGCTGAACAAATGTGAAAGTTGAGTTGTATAGGTTTCACAGAACAATGTTTCGCTTGGCTGACCTCCAGATATAATCATCTTGATAGAACCGGGTCGGTATGACCATGCATAGGTTCGGCCCGGCATCAATGTCCTCCCATTTTTTACCATAACACGAGGAGGTCTGAAGGTAGACGACCAGCACGCCTCGGTCACTAAAAATGTAATAATTTCCTGGAAATGCCATGTACTGAAATGCACAGAAGAAAACAACAATGAAATGACACACGTGTGTGTGTTGTTGTTGGTTTGTACCCCACAGCATTGCAACATGTTTATATGTTACTGAAATACAGATGCATGAGAATACGTAAATACAGATGCATGAGAATACGTAAATACAGATGCAGGAGAATACGTAAATACAGATGCAGGAGAATACGTAAATACAGATGCAGGAGAATACGTAAATACAGATGCATGAGAATACGTAAATACATATGCATGAGAATACGAAAAAATACAGATGCAGGAGAATACGTAAATACAGATGCATGAGAATACGTAAATACAGATGCATGAGAATACGTAAATACAGATGCATGAGAATAAGTAAATACAGATGCATGAGAATAAGTAAATACAGATGCATGAGAATAAGTAAATACAGATGCATGAGAATACGTAAATACAGATGCATGAGAATACGTAAATACAGATGCATGAGAATAAGTAAATACAGATGCATGAGAATAAGTAAATACAGATGCATGAGAATAAGTAAATACAGATGCATGAGAATACATAAATACAGATGCAAGAGAATACGTAAATACAGATGCATGAGAATACGTAAATACAGATGCATGAGAATTCGTATAAGAAAAGCTCATCAATGTACCATCCTATTTTGTACACACCAAGCGGGCAGCCATCCAAAAGTGGTGAGATTGTTTTGGTTTTCTTTTGGTTTTTTAAAATATGTATTAGTTAATTTATTTTTTGTGTTAATTTGGTGTTATGGTGTCCACCACTCCCTCCCCTCAGATCAGTCCACTTAGAGTAGCCATCAAGACCCTAAAAGTAACATCAACGTTTTATTAAAGGAGGTTGGAGATGGCATGGTTGGTCCCAGACGAGTCATAGTCCATTGTGTGTTGTTTGCAAGGCAAGGTTAAAGTTCCACCATAAAACTAACTGCACGTCCAGAAATAAAATATATCATCAAAACGGTTATTGTGAATTACATACTGGCAAGTTGAATCATCAAATCTTTCCAGCTATTGACAAGACAATCCGTTTTGTTTTCCCCTTTAGGATGATCAGTAATGGGTCGCATACCTGCTATGCCTATCCCCTAGTACAACAATTAGTAACACGTTGTCCGTTGTGATGTGTGTATTTGATCAGCAATTGTGAGATGCACAATCATATTATATAATACGTACAGTGTATGGCATCCCAGACTGCATTGAAAAAAACACAGGATGTTGCCGTAATGACGACGTTATGTTAAGGGCAGGGTCCCCCTTGTTGTCTACAGGAGGAGCTATGAACGTGGACACGGCCGGGATTTTCCTTTTCGGAATGTTCGGAAACATCAATCTCCTTTGGTAAATTTCACGTGGGAATAGCATTTCTGGAACGAAACATTGTGCATGAAATTAAATCTTTTTTTTTTTACTTGTGGATTTGAATAACTTTTTTTTTTTAAATTGCAAAGTTGGACTACTAAACAATCTATTTGTATTGACTATTCATTTCCTTTTGTCCATATTGTATTTTTTAATTGTAATGCACTGAAGTTAACATGTTATAGAAATTTCAAATAAATATACGTATTTATTCGTCTAGGTGAAATAAATTTTAAGTTTTCATATTTCTATTTTTAATTTTGTATATATATATATATTGGGAGTGAGACGTGTGGATATAGGTTATCAAGTACGTCACGGTTATATTTACATTACGTCAGAAAAGCAAAGATTGTCTGACAATATAGTTAACTATGAAACAATCAGAGAAGATGTACCATATTAATATGCCAAACGTTCACTTTATGCGGTCATACAGTAAGGCGTCAATAAACCCGGCTGTAAAAATTCAAACGTAAAAAATGCGAATTTGCCAAAAAAAATTGTGTGGATCAAAATTAAAATGTAGAAACTAATTCATCCGTCTATTAAAATATAAATTAATTTTTTTTTAAAATTATTTGACAAGTCAGGAGTTAAACAGTGATATCAAACTGGAACAAAATATGTTTTAGGTACGAATTGAAAAAATCTGGGGGCGTCAAAAATCAGTTCGGGTTTAAACAACCGTGAGTCTGGATTATGGACGTCTTATTGTAAACACACACACCAGCTGTCATATCCCGTATGTTTGAGTCTCTATCACAGTCTGTCCCAGGTATGTGGGTCCAGCAGCTCCCAGACACGACGCCAATACGTGTGTCGGCCGTCACTGTTGTACCTGAGGAGACACGTCAATGCTGCGATGTATTCATGTAAGACATCTTATTCTAGCTCTCATTTAATATTAAGATGTCCTGTATAAGATAAATGATGTGTTAATACTGGGTTTAAAGCGTAGATCTCTGTGGAGCTCCTTTAAGCTCATGGCGCACACTCTATTTACCGAGAGGTGCTGAGATTTATCACATTATTATTGAACCTTGTGAAAATACAAAATATCTAAGAAAAACTTACGATGGCTATTCAGAAGAACTTGTAATAAAATCAAAGAATAACGTTGTATGATTTACAGTTCATCGGAATTGATGTCTATGTATGTCAGGATAGTCCATTTAATGACGCGCTTAATCAGTGATTGATATTAATGTGTGTCAGAACAGTCTCTTTTAGTCACAAGCAATTAAGAGAACTGTTACTTTTTTCTTCTTGATTTTCTTTCGTCCAGAATCTACCTGCATTCCACTATGCTTCTGACGATCATATGATGAAAGGGTCATTTTGGGATGTAAGGATTTTCTCCTTACATATTTGTTTTTAAGTTGATAAAAAAATGATCTTTATAATTGTGTGCCTATATTTCCATTTCGAGTTAGTTCCGTTTTGTTTGTTTGTTTCGTATTTTTTGTTTGTTGTTTGTTTGGTTTCTTTCTGTGATTGTGTGTGTGTGTGGGTGGGGTTGGGGGGGGGGTCCTTAACCCATAGTTATCGATTCCTTAGCCTGAGTCTTACACATGATTGAATAATATTTAATACACCGGCTTTACCGATCAAATTTATTTGTTTAAAATCTTAACGCATGCTTTTGTTTCATTACACACCTCAAACTATCTACAACAATGTTGTACAAATGGATTTATCGAATTCTAATGCCGTAAACTCAACTTTGTGTTGAAAGTCTACTTTCTCAAACAGAGTGATGAAGTGACGTGGAAGAAGTTCCTTGGCTTATCATGGGATAAAGAGTGTACGTTATATATAAAAGTTATTGGTTTGTTCCTTGCCCTCTATTTGTATCCCCCCAGTATTCGTGCCGGAGCAGAACTAAAGTATTAATTCAACTCTTTAAAATAAATTATCCTCAGTGGATAAAATGTGAGACGATCTTTCCATTTTTTTTTTCTTTCTATTTTTTATGTTGTTGTTGTAATTACCGTCTAAGATAGCTTCCGTGTTTTTCAAATCTCGGCCATGGGAACAGTTCGATATTGAAAATGATTCCCACCTGCGAATGAAATTAAGTTAAAAAATATCATTCACATAGCAAAGAAGTGTGGACAAAGTATCTCTAAGCTATAGCAGTCACACTAAGCATCAACACAAAGATAGTTTTAAAAGAAGAAAGAAAGAAAAATGTGTGACCTTCAACAGGTAGATGTGTTTATTATTCTTATACTTATTTTAAATTCTATACATTTTATTTATTAATATAACTTTTTTTTTTTTAAATTTGAAGTTAGTTACCGATTAGATTACAATGTTATACCTTAGTAAAAGAAAATGAAATATTTGGATTCTCAGATTTTTAACAGAACAAAGAGCCTGTATCTGCCCTAATAATTTGTTTTCATTAAAGGCAAATAATGTAACAGACAATCTTTTAGAACAAACAGCTCCATTAATATCTAGATAATTAGAAAAAGAGCAAAGAAATCAATGAATTTTTATGAAATTCATCGGCCATTTTAAAGCGCAAATTGTGTTAGGAAAAGACTTTTAGTAGAACGTTTCTGTATAAGGATATTTGTTTTTTTTTAAACTTCTAGTTCGTGCATCTAATTTCGATCTAGAAAATATTCTTTAAAGAAAATACATTATTTTCTTGCATCGTTTTGTTCTAAAATACATTTAATATCATACCAGATGTTTCTTTTCATAGTAGATCTAAAGTGTATTATAGTAATTCCTTTAATATTTAGGTTGCCGGCATTCCACAACTAACCGATATCTATTGTTATGGTCAAAAGAGAAACATATCAAATGATGACGGGACCACAACACAATAAAGTGTTCACTAGCACCTCCTTGGTCAAAAGAGAAATACATCTAATGATCATGACGGGACCACAACACAATAAAGTGTTCACTAGCACCTCTTTAATGTGAATCTAATCCTCTCGCCACCGTGATAAACTGTTGTGTCCAGTGAAAACGAGGCACGCCCCATGTAGACTACCAACGTCACTTCGACTTTGTTGTCGTCTCCATCAGACGTCACTTGCATAAACGGCATAGAGCTTGATTCATCAAGACGGAAAAACCCCCACGTTAGGTTACGTAGTAGAGATAATGACTATATGTGTAGTTATACTGTTTAAACGTTACATTTTATATATACGATATTAATATGAAATATTACTTTAATTTGCATAATAATGCAATTGTGTAACTTAAAAGGAGTTATAATGGCATCTTTATGTTGAATATCATCCTAATGTAGTCACTTTGTAGCTTGTAGACATAAGAATATTGTAATGTCTGATAAGCCATAATAGTAATTAGAAAATGGTAGGACAATGTTTGTAGAAGATTAAATCGAAAGACAGGACAATAAGAGAAGAATGTTTCGGCCAAGAGTCTTCCTCAGCAGACCAGACAAATTAAAATACGACAAGAAGTTGAAACTGGTTTAACGCAGTCCTTTATTTATTATCATATAATAATTATTTATATCGAGTTTATAATTCATGTATGGAGAGTTGGCAGAAGGGCCAAGACTTATTTAACGGCAACGCATGATATTTTTGGACGTTTGCAAAGAGAGCACGAGGGAAGCCAACATAGAAATCAACAAATGGGAGATCATTGCCGAACAACGTTCCAGCTGGCAAACAGAAGTGTACGAAGGAGTCAAAAAGGCAGAAGATGTGCGAGACGAAGCCCTTGCAACAAAAAAAACAACAACACGGAAGGCCAAGACTAACCAGGCATCAATATTCTCCTGCGAGAAGTGCAGTCGAGATTGTCACTCCAGGATTGGCCTAGTGGGCCACTCGTCGAAGTGTAGGACTACCTAGCTACTCCATCGTCTCGCGAAGACAAAGGATGACACAGCCATGCATACGTACATAATCATTATTTACAGAGTTTATGAATACTGTGGTGGTCAAGTTCGGTCAGTAAGATGACGTCAAGTCCCAGGACTGCTTACATCAACAGCCAGCACTTACATCCCACAAACCACGTAGTAGGACGTGCCCCACGCATCAGTGGGCAGGGCCTGGAAGGTAGCTGCCCCGCGCAGGGTGTTTAACATGACGACGGTCACACCAAAAAGTTCTCGTCCGACGAACCTGAAAGTCCACGTGTGACCCATCTCTTCATCTGTCCTTGAACAAAAAAAATGCCTTATAACGTACTCCTGTAGATTTCTTGGAGATGACTGTCAGAGGTGTTATTTAGTTTTCTTTTTCTCTCTTCTTTTGGCAAAAGTAGCGTACTGCTAATACTTTGGGTTCTAATTTTTAGGTAATTTATTATAAGTCTAATTTGCCCCCCCCCCCCCCCCCCACAAACTCTATTATTTCTAATAGTTATTTTTTTTTAAAATATAGATTATAGTTCATTCATTGAAAGTTTTTTAATTTGTATCAGGGTCAAAATAAAAAAAAAAGATTGCCAATGATCGAATGAGAAATTGCTAAAATATGAAGATTCAATGTGTAAATCGTGTTCTCCATTTTGAGTTACTAAAATGAATGAAATGAAATTTCTACCACCTCCTGTACTTAGAAATTTTGATTTTGTTTTTATATTTTTTAGGGTGGGGGAGGGTGGCAATGGCAACCACCTTCGAAAGGTAGCGGCCTAACAGGGTGACCTTTGGAATAAAGAGGTCAAGGCATATATCGTGATGACGTGTCAATTGGCAACCAATGACTGTCAAACATGAGAAAAAAACGCATTTTTGGGAACACTTCACGGACCCGGGTACACAGGGACCCAAAGCAGGGGAACATTTTATAATTATTGAGATTTAAGTTCAACAGTGGTCACTCGAACTTTATTGGCACAGGACGAATCACATACTTTAATGTCACACGACGAATCACATACTTTAATGGCACACGACGAATCACATACGTTAATGTCACACACGCTGCGAGAATGGTTAAAACTCTCAAAGGCGTTCGTAGTAAAAAAAATATATTTTGAAAAGAGGGTGAAAATTGTGTCACTTGTTTGTAATTATTTTAATTTTGATTTTTTTTTTTGTTGAAATTTTGTAATAATGATGGAAAATATCAATATAATTGCTCAAAAAAGCTCTTTTGAAACTCTTTATTATTATCGTCTGTCGTTAAACACTCTTTCTTTATTTAACTAGCAATTGATAATTAGAAAAGATAGAGAAAACAAAAACGTAAGTATATATATACTCAGATATGTTCACTTGCAAAAATTTGTAATATAAATTGTGGCACTTACAAAGTGCTTGCGTCCGGGACATATTCGGCAATCCTTTTTCTCTGGATCAGAAATTGCTCTGATATCAACCCCATTTTCGTCCCATGTTGTAATGAAAAGATAACCTTAAGAAATATATATATATTTTTTTTAAAAATCACATGGCAACACTAATAAGAACATCTCTTGGTATGTAACACAGGGCCGACACTAACAATTGCGGGGCCCTATGCGAAACGGATTGCGCGGGGCCCTTTCTGGGTAGGAAAAAGGATAATAAGTGAAAATTAAGATTTTGTATCAGACAATAAATTCGGGGCGGGGCCTTTGAAAGTGAGGGGGCCCATTGCGGCCGCATAGGTTGCAGTGGCCTAAGGCCGGCCCTGGGTTTGTATGTGTGGTTGCAACGCCGCGTAGAACAGTAACGCACAATAAAATTCCCAGAAGTTAGCACTAATTGGGATTCTTAGAAATACGGGTTATTTGAATGTTTGTTTTGGTTACCGGAAATTTGATCGAAAGAAATTTCGTCGACGGAAAATCGATCGACGGAAATTTGATCGAACGGAAATTTGGTCGAATCTTTTTTTCAGTTCACACGTTTAAATTTTCGTCAAATTTCTTTTTGAACGCACTGTAATAAATAGTAAAACAAAATAATGCATACAAAAATAAAATTGAAGCAAAATCTTAACGTGTGGACTGAAAAAATGATTCGACCAAATTTCCGTTCGATCAAATTTCCGTCGATCAATTTTCCGTCGACGAAATTTCTTTCGATCAAATTTCCGGATACGGTTTGTTTTCCTCTAGTAACTTTAGCAAATAGTAAGTTTACGCATCGTCACTACCATTGTCTGGCGCGATATTCCTAGTCTCTATATGTGTCTGCATAATAAATAATATATACAGCAAAGCAAGTCTGCTATTTTAACTGGTCCCTGTGGATGGAATGACTAAAAAAGTAGGTCATTGCATACCAAAGACAATAGGTCATTCCAGTCCTAAAATATTATAAGGTTTTTTTTTCTGAAAAAATTCCATGGAGTAATTTTCTAGTTTGTATGTAACTAATGATATAGTTTAGTATTTGTGTTACTAATTTTATAGTTTAGTACAGTTACGTAAGTAATGATAGATTTTAGTAATAATTTAACTAATTATAGAGTTTAGTATTGATATTACTAATGCTACAGTTTAGTAGTTTTCAATCACCTCGAACTTGTCCGTAGCAAATGTTGACAAATAAAATTTCAGGTGCGCAACATCATCGTTCAGTGCCAGTCTTAACCTTGGAGGTGAGATCATGAAGATCTTTCCCAACGAGCCTATGCCTAAAGTTTGAGAGGAACGTTTTAAAAAGGATTCACAACAAGTTATTTCATCGCTATATGTATAAAATCAAAATATATATGTTGTAAAGAAAAAAAATGAAAAACTAAAACTGAACACATAATAAGCCAATTTAAAACCAAAGTTTCTTGACTACTGTTTGTTTTGCCGTGAATGAAACGCGTTTTATAAGGTTCGAATTGATAGGATGGATGTACGGTGAAAGTTGGCGGTACTATAAGATGGCCTGCTAACAATTAGGCTTAGGCCTGTACTCCATCAATATGCAACAAATAAATCTAGCGCAAGGGCTCTGTTAAATGACTCTTCAACCCTGGGTGATGGGTCATGAAAAAGAAGCCAACCTTGGTTGGTGGGTCATGAAAGTGACGACAACTCTGGGAGGTGGGTCATGAAAGACAAGTTAACCCTGGGTGGTGGGTCAAATAAGAGGACTAATACACATCTGACTTGCATATCTAAACCAATTGTTCATGTCAAAGGGAAAATCATGGCCTAGGAGTTCCTTAACTAGTTCGACATGGAATCAATGAAAAGTTTGACAGCTGCTGTAACGACAAGCCCTATAACTAAGCTTTATAATTCGTTTGATTTTCCTTTGTTTTCACGAACTGTGGGGAGGGGGTGCAGACAAATTATTTGCATATGAAAAAAAACGCATCTCGTACAGGAGTTGTGGCTTTAAAACACCATCGTTTTCTTTGAGACGGGTTAATGACCAAAACTTAATGAAAAATATTAGTAATGACCTTTTAATTTATAGATAAGTATTTACTCCACTTTTTTTTTCCTTGCAACCCTGTGTTCATTTTTTTTCTTATCTTTTATTATTCATGCCTTGAAGTTTTCAATAAGGGCTGAAGAGCTATTCGAGTTTCCTTTGGTCTACTTTGATTGATTGTTTATTTCACTACGTATTATAGCCAACAGCAAATCAAACACTGTTTTTAAAATCTTTTTTTTTAAGTTTAAAAAAAAAAAAATAATATTCAATTCCGATTTGTTGATTTGATTTAATAACTGAAAAAGGGTATTATAAAAAAAAAAAAAACAATTTGAAAAAAATCAATTTTTAGATATTTTATCCTCCGGTGTCACATTCGTTGTAGACCGTGTATTGCAACGTCCTTCTTTTAATCCATATTTCCACAGAAGCTTTTATCGGCTTTTATATGTGTTAATTAAACAACACTTTTGAAAAGAGAAAATTATTCCAAATTTTTACCGTGGTTATTTCATCCAAAATGTTCCATGAAATTTACAATTTACGAACACATGTTATTATTTGGAGAAAAAAAATGTAGGGATATAATTGTACTCACCAATAACGTTCTGCCATGCAGGCATCCAAACAATCAAAATGTAAACTACAATCATTACTCATAGGAGCATTTTCTTTTTAATTCAGAAACGATCGGAAAAAAAATATATAATGGATTCATTAGTTGCTATAAATCCATGGGCCACCAAGGGACACATTTAGTTAATAAAAGTGTGGTCCTAATGTACTTTTACGGAAATTCAAAAAGCTTTGAAATTGTATTTGGGGAAAATTGCACTATAGACAAGAAGTTTATTTTTAATCTGACAACCATTTATCATTTAAAAAAGATTGGCCACTGTTAATCATCGATCATAATATCTATTTCTTTACAAACCTACGATTGACATAAGAAAAATGCGATATTCCTTGCTAATATAATGGATGCATCATTTTTATTAATTCAATCGTAATATAAATTCAACAAATGCATACAGAGATTTATAAATATATATTATCTTTTTGTTTCGGATATTTTGGTAACTATTTTCCCATTTGAACTTAATGCAGTTCTTCCGTTTAGTAGCGTGCGTCTCCTAAGAAAAAAACAAAACAATAAAAAAACTACGCTGTACAAAACAGCGTGCTGGATGTGTTTATTATTTGTTTTATAATAAAAATCTACGGTGTTCAGCGTTCATTATCCTCAACGTTAGTGGTGATACAGTCCATGGGACTTGAAGAACTCTTGCCAGCAAAACGATACGTTTTTGAGCTCATTCACGGACCCCAGTTGATGTAAATCTGTCGCTATATAATAAATTCGTCTCATGCTTTAACTAATAGTGAACCACCTGCATCCTGGCTTCCCTCTATAAACGACGTTTGCTCGTTGATCATTTCGAGCTTGGTGGTTTAAGCTGAGACACTCCCAAGTTTATCGTTTGGAGTTCAATCCCCACCTAAGCCCAGTGGAGCAAAAACATCACCATCACCCCGAGTGAATGGAACCGGTTAAACTTGGATGGCAACCCATCTAAGAGAAGAAAACTCTCAATTCAAAACCCGGAAAAGGAATCCCGTAGGCGGATGAGATTGGCACAATGAAACATTCCTAAAACCCCAGTGACGTCAATGGTGCCAAGCTTAATCATCCATATGATGTTCCCTTGGGTTATCCAGCGGCGTGAAGAGAAGCAATTTGATGTCTAGTATCCAGCTTATAAATCAAAAAAAAAAAAAAAAGCTGGCCTTGTAGACTTCGTCACCATCGTCACATTGTGACGGACGGATGCAAATTATCTTTCAAATAATGTTATAATATTAAAATATCGATGTGTCTATCACAGCACTGCCTCACTTTTAATTGCCATGACTTTCCTTTCTTCTTTGTGCAAAGGGTGCAGTTCTTCACCTTTACGATTTCACCATAAGTCTTCATTTCGTAAAGGCCGTTATGTTTTTCTAACTATTTATCTCTTCCGCTTACACAATTAAAAGGTTTATTCAAATATATAGAGACCGTGCTTTGACCCCCATAGCATTAACTGGCGTTGCAAGGCCAAGAATGAACAAATTAGTCTACAAAATATGTTTAATCCATATGCACCTTATAAATAGGTTCGTCACATTTTCATTACAGCTGAACTTTCTTTAAAAGGTAACGAATTGAAATGAAATTTAATTTCCCATGGTTACTATTAATCATGCCTATTTTTTTCGGATATTACGAAACAAGACAAGAGAAATGATACTCGGTTTCAGGATAAGAACAAATTGCATAAAGTCAATTTTATTTTTACATATTAAAATCTAAGCGAACAAAATATTAAACTGCCTCTACAAATTATAGTTATAGGCAAACGCCTATTCGATAAGTAGATGTAATTGTATCACTGGGTTATTGAAGTCACCTAGACATTATATTTAACTCACGAATCCAAGAAATGAGGTGAAACGTAGTCGCAACAGTAACACCATAGATGGTATTTTCGGTTTTGATTTGATCAAACTTGATAACATTTGATGAATCAAAATTATTTCATTATTATGTTTAAAGTATTTTAAGTTCTAAAAATATTGCCTTTGAAAATAAATAGTGCTTCTGTGTTGCATTATTAATTGTTGATACTGTTAAATATCCAGTGTAACATTTATAAAATGAAAATAAGTTACCTATATTTTTGTCAAAATAATTGTAAATTTAATTTTATTATCATAGATAAATACAATCACATACAACATATGTTCTTTAATTCCTAAATTTCATGTATAACAAAAGAGAAAAAAAATTAACGAACATTGCGTGCCCTACAAAATCTGGCATCTTCTTTCTTTTATTATGTACATGTTTCTCAAAACAGTTGGCCTCTTATAAGGGTAAGAACATTCTCAGTGGCTCCAGAAATACTAACATAATTAAATACGAATATCTGGATAATCATCGAATATTGAAATGGATCGGCTTTAATAATGTGGTGAATATTGTCTGCATCAAATTGAATCCAATCCACATTTACTTCCATGTCATTAATATACATCCAATCCTCATTTACTTCCATGTCATTAATATACATTCAATCCTCATTTACTTCCATGTCATTAATATACATTCAATCCTCATTTACTTCCATGTCATTAATATACATCCAATCCTCATTTACTTCCATGTCATTAATATACATTCAATCCTCATTTACTTCCATGTCATTAATATACATCTAATCCTCATTTACTTTCATGCCATTAATAGATATCCAATCCACATTTAGTTCCATGCCATTAATAGACATCTAATCCTCATTTACTTCCATGCCATTAATATACATTCAATCCTCATTTACTTTGATGCCATTAATAGATATCTAATCCACATTTAGTTCCATGCCATTAATAGACATCTAATCCTCATTTACTTCCATGCCATTAATATACATTCAATCCTCATTTACTTTGATGCCATTAATAGATATCCAATCCACATTTAGTTCCATGCCATTAATAGACATCTAATCCTCATTTACTTCCATGCCATTAATATACATTCAAACCTCATTTACTTTCATGCCATTAATAGATATCCAATCCTCATTTACTTCCATGCCATTAATAGACATCCAATCCTCATTTACTGCCATGCCATTAACAGACTGACGTGTAGCTATGCATCTGTAGAAGTGGAATGGTTAATTGTTGGAAAGTAAAATGGCATTGCTAGCTTTAGGATCAGATGGGCAGCAATAGTTCATCGCTTAATTGATAAATAGCCCTAGTATGTCTTCGCAATTATAAGAACTCTATGGATACTACTTTTATCTACCCGCCCCATATGGCTGAGCTTAAATACTGGGGACTACTTTTTACTTAGAGGATACACTATGAACCTTTAAGTCACACTTGGCAAGCCGAAATATCTTTGACCATACAATGTTATTAATACATTATCAAGATTCAGAAAGTAAAGCAGATCGTAATCTGAAATATTACATTTAAAAAAATATATATTAAAAGACTAAGAACATCACAATTAGAACATAAATTATGAAAACATTAACTTGGGACAACATGGAATGTGAATCGGGATACAAATGAATTAACGATCCAAAAACAAACAAGAGTATATAGAAATACATTAACTTATTATAAATTTAGCCGTGCAGATTGTGTAGTTTATAATAATAGAAGTATCATCGCACACAGAAGAAGGAATTTGTACTGTTAATTGGTATTCATAAAATAAACGTCATGATGCAAGAAATGAGAAGCACAGCCTACTACAAACATATATATTGAGGGCGATGAGTTGTCGTTTTTTCATCAAATTACATACCTTTGATCCAATATCTATATTTCACTCTCCGTTGAACGTATATCATTATTTTCTGGATCGCCTTTATAAACCATTTGATGACGTGTCCATAGCTGCTTAGTTGTCTAGCAAATACTGAAGGATGTCAAATGTGTCGTTAATAAGAAAAAAATTCTTTAATTAATGAAAAAAAACGAGTAATACTCAATAAGGGAATATAATAAAATACCTACAGTAAAGTACGCATGAGAAAAATTTGGAAGAAGAATAGTTCCCCTTTTTTCCAACATACGTTCAAGACGATCACATCTCTATTGAACGGAAACAATAGAAGTGTGGAAACAAAAAAGTAATTGTATTCAATAAAAAGCAAATTTTTCTTTGTAACCACACCGTAATTTGATACAACTTTTAAGTATATACTATTATGTGGCTGTCTGTTGGGATTTGTATCTTCGTGCTTCACGCTTTTAAGTTTCAGTCAGGTATTCACTTGTAATATGTAAACATTTTATTTATATACATTTAATATGGATGCATTTAATATAGATGCATTTAATATAGATACATTTAATATAGATATATTTAATTTAGATAATTTTAATATTTAAAAATAATTTAATATACTACATCTAAAGTATATACATTTATATAGATACATTTAATATAGATACATTTAATATATATAATTTTAATGTTCATACATGTTAACTAGAAAACGCTTACAAACCGTGGTAGTGTAAAATGAAGCAAATCCATTATGACAGCTTGAAAAACCACACACAAACAACACAAATAAACAAACAACACAAACACATTGCAGTTTCGAATGAATGCTTTACGAGGCAAACGAGTCCAAACAGGAAACAACAGCTGATTACTAATATTTAAAAAAACAAAACAACTGCAGATAAACAGACTTATTGAACTTGTAGCAGAGACATATAAGAAATGTGTTGGCAGAAGTGGGTCCTATTCAATGATTGTGTCCCCTACAAGTTCTATTCTGAAGAGAGAAAAACATGACTTGAATTTGCTACCGAGCTGTAGCTACATCACCTTTCTGTATAACATCATCATTGCTATCTTAAAGGTGTTTTTATTTTGCTAAGAAATTGACTGAGTCATCCTAAAATGAAACATCAAAAACTAAAATTCTATTAATAAAAGTAACTTTCTCTTATTTCTCTCAAACTCTCTCTCTCTCTCTCTCTCTCTCTCTCTGTCTCTCTCTCTTTGTCTCTGTTCATCATTGTTTATGTCTGACTGTTTCAACTTGTCCTTTCTTATTTCATCTCCCTCTACATCATTGTTTCTCTATCTGTCTGTCTTACCTTGTCCTTTCTTAGTCCAGTATATATATTAGTCCTATTATATTTTATATTCAAATAAAATGTATTTAACTACATTAACATGTTAAAATAACAAGATACTATTTGCCCGTTACATGCAGGTCAAGCCAGTACATTCTGTGAAAACCCAGGCATGGTATTCACAAGTCGAACATGTTTCCGTCTGACAAGCTCCCTGATGAAATGGGTGAATGCAAAGGTTAGAATGAAATGATGAAAATAACATTTTAAACATATATTCAAGGTTCTTATTTGGGGATTTTTTTTTTTAAATACGAGAATGTCTACTGCTAGTCCTAGATAAGAAAAGGGACTGACTAAAACCTCGTTACTGAAGTATAAGAAGAAAAGTCAAATGGCATTACATGTAGAGAGAAACGATATAACTATACCAGCAGCGTCCATTTCCAGCATTCCCACAGTAATATCTTTAGAAAACCCGTATTGCTGTACAGTTTTATTTGCGTTACGTTTTAAGCAAAACATAATAGAATAGAAACAGTAATATATATGTAGGTTCTTCCATCACAGCAGCACCATGATGAGTGAAAAACATCAATTTTTAATAGCAATGATAATAAGTAAAATTGCAGTTTTGTGGTTGATGCATTGAAATGGTTTTGATACGATCCTTGGTTTCTGATGACTTGTAGTGTACTTTAGCATCATGTTTATTGTTGTTGATGTGTGCAATGAGCGCCTCTTTTGGTTGGGGGTGTTGTCATACTCGATTTTGTTAGTGATCGTAGTTGGTGAGGAGATTGATTGTGTATCTGATGCTATTTGGTTTGTATTGGTGACGTCTGCGGGCACGAAAGATGGCGGTGTCCATTGTTATGGTTTGTTAGAGAAAGAGAGAGAGGAAAGGAAAAGGAGAAAAATCGAATTAGAGAGAGCTGGAGAGAGAGATTTGGGGAGAGTGAGTGAGTGGGAGAGAATTAGCGAAAGAGAGAGACAGAGAGAGAAAGAGAGACAGAGAGAGACAAAGAGAGACAGAGAGAGAGAGACAGAGAGAGACAGAGAGAGACAGAGAGAGACAGAGAGAGGCAGAGAGAGACACAGGGAGAGACAGAGAGAGACAGAGAGAGACAGAGAGAAACAGAGAGAGAGACAGAGAGAGACAGAGAGAGACAGAGAGAGACAGAGAGAGACAGAGAGATACAGAGAGAGAGAGAGACAGAGAGAGACAGAGAGAGACAGAGAGAGACAGAGAGAGACAGAGAGAGAGACAGAGAGAGACAGAGAGAGACAGAGAGAGACACTGTATTATGTTACCATTGTGTGTGGGGGCCTTGGGGACATTTCTTCTCCTCTTTTTGCTACATCTCAAACTCTTCAAATTGTAGATACATTTTTCTGTTTATATTCAATTCGCGGACGGAATATATTGATAGAGTCATGATAAACTTTAAGTAATACTAACTGTTTTTTTTTTAAATTTGAGTTTCATAAAGTGCATTTTTAACAAAAAAATGTTTACACTGACGTTGGTATATAATATGTAACAAAGATTATCACTGTAACTATTCATCTGTGTTGGGGGCAGGGAGATGGTAGTTATCTAAATGTATGTACTAGAACAAATGTAATTGCGCGTCTACACAAAATGAATTCTCAAGACCAACTTCACACTTACTACTTTATGCGCACAAGTAAATAATCATTGGAAAAAATAAAGATAACATCAACATCATATTAAAAGCAGCATCAATATATATACATGTATATTTATATAATTTAACTTCTAAGACATTGATTACTTAAATGTAAACTGTAAGTCCATCCTGTACAATTATGCTTGGTCGCAGAGCGGTCTAAACTGACTGGCGGTCATGAGTTAAATCCCCACCAAATCCCCACCAAAGCCAACATCCCAAGCACCCCGGGCGGTTGGGACTCGTTAGCCTTGGACGGCTACTCATCTAAGAGAAGACAAACTCTGAATTCAAAACAGGAGCTATGAATAATAAATTGATCGGAGGCCCTGAAAATATAGATTATAATGTTTTTTCTCGTCCTCACACTTATTCCACAAATAATCTGCTAGAAGAATCTCACACGACCCCTCAGTATGGCGGCATTTACCCTATATGCGTTATACCCATATATTTGTGTGCCTCAATTGATTTCACAAAATATCAAATCAGCATGTACAAAGTCATACTTGCCCAATTATTTACAAAATGTACAACATCAGGTGGGTTCAGAAATATTCATTTTAAAAAGCTTACATGTCTTTTTTTCAACTCTCAAACCCATTATTTTCATCAAGTAAATAATTGCAAAGCACATTTTGGCGCCCCTAACTAGTCCGGCGCCAAATGACATATGTTCTCCTGATCCTTCACTTAGCTACGCCTCTGGTCTCAGCTGTCTTGCCCCAACACAAATGTTATTGCAATTGTATGAATTTTTTGTTTTTATTTCAACATTTCACAATTATTTTTTTTTTTAAATAGATACCTCTTCGAACCTAATCCGTGTTCTTTGATCACGTTACTTCACAGAATTCTTGTTTTGAGGAACCCGGATTTTCTCTAGCCAACTTAGGAGGATACTTAAATAACCTGCAGACATTGTATCAAAGAGATTATAAACAAGTGTGTAAGTTACTAAACAAACGTGATTACAAGTTATAAACTATAAAAATGTGTCTTAAAATCACTTTAACTTCTTTTCTATAATCTGCGACACATTTTAGAGTAAATTCTTGGTTCTGGTTTTAATTGATTGATTGATTGGATACTTCTATAGCGCTGGTATCCATGCTACTTTAGCATGCTCACTGCGCTCTGGTTTCCTAAAATCTATGGAACAAAAAAGTATTTAAATGTTTCCTAAATTATTTTCTATCCTTTTCAATACTACTCAAAGATTGAGGTAAACTTTTCTATAACTGTGGCGCTACCGCTTCAAAAGAGCGCACTCCGTACGACTTTTTTCTGTGTTCATCCACACTGGGAATTTCCAGTAAAGACTTAGTTGAGGACCGCAAGTTCTTTAAGGTTACATGTTTATAAAGCAGTTCCTTCAGATATTCTGGTGGAGATCCTTCTATGCAGCCGTACGACAGAATCTTGTGGTCAATGCGCTTATTAACAGGAACCCAATGGAGATCTCGTAGAACTGGGTTGGTGTAGTCAGATCTCTTTATCCGCGACAAAATGCGTGCTGCAAAATTTTGCACCTTCTGGAGTCTATGAATTTGGTTTTGAGGCAAACCACACAAACAACTTTTACAATAATCTAATATTGACTGGATTAGAGTTACCTACTACAGCATTTGCTGTTCTCTTATTGAGTTGAGGACGCAGCTGACCCATGGCTCGTAGATGACAGAAGCATGCCCTGACAACCGAACTGATATGTAGTTGTGTGATAAATAATCTTTAGGCTTAATGAACACATTGAACCGTAAATCAGAATTAAATACCTATTAGTAAATCTTTAGACGTTAATATCTTCACACGTATAGTTATATAGACAGTAATACAGCAAGTGCATTTTCTTGTTTCTCATTATTTATTTAATAAGTGAAATGATATGCTCACATTACGGCACCATTAATTCACAGACTGGGTGGATGTCAACCGTTATTTCAATCAACGTGTCTGGGCTGCGACTGTGGTACCCATAGAGTCTCATTGGTGGACACCCGGCCATCCCGTGGCATCGCTAGAGTGTACAGCCATTGACATGAAGGCGAAGAAGCTCGTATCCACAATGTGCAACACTTCACTGCAGGCCATGTGCATGGCTAGGCGTACGTCGCTTACTGGGGTTTTTGTTTGTGTGTTGTTTTACGTTTATCAAGACAGCCAACTTTCTCTCGCCGATGTGTCTGGTTTGTTGACCCTAGGAGAAGTCAAGACAGGCATCTTTGTCACGCTGATGTGTCGCTCCTTGGACAGGTCAATACCACAAGATTTACCACGCTTCTGTGTTTGGTCTGTCGACACTAGGACAGGTCAAGCCTGCAAGATTTACCACGCTTCTGTGTTTGGTGTGTCGACACTAGGACAGGTCAAGACTGCAAGATTTACCACGCTTCTGTGTTTGGTCTGTCGACACTAGGACAGGTCAAGACCGCAAGATTTACCACGCTTCTGTGTTTGGTGTGTCGACACTAGGACAGGTCAAGACTGCAAGATTTACCACGCTTCCGTGTTTGGTGTGTCGACACTAGTACAGGTCAAGACTGCAAGATTTACCACGCTTCTGTGTTTGGTCTGTCGACACTAGGACAGGTCAAGACCGCAATATTTACCACGCTTCTGTGTTTGGTCTGTCGACACTAGGACAGGTCAAGACCGCAAGATTTACCACGCTTCTGTGTTTGGTCTGTCGACACTAGGACAAGACATGCATTCGTTAGCTGGAGCTCAACCCCAAAATCAATGACAAGGCTAGAAACTTTAGGTTTAAGGGACTAGTTAACCTCGGATTGGGGCTCATCTACGAGAGTTAACTCTGACAATACATCTGGAGATGGAGTACCGTAGGCAATATTTTATGAAGTCAAGACTTGCAATGGCTTCATTGGCAATAGTGCTAAGCTTTATTGTTACTTTGTGCTCACAAAATGTCTTCGTTCTTCATAATAAGAGGAGTAAATGAACTGATTAAATATAATTAAAGCGATTGGAGAAATAAAGTTTTTAAAAAATGAATTCTAACTATACTTTTTGGTTCCATCTTAAGACATCAATTTTTAACAAAGTGTAAAACGTCCTTGCTAGAAACAAAGAGAAGAGCACATTTTCCTTTCAGGCTATTTAAATTATTTATCAACGTTCATCCAAGCAGCGTGTAGTCCGATGTGTGGTGGCGATGAAGGAGTCTGTGACACGGAAACACAGCTGTGCAGACACGGCTGCAAGTCATTGTTCACTGGCGCCAACTGTAGCCAGGGTGAGTCAAGAAGCCAATAGGAGCATAACACAGAGAACTTATTATTTTTTTTTTTTTTGGTCGAATTTTTTTTAAAATCTTCTGTTTCTATTACATATTTTCTTAACGTTGAGATAGTATTGATTATCTTTTTTTTTTAAATAGGTCAAGAATCCGATCTAAATTATGTCAATTAAATTTTTTTTATTTGCTTATTTTAGACTTTTATTTTCGAGTAAAAATATAAGTCCAAAGTTCTTTTAAAATAACTTTCAAATTGAAAATGCCTTTGAAACTAACTGAAATGTCTTTTTCCTGATTTGGTTTTTACATTTTACTTCACGTCACTTCCTTTCCATTCTTCTTTACTTTGTTTCTGTCTGGTTTTCATCTCTCTTTCTTTTTTAGGTATGACACTTCTGTATATATAAGTAGATTTATTTTATACATATTTATTTGTCTTGTTGTACAGATGAAGGCATGTGCCGAAACGTTTACTTATGTGTATTGTAAAATTATTATTAAAGCTTAGTATTTTTTTTATATTGACACAGAATGTTCATGTCTATTTAATCTACTTAAAAGCTTTATCGCAGTCCCACACATTAAAAAATTAAAATTTTAAACACTTGAATAATGTTAAGGACACTAAAGATCCAGTCTGCCTTGTTAACACTAGAAAGTAATAGTCAAGGTAGTCATGAAATGATTCTTTAATTATACTCTAAAAGTAAAACCAATTTTATTTGCGATATGTATGTAAGGTTATGAAACCTACGCCCGATGGTTTTGATCTAATGGAAATAACTTTTAGGTGGTTCCCATTTTTTGATGCAGAATGTTCAAAGAATTGCGGTGGGAATCGAGGATGTCTTCAGTTTACAGGATCCTGTCTGAATGGTTGTGAGACGGGATTTCATGGTGACAGGTGTGCAGCTGGTGAGTCGTGTAGTGTATTCCATGGCGACAGGTGTGCAGCTGGTGAGTCGTGTAGTGTATTCCAGGGTGACAGGTGTGCAGCTGGTGATTCGTGTAGTGTATACCATCGCGACAGGTGTGCAGCTGTTGAGTCGTGTAGTGTATTCCATGGTGACAGGTGTGCAGCTGTTGAGTCGTGTAGTGTATTCCATGGTGACAGGTGTGCAGCTGGTGGGTCGTGTAGTGTATTCCAGGGCAACTTGTGTGCAGCTGGGGATTCGTGTAGTGTATTCCATGGCGACAGGTGTGCAGCTGGTGAGTCGTGTAGTGTATTCCAGGGCAACTTGTGTGCAGCTGGTGAGTTTATAGTGAATTCCATGGTGACAAGTGGGCAGCTGATTAGTCGTGTAGTATATTGCAGGGCGACACAGGTGTGAAATTGGATGTTTGTATATAATGATGTCATAATCTGCACGTGTAAAAAGAATGTGTGTCTTGCAATGATGCATTTTTGACAGGTCCTAATGACACTTATGATATGGATTTCTGTTTTAGGGCAATTATAGTGGAATAATGCAATACTGTAGGTGGGTGTTGTTTTAAGAAAGTCATAATTTTTCTTTCTTCACCTATTACGTATAACCTGTATTCAGTACTTACTTTGAAGCCAACTTTTTTTTTCTTGCTATTTTTAACCTGTAACTATTTTCATACATGTGGTAGGTCACGCAAGGAAATATACGTAAAATAAAAACATGGATCAAACATTAGTCATACATGTAAGGGGAATATATTTTTTTATTCGTATCATTTTGATTAATACTTTTTTTTTCAAACCAAAATTTGAATTTTGAATTTTGGATGACATATACTACTTACAGCTTGTAGTTCCAATTGTTGGAATGGTGACTGCTACTTTGGGAATGGAACTTGTAAAAACTGCCCCCCGGGTATCTACGGCGAAATCTGTACTAAAGGTAATACATTGTGTCTTCTTATCATATAGTGACAGGTATATTAAAAAAATGCAGGACTTTTGAAGGTAAAATATTTGTGTTATTTTTTAATGACTGGTTTTACGTATGGTTGTAATGGTTGAATAATAATTTTAAATGAAACGATTACATTCCAGGTGCCATAGTAGATTATATATATCGAGGCCATGAACAAGTTTCTTTACAAAGATGTGTTAACACGTGCTAACACTTTCCGAATATTCTCCACTATATTTAAATACCACTTTCATTGGCTGGTCTGTGTAAAGAGATTGAAGAATGGACGCATTCCGGTGTATATGTTGCATAGAAATTGCAAAGAGAACACTTACAATTTTCAGCTGCGACTTCGCTTTAAGATCCATGCAAAAAGAACTATGAAGGAAGCCAACAATAAATGAAACGAGTTTCAAGAGAATCGCTGATCAGCGTTCTGGCGAACAGTTCTGAAAATGGGAATTAACGGGACAGAAAAAGAAAGCGAAATGAAGTACTCTTAGCAAATATAGCCAAAGAAATCTGCAATAAGTGCTAATAAAAAGAAGCTTTACAATCTTATTACGAAGACTGAATGATGCAAACAGCTAAACATGTATCCAAATAACGTTCACCCTTTTTCATTGTTACATTTTCACGTTCGATATTTCGTGAACTTGAAATGAATCTATTTTTAATAACGATAGAAAAATTCCCGATAGACATATTCTTTCACCTGCTGTCAAACTCTTTCTCGTAATAACATTTATTAAACTGGACATTGCATAAGACATTGAAACAGTTAATCCTTCTAAAACGGTTTTCTTATTTTAAAATTATTATCTTTTCTCTGTTGCCACAAACGATTACATAAAATGAATTGTGCTAATTGTTAAATCAGTTTTCTTTTTGCTTTAGAGTGCCCAGCTGAATGCGAGTCATTGCCCTGTGATATAAAGACTGGTCAGTGTTTAAAGTTCTGTAACGACGCTGAGTGGTATCTGGAATGTCCCTTTGGTGAGTACATTAACTTGTTGTGTTACAAGCCGCAATACTAATTTGTTTGTTATATGTCCTCATTGTATTAGGGAAAAAAAAATATTTCTTTCAACAAAAACAACATTAAAAAAAAATTGAATATGCATTTAAATACTTAAACTTACTGCTAAAAATATTGCTGATTATACCACCCAAACCCCCTCGAAAAAAAATCATATCACAATTTCCGGGAATAATAGCAAAACAATAAAAAAAGAATTGTCCTACCACCGTACACTGGTTGAAACAATTGTGTATTTATCCTATAGCTCATAACTTTTAATTTGTGTTCACTTTGAAGTGAAATCTTCCAATTAAACTACTTTATAGATTGTTGAGCTACGATTTATCAATCATTATGATATATGTAGCTTATTGGTGGAAAGAATGGACAGGTTTTTCTAACAAACATTGGCGTAGATAAGGTCAGTGCTGCCCGAGGTTGGGGCGGAGTAGACAGCTTATTATTTTTGCCAACCCTTTTCAAGAAAAAGGTCTCTGAAAAAGAACTCTGAAAAAGGTCTCTGAAAATGGTCTCTGAAAAAGGTCTCTGAAAATGGTCTCTGAAAAAGGTCTCTGAAAAAGGTCTCTGAAAAAGGTCTCTGAAAATGGTCTCTGAAAAAGGTCTCTGAAAATGGTCTCTGAAAAAGGTCTCTGAAAAATGTCTCTGAAAATGGTCTCTGAAAATGGTCTCTGAAAATGGTCTTTGAAAAAGGTCTCTGAAAAAGGTATCTGAAAATGGTCAAAAATGACACAACGTGCTTCACTCGAGTACCGTTTCTTGCCACCCCCTCCCCCAAACGTAAACTGTTTTGCTCACATTATAGCAGAAAATGGTTAGGTTGAGTGTTTTGTAGTAATTTTTAAGTTTTAGTTTTAAGTTTTCAAGTTATCGTAAATGTCAGATTCGTTGTGTCACCATCCGTGATTTTGTTTAGGATGTTACGGTAACTGTTTTAAGGAATGACAATAAATGTAGCTGTAGTTAAGGGATTTTCGCGAGTGTTTAGGTAAGTAAATGTTTTACCGTAAATAATTCTGTAGGTTAAGGATTACCGTTAACGTTTCTCTAGAAGACGGATCACCGTCAATAGCTCGTTAGGCAAGGGGTTATCTTAAATAGTTCTGTAGGTAAAGGGTGAACGTAAATAATTAAGTTGATAAGGGGTTAACTTAAATGGTTATTTGGGTAATGGGTTACCATAAATTGTTATATCAACGGGTGTTTCTCCTCCGAACTTCACATTTCTCACTTTCTGATGTGCAGCCTTATTACTCACAAAAGTCTCTAAATTAGAAGAATTCTTTGAAAACAGATTGCCCCAAGACGTGTGGCAGAAATGGTGAATGTCACGCAAGCAACGGGACTTGTGTGCACGGGTGTACTCCTGGATGGTATTTAGCTAACTGTTCAGAAAGTATGTACTATGAGTGTAACTGAGAAAGTTATAAAAATGTGTTATAGTGGTACGCGACATTATAAGGTTAAATGACTTGAATATACTGTTTGAAAATGTGACTGGTTTGTTGAATAATCCGTAACTGAGGATTGAACACGGTTACACAAAGAGGAACGCTTCTGAAACTGGTGATAAAGTGAAAAGTTGATAAAATATAGCAAAATCATATGTGCAGAAATATTTTAAAAAATATATTAACTTAAAGCAAAAGAAAAGGTATAGTACTAGAAATGTATAAAAATATTAATTCACACAAAGGGAAAAAATAAAATTGTAAGGTCTCTGGTCTTGTATCTCTGGTCTTGTATCTCTGGTCTTGTATCTCTGGTCTTGTATCTCTGGTCTTGTATCTCTAGCCTTGTATCTCTGGTCTTGTATCTTTGGTCTTGTATATATGGTCCTGTATCTCTGGTCTTGTATCTCTGGTCTTGTTTCTCTTGTCTTGTATCTCTGGTCTTCTATCTCTAGTCTTGTATCTCTGGTCTTGTATCTCTGGTCTTGTATCTCTGGTCTTGTATCTCTGGTCTTGTATCTCTGGTCTTGTATCTCTAGCCTTGTATCTCTGGTCTTGTATCTTTGGTCTTGTATATATGGTCCTGTATCTCTGGTCTTGTATCTCTGGTCTTGTTTCTCTTGTCTTGTATCTCTGGTCTTCTATCTCTAGTCTTGTATCTCTGGTCTTGTATCTCTGGTCTTGTATCTCTGGTATGTCTCGTAAAAGTCTGCGTGTCACAGTCGACCGTCAAATTTATTTGTTGTCAGACCTTCTCCTTCCCCCCCCCCCCACTCACGAAGAGATAGTCTAGAAATTTAATCACCTGAGATTATTACTTTCTCTATGTAGAATATTCTGGAACTATAAATAAACAACCCAAGCAAGGGTGTTAGGGGGTGGAAGTATTTGGAGCACGTGTCACCAAATTAATTGGTGACGTCAGTAAAAAAAACAAAAGGGTTGATAGGGGTTGCTCGTACTGGGTCAACACAAAGGTTATAACAACGGAATATTATTAGTTACAGATTAATTTACAAAAAAAACTTTATTCTTATTTAATATTTACTCTAATTTTTGTTTTTTATTGGCATTACTAAGACTTTACTGGCTTACATAGTCAAACAATCAGATACATTAAAATTAGTGTGTACTTGATGGTTATAAGAATTGTTTTCTTAATAATCCAGTTTATACTTTAATTTTTAAAAACAAATAAATTATACATTCATTTATAGTCTATGTTTTATATATATATATATGTGTGTGTGTACTTTTAATAATTTTTTTCTTAGAATGTCCCGATAATTGTGGGGGAAACTCATCGTGTGGCCTAAAGAATGGATACTGTCTTGAAGGATGTAAATATACGCACTACGGCCGAAATTGCTCTATAGGTACACTGAATTTTTTTAATGTTTTTCAAACTTTATCTAAAATACCCATATATTATGGAAATAAATTGTGTCATTTACGTGGTTTCCCATTGTTCACCACCCTCATTTGTCTATTTATTCTAGCGAATGTACAAAACTGTAACTTTTTC
The DNA here is from genome assembly GCA_964017045.1 of Omphiscola glabra. NCBI lineage: Eukaryota > Metazoa > Mollusca > Gastropoda > Lymnaeidae > Omphiscola > Omphiscola glabra. The sequence goes on along the minus strand of OZ024807.1, from coordinate 24,902,697 downwards.
TTTCACCTGAATAAAGTACAAGTCTATGTCGTCATAGCTTCACCCATTTCTAAATAATATCATAGGTCATAAATTGAATACATTATTTTTAGACTTCAAGGTAACAGAGTTGAAGATTATACATTTAGACCAGCTAGTTTTTTTTTTTTTAAACTTTGCGTTAATTATGTTAAACTTTCATTTTAAAAAGTTGCATTAAAAATTTAACATACAAACACATGAGAAGTTAACTCTTGTTGTTCAAGCTTATTCGATGTGGCTATATGAATAACGGTAAAGGGGAGAAGGACAGTATCAACTTAATGTACATATATATATATATATATATATATATTGTTTCAACAAGAGTGCCCTTCCCATTGTGGTGTTGACGGAAGTTGTCATGAGGAGACTGGGGTCTGCTCACAAGGATGTGTAGCGGGCTTCTTTGGGAGACGATGTTCACAAGGTATGTGTTTCTGTGTATTTATGTATCTGGTGTGCACGTAGCGTGTATCTGTTGTGTATAAAGTAAGATAATTTATCAACGTAATGTGATCTGAATTTCAACAAAGTGTGAATCTTATGCATCAATATTACGCATTTAAAGCGTATACAGTAACATATGTTATGCATGGAACATTGAGAGATTTTTGTTTTATAAAGAAGGCATTTCATGCGTAATATCAATGCGTTGGATAGCTATAAACTATGGATTTGAATAGTACCGAATATGTATTTAAAGAAAGAAGCTATGAAGTTAATATTGCGGTGTAACCGTTTCATGTTACAGAGCTGGAATTTCCATAAAGGTAAATAACACAGTGTTTAAAAAATTGAATAGATGAAAACTATAGGCTCGTGTAAAACTACCGGTTATATGAAAACAAAAGGCCTATGTAAAACTAATAAATATGTGAAAACAATAGGCTCTTGTAAAACTACCGGTTATATGAAAACAAAAGGCCTATGAAAAACTAATAAATATTTGAAAACAATAGGCTCTTGTAAAACTACTGGATATGTGATAAAAATAGGCCTATGTAGAACACTCGAATATATGAAAACAAAAAGGCCTATGTAAAACAACGGGATATATAAAAGACAAAGGCCCATGCAGAACAATTGGATAGATGTTATCACCTTAAGAATAGACATTGTGCCTTATACACAGACTGAACTATTACATAAATACACGTGTCATCCAGTTAAACCAATTCATCAAAACAGCGGCTGTCCAAGTCCCATCAACCGGTCTTATCTTAAAAAAGCTATCTTAAAACTCAACATAATGTTGTTGTTCGTCATTGAGTGGATGCGCAGCCTGGCTTCACACACCATAAAAGAATCAATTAATCATTTAGGTCTAAAACAACACAGTGGTGACAAATGAAGAGCGTCAACGTAGATCCGATTTTGATTTGAAGAAATCAACCGGTAATATTTATTTCAAACAGGGTTTTCACGTCTGAGAGCTACTTTTTATTATTTTTTTTTATTAATTAGGGTCGTAGTTCAAATCAGTTCTAATAAAATTAGTGAAATACTTTTCAATAATTCTTCTTCTGTCTGCTTTTAAATGGGAGGCATCGCGTGTAGGGTATAGTTGATGAATGGCTGCTAGGAGGGAGTCCTGTGGATTTCCAGATTGTCTAAAAGGCAGTCAATCCACCGACGTGATGTCCACATGGCCCTGCAAATGGAGAGCCTGCTATTGTAAACTTGTAAAGCTGGTTGGTTGACTTGCATTTTGAGGAGGTAGCTAGAAAATATAGTTTTCCAACATGGCCATATACTCAGATTATTTCAAGATTACTTCCTGTTCAATTCGATGGGAAGTAAGTTAATAGGTATTGTGCATGCATATAAATGTCTTATTAAAGAGCTCAATGATTCGAAGGCTTACTTACAAAGCAAACGTAGTTCGCTTCGTGCGTTCATTGTTGTATTATTTCCGAATGCACCTCCGCAATTCAGAAAGAAAATCTAGCAATAATTCATTCTTTATTCCTTACATATTTTTGTTTGTCATTCATAATAAAATATGACGACTAAGGGCGTAGTCGACGGTGAGTGCGCAGGTGACTACCGAGTCCTGTGTGTGCGCCTGGAAAGCGTGTCTCAAAGTAGGACACGCGTTTTGGTGGTCCTGGATAGAGGGACGTGTTTTCTTTCCTTGTTGATCGTTGTGTTGTGCCGTAAAAGGTGTTTTTAATTTCTGAAGTTTCCGCTCAAACAGCGAGTCTTCCTTGGTCAGTTTGTGCTCCACCAGTGAGTCTTCCTGGTCAGTTTGTGCTCCATCAGTGAGTCTTCCTGGTCAGTTTGTGCTCCACCAGTGAGTCTTCCTGGTCAGTTTGTGCTACATCAGTGAGCCTGTCTCGCAAGCATGTGCTCTAAAATGAATCTTCCTGGCCTGCTTTCGAGATCCTTCCCGAGTAATTTCCATGAGTTCAGATTTCTGTCCCATGATTTTGGGGGACACTTTAAACAATCTTTAAAGTATTTCCCTCTTAAAAGGCTCACAGTACATTAATTGTTTAGACAGTCCATTGCCTAACATTCTCGTAACATTTTCTGCATATCTAGCATGTCGTGTTCTAAAAAAAATATGCTAAAAAAAAAGCATTTGGAGGACGTATTTATCAAAGGCTATGTCCTGCCACCGCATGCGAGGAAGTTTGAGAATAGTTAATACGAATGCCATGATTAATTGCAGATTAATGACAAGATTGAGACCCTTTAACTCCCGCACATTGTTTAATGAGTCGTCCGAAGGCGACACTTTGGTTGATAATTCTGTTGTTGATCAGATTATCCATTGTTACTAAGATTGAGACGGTGTTGTATAAATATGTGGATTTTCTACTGCTTGTGGATTTTGCTCCTTCACTGAAAAATTAGTTTCCTTTTAAGATCTTCCTGTAGATGACTTGTGTAAGATCTTTGTATTTCTTGCGTTAGTGACAAAGCCGTATTTGTTGCAAGCTTTATCAATGTGATCAAGTGTTCAGTGAGATGGCATTTAGGGCGCAGTTATCAGTGAATAAGAGATCGCGAATAGAAGTTTCTTTAAATTTAAAAGTGGATTGCTGTCTCCCAAAATTAAATAGACCTCTGTCTTTCCTATATCTTAGAGCAGTGGTTCTCAAGCTTCCTAACGCTGCGATACTTTCATGTTGCGGCGACCCACCCCCCCCCCCCCAGCCAAACAATTATTTTCAATGCTACTTTATAACTGTAAATTATATGTGTTTTCAGATGGTCTTAGGCGACCCCTGAGAAAGGGTCGCGCGACCCCCAATGGGGTTGTGACCCACGGGTTGAGAACCACTGTCGTAAAGAAATACCTAGATAATATAATATTAACCGAAAATGCATAAACAAAAGTATTTTTTTAAACGCCCTAATTTCTGCCCGGTATTGTAGCGTGTGGCAATTGTGCTGGTGTAGGTGCCTGCCACCAAGAGAACGCTTTCTGTGTTGCTGGCTGCTTGCCCGGATACATCGGCCAAAGATGTGACGTTAGTAAGTTAAAATTACCCTTTGATCTATTCATCGTCTGCATTTACTGTAGTTCATTGTGTTATTTGCTAAATAAATTAATACAATGAGCTCTGTGTCTAACTTTTTGTCAAATGTACTGATTGTTCCAATTAAGTTTGGTATTTCAGTTTCTGATTTATAATTTTTGATCACGCAATTCTTTAGTTTAGATCTGAAGTCCTTTACAAAATTACATTTCTATTTTGTTATCATTTATGAGTATACTTTTTGTTTCGTTTCTAATTCGTTTTTGTTTTAGGTCGGAACTTTAGTTTTATGTCTAGTTAAGTTCTTCTTCAGTTTATTATATTTGTTCTGCGCGAAATAATTATTTTTATTATTATTATTGGTAGTTTGCTATAGCGTGGTACCCCAGCCTAGGGCTGGTCTCACCACGCTGTACATACAATTTAACAAACATAATCATGAAATTAAAATTCCAAGTAAAACGCGAGATGTCTGTATGAAGTTTGCCATTAAACACAAAACGTCTGACTTCCCAACAAGGACCGTACATAAAGTACAGTGATTACTCGGCCCTGTACGCCTTTGCGATTGTGACCGTGTGTACAGTCATGGCCGTGCTCGTCACAGCTTCCGTGAGGGCAGTGTTGATCAAACAGCAGAAAAGACTAGTCCGACAGAGGTGAGCTGTTATAGCATACTCGGATTAGTGTTAAATCCAACTCACGTCAATTAGATTAATCTATGTACATTTTTTCATCTTTAAAACAAGTCTCTTTTTTTTTTAAAGGCTGCGACTATTTGTACCCGGGTACCAGACGTGAGAGATTGGGATTATAAAAAAAATAAATTACATTAATATTGTTGTGTTTGTAAGACAACATTTGGTATCAAATGAAAGATAATTTAATGGACTATACATTTGTAAGCTTGCTTCTTCATTTATAGGTAAATATATGACAATATAAAATTACTATTATTATTAAGTATAACTTTCTTAAGGTATTAATGTTTATATTATTTGAAGGTGCCATCAGTATAAAAATGTGTAGCTGTCTACAACACTATGCATGAGAATAGCGATTTAAATACTTAAATGAAAAAACAAGTTTCATATAATATATTTTTACACAATATTTGATATAGAAAGATAACAAGAATAACTTATTTTTCCCAAAACCTGATATGATATCGCCTTTTCTTTAGTTAAAGGATCTCGTATTGACAATCGAATGCAAGTCTAGAAGGAGATACTCACACAGGGACGATGTGCAGACGTTGGTGATCACAGGACTTAAAACTAGTTGACGTGTTGAATCATTGGAGACCAAATGACTTTACACTATTGCAATGGTTCTCAACCTTCCTAATTCCTAGACTCTTAAATACATTTCCTCATGTTGTGGTGACCCGCAACCAGAAAATGTTGTTCGTTGATACTTTATACATTTGGAGTATATGTGTTTTCAGATGGTCTTAGGCGACCCCTGTGAAAGGGTCGTGCGACCCCCTTAGGGGTCGCGACCCACGAGTTGAGAACCGCTGCACTAATTGATATGCTGAATCATTAGGGGCAAATGGACTTTACACTAGTAGAAGCATTGAAACATTGGATGCCGTTGGATTTTATACTATATGATTCCTAGAACTAAAAAAAAAAATGATGCATTTTTAATAATTATAATATGATGTTATTTGTCTCCCAAAAGTAATAGCGTCACAAAAAGTGATAGAGATAAAGAGAGACTGGGGAAAAAGATACAGAGCGGTAGTGTAGGAGAGAGGGGGATCAGAGAGAAAGAAATATACCTGTGTCTAAGAAAACTTTATTTTCTTGCCCTTTATAAGAAAATTTTAATGTGGCAACTAGAAGTAGTGCATAATACAAAACACACTTTATTAGCTGACAATGCTAACTATGGTCTAACAATTATTGCAAGTCTTTTTTTAGATTCTGGCAATCTGGCGAAATTGTATTTATATTTCAACATTTCTTAATACAAATATCAACTCAAATATGTTGTCTGCGTTATAACTAAACGTTATTCACTATTCTACATACTTTTTATACATCACGTCATATCATCACTCACTCAAAGACATACAACATGACAACAACACAGGACAATCAGGTCATAAAGTTCCATCAATGCGTACTACAACAATAATCGCCAGTCAATAATATTGTCAGATTCGTTTATCAATATATTGTCAAATAGTTTTGAATTTTGTTGTATTCAAATTATTGGTATAATTGATTGGTGTGACTTTATAAATGATACATTTCTGAAAACCCGACCGAAATATAAAAACGACTTAACTGTTTAAATATAATTTCTTCTTTTGGTCCTTTTAAATTACTTTGACGTCCCGACTGAAATAATAATTTAAAAAATGAAATGATATTAATATGTGTGTGTTAAGCGTTACCCTTTTGTGTGGCACAATTAATTATCAATTGTTTTGAATGATTTTTATCAATAGTCCCTAGGATGTAATTGTCAACGAAATCATGTATAGAGTACAAAGCATCATAATATATACATTTTAAAAATTTGTAACTTTAAGTAGGTCTACAGTTCCTTATTGTTGTGAACATCTCTTGGCAAATTATACCTCATTGGTTTGAAATACCTCAAACAAAATAGCTGGTGGTCTGGCGTTTAATCCCCACCAAATCCATATCCCAAGCACCTCGGATGGATGGGACTCGTTAGCCTTAAACGGCAACTAATCTAAGATAGATAAAACTCTGAATCCAAACCAGCCAAAATGATCACTTAATTGATCGTGGGCCCTAAAATATGTTTAAAAAAAATTATTAAAACATCCACCTTTTTAAAAATGCTTAATATTAACTTCGGTTTTGTTCGTGTGCTTCTTTTTTTTTTTTAAAGGGGGGGGGGGGGGTGGGGGGTCGGAAAAATCTAATTCAGGAAAATTGACCCACTTCTCCTCACCCTATCGTGATTAAAGTTGGCACATAGACTCGTTGCCGTTGACAACACGTTTTTAAATGTTCAGCCCCACTCGCACTCCAAACCCCAAAATGATTGTTTTATGGCTTTTAAGGGCACGATAAGAAATTATAAATTTGCCGGTAATGGCGGAGATGGAACGAGTGCGCAAACTTCCATCTTATCCATAATGGATTCATACAAAAAAAAACACTTTGTTTTTACAGGTTGGTTCTTTCTCTGTAAATTTGTGGCATAAATTGTGTTGACTCACGTGCCGTTCTTGCACTGTGGGTTCATCGTCGGTGCGTCCTGATCTAAAAGGTCGCCTGAGTTGATGACAATTCGTTACAGCTCCGGTACGCTGCATCTTGAGGTGGGAGGTGGGGCTGGGGTAGTGATCATAAAAAAAAAATAATGATTCTTACACCCTCGGTTACATTAACCATAGAACCTCATTTGAGGTATTTGCGATGGGGGAAGGTGTTGGGGCAAAGTATTTCGTCAAATTAAATTATTTCAACTATTTGAAAGCAGTCAATAAATTCTACCTATTTATTCTATGCCTGGGTAATGAGATACGTCAATATAATAGGGATTTTGGAAGCATTCATTTCCAAGAAAAGTATTCTTTTAATGGAAAATTTACTCAGTAAAATTTGAATCATAAAAGTTGAAGTAACAAATAACATTTATAAAATTCTTCTGAAGAAAGGTTCAAAAACTAAATATGCAGATCAATGTGTTAGCAAGGTGTGCAACACATGGCGATTATTAACAATTAGATTCAAATTTATTTGAAAAATTATGGATATGATGTATACAGTCCTGAAAAGAAAAAGAAAAAACACGTATAAATAATATTTATAAAATACATTTTTTAATGCTTATCTTTTATTTATGTAAGAATAAAAATGAAAAACAAAATGAAATTTGTTATGATCCAATTTAATTAAATGATAACGAAGTACGCTATAAAAGCATTTTGAGATATATTTATTTTACGAAACTCAATCACCACAGTTTGCAGCAAAAGTGACGATACAAGAAGATGCCACATAGACATCAGATATTGTTGGCACATGAAGATGACACAGAGAGTGCAGATATCTTTTGCACATGAAGGTGACACAGAGACAGCAGATATTATTGTCACATGAAGGTGACACAGAGACAGCAGATATTATTTGCACATGAACGTGACACAGAGACAGCAGATATTATTTGCACATGAACGTGACACAGAGACAGCAGATATTATTTGCACATGAACGTGACACAGAGACAGCAGATACTATTTGCACATGAACGTGACACAGAGACAGCAGATATTATTTGCACATGAACGTGACACAGAGACAGCAGATATTATTTGCACATGAAGGTGACATAGAGACAGCATATATTATTGTAGCCTGAAGGTGACACAGAGGCAGCAGATAGTGTTCAATGGTTTTATCGATGGGTACACAGGTCCAATATGTGCTGTTGGTGACGACTCAATTCACATTCGTGTTCAGTTAGTACTTCTTGCTGTGCGTGCCTAAATTAAATGTCCCCTGAGCTATTTGAGTAAAACATTCCCCTGACATATTGTTAATATAAATATCCCGTGACATATGTAAGTACTATTACTGCCTGATTTATATGACTGCAAATCTCTCACTACCCCTCTCAGTAAAATGAGGATAAATGTTCAAGTCAAACCCATCAGTAAAAAATGTCCCCATGTGCTCAGTACATTTTCCCCTTGTGTTTTGTAAAGACAGTTTCCTGTGTGTTCCTTGATATATGAATTTAGTTTTGTGAAAGTAAAGAAGGTGTACAGAATTGTATAGTATGTCAGTATTCAATAAAATCTTCTCAAAGCTTAAAAATCAAATTTCTTCTTCGACTATATATTAAGAGCCCGCGATCAATTTATTGATCGTTACGGCTACACTGAATGTAGATGGGATTTGCAATGTTTCTGCGCCTGGTGTTGATGAGGATATTTCACTGGTTTGCAAGAGTTACTCAGCGAGGGTATCATGAACTGGGGGTTGGAAGGCCTGAGGCAATAAACTGTTCCTTTTAAACGATTGATTTAGAATGTAAGAGAAACGCGCACGATATTGTTATTTACTTATCAGGTGAAGGTGTACATGTTTTAATGGAACTTAAGTCTATACATATACTGAGGATTTTCATTCATACTTTTTTGGTGCTTTTTACATAGTAATATTAATATCATATGAAAAATATAATCTCTCTCATTTTCTTTCTCGCCCTCATTGTCTTTTTCTCGTTTTCTCTCAAAAATATATTATTTATCTTGAAATAAAATTGTGATTGAATCCGTACTTTGCATGTTCGAAGTTTGATTAAAATTGGGAAATTTTAAATGCTGGCGCTTAAAGGCACCTTAAAAGACAAATTGTGTACCACATCTTTAAAAAAAATGTGATTTTAAAATGAAACAAAAATATGCATATAATTATAAGCAAAAAGAAATTACTTTCGTGAAATGATTAGAGAAACTCGAATACTATTATTATAGTACTAATGTAATTTTTGGTTAGTGTATAATGACGGTGAAAATTTCAAAGTGTAAATGGCAAATAAACTTCATTATCTTTGCGATAACATTCTCTCTGTTACCCATGAGAGGTAAACATTTATTTGATAAAACTATAATTCTTACTGATCAAACTAAACTAATTTAGTACTACAGCATCACGATGAGATTTTCTTTATGCTTAGTAGTAATAGTAAATTAACTTAATTAAATGTATCGATGTAATGATTCTTTTCCTTCATACAATGTTAATCAATGATTTATTAATTACATGTCTAGTGTGTGTCTTGAAGTTAAAATCAAATTCATTTTCAATGTAATACATTGATTTGACATCAGTACATTTCAAGCACAGCAATGGTCCGTCCTGACAGCAGCGGAAGTCCTGTATACAGTAATGGTTCGTCTTTACAGCAGCAGAGGTCCTGTGCACAGTAATGGTCCGTCTTTACAGCAGCGGAGGTCCAGTGCACAGTAATGATCCGTCTTTACAGCAGCGGAGGTCCTGTGCACAGTAATGGTCCGTCTTTACAGCAGCAGAGGTCCTGTGCACAGTAATGGTCCGTCTTTACAGCAGCGGAGGTCCTGTGCACAGTAATGGTCCGTCTTTACAGCAGCGGAAGTCCTGTGCACAGTAATGGTTCGTCTTTACAGCAGCAGAGGTCCTGTGCACAGTAATGGTCCGTCTTTACAGCAGCGGAAGTCCAGTGCACAGTAATGGTCCGTCTTTACAGCAGCGGAGGTCCTGTGCACAGTAATGGTCCGTCTTTACAGCAGCGGAAGTCCTGGGCGCAGCAATGGTCCGTCTTTAAAGCATCTGAGGCACTGGGCGCAGTAATGCCCCTGAGCCCCTTAATACTGATATAATCAGAGCATCGTAAAGGTGGTGGTAAGAAGGTTCATTGCCCCTGGCACAAGTATCAGGGTGTCGCAGAATTATTTTAAGACAGACCCGTAATGGTGAATTAAATGGTGAAGTGGGGTGGTAAATCTTTCAGCACCGAAATTAGGAATTGTGATGCACATGACCAGCCCTGACTTCCTCGCCACCTCCATACATTACCATAAATTCATTCAGGTAGTGGAGCCTTCTGAGGGTATGCATTTAGCCCAAGCATAGTTTTGTCCAAAAAATCTCAATAGTCCAACTCAGCATACCAAACTAAAGGAAAATCATAATTTCGTCTATTGAAAAAAAAAATAGCTTGATTTTTATTTACAACAAGCGCTTTAGTAGATTAAATGTGTCGCTATTGTCACTTTAATTGGGGAGGGAGAACGATCGAGTGCGCAAAACGAACCTGTGGGTAATGTTTAGAGAGAGGACTCTAAAGCCCCTCCCTATAAAATGTTTGATACATATATAATGGATGCATTTTGCCGCATACAGTAATGTTGTTTTGCATCATTCTACACTCTGCCGGCTATTAACAGAAAAAAAAATGTTAGTTGAAATGGAGGTTCCTTGGCCATGCAAGGGTTACACAAATACTAGTTATTTTTTAGTTGTACATTAGTAGCATTGTTGTTTCATAATTTTATTTCAAATTATTGATCTTATTAGCTTAATTCATCCATGAATGAAACAAAAACAAAAAAAGTAATGTTCCGTTAAACCCAGTTAACCATTCATAAAATAAAATACAATCAATCTGTTATTATGTTAGCATAATTATTATGATTTTGGATTTTATTTACAATTTAAGGAGATCTTTCCTAAATGTACAGTTATAAAAAAAATTAAAAGATCTATATATCTTGTATTGATATTTAAAACATGTCATTTTAAAAAAAATGTATTTAATTCTTTTTAAAAAAGCAAGTTTATATTGAAAAAGACGTCATATATTTAAAAATATGTGAATTATTTTACGGATTGTGAGACAGCATGAATTTCCAAACAAATGAAGTAACTTAAAAATTGTATTTGCAAATTCTAGCTTCTAACGTCCTTCATTTAAAATACAAAATAATAAAAGTTGGGTTCCTTAATTAAAACTATTTCAGTTCTCCACCCACAACCTAAATATAAGAAAATACATACAATTTTTCAAATAAATTTATTTTCTAAAGCTTGTAACAAATCTTGGAACAATTTGAGAATCAAAAAGCATTTTAAATGAACAGGAGAAAGTCTCCTGGCGATTTCATTTTGAAAGTAAAATAAATTGCCAAAAATAAGTTGATATTCCCCAAAAAAATTGGCGGCTTAATGCCCCTTGAAGCTGAAGAGCCCTAGAGGTGAGAGGTCCGCTAGACGCCTGATGCCCCCGCTGCGTAAGTCCCCCTACAGTTATCAGCCCCCTATAGCACGAGGCGCCCTAGAGGCGTGAGACTCAGGTGTAGTGTGCAGTGTGCCTTAATATTAACGACACTGCTTTTCGCCACAAATATCATCTATAAATACATTTTTCTTATTCAAAAAAAATGATTTAAAAAAAAACTGGGGTGGCATTATTGAGCTGGAACCGAATAATGGCATTTCTATTAATTTCAATGGGGAAAATTGCTTTGAGATACGAGCAAATTGACATACGACCAAGGTTACGGAACTAATTAAATTCGTATCTCGATGTACCACTCTATAATGAATAACTTTTTCATCATTCAATTATCAACATTATGAAGATCTATCTTGGAAGGTCTTGTTTAAAAAATTGGAAGTGGCTATTCACAACCGAGTACCAGAAGTGAGAGGTTGGGATTAAAAAAGTATTTAAAATATTAGTGTCCGGTTTGTAAAAAAAATTAGGTATCAAATGAAAGATAACTGAATGGACTATACGACATCCAAATAGCATTTAGTCAAAATGGACCCGGACCCGCATCTCCGCCATTCGGACCCGGGTCACATTAGACTCAATGCTATTCGGATGTCATTTGTGGTAGTTTATTTTAGTTAACATTTAGGAAACTTTTAAAGACTTTTTTGTTTAATAGATTTGATGACAACAGAGCGCAGTGAGCATGCTAAAGTAGCATGGATACCAGCGCTATAGAAGTATACAATCAATCAATTAATCAATCAAGTAAGTTTACAAACGTATAGTCTGCTTCCTAAAAATCGTGGCTGCTTCCTAATAACCGAAGTTGGTATTGAGAGTGTAATACTTATAGTTCTATTGTATTGTATGGCATCTTTCCGTCTATAAGAGACGATAGATTTAACTTCTCTGGTTGCAGCTCTTTGTGTGACTAGTGAGACCGATCCTCGAGTGGCAGTCTCTTTTGCATGTAACACACACGAATGCGGTGGAGCAGTGTTTTCTGGTCTTTCTCTGTGCTCTCTTTACAGCTGCTTCCGCCCTGTAAAGCTCCTCGGCACGTAGTGATCCTGCATTCACGATGCCCCGCCATGTGGATCGATCCTCCGCCAGGTCCTCCCAATGTGAGATGTTGATGTTGGCCGCCTTCATGTCTCTTTTGCATATGTCTATGTATCTAAGACGAGGCCCTCCAACTGATCTTGACCATGTCGCCAGCTCGCTGTACAACACATCCTTATGTATGCGACCAGGTTGCATTCGCTTGACGTGCCCAAGCCAGCGGATGCGTCTTTGGATTAAAATGGCTGGTACGCTGCACATATTTGTTTGAGACAGGACATCCGGGTTGGGGACCTTTTCCTGCCATTTGATGTCAAGGATGCGGCGCAGGCATCTGAGATGGAAGCCATTGAGCCTTTTTTCGTGTCTGGTGTATGTGGTCCAAGACTAACTTCCATAGAGGAGTGTGCTCAGTACGCAGGCCTGGTATACCTGCAGTTTGGTTCTTGTTGTGAGTTTTGCATTGGACCAGACTCTTGTCTTCATTCTCGCCATGACAATTGCGGCCTTCCCTATCCTACCACTTATCTCATTCTCCATTTAGAGTGTGCTCGAAATGTTCGACCCTATATATGTGAATCTGTCATCAGCATCGAAGTCCCAGTCGTCGATGGAGATAGTGGGGAGAGAGTCAGCGTCCTGAGCCATAATGTTGGTTTTCTATAAGCTGATGATCAGGCCAAACTCTTTACAGGCAGCGGATACACTGGATACAAGGCTCTGCAGGCCGTCTGCTGAGTGAGATACCTAAAGCGGCGTCATCTGCAAATAAGAGCTCGCGTAGTATGACCTTTCTTATTTTGGTCTTAACTCTAAGGCGCAATGTTTAATAATCTCCCGTCAGCTCTTGTGTGGATGTATATCCCCTCTCTGTTGTTCTTGAAGGCATACTGGAGTAAGATGGAGAAGAAGATTGCAAATAAAGTAGGAGCTAACACGCAGCCTTGCTTTACTCCACTATTTACTGGAAAAGCTTCTGAGGTGGCACCGTCATAGCACACTGTGCCCTGCATGTTATGTTGGAACTGCTCGATGATGTTAAGCAGACGTGCAGGGCAGCCTATTTTTTTAGGATCTGGAAGAGTCCGCTTCTGCTGACAAGATCAAAAGCTTTAGTGAGGTCGACAAACGGGATGTATAGAGGCATATGTTGTTCCCTGCATTTCTCATGCAGCTGGCGCAGGGAGAAGATCATGTCTATGGTTGACCTACCGGCTCGAAAGCCACATTGCGATTCTGGGAGTATACGCGATGCTAGGGTTGCAAGCGTGTTAATGCAACTCGGGCGAAGGCCTTTCCAACTATGCTAAGAAGGGAGATTCCACGATAGTTATTGCAGTCACTCTTGCCTCCATTATTCTTGTACAATGTAACAATGTTTGCATCTTTCAGCTCTTGTGGTAACTGTCCCTGTTCCCAGCACATAGTAAGGAGATCGTGCAAGGGCCGTAATATAAACTTCTTTTCCACATTTTAAAACTTCTGGTAGAATTCCATCAATGCCAGGGTCTTTCCCACAGGCGAGACAATCGATGGCTCTACGTAGCTCTTCTAGGGTGGGTAGGGTATCAAGTTCATCCATGACCGGCAGGTCTGAGATATCGTCCAGGGCAGCGGTTGAGACATGGTTCATATAGTTCTATATGTTTGAAATAAAATTTTGTTTAATAATGATTTCAATAGCGCGTAAAATATATTTCCAGATAACTACGCTAAATGATAGAAATATTTTTTTTTAAAACGCAACTGCGTTTGGTGCGTAACATTTTCTTTTCTGAAAATGAAATCGTCTCAGTTAAAGAATGGTGTAAAGTATGTTCTGTTTAAAGTCATTGGAACATCAGACTATATTAATATAGTTCATGGGCGTGAAATAAAATGTGTGCAGTTACATATCATGGAGGGAAGGGGTGTAGCAAAAATTGAGATTCTTAAATGTGCGTTACTTGAGTTCATGTTTGTCTAGTATAATTTTGGTAGACGGGAGTTCACGCATTGTTGTCGCCAATGTTTTGCGGGATATATCTTGTTGATGGGAAGTTCACGCGCTGCTGTCGCCAATAATTGGCGGGCTATATCTAGTTGATGGGAAGTTCACGCGTTTCTGTTGCCAATATTTGGCAGGCTACATCTAGTCTTATATATTTTATAGTTTTGTTTTAAATTTGAATCCCTCTCGGCAGATGTATTAGATTAACCAGACACGAACCATTTGTGTCAATGTAACAATATATTTTAAGCTTTAGTAATAATTGTACATAATACAACAGTGGACGTTTCGGCACATGACTTCATAAGTACAACAACAAAACGCTTAAATAAGTATAAAATAAATTTATATAATATATATGGCTTTTCATGTAAATAGTTATAGAATAGTTGGACCAACCGACTCATAATCGTGGACATATTATTGATTGGGTGCTACATAGGCCTTATGATTTTGTAGTTACCTCTAATTCAGTCACTCAAGAGCTTTCCTCAGACCACTTCTGTGTTGTTTGTGAGCTTAACGTTAATGCATCCTCTCCTCTCCTTCAGTCCAGGGAGGTCCGCAGTTTGTGTACTATAAATAGGGATGCCTTTAAGCGTGATCTGAGTTTGGAAGTGTCCACTGCCCTCTGCCCTACTTTGGAATCACTACACAGTGCATTGCGCACTGTGCTTGAACGGCATGCCCCCCTAACCCGCTGTATTGTTGGGGCAGCACGGTCAGCTCCCTGGTATGCAACCATAAGGGAGGAACTACGCAGTGCCAAGAAAGTGCGGCGTAGTGCGGAAAAGAAGTGGCTTAGGTCAGGCCTTGTTGTTTTTAGGCAGATGTATTATGCTGCAAAGAAACGTGTGACCAAAATTGTTTGTCGAGCAAAGACTTGGTACTTTAGCCAAAGGATAATTATGGGTAAACCCGGCAACCAGTTGTTCGATGTTCTGCAATTTCTTTACAAGCAAAGTTGCTGATATCCGCGCTGAGCTTGATTGTCTTGACATACCCCCCTTAGAATTGCCACCCTTTTCTTGTGTTAGTTCACATTTCGAAATTTTTAAGCCGGTTTCAGAACAAGAGGTCAAAATTACTATTCTGGAGCCTAAGCCTACGTCATGTTCTTTGGACCCCATCCCCACCCCCTTGTTGGTTGAGTCGTTAGATCATTTGCTCCCAACGATAACCAACATAGTCAATGAAAGCTTGTCTTCGGGCACTGTTCCATCTATTTGTAAGTCAGCTGTCATCAAACCATTGCTTAAGAAGCCTGGTCTGGATGAAAATAATTTTATAAACTAAGTTATAATTTTAAAAACTAACGTATCATTTTTATCTAAAGTCATTGAAAAACTAGTTCTAAAACAACTTTTTGCTTACTTAAACAACTCTCTTCTCAGTCCTAATCAATCAGCCTATAGACCTTTCCATAGCACTGAGACGGATCTCTTGAAAGTCACCAATGACCTCTTGCTTGCATTGGACAGTGGTGATGTCTCCCTCCTGATCCTCTTGGACCTCAGTGCAGCCTTTGACACTGTCGACCATGAAACCCTTTACAAAACGCTTGAAAATTACTTTGGCATTTCTGGTTCTGTTTTGTCTTGGTTTAGGTCGTTCCTCTCCAATAGAACGCAGGCAGTCGCTGTCGATGGCTGTATCTCCAGCAGTGCTGACTTGGTGTATGGAGTGCTACAGGGGTCCGTTCTGGGCCCGGATCTATTTACAATGTATACCAGGCCACTGCTCCTCTTGCTCGAGAGGCATGCTGTGGAGAACCAGTCCTTCGCGGATGATACGCAACTATACAAGCATATCCATCCCTCTCTTGTCGATTCAGCTGTCCGGACTTTGCAGGAGTGTATTGGTGATGTCAAGTCATGGATGACACTCAGCAAGTTGAAACTTAACGATGACAAAACGGAAGCACTTCTTATTCATGATCACAAATCATCCTCTAACTCAGCTCTCCCCACCTCATTTCAAGTAGGTAACTCAGACATACAGTTTACATACTCAACTAGGAATCTTGGTTATAAGTTATATTCTGTCTAACAACATGTCTCTAGATAAACATATATCTCACATTTGTCGCTCTGCATACACTGCTATCCGTCAGATCAGCTCCATCCGCCACTACCTCACAGTTAGCGCAACAAAAACCTTAGTCTGTGCTCTTGTTCTCTCTCGTCTTGACTATGCAACTCTCTTCTGTCAGGTCACCAACACACTTCTTAGAAAGATTACAAAAGGTTCAAAACTCAGCTGCTAGGCTAGTTTTAAAGGCAAAAAAACGTGATCACGTCACACCACTTCATTCACTTCATTGGCTCACTGTACAAGCACGGATTGACTATAAACTCTCTGTTCTGTGCCACAACTTTTTCTCGAATTCCTGCCCTTCCTATCTAACCGAAATTCTCTCTGTCTATTCACCCCTTCGACAGCTTCGCTCCTCCGCAGACGAGCGTATTCTTTCTGTCCCCAAGACTCGCACAAAAACATATGGTGAAAGATCTTTCTCTTACTGTGCCCCCAAACAATGGAATTCTCTTCCACTACACATCAGAAATATATCAACCATCACAGCCTTCAAAACTGCACTCAAAACACATCTCTTTAAACTTTACTATCCTGACTGATTCCCCCTCTGAAAGTTAAACGATGCTGCGGAGTGCCGTCCATGGCTTCACATGTAAGTTGATATGGAATGGTTGGTTTTTAATTTATATTTTTTAAATTTCATTTTAATTTGTATGTACAGCGTGGTGAGCCCAGCCCTAGGCTGGGGTATCACGCTATAGAAAACTACCCATAATATTAATAATAATAATAATACATATTTGTTTTGTTTTATTCAATTAATGCATGTTAATTTTTAAGTTCATGATTATGTTTGTTAAATTGTATGTACAGCGTGGTGAGCCAAGCCCGAATTTTGTTTAACACGCTTTATAAAACTAATAATATTAATATATCCTACTTACATATTTAGGAAACAGCTTCTTTCATGACATCAATCCTGACTAACCATTTCTCATGTCATCTCAATATCTCAAGAGAAATATGATCTCTCCCGTTTCCTTTTCTCTCACTTCTATTATGTCTATGCTCTAAATATGTGTATACTAGTTATTTGCTCGCAAAACATTGACGACACATATCCGTGAACTTCCCATAACTAAAATTGCACACTTTAAAATCCCAATTTTTGCCAAAACACTTGATACGTCACTGCACATCATTTAGTTTACCCCCACGAACTATATTAAATATTCTGATGACCCAAACACTTTCAAACTGAATATGTATTACACCATATTTAAATTGAGACGATTTCATTTTCCGTAAAGAGCACAAAATATATATTCCCCAAACGCAGTTGCATTATTTATATTTTTTTAAATTCATTTTGCTAAGTTATCGAGAATTATATATTTTGTGCGCTATTCGAAAATGGATATTTTTATAAAAGATATTTTATTAGAATAAAATTAGGATGTTCCAACTTTTCTTAAAATTGGCGAAATTGGAAATTATAAATGCTGGCGCATAAATGCACCTTGAAAGACAAAATGTGTACCAATATTTTAAAAAAATCAGCTATTCTGTAATGAAACAATATATGTATATAATTATAAACACCAAGAAATGGTTTGCGTGAAACTCGATTACCATTATTATAGTTCGAATGTAATTGTTGATTACTGTATAAAGACAGTGAGTACTTCAACGTGTAAATGCCAAATAAACTTCATTTTATTTGTGATAACACTCTCTGTCTTACACATCAGAGGTAAATATCGATTTGGTAATATTATAATTAAAATAAAAATCAAGAATTCAAGCATGTTGACATTTTTCACTCAAACATTTTTATTTCTAATTGAAGCCACGTGTATCGGTGGTCAAATTCTTCTTTTATAATTTGAGGACCAACGATCAATATGTTATTGCTCATACTGACTACTGTTTATGTAGTGGGGGTTTGCTATGCATCCGTGAATACTGAAGAAGAAATTTCGGTGGTTGCAAGGTGCTACTCAGCGAGGGTAACGTGAACTGACGGTTGGGAGGCCTGTTGTATTAAACGCAAATTTGTCAAGCGTTGTCACCTCGACAGTTCCCTTTTCGAAGCATGTTCCAGTCCCTGGCTGTCTTTGGAATGGAATGAGGAGATCCTGTACTTTGTTCATGCTCTTTTGAGCAGAAATTGCCCGTCATTGCCTCGTCGCTGTCTAGGGAGAGAAGGACGAGTTTCTGTTTAATGCTGGAGCAGTGGACCACCCGAAATTTTAATCTTTAACATCGCGATGGGCATGGATAATCGTCACCGTTATTCCAATGGTGACCAGCCCAGTGTTTCCAACACATGAGGTATTCCTATAGCGGTTCAAGTCAAATCGTTCATCATGTTTCATATTCCTTCTTCTTCTTCTATATATTATGGGCCCACGATCAATTTATTGATCATTATGGCTCCTATGAATGTAGATTTGTAGATTTGTAATGTTTCTGTGCCTGGTGTTGATGAGGATATTTCACTGGTTGCAAGAGTTACTTACTGAGGGTATCATGCACTGGGGGTTGGAAGGCTTGAGGCAATAGACGCAAATGAGTCAAGTGTTGTCGACTCAACTGTTCCTTTCGAAGCTTGTTCCTTCCCACTTGTGCAAAATATTTCAATCTTTGTATCTGTAGCTTGTTTAGCCCTATTTCTATAAAAAACTGAACTATCCTTTTTATTGACTATAATTAATATATTAAAAACTACTGGCTACAAGGTCAAGAGAAATGTATTCCTTATTTCAGTTTACAGTGGATTTTGTGAGGAAGAAGATGCCCAGCTCATTTCAAATATCTGTTTTAGTCCTTCGTATGAAGCTACTCAATGGGCTGATGCCAAGGTATGTAAATATTGATACATATTTTTATTTAAGAAAACCAAAGTCAAAAGCTTAATTGAAAAAACGTTAATGTGTGACCATATAAAGCAGCGGTTCTCAACCTGTGGGTCGCGACCCCTTTGGGGGGGTCGAGCGACCATTTCGCATGGGTCGCATAAGACCATCGGACAACACATATACTCTACAGTTATGTAGTAGCAACGAAAATAATTGTGTGGTTGTGGGTTATAAAGGCTCGCGGCATTAGGAAGTCTGAGAACCACTGATATAAAGGGTAGCGATTACATTTCTTCCCTCCTGGATAAGGCGAAACAGATTATACATGGACGGTAAGGAAAATAAACTACAATATGGACGGTAAGAGAAATAAACTACAATATGGACGGTAAGGAAAAATAAACTACAATATGGACGGTAAGAGAAATAAACTACAATATGGACGGTAAGGGAAATAAACTAAAATATGGACGGTAAGGGAAATAAACTACAATATGGACGGTAAGGGAAATAAACTACAATATATTATCAGGATGCACAATTAAGCAAACGAAATTAACGTTAAAAACTAAACAAAGTCTTCCATATCGATAGACCAACTGGACGCCATGCAGTCTTACATATTAACGCTGCTTTGTGTGAATAAAATAGGTGCAGATACTCATATCTTGTTAATATTTTAAGGGGTTTTCATTATGACATAACGATTCCCGGGGGGGGGGGGGGGCTGTTTTTGGGTAAAGATTTTATAACGAACTATTATGAGGTTGTCTAAGTTATGAACGATTCCCTTATTTAAAAAGAAAAAAAATATATATACATTTGATGATGGGTCATTTCGATTTGTAGTTTGGCTTTGCTTCTGAAGATAACAGGCGAGGTTATTTTCGTGTATCCTGTCGTTGCGTCTGTTAATATTACTTCCTTTTTATGAGCAGAAAATGTGATTCAGAAATAAGTAGACATTTTTTTTTCCATTTTGCCACTTATTTTTTGAAAAAAAAAAAAAAGAACTCATTTACCATTCACACGCCTGGGCGCAGATAGTTAGAGTTGGTGCCTCCCGGGGTGAGCCAAGCTTTTTGCCCCCCCCCCCACTTCACCATGAACCAAACATAATACATATGTCAAAATCAACTTGAATAATACGTCCACAAATGATCTTGGTACGTCGTTTTGCTGCTTTCTGGGACAAAAATAGAGCACAACATGTTTTTAAAAAATTATTAATATTACGTTTTGTTTCTTTTTTTCTTTTTTTTTAACTTGAGAAAAAGTATTTGCACCTTATAAGCAAATATTTCCCAAATAAATATTGTTGTATCGCATCAAACGCATTAAACCTACAGACACAAATTATTTCTTTTTTTTCTAGACATCTTGCTGCCTATCTAAAAGTATGAAGATCGCCGAGCTACCCGACTTGAGCGTACTTCTTCAACTTAATACCAGCATATTTAATGCTATGATGTGTAAGTACAGAAACGGTTAACATCTCAATGTATAACTTTGCTTTGTAAGTACATCAGCATTATATACATATAGCATTGATATATGCGTATTCAAAACTTTTTTTTAAACTGTCAACCATGAAAAATAATGTGATTAACATTTTTTCAAAGCACCAGAACCGGGTAACAGCACACACACACACACACGGGCACACACAACCTCAAATACACCATCAAATCGGGGGAAAATAAGGACAACATATTTCTACTGATTTTTAGCTTTTAAAAATTAACGTAGAACAGACACTTGAGAAAATGCAGATCACACTAATTTTAAGCTACATTGACTATTTCAATACTATTGTGTTCACAGTTTGGAGGTGGGGGATGGGTGGGGAGGGGTATGCTAAAGAAAATTAGCTTTGACAGTTAGTTCTTGAAGAAAAAATTAACAACAAACAAACAACTCTACCGACAACCATTTCTTAAGATATAAAAAAAAAAATTAAAAATCTTGTCATCGAATTTCACAAACCAAAAACTGTCTCTCCATTCATAGATCCATCAACATACATAGCTCTCATACCAGTAGTATCAAATTTTGTCTTTACAGAATCATTATAAGTTACGGTTGATGCAGGGTTTTGAAACATGCATCTAACGTCCAATTCTTCACCTCCGTAGTACTCCTCTCGGCATTCTTAGTAAATAGACATGTTAATGAGCAGTTAGTGCACTCCTAATTCTGTTTAATAAATAATACTTGATGAGTTATTAAATTACAAGTTATTTTTCAATAATATTTTAAAACAAAAAATTGTTATAGACCACATAATTTGTTACTAAGAAAAAAAAACGTTTCATCTTTGATAGTGGCGGAGCGAGACATTTTGATATATGGGCGGAATTTGAGTTTGACAATCCGCCCCCCCCCCCCCCCAACCGGCAAGAAAAAAATTGAATATAAATATTTATAGTGCTCTTCGGTAAAATAAAAGGAAAAATAACAAAAATTTAAATAGCGCTGTACAGAACACACAACTAAATTGATCATGTATGCATTATCAAAAAATTCTAAAAGTCTCTACAGGATGTACGAGCAAAAAATGAGCTGATATTGCATCTGATCACAATCTAATTTTTTTTGCAAGAATCAAGTTAAAAATGAAGAAGAACTTAAAAGAGCCAGTTGCCAGAAGACTAAAAGTGTAACATAGCACTTCTGGAATACAAGCAAAAAAGACAGGAAATTATTGTTACAGTTAGAAATAAGTTTCAGGTACTGCAAGGCCGAAGAGAAAGAACTTCAAATATGCATGTAGCATCCACATGCAGTGAGGTATTAGGACCGGCAAAAACACAAAGTTTAGCTCTCACTCAACACAAAGATTGGCTCTCACTGAACAAAAAAAGGTCTCTCACTCAACACACAGATTGGCTCTCACTCAACACACAAATTGGCTCTCACTCAACACACAGATTTATGTAGACACAGATGCTTTTAAAGTTGAAAAAGGAGACATATAACAATAATGTCTCTTGCCACCCTCCATTTCTAAATATCCTTGTCATTGACTTGGTAATAAAAAAGCCAGAGACAAAAAGAGGAACGGGATGCAGATGAAAACCCGAGAACAACTAAATGACCTAAACTTGTATACTGGTCAAGGAAACTTAAAATTTGGAAAACACTGCTTTAAATCACGGGGCAAATGGTGACCAAGTCTGGGCCTATATATACTACAATTAACTATATCTAACAACCGGGCCTACTACAATGAAATATCTCTATTCATGGACAGGGCCTACTACAATGAACTATCACTTTCCATAAACCGGAGTATACTACAGTGAACTATCACTGTCCATGGACCAGGTCTACTACATAGCAATGAATTATCAGTATCCATGGACCGGGCTACTCCAATGAACTATCATTATCCATGGACCGGGCCTACTACAATGAGCTATCACTATCCATGTACCGGGCCTACTACAATGAGCTATCACTATATATGGACCGGGCCTACTACAATGAGTTATCACTTTCCATGGACCGGGCCTACTAATCTGAACTATCACTCTGCATGGACCCAAATTATTACAATGAACTATCACTATTCATTGACCAGGCCTACTCATATGAACTATGATTATCTATTGACCAGGCCTATTACAATGCACTATCACTGTCCTTGGATCGGGACTACTACAATGCACTATATCACTATCTATGATCGTGCCTATTACAATGAACTATCACTATCAATGGGCAATGCATACGTTATGTCTCCATATGTTTACTGTACATTGAGACTGTACAAAATGTCTTTATCTGACCATGCATCATCATACCAAAGAAAACATAGATTGTAAACACATGATCATTTTTCAAACTCAAAGCTGCTGTAGATCTACTCTCAAATGCCGACCTTTGGCCTTCGATTGACTATCTCCGTAGTCGGCAAATTTTTTAGTCAAAAGAACCGAAAATCAGCAGCAGGACGATTAAAAAAAATACTTTTAAGAAACATGTTTTTCCGAGTCAAAACCGATTTGTGGCCGGCTGGCCGAGCCGCACTCAGGTCACTAAAGAGCCGCATGTGGCTCGCGAGCTTTGATTTGCTGACCACTGGACTATCCCGTTATTATTATTATTAGTTGTCTTATATAGCGCGGTACCCCAGCCTAGTGCTGGGCTCACCGCCCTATACATAAAAATATTAGCAAAAGAGACATAGTCGTGACATTAAAATAAACAAATGTATGTATAGAAGAACAGCTGAATAACAATAAAACACAAACAAATGCATATTCACACCACCCTCCTCTGAACTTTTACATGTCAAGCCATGGACGGCGGCCAGCAACATCGTTTATAGGTCAGAAAGGGTGGGGGAATCAGTCGTGGTAGTAGAGTTTAATTAAAGAAATGTGTTTTGAGTGCAGTGGTTGGTATATTGCAGATGTGTAGTGGGAGAGAATTCCATTGTTTGGGGGCGAAGAAAGAGAAAGTTCGTTCGCCATATGTTTTAGAGCATGTCTTAGAAATGGACAGAATACGCGTGTCTACGGAGGAGTGAAGCTGTCGAAGGGGTGAATAGACAGAAAGACGTTCGGTTAGATAGGAAGGGCGGGTATCTGATCAAAAGTTGTGACAGAGAACAAGCAGCGTGTAATCAATGCGTGGCTGTATAGGGAGCCACTGAAGTGAGTGGAGTAGTGGAGTGACGTGTTTTTTTTTTAGTTGAATGATTTTTTTTGTTCATTCCCTCCCCACCCAGACCCGTCCCCATATTTATATTTAACTGGGTTAATATACAAATCTAAATACGCTGATTAAGCGTGTCCGGAAATTTGATCGAAAGAAATTTCGTCGACGGAAAATTAATCGACGGAAATTTGATCGAACGGAAATTTGGTCAAATCGTTTTTTTAGTTTATACGTTAAAATTTTGCGTCAAATTTATGTTTGAACGCATTATTTTGTTTTACTATATAGCATAGTGCTTTCAAAAAGAAATTTGATGAAATTTTAACTTCTGAACTGTAAAAAAGATTCCACCAAATTTCCGTTCTATCAAATTACCGTCGATCAATTTTCCGTCGATGAAATTTCTTTCGATCAAATTTCCGGTAACCCTTATTAAGACGTAATCAATTTTTTCCGGACTTTCATCATCTCAAAAAAAAAAAAAAACACAAAAGATAAGCATTTGGTGGTAAAATAAATATATGCCAGGCCTATTTAATCCCTAAAATATATGTATTTTCGTTGCACTTGGCCGAAAGTGCCACCCATCTCTTTGAAGAGAAAGAAAAGGCCGCCAGGAGCGGACATCCCACTTTCCGACGCCACTGTTTTTGCCAATATATTTTAACCACAGATTGGTTGGATGCAAACAACAAAAACGAGAATGAAATCTTCATTTGGACCACATCCAAAGAACCAGTGGGTAGCGGATACTGGTACCAGAACCACCCATTGAAAAAAAGGCACTGTTTATCGGCCAGTTTCTTTAAAAAGAAAATATATTCTGAAATGTGCTCGTTAAGGTATAAATGCCTATGTTCCTCTACACGTAAGTATTGTGCCGTTTGAGCATTGCTTTCATATCTTTCTTGGTATTATCTTCAAAACTATTATACTATTTAAATCTGACATCGATCTTCCCCCCCCCCCCTTTTTAATTAGGGGAAGAGACTTCTCGCAAAAGGATTCTTGTCGACATGTGACATATGTTCCTTATTTTTAGGTCTTTTTTTTTTTTTAAACACACCTTTGTTTCGCCAATTTCCTAAAGTGTATAAGTTGCAAATTATTCCATAGTTATTAATTGACGTCCATTTAGTGAAAGCCTAATAATAAACGACGACTTAAGATAAAATAAGATAAGACGATTTATTGTTCAACATAAATATTATATTTATTTAAAGATTTTGAAACGGCGTACGACAAAACTAATTTTGGACCTCCAAAACTATTAAGATTAATTTTATTATAAAATGACTATTTGTCAAGACAAGGGAAATTACTCTAGTGATATTGGCTTCTTTTATTCAAATGGATATATTAATAGCTAGGTAAATAATTTAGGTCTATATATTTTAAGAAATGTAACCATCGTAAAACGCTAATGTAAGTATTTCAGAAAATTTTAGAAGACTTATAGGTAAATGCGAAGAGATAACACCGCGTTTTTTACCATGGCCGCCAACTTGACTGCCTTAATTAAGAATAAAAATATTAGCCAAAAAATTCTCATAGAATTACTGTTACAAATGAACATAATAAATTAGGGTAAATTTCGAGAGATGGGTCCGCGTTTATTTACCATGGCCGCCATCTTGGTTGACACCACCCGTAATAAAATATACTTTGGTTATTGCACGCTACTGGTCCCTCTGTCGCTCACCCTAACCCGAACCCTAAATCTATCATAAACAAAGGGAATTGACTCCCAATAAGGGGACCACAACAGCACATTAGCCTATACTTTTATTTAAAATGATGAAGAAAAAAAAAAGTAAAATTCGATCCCCATCTGCCATCTAGTAAATAATCCCATAATAAAAGATCGCTTACCGCCTACTCTACCACAAGACCACACAAGTTCACATTCAACTGTCTTATCTTAAAACCAGGTCAGTCAATGGCACATTTTTGCAGCGGTGTACGCAGGCATAGGTCCATGGTTTCGCTAGATACACCGCTGCGGTGTACGCATCCACTTCGAAAAATAATACATTTAAAAGTAATGAAAAACATTCCTAAATATATGTATCCCTAAACCTAACCTAAACCCTAAATCTATGCCTAAACCTAACTTGAACCCTAAATCTATGCCTAAACCTAACCTAAACCCTAAATGTTTTGCAAACAAAGTCACGGTGCTATCTCTTCGCATTAGCCCTAACGGTAGTATTATATTAATAAATATTGTTATTATTTATATTTTTTCAATTTTTGCATCTTGCCGCACAGCACATCGTGCTACTGATACTACTGATAATAATTACTAATATTATTAGTATGCTTTCTCTTTTCTTAAAGTGGAAACATGTCCGCCCTTTTGCAGAGGAGAATGCAATTTATTAACAAAGGAGTGCCTCGATGGTTGTAGTCCTGGCAAAACCGGTAGTATTTGTAGCAAAGGTTAGATTATATAATAATTGGTCACTCAAACTCAATGCACAATGAATTATTGAATTGTTCATAAATACTTTGTTCAAAATCAACTTGTACGAAGCCGAAGGAATGTTGTTACTGTTCACTGTTAGTTAGAACAAAAGTACATTTAAAATTACTATCAGTACAGTACAGGATATCAATAGGCACTAGAACTAGTAGTAGTAGAGCAATTTGCTCAGCAAACAGTTTCAGATGAGGGCCATGCAAAAGTCTGGGAATAGTGGGGGGGGGGGGGGGGGGAAGGTTTGGAAACATTGAATTTAACAAAAGGAATTGGTTGACACTGACACCAGTGAAATCACAGACAGACTATGGTTTGCAAAGCTCTTGAAGTCTTGAAATAAATTTAAAGTTTTAATAACCTTGACTTTGACAGTATGTTTATGTCATGGAATCTCAAAACAACTAGTTCCAAATTAAAATTATAATACTATTTGTTAGAAAGTGTCCAGCTGCCAGCCTAAACTAATAGCAGCCGATAATTGCTGACTTAAAAATTATATTATATTATATGTATTCATTTTTTTAAGATCATGATCTTCATCTGTCTCTTCATCATCATCTCCTGAAATGTTTAAAAAAAATATATTAAAAAAAAAAACAAGAAGAAAAAGAAAGAAAAATGCAAGAAAGAAACAAAAGTTATCTCTGTTGAATTGCTGTTGTATATTAGACCGTTTTCAGCATGTCATACTAACCAAAATCAAAGCATACGGTGCCTTGGGCATTGTGTCATAAGTTTGTAGAATGTTTCCTGACAAAACACTGTTTGAAATATGAACTGGGGCGTGCGATCTGCCAGAGATGCTATTGTTTCTTTTATATTATTACAAGTAATGATTAGTCTGCAAACAAAATTTTAAGTAAAAAAAAATTATGTCACCAATTAATCGGCAGCTGTTAGGCTGGTAGCTGGACACTTTCTAACTAAAAGTATTATATTTTATTTTGTGACCGCCGTTCTGAGGAGTGCCAACATTTTTATAAAGAG
Organism: Omphiscola glabra; assembly: GCA_964017045.1. Taxonomy (NCBI): domain Eukaryota; kingdom Metazoa; phylum Mollusca; class Gastropoda; family Lymnaeidae; genus Omphiscola; species Omphiscola glabra. Next base: position 24,875,349 of record OZ024807.1, on the reverse strand, counting down.
AGAGATATATATATTTATAATATATATTGACCTATATCATGTGTGCATTTATTTTTAAACCATGCTAAAGATGTATTTAAAAATTAATGTTATTAATTATAAAACTGCAAAGCAAGCCATGGTCAACATAAAAGCAACATTAGACCTAAACTTTAAAAAGAAGCTTTAAAAAAAAAAAGAAAATATTGCAGCTATGTTTATGTCCTATCAATGGAATTCTAAGATAAGGGTAAAGTCATAGATAATCATGAATCTTAGCATAATAACTGAGGAAACATCACTGAGGCTTATATACAATAATTCCCCCAAAATTTTTTTTCTGGAAGTACATGGTGTTTAAATATTGTTTGGCTCATTTCAATGCAAAAAAAAAAAAAAAGAAATGGAGCTGAAAAAGCCCTGTTAAAAGTACTTCAAGCCATGCTAATAGCACTGAAATGAAAAGCAAATCAGGAAAAGGAGCAAATGTCTATTAAAATAGTTTTGAAATTTTAAATTTATGATTCCAATATTTTACTATCTATTGTAATAATTTTTGTAATAATTGCTTTTAATAGATTGTTCTTTGTATTGTGGTGGCAAAGGTGAATGCCATCAAATCAATGAAACTTGCCTAAATGGATGCATGGTGGGATATGAGGGCCATGACTGTACAATAGGTAATGCAATAGGGTTTGTTATTTTATTAAAATTAATAATTTTCAGACAATAAGCCATTATTTTAATTTAAATATAACAATACATTAATTTTTCTATACATTATTGTAATGCATCTTAAATGTGACTGAACAGTTATTAATCAAACAAAATAACAGCTTTTCATGAGCACAAATCAATATTTAGAATTTTTAAAAAAGATATTAGAATTAGGCTAAATCCTGAATTTTAGGCAAACTGCTTGAATTGATATGTCCCCCATGTTTTTTTATCATTCTTTTTTTTTTAAATAAATAGTTTTACTAATTTATAAGTTTAAAGTATAAACTTTAAAAAAAAAAATAATGTTTACTGTTTTATATCATACCTAGTTATTTAAAAATTTGTTTTTTTTTATTGAAAAGTTAATGCATCTGCACCCATAACATTAAATTTACTCTTAGAAATTTTTGCATGCTCCACTTTAAAATTATAAACAATCTTATGGAGATAACCAAATCCTTAAAAAAACGAAAAAATAACAAACAACAACAAAGCAAGTACACACAATTTATTTGTTTGTTTTCTATTTCGTTCAGATCAGAATTGTTCACCATTCTGTGTTGGAGAATGCATATCCATATCAAACAAATCTGTTTGTCTTAAAGGATGTTTGAGCGGAAAAACTACATTGGATTGTTATAAAGGTGACACCCTATATATTCCTAATTATGTTGCTGCAATTATAAATTGTATAAGTGATAAGACACATTCAATTACCCTTTAGAAGCATATAAATTTAAGCTGCACATAATTTTAATGTAAAAGAATAAATATAGAGGATAAGAAACATTTTTAGTATGGAGAAGAGGAGCCCAGATGTGCAGCTAAGAATGAGGGCAGAGGGGGGCATATGTTCACAGGTGTCAGAAAAGTTGGGGAATGAAAATGGGCTTAAATGGTATTTAATTTAAGAATGAAGAATGGTTTTAAGGTTTGGTGGTGGAGGATAAATTTGAAACCTGTCTCGATGCTGCAAACACTCTACCCATGCCTCCGGACCTAGTAGTCGAAAATATTTTTGGTCAAGGGCTAATATGAGATTGGAATACGTTTCTATTGAAACCACAGGTTCAGTGAAACAAGATAATGTCATAATATATTTTCCCAAAAAATAAATGCTAATAAAAAATGCATTAAGAAACATAGACTTGGAACAACCAATTCTTAAAATAGCCTTGTAAATTTTCCCAACTTTAACATCACTTAATGAACATGTTTTTGCAATCATCTGTTATGTCACACTTCAATGTGGACGAATCCAAATGGTACTGAGCAGTGGATTTTTCTTCTCTTTGAAATATAATCTTCTGGTGTTCTTCCATGTATACTATGGACAGATGTTATTTTTTCTGTGAATTCAAAGTAACTCTTGACTTTTTCTGGCCCTATAACCAATAATCTCATAGCTTGCTGACACCAGAGCTATTAATCAAACTGCATTTCAATATTCAGTGTATTTTTTTCTTTAAACAAACTATTTTAAACACTAAAAATTTGAACACAACAATAAATACATTTTAATAAAATTATCTTTAAAATTACTAAAACATTATTGTCCGCTTTAAAAAAAAAATCTTTGAAAAATCCATTCAATATTAGTCAAGATAACATTTTTAGTGGTAAATATACATTTTCAACTTTAAAAAATGCACAATTTATTTTTGTAAAGCATTTTGTTGGTCCTCCATGAAGTTAATGGACTTAAATAAAAAGTTTTTCATTGAAACTTCAAATAAATGATCTCTTGTATTTATTTTTAAAAGCTCAAAATTTAAAATGAATAAAGTTTCCTGACCTGGCCAAATTATATCAAGATTGAAAAATTGTTATAAAAAAAAAATTACAGTTATGTAATTTTTGTATGCATTATATAATTAATTTATTGTTTTAGATTGTCCTAAAAATTGTGGGGGTACTGGTCAATGCCATCAAATCAAACAAACCTGCTTAGAGGGTTGCAAGCCAGGCTTTACAGGAGATGGATGTGAAATAGGTAAAGCATTTTATATGTAATTAAACATTTGTTTGTACACTATTGTATATTATAAATTTTACCATCGATTACCAATTAAGAACCCAGGCTCTTTTATAAATTTGACCAGATAATAATTGGTTTTACTTTTTTTTTAAATTCCTGTTATTATTATTATTTGTTTTGAATTCATTTTTTTTTAAAATTCAACAATTTTGACTCAAAACTAAATCTTTGTTTAGACATTCTTAGATATTTAAAAGTCAGTGCAGTGTTAGGCCAAACACCCTACCTCTTTGCTTTTTCACTTTACTGTGTCCCCTCAAGAAGCAAAGGCATTATTTTCTTTTGAGTTTTGAAACTGCTTGCTCTCCCCCACCATGTTCAACATCTTCTTAGAGAGAATTATGTCAGATGCACTGGAAACACATGTAGGAACAGTCAGCAGTGGTGGAAGAACAATCACAAGCCTACTCTTTGCGGTTCATATAGATGGACTGGCTGGGGATGAAGAAGAGCTATCCAACTTAGTAAAGTGTCTCGACAAGACTTCATTGTCCTTTGGCATGCAAATCAGTGCAGAAAAGACAAAAATGATGATGAATAGCACCACCGGCATCGCCACTGAAATTAAGGTCGGGAGGAAAGATTAGAGACAGTTGGCAGCTTCAAGTACCTAGGAGCAATAGTCTCGGAAGAAGGCTCCAAGCCTGAATTGATGGTCAGGATTGCCCATACCACAACAGCACTAAAAAGGCTCAAGAAAATATGGAACGACAAAAATATAGCCCCCAGCACCAAAATCAGGCTGATGCGCTCATTCGTCCTCTCCATTTTCTTGTATGCCTGTGAGTCCTCGACATTAACAGCTGAACTTGAAAGAAAAATAAAGGCGATGGAGATGTTTCAGAAGCATTTTTAGCATCTGCCATAGGGTTACCGGAAATTTGTTCGAAAGAAATTTCGTCGACAGAAAATTGATAAACGGAAATTTGGTTGAAACTTTTTTTCCAGTTCACATGTTAAAATTTTCGTCAAATTTCTTTTTGAGCGCAATATACTATACAGTAAAACGAAATAAAGCGTTCAAAAAGAAATTTAACACAATTTTAACGCGTTAACTAAAAAAAAGATGCAATCAAATTTCCGGATACGCTGCCATAGAGACCATATCTCCAATGAACAAGTGAAAGAAAAGATTTGTCAAGCAATTGGGCATTATATGACCTACTGGTGATTGTAAAAAAAAAAGCGCAAACTAAAATGGTATTGCCACGTGACAAGAAGACAAGGGCTCGTCAAAGAAATCATGGTTGGCACAATAAGAGGAGGGAGAAAAAGAGGTAGACAGAGAAAAAGATGGGAAGATAACATCAAAGAATGGATGGGACTAAATCTAGGTGATGCTGTACAAAGTGCAGAAAACTGAGAGGAATGGAGAAGGATATGATTCATGTCATTTGTGGTGCCCATGCCGTCCAAGGACTAAGGGACATGATTATGATGATAATTTTTTTCCAATTAGCAGTAAAAGCTTTTTTTTTTAACATAAAACTTTTGTTTTTTCCTTCATAAAGCTAAAATTTATATTTTTGCAAATTAAAAATATTGTTTGATGACCCGAAAGGTACAGAAATAAATACTTTATCTTATGTTATTTTTAAATATTACGTAATTTTTACTGAGGACAAAATTGCACCAAACATAATCTTATAAACTCTGTCTCAAGTCTGGATTTAAGAAATTTTGTCCTAGGATTTTAAAAATTAATTGACTATTTCAAGAACATTGTAGACTAAATTATAAATTTATCTTTATTTTATTAGATTTTGTGTTTGATTCTCAAGCTTTCTACTAATATAAAAGGCGGCTTGCACTATTGCATGGCTGTATGTGTCATTCTCTGAAGGATAAGCCTCTTGTTTTTCCTCAGTGATCACCATCTTAAAATCACCCACGGCTCTCAAAACATATAAAGACAAAGAAAATAGGTATTTTAATAATAAGATACAATCAAGATTCAATGAATTAATGAATTTAATATTACTTTTTCAAACATTACAATAGAATGAAACATTGCACAGTAGTTTAAGGATAAAAAGTAAACATAACATAATTCAAAATAGTAGTCACAAATCTTTAGTTAAGGGGATAAAGATTTTCATAAAGCCTGCTCTACAGGAACAATAAATTAATATCAAATAAATTTACACAAATCATATTATGGTTAAAGTAAGATCGAAAAGAGTACCGGTATGAAATATGGACAAATCTAAAACAGAGACCATTGCATGATTTTTAATTTTCATAATAACAATGGCTGCTGCTTGGAAGAAAACACAACAATTTTAATAAGTCTAAACATTTTGACTTTTGAACAGGATGTATTATCACAGTTAAAAGATCAAAATAATTTTTCCCACACATGAAATAGTTGCATTGTTAAAGCTCTCCACCTATTACCTCAGAAAAAGCTACACTTGCATTTCTCTCTTTAGAAGAATATTTAATGTGATGCATCTCTTGGATGCCATTGAAATCTTCAGACCATGTCAACTTTTTGTTGACTTTCTCAAAGTCATTTACCATTCTTTGAGTTAAATTATGTTTTACCCTTCATATTTACCTTCTTTGTGGGTACTTTCTATGCACACATGATACCTTTAAGTAAATACAAAACTATATATCTAGATATATTTGGTTTACTAGAGTACATAGAAGCACCTTCATTTGATCCGTGTCTGTTTTAAAAAAAGTTTTGCCCTACTGATTTTTAATTTCTTGCCTGTGTAAGAAATACAAGAATGGGAGGTATCAAAATCCTATTTTGAACTCCACACGTATTCTAAAAAGAGGCGCTGTCTTATAGACCTATATGCATTTGGAAAAATAATAATTACTTTTTAATAGATGCTTTAGCTTTGAACCCAAACTGATATCTAAAAAAATAATTATAATACACATATTAACAAACACTCTATTCATAAATGTGTTTTTCTTCAAATTCAAAACTGCTGGCATAACTGCCTAGGACAGTGGTTCTCAACCTTTCTAATGATGTGACCCTTTTATACAGTTCCTTGTGTTGTGGCGACCCCCAACAACAAATTTATTTTCGTTGATTCTATAGAGTATATGTGTTTTCAGATGGTCTTAGGCGACCCCTGTGAAAGGGTCGTGAGACCCCCAAAAGGGTCACGACTCACAGGTTGAGAACAGCTGGCCTAGGAGAATGCTAATTTAACACAACTGTTTGTCTGGAGGGATGCAAGAGTAGGAAATCTGTATTGGAATGTAATAACCAATCTTTCTATAACCGGAAAGATGCAACTTTCAATGAATGCACTTTTTGTCCCTTTTTATGCTTTAACGTAAATCTTGTTACTCCTTACCTTTTTTTCCTCTCATCACTCCTGTCATCACACAATGACAGTCTATCAAGAGCTACCCATTGATGTTTCCTTGACTTCTTTCTCTTCTCCCCTTCTATAAATTATTTTGTAAAAATATTTTGACTTCTTTCAAGATCAGTTCAATTTAAAAAAGGATTCTTTGTCATGGGGACTCTATAAGGTGCAGGAATCCTAGACACATGCCTCATTTGCCTTTAGGTTAATCCGGCACTGCTTAAGAATAACAATTTCATACACTTAGCGTACAATTTAATACATATATTATATATACATATACTGACTTCTTAGAGTTCTTTATAGTTATCTTTCTTTTGTTTTAATCCTTAACCTATGAATATTGGAAATGACTTCATTATTTATTTCAAAGGTTTTTAAATTCAGTTTTTCAATGGCCCTAAATATTCTTTGTTACGTTTTCTTTTAAAAAAAAAATAAATTATAATTGCTTTTAAAGAAACATCATCATATCATATCTAAGTTTTTTTGAATGATTAATTTAAATATTTTGCTTTCACAAAATTTAAAAACCTAAATTAAATAATACGCGCATTCAGATCAGATTTTTCTATAATTACTTTTTAAATTGTAAAAGATTATATATTATTAATTATTTTAAAAAGTACTAAAATAAAATATATTTTATTCTTTCTTTTATTTTGGATTATATTAAATTTACATAGTTAGTTTTGTATTATGCCAACACAACATAACTCAACATTTGACATAATTTATATCTTGATTTGTTGTGTTTTTTCAGCATGTTCCGAAACCTGTGTAGACCACACTTGCAGTCAAGACAATGGCAGATGCTCACAGTGTGTCCCTGGATGGTTTGGTCCCAACTGCACTAAAAGTAAAGCAGTTTATCTACACAGTGGATTAACATTATTACAGATATTCTTTGTTTTTATGGCTATGCAACAATCAAATTTAGATATGTTAGTGCACAAATGCACTAATGTGGAAGAATTTGTAGAAACAGCACCATTAATGTTTTGTTAATGTATTTAAACAAAATTAAAATGTGTTTTAGAATGCCCTGCAGAGTGTAAAATTGGTGATCCTTGCAACAGAACTACAGGAGACTGTTTAAGCCAATGTAATGATGGATTGTGGAGGGATACATGTCCAGGTGGTAAATATATAATGTATTCATGTATTCTTCACCAATAAATACTACTAGTAACTAGAGCATGAATTTTGCAGCAATGTTAATTTGTTTGTATGTTACATAATTTGTTAATACATGCTAAGGTAAAATAATTCCTTTTTATCTTTTCAAGTCAGTATGAAATTAAGCAAATGTATAATAAGTGAAAACTTACATTTTTTCTTTGGTATATATTTTCTTATGGTTTCTTGTGCAAAAATTTTCTAAAAACTGGTAAAAAGACTTTAACATATACAACTAACAAGAATAATGTTTGCGTATATAAATATGAAATCAATATATCCAGCAAATTTAGAGAAATTATGGATTTTTATTATATATTCATGTGTTCCCAGAGTGTCCACTCAATTGTGGAGGTAATGGATTGTGTGATGAGACTAGAACCAAGTGCTTGCATGGGTGCCAGCCTGGATGGTATTCACAGAATTGTTTATTAGGTATTTCTTTTGTATGTGTATAACTATTTATGTGTGTATGACTGTTTGTCTGTGTGTACAAATTAAAATGTGTGTGTAAAAATGTCCATATGGTTTCAGACTATTATCATCAATAAATATTTGTGAATGTGAAACGATTACTAGTTTTAAGAGCTACATTTTCTATACAGAGGCATGTCTGTTGTTTAGATAAGTGCCATTTGCATCACGTGTGAAGGAATACAAGCTTTTAATTAATATATACACAATTTTAATTGTGTTATATAAACTAATGAAAATTCACTTTGTTTTATCCATTACTGAAATTCAGATATAGTATTGGTTTTATCAGCTGATTATGTAAACAAATACTTTATTTTTTATTTTTAAAGACAAAACACGATTGGAAAATAAAATTATCATTACAACATTATTAGACTATAATTAAGAACCTATTGTTAAACTGTACAATATATTTTGTTGTTCAGACTATTTAGAACTGTTAATTTTAGTGGCCCAACCGAGTGGATAGCTAGACTTACATTGTTTGATACTGTACTTGTGTAGTTAAAAAAAACATCCACGTGTTCATCTGATGTTTTTTCATATTGATCTGTATCCCAATCATCAGAAGAGTCACTTAGGGATTCATCTCAGTTAATTTAATGTTTTCTTGACTCATTCTGGATTTAAAAATATATTTTTTTATTGAAGCAGCTATCTCAATTTGAGTCGCGACTAGAAAACAAAATGGATGATGTAAATGCCTCTTGGTCATGATAATTTAAAAAGAAATTTTGATTTATAAAAATTAATAATTATAATAAAATTTTAATTTTTATAAATTAAATCCCTTTTATAACGATATAGATTTTAATTCTTAACTAAAAAAAACAATTATTATACAAAAAAAATAATAAAGTTAGCTGCATCCCTTTCTCATCCGGCAAAAAACACCTGATTTCTCTATCACATGACCGCTCTATTAATAGAAATAAATCTTGGCTTAGTTGTTTTCTTAACTATTGACTTTTAATGTTACATTTTTTTTAATATAAAAAGAATATTGAAAATCGAGTGCTTAATTACAATAAAAAAAAAATAAAATAAACAACGATTTTATCTAAAATATGTATACTTTATATTAACTTAATAATAATTAATTTTTTTATATTAAAATATTAATTGTAAAAATAATTTATTCGGATATACATTAGTGGGCAACTTTTGAATAAGCTGTGATTATAATTTGTTTTTATTCATGAAATTTATTTTAATTACATTATAATAAGGGAGATACTCTTTAACCGTAAAAGTGGCTATCCACAAAACACTTCACACATCTGTGAAAAAAAAAGGAGGGCGGGGGGTCGGGGAGAATGGGTAGGTCAGGAATTGGTGATGATTTGTGATTAATGTGCTTCAAATTTGTGGCTATATGGGCCTGTGGAAAAGAGGAAAAATTCAGCAAAAATAGGATGTAGTCCTTTAAGGATTGCCCCTAAGTTACATCTAGTTGATAATTATGTAGTATTTAAAGGGGAAACACTTTGTACATCCTTTTGTCTCTACACATACTCACCTAATTAATAGGACATTATAATCTTTTTATATAATTATATATTATTTAAGCTTGTCCAAAACACTGTGGGGGAGATGGATCATGTCACATCATTGAAGGCAGATGCATCTTGGGATGTAAACATGGCTATTATTCACCAGACTGTTCCCTAAGTAATACTTGCTTAGATGTATAATTGTCAATTTTTTCAGTTAAAATTTGTTGTTGAAAAATAGTTTGTTAAAAGGCTTACTGTACTATATAATAAAACCAATAGAAATATACAGATTTGAACAGTCAGACATTTTTGTTTTTTTAAAACCAAAAACAAATTTTCTCTATAATTGTGACAAAGACACTGTAATATTAATGATAGATTGTCTTCTTTTTAATTTTATTTCACAAAAAAGAAACTTTAAAAAGTTTCAAACTATAATCATTGCCTTGACTTTTTTGGTGAAGAAGCCTTCCTCTAAAAAAACAAAAAACATGTAGAAAGTTTCAATCAGTAAATTGTGTTATTTGTTCATGTTTAAAATATTTTATTACATGAGCTTTAGTTAATTATTTGTTTAAATTTGTTAATTTTGTTTATCTATTTTTATTTCTTTCCGCATATTATGTTGACAAAGTAACTTGTTTAAGTCTCTTCTAAAATCGCTTTCGAAAGTCCACATGCATCGAGTTAAGTTGCTCAATAAAAGCCAATATAATATGTAACCTTTCAGTTTCTAACTGTTCAAAATCAAATTACTACTGAAATATTAGCAAGCTTGCCCTGTTAAGAAATGTATTTGCTGTGAAATAATATTCGTCTATTAGTAATTAGACATTAAATGACAAGTTCAGCAGCATGCTTCCTCATCCAAGTTCAGTTGAATAGAATCAGAAAGGTTTTTAATATGTACATAGTTATGATATTGGGTGCTGGATGGCCAAATAGTCTGACTGAGTCAATCCCAAGTTCTTGGTCTAGAGTACAATCTCCACCAACGCCCAGACAAGCAAAAACATCACCGGCAACCCAGTGGATGGGACTTGTTAACCTTGGAAGGCATATCATCTAAGAGAAGGTAACTCTGAATTCAAACCCAGAGATGGAGTTCCATGGGGGGATAACATTGGCACAATGACAAATTCCACCAACTACGAAACTACTGGTGCAATCTGTATCATCCACATATCATGTTCCCTCTGGGTTATCCAAATGCATGGAGAGAGGCAAATTGCTATCTAGGGAACCAGTTATTACTCCTGAAGAGTAATCCTAGGCCCTTTGATTTTGTCCTGTGAAGTCTACACCATTGTCACATTGTGACAGACGGATGCTTGAAAAATTATGATATTTGGAATTATGCCATTTAATGTCAAAATGGAATAGTCTGGCTTAAAAGACTTGAGAATTGGAGTTCACACATAGCAATTTGTATAGGAAAGTTAATATTAAAAACATTGTTTTCATTAGTTTAAAGTATTTTTTCTATATACTGGTTTTGGACACTAAACAAAAAACATTTTAAAAGTGGATTAAACTTAAAGGCACAAAATATGCCTACACCATAACGAATGTTTAACCTGGTGTTTGACAAAATAAAAAAAAAAAACCCATAAAATTAAAGTTGATTTCTCAAATTCATTTTTTGAAATAATAAATAATTTGTTGACTTCTCAGCAAAAATCTATTCCATCAAAAAAAATTGTGTTCTTTTGTTAAAAGCAATTTTTTAAACATATCAACAGATTGCTCACCGAAATGTGAATTAGATGGATCATGCAGTTTTCATGGTGGCAGATGCATATTTGGATGTAAAAAAGGATATTATTCACTAAACTGTTCACTATGTAAATAAATATCTTTCTTATTACATTTTTGTATATTCTATTTAAATGTACTAGTTATTATAATAAAAATAAGTCAAGTTTAAAGAAATAACAATCTAGATATCTAGTTTAATATTCTTAATTACTTGCTTCCTTATTCGATATACCCCGTCTACGAGAATTTTCGATTCATCTCAAATCCAGTCTGCCTCTAGCTTGTGTCTCCATGTATTCTTTGGATTCCATGCTAGAGATTGTTTGGTGAAGTCATATGGGGTTTTATGAAGCGTTAGCCCTATCCATCTCCATCTTTTCCTTATGATGTCTTCAGTAAAAAGCTCCTGGCCATTTGATATTCATGATCTTTCTGAAGCAAGGGTTTATTATTAACTGTACTTTCTGCGTGATGCTCACTGTTGTTCTCCAAGTTTCAGCTCCATAGAGTAGGACTTTTTTTACATTTGTGCTGAAAATTCTGACTTTGGTTTGCAGTGTCAGCTCCTCTGATGCCCATATTTCCTTTAATAGCACAAATACTGACCTAGGCTTTCCAATTCTAATCCTGATCTCAGCTTTGGCTCCACAATGTATGTCAATGGTTCTGCCTAAGTATGTGAAGGCCTCCACTACTTCCATCGTATTCACTGCCAGAGAGATGTGCTCTTGGTTGGATGAGTTTACCTTCATGATCTTTGTCTCGCTTTTACTTATAATGAGTCCAAGCTTTGCTGAAATGATGGCTACATCTTTTGTCTTTATCTGCATTTATTGCTGGTTGTGGAACAGAAGTCCAATGTGTCAACCTGGTCCTTCATTCTATGTAAAATAATTCTGTTAAAGACCTTTCCTGGTAAGGACAGCAGGGTAATTCCTCTGTAGTTTGCACAGTTGCTGAGCTCTCTTTTCTCTGGTATCTTGATGATATATCCTTCTTTGCGATGTTTTGGAACTCTCTCTTCTTCCCATATCTTTTCAACAGAGGATGCAGCATGCTGACTATTGAATCTATATCTGTTCTCATAATCTCATTTGGTCCCAACAATGTTCTCATTTTGAGCCGTATAATAGTGGAGCACTGTCTTGTATGTGTAAATCTTCATTTGCTGGTTGTACATCTGGCATGTCTGTGGGTGGTGGTCTGTTTTGTAATTCCTTAAAGATTTTCACCCATCTTTTTTTTGTTCTTTTCATTCTGTTATTGATCTACCTTCCTTGTCTTCCTTGTTTCGAAAGTTCTGGGAAAAATGTAACTATTTCAATTTCTTCTGCTACACATAATGATTGATGTCTTACATGCACATTATGCTATATTATTAAAAATTAGGAGTTGCAATCTGGGATCCCAAATCTAAAAAATACCGGACCATAACCGATGCTAGAAAAAAAACGGGATTGGATTTAAGGAAACCGGAAATTTCAATATTCCCTGGATTTCATTTTCAAAAAAATATTTATCGTTTTTATTAGTGCTCATGTCGTAGCAATAATAAATGTGACTTGCAAAGTGCGAACCCCTAACACCACGTGTCTCAAGTTCAAAGAGAGCAGACAGACTGACTAGACCAACGGATTGAGATATTGATACATTATTAACATTGTTAAAGTAGAGAGGGTTTTATTTGAAAATGGTGGTTCAAGAGGAAAATAACTAGAAATTGCGTATGATAGCCTAAGATCTATTCTTTCGAGCAGGTGTTCTCATCATCAGGTACTTTTGACTTTTGTAACCATTTGCGGTCAAAGTTAAGTGACCAAACAGACACGTTGTCATTTTTACGATCTTATTTAAATTTGACCAAAGATTAAAACAACACAAATTATTGTAATATTTTATTAAGAAAACTATTTAAATTAAAAAGTTTAAAATATTATTTTTGTTCGTTTGATTAAAGTAGGTATTCTAAATGAGCCGCTGAAAATTTAGCTGCGAGGCGAATTTTTTTTTTTTTACTAGTTTCGCGCTAAACGTCATCGCGTTTGCTTTGTCTTATTATTTGGACTGGAAGTTAAAGTCTGAAGTTAAAAATTTGTGTAATTGTTAAAAGCTTATTAAAAACCAAAATGTGATTTTTTTTCTGAATGTTTTTATTTCATTGCTAAACCCTTACCTCTAATCTCGAATCTCTACTAAAAATTCTCTAAGTATCGAAAATATCGGGATTCCGGTATTCATAAACCTTAATATGGAAAATACCGGTTTTGGCAAAATGGACCCGTTTTACGACCCCTATTAAAAATCATTTCCTGTTCTCTCCACTGTATCACAGCATGCCCAAAACATTGCGTGGGTAAAAAAGAATCCCATCACACCTGTGATTTTTTTGATGGGAAATGTACAGACGGCTGTAACTCTGGATACTACGGTGCATCATGCTCAAAAGGTGAATTGCGTCACTATAAAAGAAGTCGAATTATTTTGTGTGTATCACAGACTTCCAAAATGTATGGAACAGATACATTTTAAAAAAATAAATAAGTGTCTTAATACTGAAAGGGACACCTTTTAATTAAATGTTAATCTTGTTTTTTAAATAAGTATCACATGTTTCCTAAATAAATTACTCTTATTCATCAGCAGTTTTTAATAAGTGTCTTTAAATAAATATATAAAACTCATGTATTTTATAGGAAACTTGGATACTATAATAATCTGAGATGTCAAAACATTTAGAAAAAAAAGTATTGACTTTTAAAAAGAAATATATATTTCACTAGATTATATGACCCAATGTTACTGGGATAATAAGGTACCCTTTTGTTATCCTTGCTACCTCCTATTGTGAAGTCTCAACACCTAAAAATCCAATTTTTTACATATATATCTGAATTTTGTTTAAATATTTTTCATATTCTTAAATACCAAAAAAACAAAAAGGCTTCAACTCCCTTGAAATATGTATTGAGAAAATATTCAATCAGGCATTCTTTATTTAAAACAAAAAAAAGAATTAACCATGTAAAGATTTTTTGCCTGTCTAATATCATTTAATGTTTATTTGCCTTATAATATAAGCCTACCCGACCTCTTTTCAACCCTCTATATTACACTTTTTGTCTCTCTAAGAATTGTAAAACAATTTTTCATAAAACACCTGGATCCGATATGAAAATAAAACTGCTTTCTGTTATGCCCTTGTATATAATTAACGTCTTAAAAATCAATTGCACCTCATCATTATATTTTATATACCTTTCTCCCCCCCCCCCCCCCAATATTTGAGGGTTCACAATCAATTTATTGATCATTCTGGCTCCTTGTTTTAATTTAGAGTTTGCCATCTGTTAGATGAGTTGCCGTCCAATGCTAACAAGTCACATCTACCCAGATTGCTTGGGATGTTTTTGCTAGTCTTGGCTTACTCCTTACTTAGTTTTCCTAAGCAATGGATGCACTCTTCTAAAACATATGCTAGCTTCACTCCTCATATCAACTTCAAATCTGTGCATAAACTAATACTATTACAACTTACCTTGAAACAGTTTCTTTGTTTTCATGTATACTAAACACTGAAGTCAGCTTTACAAAAACTGTTTCAGTGTGCTCTAGCGACTGTATGTGGCAGCTATGTGAACAGCATACAGGACTGTGCAGTGGAGGCTGCAAACCAGGGATCAGTAAACCAATATGTAACACATGTAAGTAAACATGTTACACATGTAGGTAAATATGTTACACATGGAAGCAAATATATCATACATGTGAGCCATGCATGACACATTTAAGCCAATATATGACACATGCAAGTCAATATGTTACAAATGTAAGCATATATGTGACGAATGTTACATATGTCAGCAATTATGTGACAAATGTAAGCCAATATGTGTCACCTTAAAGCCAATTTGTAAAGCTATTTAAGCAACTATGTAACTCGTGTAAGAAATTATACAATTCATTTAAGACAATATATGAAATATTTTAGTAAATATGGGACCAAATAAACATAAATGCCATCCTGTGGAACAAAAAATAACAGTTACAAAAGTCCCCAAAACCTGTACAACAACATAATTTATTCAATGCCTAGAATTTGAATACATGTTTAATGAAGGAAAAATCTCCTTTTTACTCAGCCCACATTTGAGCTCATTTATATCATTCATAAATGGATATGTGGCATCTATTAAATGAAAATAGATTGTTTTATTTCCCATTTTTATCAAATTTTGACGTTTTTTTTACACTGCTCAATAGCAGCTGTATTGAAACTGAACTCAGATGATGAATTTGATAGCAAATTAGATGTAATTAGACATAAATTTTGTTTAAATTAATTAAGCTAGAAATTTCTGCAGTCTTGACCAAGTTATTGAGTTTACCTTCAGCTTATACCATGCACTGCACCGGAGGTTAATGTCATGAGTATAGCACAGGGCTGGGCAAACTTGTTGTGCTGAGGGCCACATTGACATATGTAAAACTATTTGGGGGCCGCATGTATATTATGTCCAATTTTTACGTGTCGGTAAACATTTCTCTATATTAAAAATCGCATTTTAGCATTACAAATACAAGACAAAAGTAAAGGACTGTTTTTAAAAAATTGAAAATTAGAAAAATGTTGATACAAAATGTAAAAACAATTATAACGGTACATGAAATTCTGTAAAATTCAACAATATGACTTAAAAACAAAGAGTTTTTTAAAATTAATAAATGCCTCAGAGGGCCGCATAAAATCAAATGCCGGGCCGCATGCTGCCCGCGGGCCGTAGTTTGCCCACCCCTGGTATAGCAGGTGTTGTTTTTTTTACTCTCTGCGCTGTTTGAATATAAAGTCTTTATTGGAAGTTTCCAGCTGGAGTAAAATAATAAATACAGAAAAATAAAACAATATAGCCTACAGTTCTCTCTGATTTCAGACCTAATTTACGTAAAGCTATACAACGAAAAGATCACACACACTTTAAGTTTTACAAAGCAAGACACGTAAAATTTAGCCGTTCCATTGTCATACATAGGAATAAAGATTAATTCTGGTCATTGGTTGATAGTAGTATTAAATATATTTAATTATTTGATAGCAACTAAAGTAACACTTCTGCTGAATGGATATTACAGAAAGATGGCTATGAAGCGGCACTGTTTATAAATTTAAATGATGGCTTACAGATCCTTAATGAAATCATTTTGAAGGAGCTTTAGGATTTGAGAATTTTGTTGTCCAACGCTGAACTTATTGCACCACCAGTTTTGAGAGTGTATCTTATGAAAAATTGTTCTTTTCAAAACCCACTTAAACCTCTTACAAAAGCCTGTACGGCTGTACAACTAGGAAACCATATAAAACTGTCCACATAATGGGTGAACCACACATCTTAGCGTGAATGTAAAACAAGCTAATGTGTGACACATTAAGTCAATATGTACAATCAAAATACAAGTCCATTTATTTGGAACAATGAAAAGGATTTTCCCTGAAATGAAGAGTTGGCAACAGTGGGAATTCCTTGGCAACTCTAACTATCTGTGATACTGTGCAGTGAAGGCAGCAACCACTAGGTTTTCTTGGCATCTCTCCTAGTCGTTGTGGCATACATTTCTTGATATTATAATGAAATAGCCATACATATATATTTTTATATATCTAAAAATAAATAAATATTAATCACTATAAATTGTGAAAAGAGAAAATCCAGTGCTAACACACTCACACACATGTTAAGATCTACTTAGCTCCTCCTCACCCAATCTACACATGTAAAGATCTACTAGCCTCGTTCTCACCCCATCCACACATGTAAAGATCTACTAGCCTCGTTCTCACCCCATCCACATATATGCCTTAAAGATGACAATCTAAATAGTAAAGTAATCCATTATTTATTTATAAATTTTGATTTATTTAAAGTTTAAAATATATTATTTGTTTGTTTTAGTATTCTTTGTTATTTACCATAACTCATTTGTTAGGTTGGGAGTGTATGCATGTGCAGTTTATGTGATGTAGTAAATGAGCTATATTCACAAAATATAGGCTTATCCTTTTAATAACATTAAAATTAGTGTTAAATTAAACAATGATCTTAAGTGGAATTCAACATCACAAATTGTTTTATGAATTGCACAGTTTATTGTGATCCAGAGACGTTGCACTGCACAGACACGTGTATGCCTGGACGATATGGACCAAAATGTAATTTAGGTAAGCTGCTTAGCTAAACAGTTACATTTATATATTAGAATTATTGTTGTTATTACTTGGTATTATTGTCATATAACTTCAATTTACATTCTTTAAAAATAAATATACTATAATCAGTGACCTTCCTATAAGGTTGGTGTCAAAATTAAAAAAAAAAAATTGCATGAATGTTGATTGGTAAGAGAACATACGATATTTTAAAAGTTTTTTCTTGAGCTGAAATTTATGTAAAAATTTTCATAAACAGAATGTTCTAATTGTGGAGACAAGGGATATTGTGACCGAATTCATGGCCACTGCACTACTGGATGCCAACATGGGTTCGCTGGCAGTAAATGTAATATAGGCAAGTATTGGATGTGAGCATGGACGTGCTGGTTGTACATGGGAAAATAGCCATTTATTTGAGGTGAAGGTAGATTCACTGGCAGTAAATGTAAAATAATGATGTTTACTTTAGTTGCAGTAAGGTCCAGAGACACCACGAACACAGCCCAAAGAACACGCTTCAGTGATTCTGTGACAGGCTCTCTTCAAACATTTTTTTGCTACAATGTGCAACAGATGGAATTGTTTCATGTTGCTTTAAATAACCATGTATTCGTTGTAAAGATGAATTCACTGGCAGTTGATGTGAAATAGCCATGTATTGGACATAAGCATGGATATGCTGCCACTAGATGTGCTGTAATCATATAATTATAATTGGATGAAAATATGGATTCAGTGGCAGTAGTTGTGGTGCAGCTAATTTTATGTATGTAATGGTGGTTTTGCTGGCAGCAGATTTGATGTAGACATTTATTTGATTTAAAGATGAATTCAATGGCAGTAGAAGTGATGTCACCATTTTCAATTTTCTGATGAAAAGATGAAGTCCATGATAGTAAATGTGAAATAGCCATTAATGGGATGTAAGCATATATTGACTGTCAGTAGATTTTGTTTAAAAGATAATTGATAATAATTCCATGGCAGTAGATTTTGTTTAAAAGATAATAATTGATACTAATTCAATGGCAGTAGATATGGTGTAGCAATGTATTGGATTAAATGATGGATTCAATTGCACTTGATGTGCAATTGCCCTGTATTGCATGTAAAGATGGTGATATATACTAGCATTTTATGGCAGTAGATGTGATAATAATATATTTCTGAATGTCAAGGTCGATATTCCAAGATATAAATAGTGCAATTATTGAATGTCAGGGTGGATATTCTGATAGATAAGAATAGTACAGTTATTGAATGTCAGGGTAGGTATTCTGTTAGATATGATTAGTGCAGTTATTGGATCTCAGCAGATTAGCATTGCCTTTCAAGTTATTAAAATTTAATTAACACATTTTAAGCCTGTTGCCAATATACATATTTATTTGATTACTTTTGTAGATATAAAAATGAATGAAAATGCATCAGTAACAGATAGGTGTTACATGTTTTGACCTGTTGCCTGATTCAACTAATTAGAATTACAGTTGAAAAAAAAAAAAAGTATTAATACATTTTAAACTGGATACAGGATTTTCTGTAGTCTCAGTAATATTTTAACCTGTCACATTCCTTAGTTATTTGAAATCTCATCTCTGTTTGTGTATAATTTATTATTTTTTTAAAGTCAAACACCTAAAAACTAGTTTACCATTATTGTATCTTTAATATAGCAACATAAATTATTTTACCAGTATTGTATCTTTAATAGAAAAACATAAAATTGTTTAAACAATAGTAAACTGATACAATTTTCATCTGTTGCAGAGTGCAGCAATAAATGCTTGAAGAGCATATGTGACAGATTCACTGAAGTGTGTTCTTTGGGCTGTGCTCGTGGCTACTCTGGACCTTACTGCAAACAAAGTAAGCATTTATTTAACTTTGAGGTCATTATGGTAACTTTGAGGTAATTGTTGTTTTCCCCTTACCTTGGTGTTTAATACATTTTTATTAAATTTGCTTTTATTTTCTTATTCTGTCAGATGCAAAGTCAATAGTTTCTAAACATATTATGTTTTCCAACTAATGGATGGCAAGACAGCTTAAATTTATGTTATTTAAACTTTTTTTTTTGCATTAATATGACAGCTTTATTTTCAAAGCAGGCCTATTTATTATAAGTTACTAACAGAAATGCTATTTTATTTACATCAGATAATATTCAATTTTTTTTTTTTTAAATGGAACAAAATAATTATATACATATGGGCATACTTTATATAAGTTGTGTGATTTGCTTACTGAGTTTAGACAGTGTAATGAAATACCATTACTTCTATTCCAAGTGATACACTTTTAAAAAATAATTTGATTTTTTACTTTAACTGATCTAATATATTACCAAATTCCAAATGTGCTATATTTTGGAATTTGTTGTACTAAATAGTCCATCGATCCATCCCTGTGGCACCATAGCCCATGTAGGGCTTTGACCCAGTATTTCTTTCAGAAATTTTCCCCAGGGGGGTCACCTAAGATTTTCGGGTGGGGGGGGGGAGGGCTATGCCAGTGGCCAAAGGCGTAGCTAAGGGATGGCAGATGGGACATACATCCCAGGGCGCCAGACGTGCGGTTGGGGGGAAAAAATGGACTTTGAATAAATTAATTGGTTAAAAATATTTGCCGGCACATGGCAGCCTTAATACACCGCTAGGCACTGTATCTATCGATAGCGAAATCAGCAATTATTTTCATCGAGAACACGGGCGGAAATCAATGGCGCCGATGAATCTTGATCGGTGGAGGGGTTTGGGGAGCCTGCTCCCGGAAAATTTGTGATTATTTCAAAATCAAGAGGTGTATATTTGAGTATACTTGAATTCGATGTTTTTATTATACTTTTTGAACAGAGTAGAGTATTTTTAAAGATTTTTGAGAAACATTATTTAGCCCAGTGCCTTATATAAACTGAATTCACTCCATTTGTGTTGTGCCCCAGGTCAATAATTAGGCATAAGCTTATAATTAACCCAATACTGCACCATTCTTTAGCGTGAGGGAAGGGGTGCTTAATTAAGGTTGCTAAAGATAGTCGTACAAACTCAAAATGCAAGGGTAAATTATTTTGGCACCTACTTGAAGTTGTTGTTTCTTTCAGGCAATTTTGAGGTGGCATTTTAAACTTTCGGATGGGAAATATCAAAGTTAGCCATAATAATGACCAAAGACATGTTAAATTTCGCAACAGCAGGACATAAACTATATTACCTCTAGTTATGTCAACATTGAGGGTACGCTTTTGCTGTAGATTATTCTTGCCCCTGAAATCATTATAGTCCCCAGAAAGTTTTTGATAAATTAAAAATACAAGAATGCATTTTATAAAATATCTAAAATTAATTTTGCAACATTCTATACTTCATTGGTGAGAATAGCAAGAGATCCTAGTTTAAAACTGTAGGTGTCACTTAACCTTATAGCCATAGTGTGCACCCAGTAACCCCTATGACTGAAGAGTGGCTCGGATATTTCAGGAACTTAAAGGGTTACCGGAAATTTGATCGAAAGAAATTTCGTCGACGGAAAATTGATCGACGGTAATTTGATCGAAGGGAAATTTGGTAGAATTTTTTTTTCAGTTAAGACGTTAAAATGTTCGTCAAATTTCTTTTTGAACGCATTATACTATATAGTAAAACAAAATAATGCGTTCAAAAAGAAATTTGACGCAAAATTTTAACTAAACAACTAAAAAAACGATTCGACCAAATTTCCGTTCGATCAAATTTCCGTCGATCAATTTTCCGTCGACGAAATTTCTTTCTATCAAATTTCCGGATACGAACTTAAAGATGTGATGAGGATATTTTTGTTTTTAATTATCATCTTTCCATGCAGGGTTGGCAAAAACGGAAATTGCTTGAGCTGTTTGTGTTATGCAACAAAAAAATGATAATAATTATTTAACTAAAAATAGCAATGTGGCTTCTATTTTTTTATGTACATTATTTTTAGGGATAGCTACTTAATTAATAAATTAATTTTAAAAAAGCAAAATTAAATTGAAAAGGGTTCCATCACTAAAAATTATTTTATATGATGAACGCAACTGGAAAAAAACAACAACTTATTAATAAGAATTATAAAGCTTAGACTGCGTTTCTAAATTTTTCCAAATTTTAGTCAAATAGGAAAAAAAAAGGTTTATAGAAAGGTCTAGACCAGTGATTCCCAAGGTGGTATATATCGATGCCCAGGGGTCGACAACAACTTGCAAGGAGTCTATGTCAGCAAAAAAAAATATTGGGGGTCCATTAAATGATAATAGGGGTCAACGATAGTGGATCTCTTTTAAGCAGGTCGTGACTTCTATATGAATGGAATAATCCACATGCACAGATAGTACATATTTGCTTACATAATATTACCTTATAATATAAAGACATATATCTTCCTACATAAATTATAAAAGTAACTATGAAGTAAAAAATTTAAAAACATAAATGTTCATGAAAGTTGATGAAGAATCATATTAAAATTTAATTTTTTTGGGTATATTTTCTGATATATGAAACTGTTAAAGAATTAGTATAAAGTAGCAGTTTCCCGTAGCTCCGCCCGCATAGGTTTTTATTTTCTCTGCCAGTAAAGTTTTATTTTATAAAAAAAAGTATCTTTCCGCAGTAAATTGTAGCCCGTGTCAACTCTTTAACTAGCTAGACCTCCAACTTTATCTGTGCACAAGATCACAGAGATTTGTTGCTCGGTTTTTATGTGAAAATGTAACAAAAAGACAGACGAAACTAGGCTTTTGTATACAAACTTATTTTCACAATTATAATATTAGTAGACAAGTAGGGATTTTATAATGCACTATTTTATGCCATTTACATATTAATAAAATTAAATTTAAATCTTTCAAAGTGAGTATTTTTGTCGGCTGTCAAAAATACATTTCAAATTAATGAATTTGCAAAAAATCAATATCAGGAAAGCAGGGGGTCTACTCAAAAATGATACACATTTAAAGTGGTCTACGAGACAAAAAAAGTTTGGGGACCTCTGGTCTAGACATTTTATGAGTTTTGAAAACTGGTCATTGTTATAATGTGTATATGAATAGCATAACTATTTTAAGAAGACATGAGTTGTTTACAGAAGACATTATATTTATTAAGGTGTGATTTTATCTAAGGTAAATTCGCAGTCAAATAAAGTATAAATTTCCCAGTATTCAGTAGATTTAAATTTTTATTTGAAATTTCAAACTACTATAACTTTCTTTAATTGCTTCTTTGCCATACTTTAGAATATGTTTATCTAAATCCACAGAATCTATTTTAAATTGACAAATTAGGAATAATATTTTTTTTTTTTTTAAACACGTAGCAAACAAATGGTATTGGCATGATAATTGAAATGCTAGTTCACAAAAAGAAATTCTTAGCTTTCTACTAGATTCTCATCTAAAAAAAAGTAAAAATATAAAAAATGAGTACAATGGCAATGGATGGGGCACCTTTTTTGTTCTTTTGACATTAGAAAAGCAGTTGGGAAGTTAATAATAATAATATTAAATATAGGCTAAGTATTTAAAAAAAAAAAAAATCTTTTCAGGAAACTTTGTAACAAAGGTAGCAGATTTAAAGAAAGAAAAACACTTTTTATTTAATAATAATTTACGAAACGTGCACTATTTCATTGCACCTTTTAAATTATAAATTAGAAAAAAAGCATGATGCCTAATTTTTTAATCATGCTTTTACGATGAACTATAATTTGAAAACAGATTGCAAAATAGAATACTATAACTTGATTAGCCTTAAATATATGGATCATCAAATATATCGAGCCTAGTGATATTTCATAGATTCCACTAATTGTAATCGTTAAAGGCACCAGTCACTATGCAATAGTCACTTTTAATAAAAAATAATTTTTTTATATTGTTGTACACATTGCGCTCTGGCGGGGGTGGGGGGTCGGGGCAGTGCCCTCCCGGAGAGATAGCTGAAAGAAACACTGCAATAACTGTATTTTTGAAAGCATGATGCCATCATTCAATTTGTATTTAACACAAGTTAGTTTAAAAGTCATGCTTTTGTTATAAAATATAATTAGAAAACATGAAAAGATTGAATACATTTGATACTTAGTGAGAACTTTATTAAAATTATAGACCTTAAAATTGAAGCAAATGTATTTTAATACAGTGTTATTAAAGGCTTTAAACTTGTAAGTTTGCAAAAAAATAATTAAACACAAAATTCAGATCAATGTGAACGGGAATTAATACTTCTTTGCATAATCGGCAAATTTTCGAATATATATCTTCAATTATATTGAACGTAGCGATTCCACTTATTGTAATCGGTTAATGACACTAGGTAATATTCTTTTTAAAATTTTTTTAAAAATTACAATTTTGGTAATTTTTTTAATAAAATATACTTTTTTTTATTGTTGTACATATTTTTGCTCCCCACCACACTTCCCCCCCCCCCTTTTTGAGGTATAGCTGAAAGAAACCCTGCTTTGGCCTGCCTCATTAATTCTTTCCCCTCAGACCTAACTAATGCTTTACTTTTCCATGCTTGATTCCCAGCTATTGTAGATCTTTTTCCACATCATCCATCCATCTAAGCCTAGGTCTGCCTTTGAGCCATTTTCCTCGTTTTTCTACTTAATAGTACTATACTAAAATATGTTCTAAATCTACAATTTAAAAGACAGTGACACTATACATATTTACATATGTATATATTTATATTTATATATAAATATATATAGTTACCCAAATTATTTAAAAACAATAAACCCAAACATAGGATTGCAACCAAATCAAAGACTGTTTAAAATCACTGTACACCAGACTATGTACTTTTTAAAGTAGTCAAATGTCCATGTGTGCTAAAAATAAAAAGCCAATTTTCAATTAAGGGTTTAGCATTGTGGTAAAATTCAATAGATAAACAACAGGCTGCTATAAATAGGTGACAATCTCAAAAATATTGTGAGCTGTGTCTTTGTCCACTCATCACCAGATGTTCTATCCTATCTACTATATCATGTATTTTTGGTGTTAATTGAGAAAACAAAAGCTGATTTTTTTTAAAAAATCAAATTATTAATCAGGTAAAATTTGCTTACATCTGTTCATGTGCAAATAATAATATGTTTCAAGGGAGTAACTCCTATGATGCCACTCATTACTTTTACAAAGTAATTTATTATACATGTTTTAAATGTTGTACTACCATACACATTTCTTTTTAAGAAGGAGTAGATGTATACTTAATTATGATTAAAATAGTTAAGTCTTTGCTACCCTTTACTGCAGTGTGGATGTTAATGTACTAAACCTGTTATCATAATTTATGATGAATGGTATCTAGGATGTGCCGCCTGTGCTGGAGATGGCAGATGCTCCCAGAGCTACAGAATATGTTTGAGTGGATGCTTGGAAGGTTTCGAGAGCAGCACATGTTCTGTCAGTGAGTATTGAAATGATTGTTTTATTGTTCAGTTGAAAAATCAAATATGTTGATTAATGTTTATTTTCTCAGCCTTTTTATTACCTGTAATATGTCTGGAACAGTCTATTTAGTTTCTTGTTTTAAATAAAATATATTTATAGTTTGTTTTAAATTATTTAAAAAAGATTGCATATTCTTTTAAAGAAAAATTATGATGCAAAGAAATATTAATTATGTTGCTACTGTCATTTTAATAGAAATATTGCATTTTGAAAAATAATTTAACTTTTTAAAAAAAAAAAAAAAGATTATTATTTTCTATTTATAAAAAATATAATAGCCATAAAATCATAACAGCATAAACCAATAAGGGTAGGAGTAGTTGGTGACTTTAATAGGCTAGAGAGGGTTAGGAGTAGTTGGTGACTTTAATAGGCTAGAGAGGGTTAGGAGTAGTTGGTGACTTTAATAGGCTAGAGAGGGTTAGGAGTAGTTGGTGACTTTAATAGGCTAGAGAGGGTTAGGAGTAGTTGGTGACTTTAATAGGCTAGAGAGGGTTAGGAGTAGTTGGTGACTTTAATAGGCTAGAGAGGGTTAGGAGTAGTTGGTGACTTTAATAGGCTAGAGAGGGTTAGGAGTAGTTGGTGACTTTAATAGGCTAGAGAGGGTTAGGAGTAGTTGGTGACTTTAATAGGCTAGAGAGTGTTAGGAGTAGTTGGTGACTTTAATAGGCTAGAGAGGGTTAAGAGTAGTTGGTGACTTTAATAGGCTAGAGAGGGTTAAGAGTAGTTGGTGACTTTAATAGGCTAGAGAGGGTTAGGAGTAGTTGGTGACTTTAATAGGCTAGAGAGGGTTATGAGTTGTTGGTGACTTTAATAGGCTAGAGAGGGTTAGGAGTAGTTGGTGACTTTAATAGGCTAGAGAGGGTTAGGAGTAGTTGGTGACAAATAGGTTAGGGAAAGAAATGAGGGATTGGTGACTTTGATAAACTAGAGGAGGAAAAGAGTAGTTGGTGACTAATGAAATAGTTGAGGAAGGATAGGATTCATTGGTGACTTTGATAGGCCAGAGAAGGGAAGGAAAATTTAGTGGGCTAAGCGTCAGCTGGTTTGGTGTTTTCTTAGATTTATGATTAATCTTGACTTGGACTGGGGATTAACTTCAGAGTTAGTCTGAGCTGAAAGATAGCTTCTGGGTTTCTCATCTAATAGATTGAAGTAGTTAAATATAGAACCTAGAGACAGGGGTAGAGGAGGATGGGAGAGAGCAAATGATAGATAATGAATGAATACTGTAGAGAGAACACATAAAAGGAAAGAGACTGTAGAGTGAACACATAAGTGTAAATGATGTAGTGCTAGAACACAGGTGTAAATATGCAACTTAAAAAAATATTGTACATATTTTTTTTATTTCATTTTACTTTGTTACGCTGTAATTAGAAAATTATGTTGATATAGATGCAACTCCGTCTGCAAAGCAGAAATATTTTATTTACAATTATGGATGAGTTGCTTTTTATTTTTAAAAAGATCTTCAGAACAGTCTCAAATATTTTTTATGCTTGGTATTGTTAATATATTTTTTAAAATTGTAATTTTATTTTTGAAAATAAAACTGTTTATAATATATTATATTATTATTGTCTATGTCTTTTACTTATTGATCTTAATATTTCAGGATCCAGTAACTTACAGGACACTTACTTCATTATCTTCATGTGTGGCTCATTGTTTGCCACCCTTTTGACTGTTTTGTTTACCACATTATTCAGAGTAAGACGAAGATATATGTCTTCTTTTCAGCTGGGAGAATTGGAGTGATATTTCCTCTAAGTCTGATTATCAACACAGACTTGAGTCCTGTCTCTTGGTGAGTGTTACACACTCCGAATAGTATCAACTTAATAATGAAAAAAATCCCTGCATGTCTGATTATGTGACGTATTGAAAAACAAAGCTGTAGTTTTAAGGCATAAACAAGTAGTTGAGAAGTTATTTGAAAATAACTGTAATGTTAGTGGATAACATACAAAAATAAAATACAATAAACATCATAAAGAAATATTCATTTTCAGTATGTGTTATGGATTGGAGCATTATGTCACAAACTTATGCTATATGTACTGAGTGATAAATATTGATTTGTTTAAAGATTTACACTTGTATTTTCTTAAATAATTAAACATGTTTTTGTTTTTTTTAAAGTTTTGTTGAATTTACTATCCTAAGACTTAAATGAGAGGTGTGAACTATGCAAATAGCTGTAATGAAAGGAACTGTACACAATTTTTATTTCTCTGCAACACCTTCATGGCCTGGGTCTGCTGTAAAGTGGCCCATTCCACCTCTTCTGGATGATTATTTATTTATTGCAAACACTTAATAACACTGTTTACAAAAGCTGGGTTTATCTCTAAGAATTATTATAACATAAAACAAAACAAAAATTCAACTCCAAGGTTGGCCTACAATATAGTGGCAGGCATAACAGAGTCAGTTCACAACTGTCTCCCTTTATAGATACTGTAAATGAAATGATAGGCAAGCTATCTACTGTCACAGAGAATCAGCAGCTTTGCAAACTGATGTGATAAATAGTAATGATTGTTATTTTAGCTTAATACAACAATAGACACTTAATTTATAACTAAGAAAGGACAACTCATTATTGTCCAGTGTTTTCAAAAGTACCGGTACTGATAAAATAGCTTAGAAACAGTAAAAATTAGATCTACAATCTTCAAACAAGCTGAATCAACACAGAACTTGTACACAAAGAATCATTTATTCCTTAGTCAGCCAATATTTACATGATTTATAATAATTTATATGCAAAGTGCTTTGATTTTTGAGAGGCCCATTTTTACCTTCGACACCAACTAAAACAACAGTATTAACAAAAACTGTACATTGAATATTAAAAGTAATTGTATATCTTATTTTCATAAATGAAGCATTTACTTTTTAAAAAATTGCAGTTAAATTTAAAACATAATTAATCTATAAAAACATTTAAATGGGATGCCTTTTACTTCTGCTCTACTCAATAAATCAAATAATTAAGGCTTTCTTTAGCAATCTCATATTTTTAATATGAGATTGCTAAAGATATATATCTCATAATATTAATAATTATAGCCGTCCCATAAAGTTGTCTTTTATCTATGCATGAGAACACAAAATGTATGCATAATGTTTTACTTAAAAATATATTTGTTTTTAAAAAATTGTTTGACCTCTTAATGTTAAACATCAGTTAAAATTAACATGAAATCGTAACAAAGGATAATACTAAGCTACTCTAATTTAATCCAAAACAGAAAAAATACGAGCTCTCAACATTTTTAACATAATCATAGGGACCTAAAATGAGCTGCTCATCTTTTTTGAGTTCTTCAATTATTATAAGACTACCTTTAGTTTCATTTTCATATACTGACAAACGTTGCAAGACACACAACTGATTTGCAGTTGTACGTTTAGATATGTCCAATACCATTGAAGCTTTCTCTGAACTTACTTTATCTTTGCATATAAAGAGGCCAATCAAGTAAACATTATCAACCGTATATATTCCAGTTGTTGGGTTAAAATGATTACCAAGATTACATCTTACATCTGTAGTTGGTTGAGCTGTTGGTTTAGCTGTTGGTAGCCATGAATTTCCTTTAAACCATGTAAATCCTTCATAGCCCTTCCTGAGACTTGTACTAAAACCTGAATGTTTTTTTACTGTTTGATTTTCTGTATTGTGGGA
Organism: Omphiscola glabra; assembly: GCA_964017045.1. Taxonomy (NCBI): domain Eukaryota; kingdom Metazoa; phylum Mollusca; class Gastropoda; family Lymnaeidae; genus Omphiscola; species Omphiscola glabra. The sequence goes on along the minus strand of OZ024807.1, from coordinate 24,846,979 downwards.
ATGAAATTGAATTATAATATAACTAAGTTTTAATCTGGTAGAAGTATAGCTTCCACTGCTAAATGTACATTTGAACAGAGCCAGTGTGTATGAAGGAACATTGTTCGGTTTGTCTCAAAGATGAAATTTCTTAGTGTGGGACCTTTTTTAAAAATTATTTCAAGAAAAAGTGGGAGTAAAAAAATTAGAAAATGTAAACTTTTATTGGTTTTATTTCTTCTGTATGAAAAAATACTATTTGAATTAAGTTTTTTCAAATTAATTTTCGTTTGAACAATATTCATATGTAAACATTGTTTGCATAAAAAAATTTTTCAAATACGTTTTCAAATGCAACTTTTCACATTAATACATTTAATTTGGAATATTTATTCTTTATTACAAATACAGTTTCAAGCAATCCATTTGTAGCGTCTATATTTTCTGATAAGAATCAATTTACTTGAGACTTATGCTACAATTTCTATAAACTGTTGGAAATAGTTAATATTTTACAAAACGATATTAACTTACCCATAATATACATTTGATCTTCCAGTTTAGACACTTTGAAGCATAATCTGTCAACCTGGAATGTGCAATTGCAGTACATTTACATATACTATATTTATATCATATCCAGAAATATTTGTTTAAAAGAAATTTCGTCAATGGAAAATTGATCAAAGGAAATTTGGTCGAATCTTTTTCCAGTTCACATGTTAAAATTTTGCGTCAAATTTTTTTTTGAACGCATTATTTTGTTTTACTATACTGTGTTGAAGAAATTTTTAACGTTTGACCTGAAAAAAAGTTTTGACTAAATTTGTATACATATATAAAATTAAATGAGTTGCGTAATAACCGACATAACAACTAAACAGATAGAAATTACTTCATCAGTTAATGTTTGTAAATAATTTAACAAGAATCTTGAGGATAATAGCTACACAAAAAAAGCCTAATCGATTTCCTGGACCTTAAAACTTAAAATGATTTTACTCAAAAAAAAAAAGGAATATTATATTTTCCTTTACTTCAAAAATCAGCACAATATATTTTATGTAGGCTTAATGTGTAATATTATTATACACATAGATGCATTTATCTATATCGAAAGAAAGATAAATACATAAACTATTTGGTAATATGATAGGCCTACATATGAACATTTCAAAAGAAAAAAACCAATGATATTTAGTACTTAATTATCCATAAAAAAACCTTTTAATACAACAGGTTTATGGTTCATAAGAATTTAATATTACCTTCTTTTGTTTTTCTTCTAGAGCTGAGGATTGTTTTTTTAATGTATCTTGAAATTCTTCTAAGGGTGCCAATTTCTTATAAAGCAGATGGCAACTTGTGTCACACTAAAAAAAAAGTAATATACCAGTACTTTTTATAATATCCTAAACCAAATGAATTCATTAAATTATGTTTAAATTTTATTTGTCTTAAACATCGTGGCAGCTATAGGCTAATAGAGCACCTCTAGCTTATACTTATATGTCTCATCTAGGCCTATAGGGCACCACTAGGCTTATAGGGAAAATCTAGAACTTTAAGGCACCTCTGTGCCTACAGCGCACCTCTATGCCTATAGTGCACCTCTTGCTCCATGTGGCACCTCTACTAGAGACTCTAGGCTTATAAGGCACCTCTAGGCCTATAGGGCACCTCTCAACTTATAATTTTCTTTCTTCTATTTCTGAGGGACAAGCAAATACTAAAAATTAGAAAGTATTAATTTTATAATTACAACAGAACAAGAGCTGTAACTATTTAAGGGGCTGCACTATGTTGATTAGCCTTTAGATAAGTTTAATCACTTTATGTAATGGGAAAATGTGTACAATTTACAAACAAGGTAATAAGATATTTATATGTAAGAAGTATACATTTGTAGAATGAAGCATTATAATCACATTGAAAATAATTCTTTTATTTAATGTTTCTTACCCGCTCACCCACACTTGAAATTTGTTTAATGTTTCTTACCCGCTCACCCACACTTGAAATTTGTTGCTGCATTTTTTCAAAGTTTTTATGTTGCTCATCTTGAAATTCCAAAAGCTTTTGTTTGGATTTGTGAAATAGATGTGACATGTTATCAACATTATTCTTTAAAGGTGATAGTAAATCTTCACAGCATCTTATAGCACCTTCATTTTCTTCAATTCTTTTAGTGAGATAATGTATTTGTTGTTTAATATCAGATATATTGACAGGCGCAGATGACATATCTTTCATGATGCAATATATTTTAGAGGAAAATTCAAGTCCATTCTCCTGAAGTTTTTTGACATTTTGTTTGCATGTCTGCAATTGATTATAAGTACCATTTGATTTTTTTGAGTCCTTTTTTAAAATGCTTTCGATTTCGTCAACCCGAGCCATACATTTACTCGTACATTCTTGAACTGTTTTGTCTGTATTTGCCTGATGTTGAAAAATAGTCTGTGTTTTCTTGCTTATTGATGAAATAGCTTCTTCCATGACATCAATTCGGGCTTTCAATTGTTCTGTTTAGAAAGATAATGATTGTTTTATCACTTATGTTTCTAGCTAATAACAAATAAATTATCCAAAATATTTTTATTTAAGATAAAATATACTTGTCATTTTAGTCTAGATATTTTTTTTTAATTAGTTTTAACACACCTTGTTCAGTAAAAAAAAATAATATATTTTATATATTTTCATAGCTTATAATTTTGATAAATTCATGTTCCTTATAGAAATAAAAATTAAGTTTATAATATTGAAATGATAGGTTACTTATGATGAGTAATTTAAAGAACTAAAATAACCATTTCAAATTAATTATAAAAGGCTACTCCGTTATGTTGTTTCTCGTTCTAAACAAACTTTTTAAAAATGATCATAGCTATGATTCATAGCTATACATTTTTTCTTTATTTTTGATTTTACATGAATTCTTTCTAGATAGTATATTTTTAAAAAAGAATTAGCATTGTTTAAAGTATTCTTAATACGAACCTGAGATACGTTTTTCATCTTCCTTAGGAGAAATCTCAATAACTGCATTTCTTACATGTGGCTTATGTAAAATTTCTACTCCTGATGGCTCAGTTAGTTGCTCAACATTTTTCTTCAAACCCAACTGCTTCCACATTGTGTTCTCCTAAAATATTAACATTGAAAAAAATGTGTTTGTAAACTGTAGACCTTTTAAGTATTTGTAAATTTAATTTACATATATTTTTATTAGCTTTATTTTTATTTCATCTTAATATTTAAATTGCACAATACTATATAAAAAATAATAATAATAATGATCTCCACAATGAATTAATTTGAGTTTATTGACCTGTTAGGTTACCAAAATGCAATTTAATTCAAATATTTTTAGACTATTCAATTCACACAAATATTATTGTATCACTTTAACTTTAGTTTGATTGTTCAACATAAATTTCAGTTTTTATTTACCTATTTGTAGCATTGGAAAGTCACATTAAATCATTACAAATAAAGATGCATTTAATTTTCAATTTCAACACAAGTTAAAACTAAAACTAATATGATTAGATTTAAAAAAAAGATTTACACTACTGTCTCATGTGCTTAGATTTAACATTTCTTTGCCAATAGTTTAGTATTTACTTGTGATTTCCAAACATTTAGTGGAAACATATTTTAAAGCATCCTCAATAGCATGACACATGATTAAAAAGTTTGTTTCACTATCTTTTCCATCACTCCAGATTTTGAACTGATTTAAAACCTTGAAATAAAAGAAATATTTAAAAAAATAAAAAAGCAAAACTTTGTGTATTATTACAGTTAAAGCTACTGGTGTTGAATTCATGTGTATATTTAAGACAGTATTATTTTGCTTGGAAGCTGTATTGAAACTTCAATTATAAAATGTATAATCAATTGAATGACTTTAAAAGAAATAAATGAATATAAGAGGAGTAATATTAATTTTAATTGTAAAACTCTAAATCCAAGCCATCTCTTAAATAGCTTAGCATATCATATGACATATGTTATTTATGGTAGGGCTAATAAATATGAAACTATGACTATAGGTAATCTATTCTAGTCTTTGTAGTGTCCTGAATTAGCTAACATTTTTTTTAAAAATATAAAATACTCCCTAAAATAATTATTTTTAAGCTGTAGAGTGTAGGCCAAGACTTCTCGCCTACTTATTTACAATGAAATTTAAAGATTTTTAAAAAAAAATAACTAAAGTGTATTATTTTCAGGCATGAATAAAACACATACTAGGTTTCAATTATTATGATTTAGAAAATTAAATAATTTACTAATGCCTTTATATTTATAATTATATAATTTATAATAAAACAAAATGCTGTAACAGCAGGCCTGCATAGTATAGCGAGTAGTAATATGCTGTATAAAATAGTCTTTAGCCAATGTCCAACGTTTTAATTACCAGAGGATACTTTAATTAATTGTATGTATGTAGTTTTATACTTATGCTAAGTTTACCATCAATATTCACGTGTAGATAGTAGACAGATATGTCTATAGGCCATACTAAATAATTTAATAAACACTGTTAATAAAATGCATTGACATTTTAAATAGTGGCTACTTATGTGTTATAGGCCTATAGAGTTAATATAACCTAACTACACACATAATCCATGACTTAACTACAGACATAATCCTTTACTTCCTTTTAAGTAAATAAAGAAAGTTATATTTTTATTTTACACTTACACTATCGGTGCGATCCAACATTGACATCAAATTACATCTGTGCACATTCAGCTGTTTTAGTAATACCGAAACCGCATCGACTTGATATGATGGAGGCATAATTTTATTCGATTTTAAATGTCTTCAGTTGCTTCAGTTTGTGTCAAGGGAGAACTGAGACTGATAAGCCCAATTATTAATAAAGATGTTGTCTTCTTTATATTTTTTTGGAGCAGTGGTTCTCCACCTTTTTCCGACCACCACTCATTTGTCTTAAATTACTAGGCCATCCATAAATGATGTCACGGAAATGTTTGTTGAAATTTGAACCCTCCTTCGCCACATCGTCACAAATTGAAATAGTCACATAAAGGTAGACCCAGCTCAAACATAACGTCACAAATATTCACATAAAGGTAGACCCAGCTCAAACATAACGTCACAAATATTCACATAAAGGTAGACCCAGCTCAAACATAACGTCACAAATATTCACATAAAGGTAGACCCATCTCAAACATAACGTCACATAAGTCACATAAAGGTAGACCCAGCTCAAACATAACGTTACAAATAGTCACATAAAGGTAGACCCAGCTTAAATATAACGTTACAAATAGTCACATAAATGTAGACCCAGCTTAAATATATCGTCAAAATCCTCTGCGCCCCCCTCCCCCTCCTATAAAAAATATCTCTGTCCACTAACTTCCTTTACAAAACATTTAACATATCACCCCACCCCCCAATGGATATCGAATTACTGCACCTGTGAAAGAAACATTTCCCCTGGGACAATGGCTCTAAACCAGGGATGATAGCACACACTGTGGTGCGGAAGACCCTTAAAATAAATTTCATTTGCTGCCATTGCTTGTTTTTCCTAATTGAAAAATAAAATCATTTTTTATTGCATTTAATTAGCAGAAGTAAATGTTTTTGCTGAAGAATTTTGTTTGCGCATTTTTTTTTTTTTGTGTTTGTAAGTTCTGTTCTTGTTTCTAGAAGGTTAATTAAATTATTAAAACTGTAATAACTAAATTATTTAATTGTTTGCACTCTAAAAATTGTATTGCAATACAATTTACACCAGTGAAGGGATGGTGGTGTAGGGATTACAAATTACGTGTTGCGGGAAATGGTTTTAAATTAAGAGGGAATACAGCGCTGCAAACATTTCTTTTGGTCCATCCCACTTTACATGGTAGCCCAATTCTATGACATCCATCTTCTTATTTCGACATAAATTCTCATGACTGTCAATATCACAACATCTCTTTTCTCCTTCTCCTTTGCATCCTTGGAAAGTGATCAGATGCCGTTTCTCGGACCTCGCTTCTCACGACTGTCAAAGTCACTACACACCTTTTCTCCTTTGCATCCTGTAACCGGATCAGATGCCATTTTTTGGAGCTCGCATACATGTGATGATTCTCTCAATGATCGTAGCTTAAAAATAAAATAATTACAACTTTTGTATAAAAGAATAATGTTTAACCTTTTTAATGTCTGTAACTTAATGTTGATTAGCGCATTTTTTAAAAAGAATGTGCCACTTACAATGTGGCATCACATTGCTTACCCCCCCCCCCCCTTCCACTCAAAAATGTGACCACCCTCACCCTTTATGACGCGTGATGTCATTTATCGATGCCCCACTACCCTGTTATCAAAAACAGAAGTATATGAGTTTGCACGACCATTTTGGTTTAGTTATTAAGCGACTAGATATAAAAGTGTATTATTCGTTTGAATATTTCATCAAAATACTTTTATTTGTTCAATAATAAGCTGATGAAGTGATGCCATCGCTTTTGAAATTTAAATTAGTTTCATTTGCAAGACCTTTTGAAGAACTAACGGCTACACGTGTCAATACAATTATTCTTATTGCGACGAATAGGCCACATTTCACATTGTTATTTGTTTTTTCTTTTGCTATTTCTAAACACAAAAATTAGAATAGATCAAGTAGCATTTCGTTGCATTACCTTACGCAATGCAGAATATGATTAAAAATTGAACACTATATCTATACTGTATAAGTTAAAAATATATCATTTTAATTTGTGAAAAAAGAGTCTTCTAGTATAATTCCAGAACCCCATTTGAGAGTCCCAGAACACCCCCCCCCCCCCAAAAAAAAATAAATAAAAAAATTCGAAGTATTTAGTTCCCAACACGTAATTTGTAATCCCTACGAGTCCCCCCGGGGTGGGAAGGGGGGTCTTTAGAGACGTAAATTATATCCACCCCAGCCCAAGGAAGTCCGGCCCGGTTGCTGTGTAAGCATCAACCCGGCTGGCCAGGCGTCCCTTCTCTGATGCGGCCTCACTCGCATAGTCAATCGAGTGGAAGGGTGGGTGGGGCTGTCTCAGGGGCGGGGAGCCCTCGGCATGCCGCTTCGCGGCCTGACTGGAATAAAGACCACGGGGGGAGTGGTTGAATGCCGGTTGGGGGCGGTGGAGGTGTGTTGGGGAAGACCTTATGAGCCTTGGCTCGATGGTCTGCTGATTTTCTTAAGTATGTTAGTTAGTTCCCTGCTGGGCCCCCCCGGGGCTCTAGTCGGCATGTCCGTCCCATAAATGGCATGTCGACAAAGAGGCGTTTGCCACGAACCCCCTGAAACGTTACCCGGGGGACATGATCACCGTGTAGGGGACCCGCGCCGAAAGGCAAAGGTAACGCACGGAAACTGCGTTAGAAAGAGCACGACTGCATGGTTTCTTACCAAGTGCAGCCGAAAATAACGTAGAAACAGGTCGGGATATGATTACAGTTGCCGCATGGATATGAGGCGAAGGCGTGTGGCGACCCTAGCCGATGATTCCAAATATGCAGACGTGAGGGTACTGCTCCTAAGCAACCTTCTCTTTTTGTCATTTCCCAGCTGCGGTGTGAATTAGTCATGCCGCAGAAAACCACGTAAACCCTACTAGAGGGCGTCTGTTAACACCTACGAGTCCCCCCGGGGTGGGAAGGGGGGTCTTTAGAGACGTAAATTATATCCACCCCAGCCCAAGGAAGTCCGGCCCGGTTGCTGTGTAAGCATCAACCCGGCTGGCCAGGCGTCCCTTCTCTGATGCGGCCTCACTCGCATAGTCAATCGAGTGGAAGGGTGGGTGGGGCTGTCTCAGGGGCGGGGAGCCCTCGGCATGCCGCTTCGCGGCCTGATTGGAATAAAGACCACGGGGGGAGTGGTTGAATGCCAGTTGGGGGCGGTGGAGGTGTGTTGGGGAAGACCTTATGAGCCTTGGCTCGATGGTCTGCTGATTTTCTTAAGTATGTTAGTTAGTTCCCTGCTGGGCTATCCCACCACCTCAGGTAAGATACCATCCCACTTTAAGAACCACTAGTTTAGGGCGTCTTTACAACCTCTGCACTTTGAACTTTATTATCTAAACAAGAAATTATGTAGGGCACTTCATAGGCTATGACTTGTATTAGATACTATCAGGGTCCAATTAGTGTTGCTTACCGTCCGTAAATTTACGCAAGTCTGTAACATTTGACTTCAAATGACTTTGCCGTAAAAGTCAATGAGCAATAATTAATTCTTAGGAAGAAATCTTTTTTTTTTTTAAATGAGACAGTGTACTTTGGACAAACATGTTTTGATTTAACTGGTCTCTTTTGCTACTGGTATTATCAATATTGAAGTTTATGAATACCGGAATCCCGGTATTTTGATATTTTCGATATTTAGAGAATTTTTAGTCCAGGTTTGCGATTAGAGGTGAGGATTTATCAATGAAATAAAAATATTCAGAACAAATATCACATTTTCATTTTTAATAAGCTTTTAACAATAACACAAATGTTTATCTTCAGACTTTAATTAAACGAACAAACATTATATTCTTAACTTTTTAATTTAAATAGTTTTATTTATCAAATATTTAAAATAATTGGTGTTGTTTTAATCTTTGGTCAAATTAAAATAATGAGATCGTAAAGTGACAACGCATAATGTTTGATCACTTAATTAACTTTCATCGCAAATGGTTACAAAAGTGACGCGATGAAGAGAACACCCACTCTGACTCTACACTGGTCGGAGGAATAGACCTTAGGCTATCTATCATAAGCAATTTCTAGATATTTTCCTCTTGAAACGACATTCTCAAATAAAGTCATTTCTATTTTTACCAATGTATCAATGTCTCCATCCATTGGTCTGGAAGTATTATCATGAGCCTGAAGTTACTCTTGTATTTCAATTTCAAATTGTCTCTTAAGCGGTAGTGTATCTTCAGGTTCATCATGCTAAGATCCAAGATGTTCAATTTCATTGTTCAAAGATATTATATTGTTACTGGGCAAAGTTGAGCCCGCTGCGATATGGGGACTCTCTGTCGCGTCTCCCAGTAACCCTACAGCCCGGTTGGACGTTCTTAAAATCGTCGATAATTTGTAAGTTGTCTTCTAAGTCGTGTTTTTTCCCTCGTTTAGCTTGCCGAGCACTTCCATTGAAACAACACTTTTAACTCGGTCAATTACCAACAAATTCACTTGGTCATCAAATGTCTGAGGGATCTCAGCGTAGTCTATCCAGGACTTTAAGCACGCCTAGGTACTTACTGCGAAACTACGGACATCGTCGTCTATCGGTCGTAGGTCGTGGTACTCCTGTCGGTAACTTTCTTCCTTGAATCCGGCATGGGTCAGTAACTTTTTCTTCACGCTGTCAAAGTCGGGTTCGAAATTCAGTCTAGAATTTGTCATGAAGGTTTTAAACCGACTGGCTAATTTTTCTGTCAAAAGGACAGCCCACTCTACCCTATTTATGCCCTGCCTCTTGGCATGTAGTTCAAATTGGACGATATATGACTCTAAGTCCTCATCGTCCCTCATATTGTTAACATCTCGCAACCTTGTAGTCCCGCTATCCCTGGGTGTCGGTGTTACCTCCCTAGCCCGGGCTGCGTCTGCGGTTGCCTTTGCTAACTCATGAGCCCATTGTTTGTCTCGGTCTCTCTCTTCCCTCTCTGCGGTTGCCATTGCTAACTCATGAGCCCGTTGTTTGACTCGGTCTCTCTCTTCCCTCTCTGCGGTTGCCATTGCTAACTCATGAGCCCGTTGTTTGTCTCTCTCTTCCCTCTCTGCACTAACCCGGACTGAGTCTGCGGCTGCCTTTGCTAACTCATGAGCCCGTTGTTTGTCCCTCTCTTCCCTCTCTTTATCTTCTAGCCTTCTTTCTACATACTGATCAATAGCTTCATCTTTCTTTCCCAGTGACTCAGCTTCCTCCCTAAGCTCAAGAATAACTTGTTTACTTCTACCCCTTGTTTCCATGTTAACCCCTAAATTATAACGTCCTCGATACCAGTTACAATTCAAAAATTAAATTACTACAGCATTATACAACAATTCAAGATTTATAACTTAAACTAATTACCCGGTCTTGATACTTGATCTTGGGCACATCAGGACAGCAGACTCAGCAACAGTCACACTCCTCGGCAATGTCAAGTATAGGCACAGGAACAGCAGCGTGCGGTACCAGCTGGACGAAGCAGTAGTAACACTACAGGAACAGCAGGTACACTAACCGTCAGGTACAACGATAGCAAGTATAGGAAACGTCAGGTACAGCACAATAGGTACAAGAAACCCTCAGGTACAGGAAGCATCAGGTGCAACGACAGCAGGTACAGAAAACAGCTACAGCGACATCAGCGGGTTACAGGAAGGCTGGTGCACGAACCATCAGGTTCAATCGATTGAAAGTCCTGAAACCATCGGGTACATCGACATCAGGAATAAGAATTATCGGCAACAGGATTACGGGAACAGCCGGTACGGGAAACAGGTACGGAGACAACAGCGGGTTACTGCACAGCAGGTGCAAAACATCAGGTTCAATCGATTGAAAGTACTGGAACCATCGGGTACATCGACATCAGGAATAAGAATTATCGGCAACATGATTACGGGAACAGCCGGTACGGGAAACAGGTACGGTGACAACAGCGGGTTACTGCACAGCAGGTGCAAAACATCAGGTTCAATCAATTGAAAGTACTGGAACCATCGGGTACATCGACATCAGGAATAAGTATTATCGGCAACAGGATTACCTCAATTGACGTATAGGTAGGCGGCTTTGCGAAGGAACTCACAGGTTTTGGATGTAAACCTCATACAACGGCACATAAAGCTTCGGACGGGCTTGGTACAGGTTCTCACAGGTTTTGGACGGGCCCCCAAATGTCAAATATTCTTTAGTCCATAAGAATACTCTCGTTGTCTAGGTCTTCACAATAACTGTCTCTCACTCTTTGATAAGAAAAGAACCACACGGTTCAAGGTATACTAACATATTTTATTCTAGATGTGATAACAATTCATAGTAGTCCTCGGACATAGCATCAATCAGTGTACAAGTAGATATTCCCCACCTTGCACTCCAAACACAGCTATATAACGACAATCCATTTGAGAGCGAACTAAAATACATTAACTCTCGACACAAGTTAACTCTCCCAGTCCCGATCGTTCACTCTGCAGGTTCGTGAACCTAAAAATACAGCCCCGCTCACGAACGTAATAATATCTCTCATCCAATGACCATTCAGCCACAATAACACAATTCATACCACAACTCATGCACCCAAAAAGTGTTCACACTAATAACAATGATTCTCACATTAAAACTCTCACCATGTATGGACAACCTTTCATACCAAGATATCATACTAACAAATTATGTTCACAACACCATCGAGGAATCCGCTGTCTGACCAAGCTTTTGAAAATCCACGATATGTTTTCGCATCTGGTAGCAATCTGGCCTAAGAAATACATCCACGTAATCAATGGAATGTGCAGACTTTAAGTGAGAGTGAAGGCCTGAAGTTGTTTCTACCAATTTTTTAAGTATCTTGTTACATCTAATACATTTAGCTGAGAGATTGTCCGTAGCTTTCAAGAAATAATGACCAACTGGTGTCTTTGTTTCCGATAGTTTCATAATATGCTTTTCGATAGTAGGTTCATTTTTTTTTCATGGTGTCCATTTGTTTCTATCAACCTGGGTAAATAAATCGTTAACAAACAATTATTACTTCAATGGAATTGGTTTGACGTGTAAAACTTTTTTAAAATGTTTAAATTGTCACCGATTATCAAATATGGATTTACTCATATTTTTAAATATGTAGTTTTTTTTTTGGTCATAATTAAAAGATTTCAAGCAATCAAAAAAATTGTATTATTACAAGTTGACCCCGTGATTTGAGTGTAACGTGTTCTTATTTCCATACAAACTCTTAATGGAAGTCAAACTTCGATCTTCAATTGACTATTCTAATTAATTATTTGTCAATAATATGAAACCATTTACTTACCAATCCTGCACCTTCAGGTCGTGACTCGTCTGCACTTACACAATACACACGCACGAATAAAAAACACAATTAATCACAACGTCATGATTCTTTACAAATAAGAGTACACAGATCTAGCCTATAGGTCGGCTCTCCTTGAACTTGAGACACGTGGTGTGATGGATTTGCACATCTCATAAATTATTGATATGCCATGCTTTAACTACGACGTGGAAAATAAGAAAAACGATTTTAAAAAAAAATGAAATGAGTTCCTGTGATATTTGAAAATCCCGGTTTTCATAAATCCAGTCCCGTTTTTTTTGGAGCAGTGACTATGGTCCGGTATTCCGGGATTTTCGAAATCTGGGATCCCCGATTGCGACCTTAGATCTGAATCGAAACCAATAGACATTGTTTCCGTTTGGCTTGCATGATCATTATAAAGAGACTTTGAACACCGATAAGGAGACAATACAATAAAATAGACCAAGCGAGACATTAAACGTTCTTTCCATCGGAAGCACTATATATATATATATTTGTTTATAAAAGGTGCAGGCGGAAAAGTATATTTGCCCAATAAAGTGGGTGGGGCGAAAAGCAAGGGCGCCCAAGACTCCAGGAAGAAAGTAATTGATAAATTGTTTTAAAATGTTTAATGAATTCAAAATGCCACGATCCATTTTTGCGCATATCTTAAATTCTTTTTGAATCATTCCACACTTAATCGGATAGGAGCAGAAGAGATACTACAAAAATAACTTATGAGTACCTTGACCTGGATATTTTTTTGTATACAAACCCTTTATTTCAATTCCAGCTATATAGAATATTTATTTAAATTAGTATTATTATTTTTATTTTTTTTGGTGTGCAATTCTTCTTTTAATATAAACTATATTACAGGCAAACTGTGAAATCAATGCCTTCTATATAATACCAGTTCAGTGATTGACATGATATACTAATAATACAAAAACACAAATCGACAGGTTTTAACTATACCAAATATTAGAATGTGATACAGCTAGACCACCAGAATCAAATACAACTGTTAAAGAATCGACAGATCAAACATGTACAGTTTAGATATTATATGTTGTATTTGCCTGAAGACGACAAGTGGAGTCACAGCTGTAAGCGTAATATATTCCATGTGATTTGTGGTCATTGTAGGCCCATTATAGCAACTATGCATCCCATATTTGTTTTGTGTCATTGCAGGCCTATTATAGCAAATATACCTGCAATAATGTGTTTTGTGTCGAATCTGTTGTAATCTCATTTAAATATCAGGTCAATGGGGGTAAAGTAGTGTACACTCAAATCCCAAGCTCGTTGTCTGGACTTCAAACACCGACAATGACCAAGTCATTCAAAAACATAACCAGCGCTAGACTTGGTTGGCAACACATCCACGAGAAAGACTCCTCTAAATTAAAAACCCGGATGATTTTCGTAGGTGGATACATTAATACAGTGACAATTATGACAACTCCTTGTAACTAATGCCAACCTGTATTTTACGTTGGACTATCTAGGTATGTAGATAGAGGCTATTCGATGTCTAGGGAACCAGCTTATAGTCCTAAAGAACAAAAAAAAAAAATTACAGGCTTTGTGATTTCGTCCTGCGAGGCCAAACCATTGTCACGCAGTGGCGTAGCGAGGGGGGAAGGGGGCATCATGCCCCGGGCGCTACTCACAAAGGGGCGCCAAATGGTATATTTTAAATATAATATTGTGTGGTTTTCGAATGGGGGGGCGCTAATAAGTTATTGTGCTCCGGGCGCGAGTTAAGCTCGCTACGCCACTGTTGTTACTTTGTTATGGACGATTTCCAGTAAATATATATATATATATATATATATATATATAATATATTTAAGCAAGGGGGCAGGGTTGATGCGACTTCGTGCAACGAGGTCTTGCTGATTCATATCTCCTCTGAAAACAATGTCGTGGGTTTTTTCTCAAATATCATCCTCACAGTCTCATAGCCATACAGACACTAAAACACGCACAAACACACGCACATATCAAAGGATATTACTATTGTAATCATTACAAAAAAGACATATTTAAAGAAGTCCTTCAAATGCCGATTTTTGTATAGCAGTATATTCCGAAAGTATTAATGTCACGCAAAGGACATTTCAAAAGATTAAAACGTTAGAATTAACACCGACTAATTTCTTTTATTTTTTAACAAGAAAATTATTTTAAAAAAACATTTTTACTATATTCGCCATCTTCAAAATTGAAATTAAATGTATTCCCATCCCATCAAGTTACTAAAGAAGGGTTGATATAGCCACGATTAGATAAGTTGGTAGCATAAATATAAATCAAATATTTTTATTGAACTAAACTGTTTATTGAATATCCATGTCCCAAATATGTAGCTATTTTCTTAACACACAATCACAATTTTTTGTATATATCTCAAAAGTACCTTTATGGACAGGTTAGATAAGGAAACTACCTTTTATTTATAAATGTTTTCTCGTTATCATTTTCCTTGGAAGTTCTTAGAAGTATATGTTAAAATATCATATAGATATAAAAATTAAAAGTGCTCATATTGTTTGTAAACTTGGATAAGTTTCTGTTATTATGATATAATAGAGGTTTATTATTATTTTATTAAATGTGAGATGTAAAATTTAGTTAATATTTTAGAAAGAGAAGAAAATATAATCAACATTATAAAACATTAAATTAGAAAGTGACAGAAAATGGAAAACAAAATGAAAATAAAAATAACTTTTGTTTACTTTCAGAAGTGTTGGGAAGAATCAAAGATATTGAGTTTTAAAAATCTGCCTCAGTTTTAATGATTTTAATATGCAAGTCAATGTATTTTATTTATACATTTTGAACTTCCCTCTATAAGAAAAGAAGTTTTACGTCCAAGCGACTAAGCTATGTCTGTACAATTGTATTTGGGTATTTAAATTTTATATGAATAAAATTTGATAAAAATTGTTTCTAGTACGGATTTTGAATGGGGAGTCCATTTATAACAGGTCAACAATTTTTAAGAAATTCCCCCACCCATTGTCAATAACTGTCAAGTTTTCAATTACCCCACAACCCCCACCCCTAAGTAATTTTGTAAACATTTTTTATAATCCCACACCCCGAAAAAAATAGAATCATAATATAAATAAATATGTATTAATCTGTGCTGATCTATTTGATAACACACAATTGTAGTAGAACATTTTATTGCATCTTTAGCTTGTTAATCATCAAATTAAAAAAAAGGTTTTGACGCTTACATTTTATAATGCAGAATCAATTCAAATGTTTTTAAAGACTAAATATCATTGTTTGAGGATGTACAAATATGATTACTGTTACTATAACTGACAATTGTAGCAAATTTTTTACCTGCTATCATTTTCTAATGGAGCAACCAGGTGTTGTTATATCGTTACAATGGGTAGAGTAACTGATTTATCATTTTCATCTAGCGGAACTGATATTTCCAGACAACATCATCCTCATCTAACAATTCATTACTTAAAATAGAAGCATTGTCAGTGTTAGCAATAATTGCCATAAGCTTTCTCCCTCTCTCTCTCTGTCTCCTGGCAGCTACTTGCATTAGTTGGACATTTTTTTTTTGCTGAGGATCAGGTGGTAATTTCTTATGCATTGCCGGTGTTGTTGAACATGCTATTTACACATGACTTGTGATGTTACAGGATTTGCAAATCCGTTCAAGAAGTGATGTTATTATTGTTACTCACTTTAATTTCCCCTAATTATAAAAAATATCGTATTCCTACTCTATCAATATTAGATTGCACATGACACTTGAACCTTGTCCTTGTTCCATATCTGCAACACGATCGAAAACATACCGCCGTAGTCATTTGCGACGAAGAAAAGGCAACTTTTAAATCCTCTTGCACTAACAAAGTGTGCTAACATTCTGACCAGCCATAAATAGTGCACAGACAAACACACTATATAAACCTTCTTTTGTTAAAAGCTTAAACATTAAATAGCTTGTTTAATTTACACTCATTAAATTTGTTAAAATAAATAAATAGCCAGTCAATTTTTAAGATTAAAATTGTAATAGAGAAAGCATGATTATTGATGTCAACTAATCTAGCCCCTCTCCCCCTTGTCAAATATTGTTACACATTTCCACCCCCCCCCCCCTTTTTTTTTGGTTGACATAATTAATGAACGACCCCTAAAATTTGTTGCAAATACATTTGACACAACAATAAATTATGTATCATTAAACAAATTGAAACAAAAGAAGTAGGTATAATTCTAGTTCTATGTATACATATATTTGGACTTTATTTAAACTAAAATAAAGAGATTGACGTGCAGCATAAATTTTATTTTAACTTTATTTATTAAAAGTCAGTATATTTATCGTGAAATAAACTATACAAAAGAGACATATGGCATGAGCACATCGAAAAATATCTAAAACTGAATATTTGAAAATCTAATTAATTGATATTATAACATAAAATACTTAAAAAGTCATAAGTCTCTGAAGAACTTGTGTTTAGTTTTCAAAACTGTATTCTCTCCAAGCCCGTACTGCTATAATTAATACCTTCTGAGTTGACTCAACTGTGGACATGATAAGACAGCCAATCAAACTCCAGTGAGTGGACATAGACCCCACTGCTTCCTGGGCATGTACACGTTGTGTATGTGTTATTGCTCTCTTGCCATATATGATTTACAACTCTGACTGCCTGCTTACCGAGCCAAAGTCCTATAGAGACCTGCTTGGGACAGCCATGAGGGTAGGAAACCATAAAATTCAGCTTCCGGTCACTTCGAGAACTGGACAATTTATTGGTCACCTCCCGCCATAAGCTCCGCCATTTTTCATATATTTTGTTTAACTTTTCAAACAGTTCCGGGTCACAGACGAGACACTTCATCCAACATATGTCTTCATCAATATCTTGTTTTGTCACTGTCCAATCGTCAAGTGTGACTTCAGGACTGTTTTGTTCATCGAAAAAAAACCTACACTTTGTATGCTCTGCCTCACTGTTATCAAAAACGACGTGTGTTGCAGTGTAAACTAAAATCTGTCCAATAATTGTTCGTGGTTTTTGCGTCCTTGAACACCTTTTACAAGTACAAATTCCTGAATTGTAAGACTGAACCATTTTATCCGGATATCTGTCCACACCAAGAACCATTCCCGTACCAGTCCTTAAAGTGCCTGTACCATGCAGGTTGTAGAATAAGTACGGCTTCCGCGAGTTTGAAAAAAATTCTGGTCTTTCCATACTGATCTTTTGAACATCGACCTTTACCGTGAGGTAGGCTGTAGCTTTGACCAGCTCCATCACTTCACTCTCGCGGTACTCGTCCGGTAAGTGGTTTATGGTGAAATTATTGACCGGAATAAAATCCTTGTGACCAGGATTCTTCTCAAAGCTAGTGTAATGCTTGTGCAAATCTGCCTCTCCCCCTCCGATATTTGCATCTCGTGTGAGCCTGGAAAGTACAACAATATATATATTGTTATAAGGGATGACGTATTTTGAGACACACTTTGCCCGCCTTCCACGTGCATGACCTCTTTCAAGTCGGTCCCGTGTTGGGGCGGCTAGAAAAAATATCCCTTTGATGATACTTTTGTTTACTATCATCCTTTTCTGTGGAACATGATAGAACAATCTAGAAAATGTGGGAAACAGTAAGACTGTGTGTTCCATTTCCAGAATGATCATCTTAAACTGCCTATAAAAAGGGCTGACCGATAGAGAGGGGGAGATTTTCCTTTCCTTGATTACTAGGCATGCTGTGTGTCATTATACTTTGTTGTGTGTAGAGATTTTTATTTCCTCCTACAATTTTGTGCTCATTGTATTTTGATATACAGTAACGGTACCAGCAAATCTGTAAGTTTTGAATTTCAATCATATTTCACTTGCTGTTATTATTTAATTGAAGTTCACAAATTAAAAAGTTATTAATTGTAATTAGCTCTGGCCTTAATTGTCGTTTTATTTGTTATTATTTTTAACCTTTGGTATCGTCCTTTATTATGGACTGTTTTTAGAACGAGCCCTAGACAAAACAACAGAGATTAAATTCTCCATCTATAACGGTCCGTAATAATATATATATATATATGACTTTGTTAGCGGTGGGGTACACATAAGTAAAAGGTGAATGGTAAGGAAAATAAACAGTTCTAAAAACTGACTGTTTTGGTTGATCAATTAAATCCAAGGTAGCTTTTAATTTAATGTGTGTAATTTTCTTTTTAAATTATAAGAATTATGCTTAAGTTTTGAATGCACCAATAATCGATGTCATAAAAATAACTTAAAACAAACGCACTACTTATCATTTTTCGGAATTCGCTTACAAAACCATTCAAACATATATTGATAATAACTTTTAGACGTGCGTTTCACAAACTATACGAATAAAAACATACATTTGAACGTTTAATAATCTGGCGCTTGTATGAGACTTCACTTTACCCATCAGTCTAGAAGTGGCTAAGAGCTAGCATCAGTGTTCTAGACTCTTACATTGATTTCTGTGGAGGAGAGAAACACACAAATGTATATGTCAGTATTTAAAAAACAACAACATTATTACAAATTGTATAGCTTTTGTATAGCTTTTGATCGTTTTAATGCTGTTGTTAAGTATTATTCTAATTATTCTTGGTTAAAAAAGTACATACATTCGTGGAACAGTTTGTCTCTATCTTTGAGGGACATTGACAATGAAAAAAGTTCATTTAAGAATCATTTAAATACTTTTTTCTTTAATTAGATTTTAGGACATCAGAGCGCTGTGGGCATGCTAAACTAGCATGAACACAAGTGCTATAAAAGTATTCAATCATCAACTATCTGACGTAATGATCATTGTACAATTAAAATTACTGATTTTGTGAAGCAGTATGCTCTTTATTAAAAAAATAATAATTAAACCAATTTACAATGCGCGCATTGCAATGTCTACAAATTACTAAATACAACCTTTTAGAATATAATTAGCTGTACATACAAGGCCTACATTTTAAAAGTTATTGAACACGGTACTTTAGAGTACTTCAATTTTTCAAACATAATAATGGTGCGATATACATCATTTAAACGTATAAAATAGTTACATCTTAGTTAACCTAAAATATGGAAAACAAAAAAAATAAATGCGATTCAATGTAAAGAGAAACATAATGATAAAAAACAAATAATAATAGAGTCATTAAGTCACGGTTCAAATATGAACAACGTATTACTTAAAACTTAATGACATAACATCATTTGTTTTGGTAGTATGCTCACCATATATTTATTTTGTCTCTTCGTCATATGACAGTGTTCGCTTAAAGAGGGCTCTGGCTACATTTGCAATATCTTTGCCACACATATTTGAAACGTTTCTTCACACACGAAGTGCGGCAGGTTTCCTTATTTCAAGATTTATCTCACGTTTGTCCCTATTTTATCCTTGAATGTGCATGCATGTATTAAGACGTTTTGTAAACTATATGTTTAACTCTATATAATATTGCACTATTTGTTTGATATAGCTCAATAAATATGTTGAGCTGATATTCTTAAATGTATGTAACAGTTCATTTATATATATATATATATGAAGTCTTATAAATGGAATACATTTAAGAAAATTGAGAATAAATGCTCACAGATGAAAACACGATTAAAACAATGAGATCCTGTCAGCATTATCTGAAGCAAGAAAAACTAGGCCCATGCGCGAGCTTCCCACGACCGATAAGGACAGTGATCTTTGGTGTCGAAAGCAGCAACATACATTTGAACATGTTTCTTGAGTTCTTCAATAGTGTTTAGCGAAAGTGATGTTTCTTCCTTCAATTTTTAGTTTATGTAGTGCATCACCGATTGAAACTATGTCCCGTTGCAGAGCAAAGCAAATGCTTTCACCATATTTTTTAGATAGAGACGTATCATGTCAAATCCATGACTTGGCACTATGAATATTCCAAATGGATTCATCGAATTGGTCTGCAATATTTAATTTGACATCACTAATACAGCCAAGATTTTGTAGTTGCTGAAGTCTTTAATTTATTCTGAAAATAAAGCATGTAATCATGCCTGACTTTTTTATTCTTTTAAGACTGAGGATTAACAAAAAGTAAAATAATGGAGTACCGTTACCTAAAAGAATACTGAAAAATTATAATTATCTTAGACACAAAGGAACCAGTAACATTTGAAATATTTAAATAAGCTAAATAGTTATGAGTTTGTAAAAAAATTTGCTATACACATTTTAAATCACTTACGTACATAATTTATTCTAACAATTAAAAATATATACATTTTAATAAAACATTATTTCCCATTTCTTTAAGCTGATAATCTAGCTCCAAGTATTTGTTCCTGACTTTTTAGTTCCAAGACTTATTTCCTGATTTCCTCAAACTTATAAAAATATATATATTTTTTAAATCATTGTTTCAAAAAACTAACAAAGTATTTAATATCATCCTGCATTACAAAAATCGTATCCAGTAACAATTACAGTTTTTTCATGTAGAAATGTATATTTATTTTAGCGTATTATTTCTGTAAGCAAAATTAATTTGAACTCGGATGTTATAATGAAAAAAAGTTTAGTAATAATAACGTATCATGTCTATTCAAAAAGCTGAGTAAAAAAAAAAACTGAAAATTCCTGACGTAACTAGTTATAACTGGATCAGCAAGCAAGTTTGTATTTTTTTATATTTTAAATAATAATAAAGAAGATAAAAAAATTCTGTCTCTCGCCTTGAAATGCGAAAACAAATTCAGAAGTTACTTGACTATTCAAATCGCCAAGTGTTATACATCAGATTTTCATTGTTCTCTTAGTGCAAATTGTATATTTTATACTATTGCATTTTCATTATAACTAATTCAAGTTTTTATTTGCATGTGCTATTCTAGTATAAGCTTTGTCTTAGGTTCTTTGTGAGTTATTCTAATTTTCGTTTTAAGGCACTTTTTAGTGGCTCTATTGTTAACTTATCACTGGGAAATAAAATTTTCATTTTTTTTTTTTTGGGGGGGGGGGGAGGTAAAAATATCATAAATGCCACTGAATATTCTGGTTTTAGTTTGTAGAGCTTCTGGGATTCTTCAGTGACACTGACATTTTATTGATCTATCTTTCAAAATATCAACCCTTTGATTACTTAAGCTTGCATTGTTTAAAACCATAATTTATGGTAAGAACTATCACTGGAATAACTTGTCATTGCCTTTACATTACTAAAGACATTTGACTTAACATTTCTTAAGTTTTTTTCCCGTTGACTTTTTTTTTTCCTTTGACTTTTTCTAAGTCAACAGATTCGAAGAAAAGGGTAAACATAAATATACAGGTTGAGTTAATTGAGTTTATTTGTATTAATATTTGTTACAGTAGCATTAATTAATGCTGAAGTTATATTACTTTTAAGCTGAATGTATTAATAGATTGCTGTATTTTCATTAATTAACCACTTTTCCAGTTAGCACAATTTCTTCCAAAATACGAGGCATCACTCTAGATTTTACATCACTATAATCTATTTACCACTTGTTACAATACAGAATAACAATTAATCTCCTGACATTGCAGAAAAGATAATAAATAAATATTGTATTATTGCTTCACACAAACAAATCTCTCAGATCCTTCGAATACACAATACGATGTTATGAGATAAAACAATGGATCGTGGCAAGCGCCAAAAGTCGTTCATTCTTCTTCATTCGTCCCAGCTCGACTCTTGCGCATGACGTCATTATAACTAATTAACTTCATGTTAATCTTACATTTCGAAAACAATATTGTTATGTAGGTGACTTGTTTTGCTTTATGCTTTCCCTCGTAAATGAACTCTAGCAGACAACAAACTCGAGGGCGCTTTTGGGGTGTGGCTAACGAAATAATAGTCTCCCTTTAACTTTGTTTAGAACAAGCTTAGTATTGTCCGCTTCAGTCAGAATATTTTAGAAACATCTGGAGAAAACTGGAAAGGAAAACAATGCGTCAGGCGGTTCTCGAAAGACATGATTAGAAAACGGCTACAAAATGTCTGATAGATTGAATGAGAAAGAGGCAGATCATTTATCACGAGACTTGGAGCGTGTGTTATTTTTTGTTACTAGACAGTGCTTTTATTAATGTGTGTGTGTAGATTTCATGTCATCATTGTACCACTTTTGCACATTGTATTTTTATTATCATCGTACCGGTACCAGCCAAAACAATATACTGTAATTCAATAGTTTAATTATATGTCTTTTGACTTTGTAATTTATTATAATTAACACATTAAAACTTATATTTGTAATTAGTCCTGGTTTGAGCATCGAATTCTTTGTTATTATATTTATATTTGGTATCGTCTTTTGTTATATACTGTTTTAGAACGAGCCATACACTTAAATAAGAGATTAAATTCTCCATATTGATAACAGTTAGTAACATTCTCAGAAATAAATTATCATGTTCATATTTGAGCTGTTGCATTATCGATAAATGACCATTTGAAATAAGAGCTGTTTTGGTTGGTGGTGCGTTCGACATTGTCCTAATGATTTGGCTCAATTTTAATACGAAAAATTCATTTGGTATGAATTCGTTTTTATTTCGATTTGATAGTTTTACATTTTCATTGTATTCCTATGTGGGCGATAATTTACTTACGAACCATTCTGGCTATAGTAGGACGACAATAGATGATTACGCCTTTCGTAGGGCTGCTTTGGATCATTATGGCTATATTAGTACTACAATAAATGATTATGCCTTAAGAAAGCTTGCGTTAGATCATTATGGATGTAGACTATTCTCGCTTTATATCAATACTAAAGGTCATTTGGCAGAGATGAATTTTTATGTCTATTTGAAAGTCACAATTTATTTGGTTTGAGTTGCGATCAAATAAAATGTCACAATTTTCCCACAGGTGATTCCCTCTCGTCAAATCACAGCCTTATAACACACCTTAGCTATTACACTTTAAATCTTCAGAGTTAACCTTTTTTTTTTTAAGAGTGTTATTCCAATGCTGTAATTGAAAGATTGTTTAGAAATTTTCCACCATGTCTTGATCATTTGAGTTTCTGAAAATAGCCATGAAAAATCATTTCCGCTTACTAATATTCCAAAAGGTGCTAATTCTCCAATGGTAACTTTCAGTGGATATCTCTATTTAATTGACAAATGGACTAGTATTTCTTTAACACATGCACATCGCATATGTGCTGTTGGAATTATTTCGTTCGTCATTTTCGATCTGTTTACTGGTGTACACTCCTCTTTGCCATAAGGGGAAGGAATCCCTTCGAGTAGAATGCCTGGACTGGTTCAGTGGGAAAATACGCCTGTGAGGCATACGTTATAGGTTGGAGGGGTCACCCCCCCATGCCCCACCATGCAGCCAAGTTCACCAATGTCGTCAATGAGGGCTGTTTCTACACATATTTTCCACTCATTTATTCGATGACACAGTTTTAAAACCTCATTTTGACATACGTGCCTCTTAACATTCTACACACCAGCGGTTCTCTAACTAGGAATTAAGCACAACACACTGGTGTAGGTGCATACACTCGATTATTTCTCGTTATGTGCTACACTTTTATTCATTCATCGAGTGACACACATAAATTATCTTTCACAGATCCGTGTCATCCACTT
This sequence comes from Omphiscola glabra, assembly GCA_964017045.1. Taxonomy (NCBI): domain Eukaryota; kingdom Metazoa; phylum Mollusca; class Gastropoda; family Lymnaeidae; genus Omphiscola; species Omphiscola glabra. The sequence goes on along the minus strand of OZ024807.1, from coordinate 24,823,271 downwards.
ACTAAACTTCATAACAGTGGTTCTCACAGTGAAAAGTTAAATCAACACTCAAAAAACATGTATTAATTAGCGATGGGCTATACTTGTATTTCTTTAACCTAATTAATTTTAAACAATTTACAGTTTTATGCATTACTTTGTTGGGGAACACTTGTTATGATACAAATTAAATAATGATGGAAATTTGAGTTCTCCTAAGATGATTGACTTATTCGTGCATGACTATGTCATTTTAAAACACAATTGTTTTTTTATAAAAATTCTGTTGTCATGGAAACGTGAGTTCTCTCAACTACCGTGCATTACTGTTGTGTGCTCCCATTGTTCGTGATCTTAGCAAGTGGAATTGAATTAGGTTATACCGCTGCGTGCGTGTTTTTGCGATTTTCAAAGTACATAAAGTTCATGGGTGCAAACACGCTTTTTAAAATTATATAACTGTTTAAAAAAATTAGAGTTTTATTGCGTATTTATTTTATACTTTTCATTAAATGTTTGGAAAATCATGTTTTTAAAAAGTATTTTTATGTTGTATTATCTTGTTCAATTTCGCCATTGAAGATGTAATAGAAGATTAGGAAGTGGGTTGCAACATATGACTAACAAAGCGTGGGGAGTCCATGAAATACAAACACGTGAACGGATTTTGGTGACCCTTATGTGGTAAAACAAAATTATCGTTAAACAAAGTGCCGCGAAAGCTATCTGATTTCCTTCAATGGATTAAAGGCTACGGAATCACATTTCAACACCTTAGCTAGTTCGATAAACTGGGTTTTCCGTACTGTTGACCTACAGAAAAATATGTACACTTACACTGTCCTAAGGAATATGTTTCAATGTCTGCAATTAAACATGTTTGCAAGTATCGATGCCCAACTCAAAAGAGTAATTCTTATTGCGCTAGCTATCAAGGACTGGAACATATTTAGCCATACGTTTGTGTATGTACTGAAACGCTTTCATATATGTGTTAATGATGATAGGCAAGAGAATGTTGTCAAGCAAAATTTAACCTGGTCTTCTTAGCACTTTTAGGGTCGGTTCACACGGTCAAATTTCGCGTCAAATTGTTGTATGAACGCACTATGTTGTGCGTTGTTTCTTTTTGGGGGAATTTGATCAAATAGTAATTTGAAAGTTGTGAAAAGGCTTCATACACGAATTGCATCAAATGCTTGAAGGAAAATTTGATCGTCTGAACCGACCCTTACGGTGTGCTGTTTCTTGTCTCATGCTTCGATCAGCAACACTTCCTGTAAGCTATTTGCAGTACCCCTCCTGACTGTATAGAACGAAGTCTCTGTACAGCACGTGTGTATTTTTGCTTGATCTTTCGTTTAAGATAATCCAGATTCCAAGCCTCCCACCTTTTCCTTGTGGAGGTCTCACAAACTGCATTAGCTTTGAAGCACATTTCACAGACAACATCATCCTCAATTTCACGATATTTAAAAATTATCACACAGGTTGACAGGCAGCTCTGACAACGAATTTGGTAGTGCTGCATGCACAAATTCAATGAGAGCAGCTTAAAGGGAACATTGGTTGGGGGTCGCCACGACATGAGGAACTGTATTATAGGGTCCCGGCATTAGGAAGATTGAGAACCACTGACAAAGAGCACTTACAGAATACTTATTATAAAATAGGTTAAATGCCGGAACAGTGTCAGTTTGATAAAAATTGATATAAAACTGTTCTCTCACCCCCTTCTCTGTATTTCTATCTCTATATCTATTTAACTATTTAGAACATTTCTATCGCTCTGTCTAATTATCAATCGTTCTCTCTCTCTCTCTCTCTCACATAAAAAGAAAGTCATAAAAGTAAGAATGTATGTGAGGAACTTAAGAAATAAAAATGCATTGAATAATTTTGTTAATATTACTACTTAACTTGACGTGTAGCGTTTTGAGACAATGTTATGCCTTTAAATATAATTTGAAAAAAAAATATACCAAAAATAAAAAAAAAATAAAATAAAAAAATGAATAACCATCAAAACCATTAATTATTGCAATGGTTATCCAAAGTTCCATTTGCAGTGTTTATTCTCACAGGTTTGCCAAAAAACCCCACTCTGACTGTGACAATTGGATGATTGAGTACATTTTTTAGCTGTTGGAATACAATTAAAAAGGGCACAATTATTTTTTTTTAAAAATTCAATTAGTCAATAGATTTGATCTGAACAAACACAATTGATTTATGATGAAGTGAGACGAACATTGACTTCAACTAGTCGTGAACATTCAGTTCAACTAGTCGTGAACATTCAGTTCAACTAGTCGTGGACATTCATTTCAACTAGTCATGTTGATAGAGACTAAAAACGAAATAAAATGAACCCCGATAACTTTATTTATATGCACGGTATCTGTCAATACATTATTTGATATCCTTGTTATTTATTTGGTTACGTGAGTTTAATAACATTAAACTAGGTGTAATAATTATTTGAAAAATGTGGGGAAAAAGTAAACATACACGTATCAAACTTACACATAATAAATTTTATTGATAATTTAAACTAAATAACTTTATATACACAAATAACTACATACAAAAATAAATAAATAAATATATATATATATAATAAAAAGCTATATAGACAATATATATATATATATATATACTATAGTCCATATAGCTTTTCATTAAACTATCTCTAACACAAATATGTTCCGATATATATTATACATATATATATATATATATATATATATATATATTGATGTATATATATATGTGTGTATATAAACACTAATATATCAACTGTTTAACTTACGACCTCGAGATCCAAGAACTTCATTTTCGAACTTGTTAGACACTGAAATGTTGATATTATTGAAATTGTGATATCGCAAAAATTAAACAACACCATTAATATGTACAGATCGAAATACACATCAAAGATAAACAGCATATCCCCCGACACCAGTAAGACACAAAAATACTAATTGTGTCCTAATACTGGCAAGCTTTCTAGGCACACACTACTGGCATCCGGAAATAGCCACCTGGGTATTCACTACCAACTATGTTGATCATCGCAAGTGACGGACGAACACAAATATCGTACGTCAATACATTTATCATTTTACCATTGACATTAAAATCAACATTTTTTTGAATGCATCCAATAAGTTATGATTAAAAAAGGCCTCAAAGATTTTAAAATCTAAATAGTATTATAGGTCAAGATATGTTTCCGATATGACAGAGGAATAAAGAGTGTACATCAACAAAACCCCAGAGGAAAACGCCTCAAAGGCAGACCTAGGCGTAGATGGATGAATGGTGTGAAAAACGATCTACAGCAGCTGGGACTTCAAGCATGGAAAAGAAAACCATTAGTTAGGTAAGAGTGGGGGGAAGTGGTGAGGCAGAACAAAGACCTACAAGGGCTGTAGCGCCACAGGGATGGATATGAACGGTATGAATCTTGGATTCTTACAGAACAACTCAAATACTTGGAGAAATAGGTTAACTACGTTATGCGCCTAAGCTAACGGTATTGAAATTCCCTCAACTAAAAAAAAACTTAGATTGGTTTGTCAAAGGTACTTGGTTCAAGCCGTCGTGGAAAAATGTATTTATATTTCACCATTTTTATACTCATAAGATATGTATTGTTTTAAATATTGTGTCAAGTATCTTTAGAAGACGGTAATTTCATGCATTTCCGACTCCATGGTTTGGCGTATTTTATTTTTTTTTTAGCAAATCCTAGCACTTAAATTATCTATTTTATTTTAGAAAGAATTTAACTCCCTTTAGCGTCACAACATTGTGTGAATAAATGATGTACAAGAACACTGACCCAAAAAGGCTCACAGCATAAACAATGTCAGAAACACAGCCCTTAGGGTGCCTATGATGAATACAGGTGACGATGCTCACTAATACCAGATGCACAAATGCCTGTTAAAATAAGGTCATTTAAATTATGATAACGCTTGGTAGAAATTTCAATTACTTTTTTGCGATCGATCATCCAATAATAAATGTATGACTTGTAAACAAGAGATACATTAAACATTAAAAATAAATTGTTTGAAAAGAATTGTTGGGAGGGCAGAAGCGTTGGACGGGGCAAAGATTATTAAATTACATTCGAAATTGCTTGTGTAAGCAAGGGTGTACATAAGTCATAAAGCGAGGACAGCAAAGACCTAAAATTGCGCCCCTTTGAGGGCTGGCCGAATTAACCATTAGGCAAATAAGGCACGTGCCTTGGGCACCAAGCGTTTGGGGGCACCACAAGTCCTCAAGAAATTTTTTTTGAAAAATTTAAGTCCAGAAACAACTTAAAATTGAACAAGTGCTATGAAAATGAAGAAAATGAAGAAATACAAATTAATAAAAATTCACATTCAAGTTTGGTACAATCTTGAATGCTTCAAAATTAAGCGCATAAAAAATGTACCATTAATGGCTACTAACTGTTCAACTGAGCGCTCTTTTTCTCAGTTGAAACGTACACAAAAATCCAAATAGATCAACAATGAAACAAGAAAGGCTCGATTCCTTATCTCTGCTTATTATCGAGGCAGATGTGTTGCGCAAAATTAACTTTGACGATATACTCAAAAACTTTGCTCGATGTAAATCTAGAAAAAAAACTTTAAAATGTAAATGACAATATCATTTTTTATTTTGTCATCTAATAAAAAATAAAGTATGTTTGTCTATTATTATTTCACAATTTATTAACTATTAATTTTAATACAGAAATACTTTATTGTAGGTTTTATTTAAGTGATAGTAGTACAAACTACAAACATATTTGTTAACAACTGTTTTCTTTGCATAATATTGAACATACCAGCGGTCACGGTCAGTGAAAGATCAGGGGCCCCGCTCAGAAAGGGGGGCACCCATATGGGTTTGTGCCTTGGGTACTTAAATGGCTTAATCCGGTCCTGGGGTTGAGAAACTAACTGTTTATATAATTATATATTAGAACAAAATCAAGGTACACATATTTACTAGCAGATATAATGCTATTATTCTTAAGAATTAAAGTTATTTCCGGGCTCGCCAACTTGACTCATGCCTTGCCACAACTTTATTATGACTCTGGTTACATTGTCTATGTCCATACTAGTATCTTTATTTAATTAACAGAGACTGTTAAATTACATTTTATTTGCTTTTTTATTGTGTTAAATCCATTTTCAGTATCTTATCCACAGGGTAACTGATTTTATTATAATGTCAAAGTTTCCAGTAATGCAAATGAAAAGAAAAATGATCTAAGTACGATTCTCAATGACTAATGAAATAATTGTTAGTTGTTTATATTAATGACAATGAAATTGACACTTAAAAGATTGATTAATAACTTTACAAGTTGAAGAAATGTTATAAATAATTACATACCATAGAGTTATAATAAAATAAATATATATGAACATACAACGCTAACATATTATTTTTTTTCTACTTTTTCTATGAAATTATAATGTAAGAAAGATTTTAATATCTTGAATAGTTTTTAAACCATCATAATTGTTTTCTTTCTATTTTTTCCGTTTCACATATCTTGTATTTTAAATAATAGACCCAAACCTTGTGCCAAAAGTAAAAAAAAAAAGAACTTATTATCACCCAACTTATATGTTTATGACTTTAAGTTTCCTACTTGAAGTTCCTATGTTTCCTAACGCTTATCTGCTTCTACCTACTGACTTCTCGATACGTTCTTGAACTTTCCTATTTGCTTCATGTAAAGCCAGTACCATACAAATCCAACATAATCTGTCGATGAAGCAGACTAAATGTTTGTTTTCGTTCACACACTTCAACTATCTTCATGTAATACATGTTTTATGATGTTTTCTTAATTTTGCTGCTGGTGTAACCTAACCTTTATTATCTGATTATGCAAGACTTTGTGTTTCCATTTGAGACAAAGGCTTGGATTGCGAAACAGTTGACCAACTCGCTTATAAAAAAAAAAACAACAACTATAAGTTCGTATACAAAGGTGTTACTAAAAGAGAAACACACCATTAAATATTACTATCATTAGGCAACGAGTCATTAGGAATTCAAGTATAACAATGTTTTGTGTAATATTTATACTATCGTATTACATAAAAAGTGGTTGACAACGGCTTATAGGGGTACATTCATAAGGGCTGGTGCGTTGTTTAGACCCGGCCCAAATACGGGCATTAGGAACAAATACTCGGGGTCCTGGATTTACACAAAAACATTGTTGTCTCATCATTTTTATGATGTGTTACTTCTACCAAATGGCGTTATGTGAAAAGTGCATGTATTGAACAGTAACGGTGACGAAGGCATCAAAGTTAATGTCTTCAAAACAACAATATAACCCTAATCCAGTGGTTCTCCCCACATTCAAGTGGCCATGACCCTTTTTTATCATTCGGCAAGTTGTGTCGACCACGATCAACATTCAGAATTATAGCTTGAAATTATGAAACGGGTTTTACAAGTATAGAATAAATGTGGTGGTGCTTTATTGTGATCTGGGGGAGGGATGGGGGCTAAGAAGGACGCCTGTAAGTTAAACCCCAGATTTAAAAAAAAAAAACTTTTTGCACAACTGGTTATAATTGTGCGTGGAAGCTGTAAACTTTTAAGTAAAGGCAATAAATAAAAAAAAATAAAGAAATAAAATAAAACCAAGAAAAAACACACAATAAAATTAATAATAAAAAGAAAAAATCTATACATAATCTATTTTAAAAAAAATTAAAAGAACTGCCAAAATTTTTAGTTTAAATTATTTGCTGATTTTTAACCAATTAATTATGGTTCATTTGTTGTTTCTTGTGTGTGTAGCTTTAGTGTAGTCAGGGTATAGACTATAGACGCTCTACGAATCTAATCAGATCGCTATTAATACTATTACATTTTAAAATGAAATTTCAAATTAAGAAATATACAGAAAACACCCTTCAAATTCGTGATATTAACTTGTGAGGCAAGACTCTTTATCATTTGACATCAGAGGATGTCATGACCCACCGACTGAAAAACACTGCCCTAACCCATACACATATCCAAAATCAATGCTGCTGGATGCCGTTTTGTAGCTGTACATTTTTTCTAATGCAAGCGTACGCTTATTATAAAAAATAACTATATATAGCATCACAATGGCGACACCATTCTGTATTTCTCCGGCTAATCCACTCGAAACACTTATTAATTAATTGTTCTATTTCTGTACTATTATTTATTTCTATGAACGAATTTAGAATCGATATACACACACACTGACACGCACGCAAACACATCCACAGACGCACGCACAAACACACGTAATGTCATTAAACTTGTCTGTTTGCGTAGTTGGTTAAAAGATGACATATTAAGGAGACATCCCAGTGTTATTTCGATTTTCGACAAGTATGTTTAATAAATGTTACTTATGACACTATAAATTTTAATTTTTGGATTTAATCGAAATTAAATATTAATTAATCGTTAATGTTTCAAAAGTTAACTATTAAATTTAAATTAATCGTTAGCAGCCCTAATATATATGTATATAATATATATATATATATATAAATATGTATATGTATGTGTATATATATATAAATGTGTTATTATAAGAACATACAGTGCACAAAACTAGCAGTGTTTATTTCCACATACCTTGGTCCAATATTTCCTTCACACAGCTTGAACTCAGTCCTTCATTTATTATCTTTTAACAAATGATTAGTTTGAGGTTAAAATAAGTTTAAATATCCAATAGGTATTTAAAAACTCATCATTTCATCTTTTGCAACAATTTCATAAGCATCATTATTTAGAACAGTGTTTATTATAAGTATAACGATGTACACCTGGAATAAGCACATTCCTTGTAATGATACTCTATTCACTCTATATACCGTATGATTTTTCCCTGTAAAAAAGGCATATTTTAATGACCAGATTATTGCAAAACACGCCCAAACTGTGATTAAATTAAGCATGGCACTCGGTCAGCAGATTGCAGTGACAACATATTTAAGAGGCCCGATTGATCCTACACTCGACTCTCATATTGAAAGGACAACTAATGCAAGTTATCCAAGTGAGATGATAGAGCTGCATCTAGTTCACCATGCGTTATGTCTTCATTATGTTTATACCAAATGAACCAACAGTAAAGTTATTGGCAAATAATACATTAATACAACATCTTTCGATAAAAGAAGTATTTTGTTGTTTTTTTTGGTGGTATTTTATTATGAAAAAAAAGTGTAATTCACGTTGATCACCTCTATCAACTATCTCTATATATCTCTCCCTCTGACACTAACATTCTCTCTCTTTTTCTCTTGCTATCTGGCTCTCTCCATATATCTCTCTTTTCTTTCGCTGTCTTTCTCTGTTTAACGACGGCTTCAAATCGTGGATCCTATGACTGTAAGACTCCAAACGCTCACTAATGTATACACCAGACTGAACGTTAATTATATGTAATCAAACATTTTGATAAACTGGGGTTTGCTTGTCTCACGTCAAGGTCATCATACCTCGTACACAGCCGTCCAGTATGTCCTTTTTACAGCAGCTCTTTCGGGATACGACATTCACTTGCTTTAAAAACCACAGTGCCTTCCACTAAAAGTGGACACCATACTGTGCATTATTACAAATGTTTATTTTACTTTCGAATTGCAATAGAAGGGATAAACTCATTTAAACACACTCTAAATATCGCCAATTCTGAAAGTGTCCATTTAGTTGGAACAGTGTTTTGCAAATAGCGGCTCACAAGCCGCAAGCGGCTCTTTAACAACCTGAATGCGGTTTGGTCAGTCTGCCACTAATTGGTTAAGACTCCAAAAAACATGATTCACGACAGGTTCTTTAAAATAAATTTGGCTCTTAAATTTTTATGTAATCGCCCTGCTGCTGATGTTTGGCTCTTTGACTAATGAGTTTTCCGACCACTGTGTTAGAACATGTGCACCTATTAAATATTTAATGACGCAATATATATATTTTTGTTGTATTGATAGGCCAGCATTTTAACTTTTATTATTTCAAACTGAAACTAAAGACAATGAGATTGCCCTTACCTCAGGCAAAAAAAAATGATTAAAAACGCAACATCATATATGCGATTCAATGAATATGGCTTAACATAACAATATCACATGACATTAAATCAAGTAGTTCCTGAATGCCTAAAGGTTACCCACGAGTTCGTATTTCATCATCATCGTTCAATTAAATGTAATGTTCACTGCTTGAAGGCCCACCCATATCATAATAATTATTAGGCTGTAGACCAGGGGTCGGGAACCTATGGCTCTCGAGCCAGATGTGGCTCTATTGATGGCTGCATCTGGTCAAGCCCTAGTCCAGGTGGTCGTGAACCTATGGCTCGCGAGCCAGATGTGGCTCTATTAATGGCTGCATTTGGTTCGAAGTCAAATGGTCGATTATAAAAAAAAATGTTTCTATAGACTCCTTTGATCTACATATTAATTGTATATCAATATTTCATTGTAAAAATGAGCTAAGGTCTATTGCAGCTCAGCATCAGAAGTGGTAACGGAGATAAACGCGGCTGACCAAAATGACAGAAAAATAGCAACCCTACAAACATTTACTTGAATTTTTAGTTTAAGACATAATGTATGGCTCTCACATAATTACTTTTTTAAAAATATGTGTTGTCTAGGCTCTCTCAGACAAACTATAGAAGTTCCTTCGTTCCGAATGCCTACACGGCAAAATGCCGGGCATATCCGCTAGTTTGTATAAACAATCTTCGACATCATATCTTTGGATCGGTTAAAGGATTTTTACAAGATTTAAAATAGATAATTTAAAACAAAAATATATTAGTGCCATTGAATTTCTTATATCTGAAACTTTAAAAGTGTAAGTTACCTTCAATTAAAACCAAAAATATTACAATTTCACCGGTGCAGCAAGGTAATGGTTAATAATAAAGATATACATTGTCTATTAAAATAACTCAGAATTACATGATTTTAATTTAAACAATCATTTCCAACTAACACTCCTAAACATGTCTAAAATCAAAACTATATAATAAAAACGTACTATTAAAATTAGGGCTATTAACGATTAAGTTAAATTTAATAGTTAACTTTTGATTAAATTAATAGTTAATTTTGATTAAAACCAAAAATTAAAATTTATAGTGTCATAAGTAAAATTTATTAAACATACTTGTCGAAAATCGAAATAACACTGGAATGTCTCCTTTATATGTCATCTTTGAACCAACTACACATACAGACAAGTTTGTTGACATTATTTGGTTCAAGTGATGAGCGTGTCTTATTGACAATATAACCAGCCGAGCTGAACTGTCGTTCATGAACAATTCCGGTACATTTGTAAGTGATGGGTTAAGTGATTGGTCGATTAATGGTTAAAAAAAAATTAATCGTAAAATTTAGCAGCCCTCATTAAAATACATAAAACATACCCAGACCAACATGACAAGTCGTTCTTTTCTCTACCCGCTTCTACAGTAAATGCTTCTGACGAACTATTTTTAAAGCTGTGCTAGGCTTTACCAGGGGCAATCCAAGTCAGCTCCACTTATGACAAACGTAAAAATACTAGATTGATGTTTTGCCATACCGACAATGTCTATTAAAAGGATTAATAAAATTTGAATAAGTCTATTTTTGTTTGAATGGAAACCTATTCAATGTTCTTAAACGGATTTACTTAAGGCCATTGTCACACGAAGATAGCACGCGTTGGTTTGAGGGGGGGGGGGGCTATAGCAATGATGAGGGTGATCATTGAATACTTGTATAGCCCTAACGTCCATGCTCTTCTAGATCGCCCAATGCGTGCTGCTAAAGATTGGTAGATCTTGAGCGCAACGGTAGCGTTAGAAATGACTTGCTGGTCAAGTGAGTCTATGCGACCAAAGTGTAGCCCACCTTTCTCTCCTTTATGGCTTAGACAACTTATTCGATGACAGAAGCGACAGGGACCTTTACAAACACCTATTCGACTCGTCTCTGTTTGGAGACAGGAGGGCGCATACCTGTTTTACTGGTGAGGTGGGAGAGGGAAATCATTCCACGTAAGCTCCTAGTTTCGGGAGGGGGTGTGGGGGTGGCGAACCAGTCAGCCGACTTATAATGAAGGACAAGTCGGGGCGAGGTTAACACCTTTCATGACTGATAAGTAAAGCCTCCATGTCTGATCAAAGTTTAATAAATTAATGACTGCTGATGAGAGTAAAATTATATCCAGACATCATATCATTATCTGTGGAATAAATATGTTCAAATGAATGACTGATGCTGAGAGCCGAATTATCTCAATACATCTATGGAAGTGGAAGAATGGGGATCTCTTCCAATTAATGGTATTCAGGAAATTTTAACTGCAACCGTTATGCTGAATTGATGGTGAACGGAATAGGGTTTGCAATGAAATTACATATATGTTTTTTATAAATAAACACTGGGAAACACCAGACACAATTCCAAATACGTGGCAAAAAGCACACATAATCCCAATTCTCAAAGATGGTAACCAAGTAGATATTCCATCGAGCCTCTAAATATCTTTGCAATGCTGTTTAGAAAACGTATTCACACAAATCGTAAAAGTGAGACTAAACTAGGCTTTGGAACGGACTAAGGCATCTAGCATGATGTAGATTGATATATTTCCCACTTACCTGGATGATATGTAGCACAGGACAGAATTAGAAAAATTGCAGACTCGGCTGCAAACTGATTTGAGCAAAAAAGTATCATTTGCTACAAAGTGGAAAACATATTGGTTATTGTTGCTATGAGAGCCCAATTTCATTTTTTTACCAATGAAAGGTTTTATCGGAAATAAAGGAGAGCGCTAAACATCTGAGAATTAAGACTCAATGAGCCATGCATCATACTTATTCCGAAAGGTTAGCTATACAAGAAGGTCCGCATTACAACCCTACATGGGTCTAAACCACTGCTAAATTAGCAATGGTAAAGCTGTTATCATGCACATACTAGAGAGGTTTCTGAGTGCTCTACACCAAAGACAAATGTCACACTGATTTCAGGAGCTTGCGTCCCCATATAAAAATTAGTTTCTCGTTTTGTGCGCTGGTCAACTCCGAAACATCCGCTAAAGGAATCTTGTCAGACTTAGAAAATAACATATTATTATTAGAATAATCCAATAGATAATGACCGTGTTAAAACGAACCCTGCAGGTTGTATAGATCGGAAAGAGTTTTTATACTGCAAGACCGATGAGTAAATACTTAGTTGTTTTTTTTAAGTTTACAACGACAAAAATTGAATTTGAGCTAAACATATTTAAGTTAATAACGAGAACGGGGAACAATCTGCCGTTGCCTTAAGAAATATAATGACGTTGTTTTTTTTTTGTATATAATTTTTACACCCCAATAAAGAGTGATTGTTCGTTATAATTGTATGGCTTTAGAACAGCTCGATCAACATTGATTTTTCCTAATATATAGTTTAAGCATGATCCGAGAAACCTAAACCAATTAGTCCTAGTATTTGTCTGAAGTGTGAAACGTTTCTGTTATTTCGTCACCTATTTGTGATCCTACTTCTGAGACGATTAACAGCTCAAAGCATGTGATGACAGTCTAGATATATTCGGTATTTTTTTTTTTTTTCATTTTAGTTTAATGTGGAATATGATGTTGTTTATTCACATGCTGGTATTCACATGTTGTATATTTAAATGAGATATATATATATATATATATATATATATGTAATATAGTCACATGCTGTATTTTCACTAGCTGTATATTCGCTGGCTGCATATTCTAATGATGTATAGTTACATATCACCTATTGCTTGAACCTAGAGATATAGCCATTTAAATTATTGGAACTGTTGTCTACGGCCTAAAGAATAAATACTATTAGATTATATTCACCATTAAACGGATATAATTAAGTACCTGAAAAACATAGATAGCTATAGATAGCAAAATAAATATGTAATTTGTAACAAAAGAACAAAATATTAATAACCCACTTTTGAACATTACTAGACCTCTGTGTTAAGCATCTTCCCTGCCATCGAAAGCGTAACATGCGACGAAGACATCTTTGAGTAACCCAAGATTTTTGAAGCTAGAAGTTTAACGCCAGCCTTTTAGAAGCTATGAAGATTAACTTCAATCTTTTAGAATGTGGGACAGTTAACGTAAGCTTTTTAAAAGCTATAAAGTATAACGTTAGGATGGTAGGAGTTTAAAAATATACCTTCAGATTTTTATTGGCTATGATGCATAACATCATGATTAAATAGGCTACATGGTTTATTTCTGGAACCTGGTCAATTCTTGACTTTTCCATTTACCAATGCACGAATGTCAGTGTCATTAATTTATTAACGAACATCCAGTTAATTCAGTACTGAAGTCCACGTACGACCCAAATAAATAGTATTTCTTTCATATTCTTAATTCGATTGGTTATATACTGGATTGATCAAATATGATTTGGAAACTAACGCAACAAATATTATGTTATTCATCAAGAGTCCATTATGTTTTAGTGGAAATACTTTTTAGAGGATAACAAATTTTTTTTTATAGCTGTTATGAGGGATGACGTATTTTGAGACACGCTTTGTCCGCCTTCCACGTGCATGACCTCTTTCAAGTCGGTCCTGTGTTGGGGCGGCTAGAAAAAATATCACTTTGTTGAAACTTTTGTTTACTATCGTCCGTTTCTGTCGAACATGATAGAACGATCTAGAGAATGCGGGAAGCAGTAAGACTGTGTATTCCATTTCCAGAAAGATCATATAAAACTGGGTATAAATGGGATACGAATAAATGACGTGGAGAGATTTTCCCTTCCTTGATTACGAGGCATGATGTGTGTCATTATACTTTGTTGTGTGTAGAGATTTTTATTTCCTCGTACAATTTTGTGCTCATTGTATTTTTATATACAGTACCGGTACCAGCAAATGTGTAAGTTTATAATTTAATCATATTTCTCTTGCTGTTATTATTTAATTGAAGTTCACAAATCAAAAAGTTATTAATTGCAATTAGCTCTGGCCTTGATTGTCGTCTTATTTGTTATTATTTTTTAAACTTTGGGTATCGTTCTTTATTATGGACTGTTTTTAGAACGAGCCATAGACTAAAATTAAGAGATTAAATTCTCCATTTATAACGGTCCGTAATATAGCTTATAAAAATGTTAATTAAATTTAGAAAATGAAAAGATTAATTGTATTTTACTCCGTTCACAATTCACCTTTTCCTCTTTTTTGCAATGATGATTTACATAAACAAAACAGGTTAAATATGTTTTACTGGTTGTTTATTTTTCCGTTTCTTTCATTGTTCATTGTATAAATAAGTATAGCACAATTTTTTTTCATGTGCATTTCACATGGGAAATGACAGTTCCACCTTCCTTTTCAACAAAGCTAGTTAAGAATTACATAATACACCTCTTCTAAAAATAAATAGGCATGACCTGCCTTACAGCCTTTGGGTTGCTCTCTTCAATTTTTTGTTAGGAATCAAGAATAGTCCTATTAACAATGACCCAAAGTCGTTGCTTGTCTCTTATGATTCCCCGCAACAAGGACGCTTTCGAGTAATGAAATGCATTTATCCAATTCAAATATTTTCTGTTAATTTTTAAAAGGTTCAGACCTGTCAAACATATGTGTCGTCAATGCGTTAACATACCATTTAATAAAGAAAGTTGTTTTATAAAAATTACAATGACTGCTACCCAACTCACTCCTAAATGAGATACGCCTTTGTTTTCAGGGCCTACGCCTATATCCAAATAAAAATGTCAAAACCCCTTGAACTCCGCAGATTTATTACAAAGGAATTAATTTTTGACATTATCATTCAAAAAAAAAAAAATATTATATACCAAACCGTATCTTTTAATGTCAGTTAGTGCAGCTATTGGGATTCTGTTTTGCGCACTATTAAACTCTCCATTACGTCATGCATTCAAATCATGTAAATTATATTGATTTGTTTTTTTTTAAAGATAAATTATACATTTAAATGAATGTAACAAAGATGCAATGTCTCTAAATCTCTCAACAATGGATGGAAAACATCACACAAATGTAAAGAAAAATTATTTCATAACATCAGGACTCTGTTAAATTTTGCCTTTTCCAGGTACTGCAGTGCATACTACTACTTGACTATTCAATGTTTTTGGACGGGAAAGTAGTCCGGCTGCATTTACACGCTGACAATGCTTCTATTTTTACGTATGGGCTTTGTGGCTATGGGCTTTAAGGCGTGCACGATTCCAAGTTTCTCATAATGATGACTGACTTGCAATTGAAAGATTTTGGAACAGAGCGTGATCGATTTCGAAAAGAGAGAATTGATTAATTGTATCAATACTGAACATTGTGCTTTGGCACTTGTTTTTTTTATATTTTTAAAACAGTATAGGAAAGCTCGTTCTTTCAAGATCTCATGCTTTTGAAAATCCAGAAATACTACGCTTTGAAGAAACGTTAATTTTTCTATGTTATATTTTATGCCTGGGAGTCGACTTGCAAAGGATAGAAAATTTAAATTTAAAATTACATAGTCTTGGACGTTTTATTTCTGGGGCCGGGTAAATCCTTAATGCACGCAATTTCTATCTACTTAACTTCTTAGCAAAAATCCAGTTACACCACAGCTCAAAATAATTATCCGTATATTCAAAAATTAATATTAATTATTAAATGTCTTTAATTGGATTTTCCTTTTTTTGATTGATTAAATATGTTTTGGAAATTAGCATTACGCTTATTTCGGGTGTTTGGCATGGTGGAATAGGTTGTTTCGAAATATCATGGTTCGTAGATACATATGTCACCATGAACGAAAATCAGGTTTAATGCAATTACTAAATAGGGCTAAATATATTTTGTATCAATGTTTTAGTCACTTATTTTGAGTAAAATATGTATACATTTTTCATCAACATTTTTATCTATATATTATGATTTAAAGTTCCAAAACATTTTAGATAAAACCATAAAAAAAAAAAAAAAAGCTGATTGCTTCATTGTGATATTTTCTTTTTAAGCTGTGTATGAATTTGTATTAACCCTATCCCTACCTATCTAACCCACCTTTCAAACAATAACTAGTTGCAATTTTAACAACAAACGATTTAAGAATATTTCAGTGTGTGTTTTATTTTTTATTTTTTTTCATTGTCTACATAGAGCAAATTTTAATTTTACCATTCTATACCTCGCATAGGAAATAGCATTCCCACATTCCTCTCTTACAAGGCATGTCAAGCATTCCATCATACCCCTCATTTAAAAATAAACAATGATGACCTGCCTTCATGCCGTTGGGTTGGTCTTGACCCCACTTTTTGTAAGGAATCGGTTGCGTTCCACTACCAATGACCCACGACGACGCTTGAATCTTATCATTGCCAGCAATAAGGGCACATCCAAGTTTATACCCATCGATATAACCAATGATTGCCTTCATTTCAAATTCATCGTCTATCACAGCCAAGGTTCCATATATATGTTTACACTTTGATTCAGATTCTAAATCGGTGACATAAACATCTTTCGACATATAATATGTTTGATTCTTAACGACATAAGCAGGATAAAACCCATCACAGAAGCCCTCTTGGTTTGACACGCATCCTTGACGAAAGGAAAACTATAAATTAATGTTTTAAATAAGGATCTGTGGCATAAGAATGCGAAGTGGGCGAGACAAAGTTTAATATATTCATATAATGAAGAAAAACGCAAACAGAAACACGTTGTATGTAGATAGATGGAAATAAGGATATATACATTGATGGATACATTGATTAACATATATGGATTGATATATAATATATAGATAGTTAAATATATAGATGAATATATAGATATATCTACAGAAAGATTATTTGACAGTTTGATAGATAGATAGATAGATAGATAGATAGATAGATAGATAGATAGATAGATAGATAGATAGATAGATAGATAGAGAGATAGAGAGATAGATAGATAGATAGATAGATAGATAGATAGATAGATAGATAGATAGATAGATAGATAGATAGATAGATAGATAGATAGATAGATAGATAGATATTAAAATTGCTTACTTTTGCCATCGATTATCGTGACTATGCTGACTACAATCAACAACACGACTCTGATCCGAGGCTAAGATTAAACATAAAGCAATATTTTGAATGTTAAAAGGATGTAAATATTGATTAACAAAATAAACACTATAAATCCCTGTCACCAATTGAGCTCGTATTCGACACATACATCTTTATCAATTGTACGACATAAAAAATACATACATTTCAATCAAGAACATCAAAACTACTCAATTCAAAATGTGCATATATGTACACTGTACAATAAATACTAGGTACTATAGACACCTGTCCATCCCATATACCAGACCCATGAATTGAAAACGTACGTATTTATACCCAGTTCCAGATCCCATGAATTCAACAAATACATATCAATCTACTGTACAAAACCAACTTAATTTTTTTAAAATATATTTTAAAAAAATCTGATATGCCATTTAATTAAACTAAATTTGTTTACTTTCTTATATTGAACACATTTGTTGGAGTATTTTATGCACACTATGGTATATTATTACCAACGTTTAAAAATGTGCAACATAATACATACATACTATACACGTTAAATCAGTGTTTATCTTGTATAACACATTATGTCTATTGCTAAATTTAAATGAGATTGGTCCTCACTTAACTCAGTACGGCTATAACCCACATTTTGTTTTGGCACTTTGCTGCAAGTGTCGGACAATTATGTTTGTATAGTGATACATTTTTGTTTGTGTAGTGATGTTTTTATGTTTACGTTGAGTTATATTTATATTTAAGTATTCTTACATTTATGTTTGCATAGTGCTACATTTATATTTATGTAGTGTTACATTTATGTTTGTGTAATGTTACATTTATGTTTATATAGTGATATATTTGTGTTTGTGTAGTGTTATTTTTATGTTTAGGTAGCGATATGAAATCCCGGTTTAGAGCCAATCCAAAATAAACCCGATCCGATAACTTTGATCCCAATAAAGCGTTAGCGTCATTCAAATTAATGTTACACATACTTTTAAGCAGAACAGTTGTATACGTACCCAAAAGGTCATTGTTTGATTTTATGTTTAATTTCTTTCTTTTGACAGCAGTTATGTGAATGTAATCTATGTAAAAAGTAGTCGAAATGTGTTTAATATTTTAGCAAACATATTTAAACAAAAATGAGAAGATTTATAAGAAGACAACCTGACATACTGAGAGTTATTTTGATGGCACATTGGTGCATTGGCTTAAACCGAATTGGAACTCGTTGAAAGATAATGTCGAAGTCACTGGGTAGTTAGCGGATTCATAAAAAAAATGTAATAAATTATAGGCTGACATTTGGTTCCGAACAAAATGAAGATGGTGCTTAAACATGTCTAGTGGTCCACTCATCAAGGAGAAGAACAACTTTAGAAGTACATCTCGCACGTAGAAATACATTGAATTATAATAGAGTTCAAGGAATACTGACTCGATGGAGAATCTAAAGAATATACAAATTGAAATACTTTATTCAAGCTGGGTAAATGAAATAGTACAACAAGGTATTGTGAAGCGTGAATCATTAGAAAAGACAATACCATGTCATCGTTTCGGCTAAGAGCCTTCTTCGGCGAACAAGACAAATGAAAATAAGATGGGAAACTGAGCACAGTGAAAAAAAAACAAAAAACTTTAGAGTTCTCATTTTACTTGCTGGAAGTAAAATTGCATTAATAAAAATAATATAAATATTAATACCGTAAAATAAGGTCTATAATTTTAACAAAACAACATATTTAGGGATACATAAGATCAAAACAATAAGAAAAAAGTAGAAATAAGGGGAAATTAAGAAACATTAGTAGGATTTAATTTAATTTAAACAATATGGAGATATGGTGCCGAAAAGATGAATAAATGGTTTGCCATTTTCCTCTCTCTGGAATTTTGGTACAGGTGCCATAATTGATACATCTAATGCGCATTTTATGTTCCTCAGTTTTTCTATCTTTTATACGATATACAATGTTGGCAGCATTGACATCACTACAATGGACACTAATGAACTCCAAAACCTTACAGATTTATTTAATTTATTTCTTCAATCAAATAAATTGTCTTCCGAATCTCAGAAACAGTATGTCAACTTTCTTGATATCACCATAACATTGAAATAAAACGGATTTATACCATATACCCACTACAAACCCACTGAAAGCCATAGTTACCTATTGTACTCATCCTCCATCCTCAAATCATGCAAAGACACTAGAGTTTTCTCACAACTTCTCATTAAAACATCTCCCCCGCCAGGTTAATGAAGACTTTTTACAGACAGCTGATGAAATAATGGATTTCTTCCGGGCCAAATCTCATCCTGAAACTTTCCATGAGTGTCTGCACTAAAAATTATCAGCGCTATCACACGGAAAATATGATTTTAAACCTCGTCAAAACAAACACGAATTTCAAACAAAACTCATACTAACCTACAACACTTACTATGTGATTGCCAAAAAAAAAAACTCCTAAAGAATCCTAGCATGCGTCTTAATGACCACGACTCTAAGAGGGTATTGTCATCCCTTCCACTGGTTGTTTTCAGACGGGACAAAAATCTAGTTAACCTCATGGTTTACCGTCGCCTTCGAGCTGACCTGTCTTACGTTGGGACTAAACCGTGCTAAAGAAGACAGTGTATGACTTGTCCCTTTTCACTCCAAACCAAGCACATAAGCTTCCCTCAAGTTACCTTCACCATTAAAGAAGGTAGTAAATGCTTTAGACGTAATGAAGCATATGCAATGATTTGTCGTAGGTGCCAATCTAGTTACATATGCAAAAATGGGAGAATATTAGCAGATTGGTTCTCTGATTATATTCGTCATATTGAACAAGGTAAACCTTCCCAAGTCTCTTTACATGTCAACAGAGGAAAATATAGGTGTATTAGATATATCTATTACGGTTCTGATTTCCAGTACAACATAGCAGAGAGAGTTAAAATGGAAAACAACAAATGTATTCAGCTTTTCAGTAGCAAATATCAATAAGGTATTAATCAAAAACTCTTCTATTGATATTGCTTAATTTCCCTGTATTTCATCTTTATATATATATTTTTATTTTTTTTTTAATTGTGCAATTTGACAAATGTTAATCTACAGATTCATTACTTTGTTAAGATACATTAGAACATAATGCCATTAATTTAAATACAAATTTACAAAAAAAAAAAAAACTCCCTGACTTCTAGACTCACATACCAATAAGATAGTACTTCAAAATACATGAGACATACCAAGACCAACTTGATCCCTCAGACTTTTCTCTGCCTGATTGTGCCACTATTGCTTTTAACAAAATGATTTCAAATCTGTGGCGAATTTCACCAGAGTTTATCAACGTCAGCTCTATTTACGACATCAAAATCAATATATTAAATAGATCTGGGCCCAAAGAGACGATATATGTTAAATAGATGTATTTTTTTTGAATAAGTAAATTTTGTTTGAATAGAAACCTATTCGATATTCTCTATTAGATTTACCTAAGGCCATTGTTACAGGGAGATAAATCGCGTAGCATTGAGTGGGTGTCGCTAGCAATGGATTGTCGTCTGCGTGGTGCAAGATAATGGTATATCTTTGGCGCAAAGTAAGCGTTAAAAATGACTAACTGGTCAAGGGACTATAGACGGCCAAAAATCATTGTTAGCTGCCATTTCTTTCCATTATATCTGTAACAACTTTTACGATTTTTGCAATACTGGGAACCTTTCAAATCCCATATTTGTCTCTGTTTGGAGAACGAAGAACGCATAAAAATTTTCCCAGGGCCATCCTTTCCCCTGGTTGCAACACAGTCTGATGACTACACCTAGCGACAAGACGGTTTCAAGAATGAAATAGCACATCTTTATAAATATAGGATGATCAAAGGATAATAATGGATGACTGCTGATGAAAGTCATATTATCAGACATCTATAGATAAGGGAGCTCGCTTTTACCGAAGTCGTATTGAGAAATGTTCACTGCATCTTTTTTTGATGAGTTAACTGTGAAGGGAATAAGGTCTATAATGAAATTACAACACAACTGTGTGTAAATGCAAGGCATATGCTATAGGATTTTATAAATAAACAGTGGACAACTGGCACTATCAAAAGAAATTGGAAATGTATAAATAATCACATTGCAGGAAATTAGTAACATGGGAGACCTTAAATAGAGCCTCTAGCCCGATATCCCTGACATTGTCTTTAGGAAAAGTAGTGACACGAATTATAAACGAGAGACTAAACTAATATTTATAATAAAAAAAAGAGCATTCGTTATCTAGGAAACAATACTATTGAACAATACTCATTGAACAATACTCATTGAACAATACTCATTGAACAATACTCATTGAACAATACTCATTGAACAATACTCATTGAACAATACTCATTGAACAATACTCATTGAACAATACTCATTGAACAATACTCATTGAACAATACTATTGAACAATACTCATTGAACAATACTCATTGAACAATACTCATTGAACAATACTCATTGAACAATACTCATTGAACAATACTCATTGAACAATACTCATTGAACAATACTCATTGAACAATACTCATTGAACAATACTCATTGAACAATACTCATTGAACAATACTCATTGAACAATACTCATTGAACAATACTCATTGAACAATACTATTGAACAATACTCATTGAACAATACTCATTGAACAATACTCATTGAACAATACTCATTGAACAATACTATTGAACAATACTCATTGAACAATACTCATTGAACAATACTCATTGAACAATACTCATTGAACAATACTCATTGAACAATACTCATTGAACAATACTATTGAACAATACTCATTGAACAATACTATTGAACAATACTCATTGAACAATACTCATTGAACAATACTCATTGAACAATACTATTGAACAATACTCATTGAACAATACTCATTGAACAATACTCATTGAACAATACTATTGAACAATACTCATTGAACAATACTCATTGAACAATACTCATTGAACAATACTCATTGAACAATACTCATTGAACAATACTATTGAACAATACTCATTGAACAATACTATTGAACAATACTCATTGAACAATACTCATTGAACAATACTCATTGAACAATACTCATTGAACAATACTATTGAACAATACTCATTGAACAATACTCATTGAACAATACTCATTGAACAATACTATTGAACAATACTCATTGAACAATACTCATTGAACAATACTCATTGAACAATACTCATTGAACAATACTATTGAACAATACTCATTGAACAATACTATTGAACAATACTCATTGAACAATACTATTGAACAATACTCATTGAACAATACTCATTGAACAATACTCATTGAACAATACTATTGAACAATACTCATTGAACAATACTATTGAACAATACTATTGAACAATACTCATTGAACAATACTCATTGAACAATACTATTGAACAATACTCATTGAACAATACTCATTGAACAATACTCATTGAACAATACTATTGAACAATACTCATTGAACAATACTCATTTGGGTCATAAGGCCTCTTATTTTAAAAGGCTACCTATACCAGATAAATAGCCCGACACACAATAAAGTAAGTTTAAAGCTTAAGCCACTTCTGTAATAAGACTGTAAAGAAGTTGTCATGCAGTTCCAAGTGAGCTGATGCAAGTTTTCTATGTGCTCTCCACCATGTAAGTGATCTGTTTGCTCTCCACCATGGAAGTGTTCTGTTTGCTCTCCACCATGTAAGTGTTCTGTTTGCTCTCCACCATGAAAGTGTTCTGTTTGCTCTCAACCGTGGAAGTGTTATGTTTGCTCTCCACCATGAAAGTGTTCTGTTTGCTCTCCACCATGGAAGTGTTCTGTTTGCTCTCCACCATGGAAGTGTTCTGTTTGCTCTCCACCATGGAAGTATTCTGTTTGCTCTCCACCATGGAAGTGTTCTGTTTGCTCTCCACCATGGAAGTGTTCTGCTTGCTCTCCACCATGAAAGTGTTCTGTTTGCTCTCAACCGTGGAAGTGTTATGTTTGCTCTCCACCATGAAAGTGTTCTGTTTGCTCTCCACCATGGAAGTGTTCTGTTTGCTCTCCACCATGGAAGTGTTCTGTTTGCTCTCCACCATGGAAGTGTTCTGTTTGCTCTCCACCATGAAAGTGTTCTGTTTGCTCTCCACCATGGAAGTGTTCTGTTTGCTCTCAACCATGGAAGTGTTCTGTTTGCTCTCCACCATGAAAGTGTTCTGTTTGCTCTCCACCATGAAAGTGTTATGTTTGCTCTCCACCATGAAAGTGTTCTGTTTGCTCTCCACCGTGGAAGTGTTCTGTTTGCTCTCCACCGTGGAAGTGTTCTCTTTGCTCTCCACAGTGGAAGTGTTCTGTTTGCTCTCCACCGTGGAAGTGTTCTGTTTGCTCTCCACCATGGAAGTGTTATGTTTGCTCTCAACCGTGGAAGTGTAGAAGCTTCATTAATTCAAGTTTCCAAAATGTGTAGTTGTCTTTCTTTTTTTCGTTTGACATACTGCTCCCAAAAGATTTGACGCCCGTGGCATACAGAAACGTTCTCTTCGAATTGTATGCGTCTTAGCAGCCACTGTAGAAATCTTTACTCACCAATGGAACAACGCCATATTTAAAAATAAAGAAATCGATACTTAAACCGGTGGAAAGAAAACATAGGTTGGGTAGATGGGAACATTGATTTCAACTGCAAGACCAGTTATTAAAGAGAATTTTTTTTTGTAATACACTAAATGAAAAATAACCAAAACCAAAAAAAAAAAATAAAAAAATAAACCTCCTATGTTGATGCTGTGAACGAATCGGAAGAAAAACTAAACACAAGAACTGCGAAAAATGTCAGAAATTAAGATTACAAACGTATAGTACATTCAATTATCTTTCATTTTATACTTCATTTTGTCTTAAAAACTTAACAATAATATTTTAAATCGTTTTTTAATCCCAACCTCTCAATTCCGGTACCCGCGTACCAATAGGTGCAGCCTTATATTTTACACATTTATGATATACACAATTTATAAGAAAACATATTTATACATATCCATACGTACATTGTTTCATTTTGTTTTCTTCTGTCAGTATATATGTGACAGTGATGTATTTAAAAGAAATTTAAAGAATTATTTGGCGAAATTTCGTGTTAGTAATTTAGAAATTGAAAAAAATCGACATTTTGGTAAATGTCCATGTGTAAATAATACGAAAAAAATGAGGTCATACTTCAATATACGGAGCATTTTTGGACCCACATCGCTGTATTGAGCTATACATAAATGAAAACTTAAATAGAACATATTTTCGTTGTAAATTTTTACGAAGCGCAATAAAATATATAGATACTAGAAGCATTGTTCCAGAGATTAAATTTAAAATATTTTCCAAAGTTTAAAATAGTGTAAAAACCATTGCAAGGGTAAAACAAGCTGTTTTCGTAGCCAAATCAGTAGACTAAATATCAACCAACTATCAAAAACTAATACCACATCTTTTTTCGGAAAAATGTGTATTTGTTAAGTATGCTTATAGCACTAGCAGTAAATGCTCACAAACAAAAAATAGGCTTTACTAACCTTGCTGTAGCTTGGTAGCGATTGTGACAAGAAGACTCTCTGGAATAAAAGTATGACTTAACTTTGGCAGATATAATAAGTGCTACTTGTCATTTAGACAAACCAAACCTTTTATAGCATATCCACAATAAAATGTTTGACGTAGGATACGTATGGTGCAATCTACCGATTCTCAAATGTTAGTAATATGTCTCCGTTATGATTTAGCACTTTTTTTATTTTTTATTCCGTGACACATTGAACCTTTTTATCACCAGTTTGCTGACAGATACATAATATTGTCCATTTTCTAGATGTCAACGTTTAAAAGCCTGATTTTTATTGTGTTTAAAACATTGCTTTGTACTTAGTCTTGTCCTAACTTCAATGTATTGAATTTTTTTTCGCAACATTTCTCCCTTAATTAAAACATTTGAATTTAAATTGCTTACAATTTCATAATGATAATTTTCTATGTCATAAATGCATTGTATCATGCCGTACATTAATACTTTATTGGCAGGCCATCACAACTCAAAATAGAAGGATTGCGTTAACACTTAACTAAAAACTTGTGCAAGCCAAAAGAACATAGGACTGTGAGATAAACTTTTAAGAAAAGTATTAAAAAAAGAGTGTTATGTTATACAGCGGGCCGATGCCTGCATGTTGTATGTTGTGAAGGATGGTTTGAGAATTGTAATTTTAAAAAGAAAAAGACAATCTAAAATTAAGACACATGTGATCGATTTACTGGCTTTTAAAAGCGATGTCTGAAAACGCTGTGTTTAAAATAAATGTCTTCGAACTGAGATATCAGATAGCGTCGCCGTTAAAATAACTAAAATTGATGTTTAATATGTTTAAGATATAAGAAATTCATTAACAATGAACTTTTTTAACTTTGTACTTTACAAACGAAATTGACTTGTCATTTTAATTGCATTCAGTTTAATGCATAAAGTACACTTAAATTACGACACCTGTGTAATAAAATGGTATCCTGTTCAGATAAAATGCGTAGTTTTACTACTATCATAAAATGTCTTAATCCAATGTCGTATTGATTTCCTGAAATTTTACATAAGGTCAAAGAGTTAACAAAAGTAGTAGAGTCTTCATAACATCGTTTAAAATTTCAAAATTCAAACTGTAATAGATAGCTAGGTCTCAACAGGGTGCTGTTTTGTACACCGTGTCAGGTCATTTTGATAAAATAAAATATTTAAAAAAATACTAAAAAAGAGTACCATAAAGATTTTCTATACTATTTGCCACCCTTTAAGCAATAGTAATGTAGACAGTCCTACATCAAACTCGTCGCTCTTATTAGATTTAACTTTTTCTCAGTTTAAGCATCACGGAAATGGCGGATCAACATATATTTTCCGACTTATTTTTTTAAAAAAAATGATTATTTATGTGCATACGTCCGTCACAATGTGTTTGATTTAGACTTCCCTTGACTAAATACGCAAGGCCTGAGATTTTAATAATTTATTGTAGAATTATAAACTGGTTTCCAACAGCAAGTCGCCTCTCTCAAAGGCTGCTGTATAACCCAGAAGAATATCATGTGAATGATACAGCTAGCACCAGTGCCGTCGCAGGATTTGTCGGAATCCGCCTAGAGGAACTCCATCTCCAGGTTTGAATTCAGAGTTTCCTTCTCTTAGATGAGTTGCCATCAAAGATTAACGAGTCCCACCCACCCAAGGTGATGGCGATGATTTTAATTTACTGGACTTTGGTGGGGATTGATGTCCAGACCATACACTTGAGAGTTACTCAGTTTAGACCACTCGGTCAAATCAGCACGAGCATTGCTATTAAAATAAACAAATGGAATAAAGGGGGGAAGCGGTTGTGAATAGGAAGTAGACACAACAGATTAAAAAATGTATAAAACATTATTTTGTTTTGAAATACAGAAAATGCTTTGAACAGATGATTGCTGAATGTTATTTTGTTTTAAAATACCTTTACATTAACTCTGCATTTGTGTGGTTTCAAGCCTGTGAGGGTGAGGAGACCTAATTTGTATTCTTTTGAAGTGCTATACTTAGATGCATTTCGTTCAAATTTGTTTGCCTCATCCCCTATTGATTGATATTACAATTTATAATGTATTTTGTGTTTGATTTTAAATAAATTTACAATTATCTTCGCATTCATTCGCGTGTTTCTGTCTGGGCTAAAACCTATTTGGGCAGCTAATTGGCCCACTTTTCGTCATCTTTTATAGCTGAATCTTTGCACATGGATATGTTTACCAATGACGACTCATGCTATCAAATGTTCACCCCAAACCCAAAACATACATATAAAAATCAATTTTCCTAGTTTTCATTGGGAAGAGGAATGGACTACGATGAGTCACTTCCTTGTTTTGTCACGTGATACGTACCAGCCATTGGTAGGCTTTCTACTACACATAACAACACAGAACAACAGATAACAGCTGATCAGCCATTGCCATTATCATTAATTTTAAAGCACAATGTTTGTCTCCATCAGCGCTTCCCCAGTGTTAATTAAAAAAATTTACTTTTCAAAATATTCTTGAGTACACGTGTTTTTTTAAATGACATTCATTAAATGTGACAATAATTATAATTCAGTTATGATTAAAGGAAGAAAGTTGTTTGAAGAAAAATTTGTGAGCGACTAGTGTGTTGCAGACAGCCTACCTGAAGTCTTACTCGTACTTACGCTTATCCCGTGACAAAACAATCGACTCATCGTAGTCCATTAAATATCATGTCACTGTTTCACGAAATAAAATTCCCGATAACTGTGCTGTTAAGAGATTCTTTAAAAAAAACATATCGCTAGTGCTTTTCGTGCTTTATGTGTTTCTTCAGTTTTTTCTGAAACAGTTGATGAAATAGATTTGCGGTAATATAGCGGGTGGGATATTAATATATTTATATATAAACTAATATAAACATGCATGTCGGTGCTATTTATACGAACAATCTTGTTTTTAGGTGTTGTATTTGTTTCTAGAATATCGAACAGCCTCATTTGAGTTTGTGACGTCAGACAACGTTTCTTTCTCACAACTGAATTTATATATGTTCGCTATTAGTTGTGTCAACCCAATGGGTAGTAATCAGGATCAATTCCAAGTAATGAAAATGGTATCATTGTCTGAGATTAATGAAATTAAAAGCAAACAAATGAAAACAAATCAAAATTAGAAGTTGTTTGACTCCATGCATCTGAAAGAAAAGAAGCGTGACGATACAATTTATTGGACATTCGAAAAGGTCAAAACGCATCCATATGTCCATGTCGACCATTTTAGATACGCCTACGTTTCTTTCGCTCCTACATCTAATTTAATATTTTTAAGCTCAAAACTTTTATAATGCAGTTTTAAATTTAGATTAGTTACGTAGCATACTTGTGATTTTTTATTAATATAAAGCTTCGAAAAAAAAATTACTCACATGAATAAAGTTGAAATTGGAGAAATTATAAATCAAACTGTGAAGAACTTATTTGAAGAAGTGGAAAGAAAAGTTCATCCTAGTTTGGCCAGAGAACATGAGTTAACAGAGAATAATACAGAGTATGTTGAAGAGCTTAGTAACCCCGTGGAATGTAATGCTGAGCTAACATAGTTATGGATATTGAGTTTGTTATAGCACCGGATATCAAAGTAAAAGTACTTTGAAAATTCGTTAGAGTTAATTCAAAACGGATCAGTCTAGAAACACAATTCAAAAGGACGATCGTCATGAGGCAAGTTGCAATTTTAAGAATTAGGAGTGAACCAAACTGGAGCCACCCATATAGAACACCCACACGGAAATTCTGAATTTAACAGAATTGAGAACCCTGAGAGGGATATCGTAGTTATAAGTTGGGATATGGAGAGAAGTATGGGTCCTGGTATTATTGTCAAAATGAAGGGAGGTAGTTCAAGGTGATGGCCAATGTTGGAAATCCAGATTCCTGTCAAATGGATAAACATTGATAAAGAGTCGATCTATTATGTAGACGTCGTAGTGGAGGTATTGTGCCTGCCTTGTGAAACCAGACTAGTAACATTAGTGCAACAGGTCTTGTTAGGTAAATAAAATTAAAGTCTTCTTCTTTTTCTATATATTAAGGGCCCACGATCAATTTATTTATTGGTCATTATGGCTCCTATGAATGTAGATGGGATTTCCAATGTCTCTGTGCCTGGTGTTGATGAGGATATTTCATTGGTTACAAGAGTAACTGTTTGAGGGTATCATGCACTAGGGGTTGGAAGGCCTGAGGCAATAGACGCAAATGAGTCAAGTGTTGTCGCCTCAACTGATCCTCTTGGAAGCTTGTTCCAGTCCCTGATTGTCTTTGGTAGGAATGAGAAGTTCCTATACTGGCTTCTCGCTGGTATGAGACGGAACTGCCTGTCATAGCCTCGTCGCTGTCTATGGGGAGAGGGACGAGTTTCTGTTTAATGCCAGAGCAGTGGACTAGTCCATTATTTATCTTGTAAATCATGGAGAGCCTGGACTGTTGTCGTCGTTCCTCCAATAGTGACCAGCCCAGTGTTTCCAGCATGCTGCCAACACTAGAGGTATTTCTTTAGCGGTTCACGACAAAGAGTGCTGCCCGTCGCTGTACTGCCTCCAACCTGTCGATGCTCTTCTGGGTGAATGGGTCCCAGACCGAAGATGCATAATCTAAAAGCGGCCGGACAAAGGTCTGTGGAGATGAATCAGTAAAATTGTTCACAGTCTTAGGTACATTGGATGATTTGGTGTTAATGACCTGGCAATATTGTATTCGTAAAAAATATTGCTGATATGTTTCATGATTACGACAGGGTGAATTTTGTTGATTGATCCATGATTTTGATTATAATATTAATTATTTGTTAACTTGAAAGGGGAACCATACAGTGCTCAGTGTTGTTTACTTTGAGGATGATATTTTTCAAGTAACTGAGTGTAGGCAATGTTTGTTCATGTATGATTGTGTTTCTGTAATATGATGTAAGGAGAACACGGGCTGCTCACAATTTTGAATTTTGGACAGCTGAAACCTCAATATAATGAAATCGTATATGGAGGTAACGTTTGTCTATGAATTTGGATGTGATGTCTTTATCTGAGCTGATGTGACGAATAAGAATGACGATAAAAAGAGCGGGGATTACACAAAACGTGTACATGGTGACTGTTTTCTTTTTTTTTTTTTGGTTTATTGCTTGCATTTAGTGGATATACTGTGTGGATATAGTGTGTGGATATACTGTGTGGCTATACACGAGGCTGTTTTAACTGATTTTATTTTTATTTGGATGTAAAAACAAGTGTTTTTTTAATGCATGTTACATTTTGGCTGACAGTGTGTCAGAATACAAATAATTTATTTCATCCCGATTTAGCTGATTAAAGGTTATACAACGATATTTAGGGATAGTTTAAGAAAGGAATGTTAAAACAGCTTACCATTGGTACTGTATTAATTTGTTGTAGATAATTATAATATAAAGAGACACTGATTCCATATCTAGACTGGATCTTAAAAAGTGATATTATATTGAAAAAAGATGTTACATTTGAAATATGGTCAACTACTGATTGTATACCTAGAAAAGCTGCTTAACGTTGGTATTGTATGGACATGTGTCAAAGTTTTAATATAGGGAAACAATGAGTCCATACCTAGACAATTTGCTTACCATTCGTTTTGTATTGAAATGTTGTAAATTGTGTAATATGGTGAAACAGTGATAGGATGATCCTTCTCGGGGAGTAGAATCTAAAAATAATTTTCGCGCTGTCAATGATATGTTTGTTACCTTACTTGGTTTGAGATTAGCTGTGTGCCTTTTGCTTTGTAATTTACATTCGGGACCTTTTTGGGTAAGAGAGATGACGTGCTGATTTTAACGTTATTGAACCGTCAGTAAATTTTGGTAGAAAAAAGAAATAAAGAACGTATGCTATATTGTCCAAAGTTTTGTTATTGTTTTGTCGTTAAATGTCTACAGTGTCGTGTATATTAAACTTTGGCAAATATAAACATTACAGATCAAATGAATTTCAACAATTTTTAGCGAACTTTGTGTTCTGAAGCATTAGATGGATCGTTTTCGAGTAAACGTGAAAACTAGAACACTTGGCCTGAAATATTGTAAGGGTTTCTGATCCAGCAAAAGTAGTCCAGATGCGTTGAAGATTAACGCCATTATTTTAGAAACCATGAAGATTATTGCCAGCATTTTAGAAGTTACGAAGTTTAATGACTGGAATTTAGAAGTTATGAAGATTAACGCCTGTACTTTATAAGAAATAAAGAATAACGCCCTAGCATTGTAACCTATGAAGATTAACGCACGCCTTTAAGAAGACATAAAGATTAACGTGAGCTTTTTAAAAGGTATAAAGTATAACTTTAGCATAGTAGGAGTTAAGAATAATAGCTTGAGACTTATATAGGATAGAATGCATTTTATCAGCATTATATAGCCTAAGTGGTTTATTTCCTGCGGCCTTGTCAATTCGTATCTTTTCCATTTGCCCAATGCACTAACGAATTTAGTGTCCTGAATATGTGAACAAACATTCAGTTAATTCAGAACTGAAAGGAAGTCTGCGTACGTTCCTGTATGTATACTATTTCTTTTATAATTTAAATTGATTTGTTCTATATGTGATTGTCCCAAAAATGATTTGTAAATTAACCTAACACCTGCTTCAGGTATTTTGACAAGTCTACTATGGGGTGCATCGAAATACAATGGATATGGAAGGCATTAATCATTACTTACTGATTTTTTATGAGTTAAATATTTATGTATTTTTTAACAACATTTAAAATCATTTAAATTATAGTCATCAATAGTTAATAATGTATCCATAGGTTATTTGTGGTGTTTTCTTTTTCTTTTTGTGTGTAGAAAACTGTGTATAAATATGTATTATATTTAGAAAATTGTGTGTAAATATGTATTATATTTAGAAAATTGTGTGTAAATCTGTATTCTATTTAGAAAATTGTGTGTAAATATGTATTATATTTAGAAAATTGTGTGTAAATATGTATTATATTTAGAAATTTGTGTGTAAATATGTATTATATTTAGAAAATTGTGTGTAAATATGTATTCTATTTAGAAAATTGTGTGTAAATATGTATTATATTTAGAAAATTGTGTGTAAATATGTATTATATTTAGAAAATTGTGTGTAAATATGTATTCTATTTAGAAAATTGTGTGTAAATATGTATTATATTTAGAAAATTGTGTGTAAATATGTATTATATTTAAAAAATTGTGTGTAAATATGTATTATATTTAGAAAATTTAAGGAGTACTTGTATGTTACTGCTTTCCCTATTTAACCTTTTATAAATATCAACAATGATGATTTGCATTAAAAAAAAAACCATAGGAAATAGCTGCTCCGACTTTCTTTTTCTGAAGACATGTCAAGCAGTGATGACATGCCCTTCAGCCGTTCGGTTACGCTTAACCCCACTTTTTTGTAAGAAATCAAAGCGGTTTTATTTCCAATGACACAGTGTCGTTGCTTGTCTTTTATCATTCCCCGCAGTATGGACACACCAAATAAGTAAGCTTTCGACTAATAAAACGCATTTAATCATTTGGAATATTTTATTTGTTTTGTTTCAATCAATTTTTATAGTGAATGCGTAAACACATAATTTAGTTAAGAATGTTGTTTGAGAAAAAATGCATTAAAATAACGCATTTTATAAGAATACCAATGATTTCTACCAACCCCCCCCCCCCCCAAATTTGAATCAAATAGTGTTTTCAGGGCCCACGCCTAAATCCATATATACATTTCGAACCACCCTGAGGTCCGCACATTTAATACAATTTTAATTGTGGCTATTTCATTAAAACAAAAGATGTTTATTACATAACAAACGGTAATTTTTTGATATCTCAGTTAAATCAGCTTTTGGAATTTTTTTTTTTCTTTTTTTTTTTCTTGCAAGATATTAAACTCACCATTACTCATGAAACATTCATATCAAGTAACTTATATTGATTGATTTATTTTAGGTAAAGCATAATTTTGAAAGATGCAATGGCTCTACATCTCTCCAGAATGGATGGAAAACCATGATAACAATTTACAGAGAAAAATGTTTTCATAGCTTCCTGATCAGGTTCAATTTTGCCAGGTCCTGGTCAGTGCCGGATGTTTCAGTACTTGACTTTTCCGTGTGTCTTAGTACTCGTCATTTTCCGTGTGTCTTAGTACTCGTCATTTTCCGTGTGTCTTAGTACTTGTCGTTTTCGGTGTTATTGATCTGGAAAGGTGTCGGGCTGCATTTACCTGCTGACACTGCTTCTGTTTTTACCGTTTAATGGACGTAGTGGCTATGGGCTATACAGCATGTACGACTGCGAATTTCTTATAGTAATGTGTGACTTGCCATTGGCACACCTTGGAACACATTGTGATTGATTTCGAATGTGGACAATCGTTTAATTAAGTCAAAATTGAACATTTTTCTGATTTAAAAAAAAAACAACAGAATTTGAAAGTTCTTTATTTTAATTTCTCGTGCTTTTGAAAACCAAGAAATAATAAGATGTGAAGTAACCTTATAGCGTGATTTTTCTACGTGCTATTTTATTACTGGGTGAAACTAGAGAATTATAACGTTAGCTTTCTAAACGCTAGGAATTTTAAATTTATACTTATACAGCTTTTGACGATTTATTCCTGGGTCCATGTAAATCCTATGTTTCACTACCCAATGCAAGCAATTTCTATCCCCTTAACACAGTTGTTCTCAGCCTTCCTAATGCCACGACCCCTTAATACAGTTTGTCATCTTGTGGCGACCCCCATCAAGAAAATTATTTTTGTTTCTACTTCATAACTGTAGTGTATATGGGTTTTCAGATGGTCTTAGGGCGACCCCTGGGAAGGGTTGCGTGACCCCCAAAGGGGTTGCGACCCACAGATTGAGAACTGCTTCCTTAATATATAACATGCATCAAAGAAGTCTCCGTATGTCGAAAAATTAATATACATTTGTAATTGTTCTTTATTACATTGCTTCTTTATTTGATTAATCTAATATGATTTGGATCTTAACATAATGCCTAATTCTGATATTTAGCCTGGTTGAAAAGGTTTCTTCGCATTGTCATGGTTGGTAAGTAGAGACTGACTGTAAGTGATTTTCTCATTTCGACCGATGCCGAAACTTAGACGAAAGTTAAAATTAACCCACGGCCTAAACATACGTGTTAACCAACAGCTTAACGAGAATTTTGATCGAAACCGACTAACCCGTAACATTCTGCATACATGGAAAAATGAAAGGGGACAATTGAAATGATTACATTCTTTTTATAAAAAAAAAAATAAGATCATCGTGAATATTAATAAATAAATATTTTATAAATACGTTGTATTTTACCATGATAATTTAAAAGTAATTTACATTTCTTTAAAAAAAATGTTTTTTTAAAGTAGTATCGTAAGAGAAAATTAGCAAAATATATGCCTTTATAATATAATTACGACCTAGAAGATATACCTACAATAATTATTGTGGCTCTAATAAAGACAATAGTCAACTAAAAATCATTTATTAAGGATATAAAAAATAACACATCAATTGTTCGCGATCGTCGTCATACTAGTGTTTTGTGTTTTAGTAAAACGCTGGCAAGATATTGCTGTACAAATATTAACATGTTACCCCCAGATTAGTCTTTCCGTGCTGGTGACGTATTCTTTTTTGTTCGGCGACCAACCTTTCTCACCCCAGAAGGTGTGGATTTTCTTTTTTTATACTGGGTCTCTTACAATTGTTGTTCTGACGTGTCTCGACGGAGAATCACAAAAAGACATATAAATTGGTTGCCAAATCATAAAACTAAACAGTTCAGCAGTAAGCTTACTTCATAATTATTATACGAGCCCGTGATACATTCATACGAGTTTTACTCAGCATGATAATGATGCATTTAAAAAAAAAAAAAAATTTGAAAAAGCCCAAGTTTTTTTTTTTTTAATTTTAATTTTTTTTTGCTAAGAAAACAAACATAATCATGGAAATATTACCATTCCCTAGACATAATCAATATTAACTTTGCCTATGACAACATTGAAGAGCATGATAATGATAATTCAAAATGAATATGAAAAAATGAATGAATAGAATAAACCTAGGGTTACAAAATTTATTTTTTAAAAATTAAAAGAAATATATTGATATACATATTACCAATCCATTAGTATTTCTTCCTCAAAAATGTTTACATTTGCCTCAGTCTAATACAATTAATTTTTTGGAACCAAAAGTTCAGTAGGTTGTCTTGCATCTCTGAGCTGTTTTTGCACATTATTAGTCATATAACATAAGATGACAGAAACTCATCCAGCAATGACGAAAATCGGATTGCCCGCCTAGAGACAAATGGACAGTCTGATTTCTGGTACATGACAGAAAACGTCAGTCACTTTTGGCCAGAGAGCAAAAAATCTCAATGCCTTACGGCCGAGAAATTTAAAACCGAAAATTAACTTGTCTATTTCTGCCCAAACCGAAACTAGGCTGAAAGAGGTCAAATGTGAACTTTCGGCGCCAAAATCAAAGCCGAAGCCAAATGTCAGTCGGTCTCTATTGTTAAAGGCATGTGTCATCAATTACTGGCTTCCCGCTTATCAATTTTCATGCAATTACTAAACAGGGCAATATATATTTTTTATCAATGATTTTGATAATTTTTCATCAAAATGTATCATCTAAGAATTAGGGTATACGTTTACAAACTTTTTAGTTGAATTCAATGTAAAAAAATGTATATATATATTATAGATGTTTGTAAATTTATGTTAAATTTCGAAAATTTAAAGAATAATTATATTGTTCACTGTTCCTATATCCACCTTTCCCCCTCTCTCAAACAATGACTAATTGGGAAAAAAAATTATCTAACAACCATTTCAAACTGTACCAGTGTAGTTTCCTTAATTTCGTGCAATCTTCCTATACCTCGCATATGTAATTGCAATCCCATACTCCTTTTTTCACAAGGCATGTCAAGCATTCCATTATACCAGTCTTCTAAAAATAAACAGTGGTGACCTGCCGCAAGGCCGTTGGGTTGATCCCGACCCCACTTCAGGTAAGGCATCGGTCTAGTTCCATTACCAATGACCTATTTCTCCGCCTGTCTTTTATCATTCCCCTCAATAAGGACACATTGAAATGTAAAAAGCTCGATCTGTTTAATCAATGTGTTCATTTCATCTTCATTGTCCATCACAGCCAGGGTTCCACAGATTGAATTGCACTTTGCTTCAGAATCTACATCGTTGACATATAAACGTTTGGAAATATAATATTTTGATCCCTTATAATGATTCACGATGTCAATCTCATCACGAATGAATTTATGGTCTCTTTCGCATCCTTGAAGAAAAAAAATAAGAAGTAAATTAATGTTTTAATTAGATCTATTGTATAAAAAAACACACGAGGCTATGGGTTGGTAAATAGATATATATATATATTATAAAATAGAAAGAGAAAGAAAAAGAAAAACAACACAAACATAAAGACATTGTATATAGATAAATAATAGAAGGATAGAAACATGGATGGATACATACAATCATACATGGATGGCCAAATAGATGGATTGATAATAGTTAGAAAAAAAAAGATATATAATTACATTTTTAGATATATAAATTAATAGTTGATATATAGTTGAAGAGAAAGTAAAATGGTTAGTTAGATAGCTTCTTGGATGGATAGTTGGATGGTTAGTTGGATGGTCAGTTGGATGGTCAGTTGGATGGTTAGTTTGATGGATAGTTGGATATATCGGTATGTGGATATTTGGATGGCAATTTGGATGGATATTATGATGGATAGTTGGATGGAAGGTTGGATATTGGTTCAATGAATCGTTGGATGGAAGTTTGGATGATGGTTGGATGGAAGGTTTAAGTATGGTTGGATGGATGATTGCATGGGTGATTGGATGGGTCGTTGGATAGATTTTTGGGTGAATGGTGTTAAGGATGGTTGAATGGATGGTTGTGGTAGAGGTATAGGTAGAAGTAGGTTGGTTTATATGTAGGTACGTAGATAGGTAGGTAGATAGTACGTATGTACATATAAACATAGATATATAGATGGATAGCTATATAGATGGATGGATGAATGGATATATGGATTGATGGATGGGATGAATGGATAGATAGATAGATAAATATATAGATATATAGATATATAGATAGATAGATAGATAGATAGATAGATAGATAGATAGATAGATAGATAGATAGATAGATAGATAGATAAATAGATAGATAGATAGATAGATAGATAGATAGATAGATAGATAGATAGATAGATAGATAGATAGATAGATAGATAAATAGATAGATAGATAGATAGATAGATAGATAGATAGATAGATAGATAGATAGATAGATAGATAGATAGATAGATAGATAGATAGATAGATAGATAGATAGATAGATAGATAGATAGATAGATAGATAGATAGATAAATAGATAGATAGATAGATAGATAGATAGATAGATAGATAGATAGATAGATAGATAGATAGATAGATAGATAGATAGATAGATAGATAGATAGATAGATAGATAGATAGATAGATAGATAGATAGATAGATAGATAGATAGATAGATAGATAGATAGATAGATAGATAGGTATAGTTCTTACCGTGGCATTTGACTATTGTGTTTAAGCTGACTGCAATCAACAAAACGACAACGATCCGGTTCTAAGATTAAACATAGGCAATATTTAAATTATTAAAGCCTTGCATACCTACACACATTTATCAACAAAACAATCGATCTAATGTCAGACATCAATATTTTTCATAGTCAATACTTACGACTTTATCAATTGTACCAGACCAAAAACACAAACATTTCCATCCACAAAAGCTGACTAAATCAATTCAACATATAAAAACACGTACACTGTACCAAACGACTGATACGAAACACACATATCGATCCTTTGTACTAGACTCAACACATACACATATATAATTATATGCACTAAACCAGGTAATTCAGTTAAATTAATAATATATTCTTATTTTCGCCATCTGATGATCAATCATATTTCGTTGGGTTTTTTTTGTTTTTTTTGTGTGTTTTTTTTTTAAATATTTAATTGACTTACTTTTCCTTTTACGACTAATGTCACCCAATAAAACATATCACTGTCATTTTTATCCCCTAAGTTATCTAAGTCAGCATTATTACATAAGGCAACACAAATTGTGGGAATATTATTTTCTAGCATATGATTTGTAGTTTTATTTTCAATGTTGTTAACTTTAACGCAAATATGGGAGGAATAATGTAGCCTGGATTATAAACAAAAAATATTTA
Source organism: Omphiscola glabra (assembly GCA_964017045.1). Classification (NCBI taxonomy): domain Eukaryota; kingdom Metazoa; phylum Mollusca; class Gastropoda; family Lymnaeidae; genus Omphiscola; species Omphiscola glabra. Next base: position 24,785,148 of record OZ024807.1, on the reverse strand, counting down.
GCGAAATTTTACAGGATGATAACTGATATTGAACTTTGATGTATCTGTAGTCGCTGTGTAGGATGATTTTACTGCAGTGGATCCTGTGCGGGGATGTTACTGCAGACGTTAATGTTCCATGATGTTACTATAGTGGGGCTTGTTACAAAAACATTGTAAGTTGACTTCTTCCAACGTCTTTTCTTGAAGACACAGAGTGCACGCACGGCCCAAAACAAGGATCACGGTCAACAATTGACCTGACAGTAAGGCATTGTCCATTGTAACAATGATTGAAGTCAGCTTTATACAGTGAAGTAAGATCAGAATTGCTCATCACAAAATTAGACATGGAAAGTAGTGTTTTTTAAAAATGTATGCAAAGTAAATATTGTGGACTAAGGGAAAAGCAATGCATACTTTTTAAATGAGTCGACGCTTCAAAGGTTGTCTCTCTTAAACATTATCATTAATATGTTATGGAAGCCTAGTTATGTTGTTTGTTGTTTTTTTTTAAAACTTAACATATCACATACAAACATGTGTTCTTTCCCCGTGTAATAGACTGGGATATAATGAGTGACAGCACTAATGAATACATTTTAAAATATAAATTAATTTATATATATATAAAGCGGGTGTGGAGTAATCTCAATCTAACTGAAAAACCAAACTAGGTGTCTATCAGGCATACATTCTTGGTACGCTCCTATATGGCAGTGAAGTGTGGACCACATACACCAGTCACGAGCGGAAACTCAACAGCTTCCATCAAAGATGTCTGCGTCGCATTTTACGCATCCGATGGCAGGACAAGGTGACTAACACAGAGGTCTTGGAACGTGCCAAATTGTGTAGCATATTCTCCGCTCTTAGCAAGAAGCGCCTTCGCTGGTTAGGCCATGTAAGGAGAATGGAGGAAGGCCGTATACCAAAAATGCTGTTGTATGGAGAGTTGGCAGAAGGGATAAGATTTATTGGACGGCCACGCCTGAGATTTATGGACGTTTGCAAAAAGAGCATGAAGGAAGCCAACATTGAAGTCAACAAATGGGAGATCATTGCCGAACAACGTCCAGCTGACAAACAGAAGTGTACGAAGGAGTGAAAAAGGCAGAAGATGTGCGGAACGAAGCGCTTGCAACAAAAAGAGCAGCACGGAAGGCCAAAATTAACCAGGAATCATCATTCTCCTGCGCGAAATGCAGTCGAGATTGTCACTCTAGGATTGGCCTAGTGAGCCACTTGTCGAAGTGTAGGACTACAATATAGCTACTCCATCGTCTCGCGAAGACGGAAGGATGCCATACATACATATATATATATATATATATATATATATATATATATATATATGTATATATATACATACTTACTTCTGCTATCATTTTCTTTACTTGTGTTCTGTTCCTTTTGACAAAATACATCTGATTGAAATCAATTTTTTGATACAACTTCGTGGAAAAAAGGCTGGGATACCGCGCAATAGAAAACTTCATATAATAATAATAATAATAATAAAACTGTACTGTTAAAGAGATCCACACAAAAATTGACCCCACAAGTAACGCGATCTCATCAGGAAAAGAGATATATCCAGGATCAAATACAACTAATGGAAAAATGATTGTCCAGTGTTGGTCCATCTGTTTCCACCAGAAAACGTCCATTACAAATGCATTTAAAACACACAAGTCATGAAATAAATTACGCTGTAATTAGATTGTAATAGTTCCTTGGTGAATGGTTAGATTAAAATTGTATTGAACGTATATATTTATAAGTCATTACATTGTGTTGTCTCTGTGGTACAATGGTATTTTTTATTGTAGATGCTTTGTAAGAAAATACATAAAAATAACAATTTAATCCATCCTCATCCCATCAAGATAATGAGAAATAACAATTAGCCGCTATTTATTCACGTGATGTATACTAACATGCTGCACATTCATATGCTGCTTATACCGCTATCCGTCAGATCAGCTCCAACCGCCGTTACCTCACATGTAATGCTACAAAAAACACTATTATGGGCTTGTTGAATATGAGCCCCCAATATTAAATATTGGTAATTTTATGGCCACGATATTCTTATATATATATTGTTTGGTCCCTACCGCTACGTCGATTAGTACTATTATGTCTAAAGTATGATTGTTCTTAAACTAGTGATATTACACGCTCTCACACTAACGCTATTGACTCTCTCACTCGCTTACACTGCTACTTATATGTAAACTTAATAACACAGGTGGTTCAGCCCACAAATAAAATATTTAATTACTAAAACTTATAAATTACTTAACATATACTTGATACATATAAATATACAGACATTAATTGTTACAGTTTGTACTAGTGACATAAGAGACTGGATTGGTACTCTGGGTAGTCTCTGGCCTGGACTCTGTTATGGGTCCGATACACACTCCAGACTTCACAAAGCACACTACAAGGTTCGACGGTCGTTCCGTCCCTTTCTGGGTCACTGTCGTTTACAGGTGACGGGTGATGAATGACCAGTCACGCTCCGGTGCATCCACTTGTACACAAGACGTCGGCGTTGTCAGCTGACTGCTTGAGCTATCAGTCTAGTCCACTGTTTACTTCTGAGTAGGCTACACCGATTTCTGACTGTCCCCAACTCTACGGGGTTATCATGTACAATGAGCTATGCTATATGCTCCACTGTACTACGTTCACTTCACTCTTCTATACTCAAATCAAGCCTCTGGCTACTAGGCTTTACTATGCGATTATATCTACTGCTAAGCTAACAGAACCTAACTTAGCTGACTTAACTTCTTTCAACCTAACTGGTATTAACTGGCGAGCTATTCTTGGCTATACACACTATAGCAGCAAAAAAACAATCTCGCCAGGCTCTGCGTCTTCAATGTGAGAGAGAGCGAGTCTCAAGCAGGCTTCCAATTTATAAGCCCTTTGGCATCGAGACATAAAGGAAGTTCAATGACCTACTAACACTTTGCTTACAAGCCGGGTCAATACTCTGGCGACGTGCTGAACTGTTTTCATTGTCCTAAGTTTTGGTACCTTTCCATTGGACTAATACTAAGCTATTCCATGGTCACTGAACCTGGAAAGTTTTAATGGTCTCTGATCCGACCCTTAGGTCACTTACCCTTAAGGCCAAACCCTAATTGGGTTATGTTGGGAAAATCCTAGGTTTAAGAATGTTTTTGCCTGTGAGTCAGTGAGTCTCACACTGGTGAGAACCAACGGGTCTCAACAGGGCTCTTGCCCTCTCTCGTCTTGACTGTAGCAACTCTTTCCTGTCAGGCTCACCAAAACACTTCATGGAAAAAATGCAAAAGTTTCATATCTCAGCTGCTAATCAGTTTCCTAAGGCAAAAAAGTGATCACGTCACTCCACTCACTTCATTGACTCCCTTCACAGGCATTGAATACGAACTGTCTGTTGTCTGACACAACTGTTTCTTGCATTATTGTCCTTACTGTCTTACTGAAATTCTTTTTTCTCTATTCACCCCTACTCAGACACACGTATGTATTCTGTTTCTATGACACGCACTAAATAATTCGGTAAATGATCTTGTTTTTTCTGCACCCCCAAACAATGGACCATCCAGGCCGTCGAAATTGCACTTAAGACTATCTCTTAAAACTCTACTATATAGACTGATTTTCACCACACATCTGATCGATAAACGATGCTGCTGGGTGTGGTTCCTGCCTTGACGAGTAAAAAGGACTTAAAAAGGAGATCTTAGCTTATTTAATTTTGCACAAGTGTGCAAATTAGGAAGCTAATAAAAGGATATACCCCAGTCTTGAAGGCGAGATGAGACTTGGTTAATTAAGGCTGCTTATCTTTGGTATTGTAATGAAATAGTGTCGATTTTTTAATATAGTTACACATTGATTCCATACCTAGACTGGCTGCTTAAAATTGGTATTCTATTAAAAAGTAGTAACATTTGTAATATTGTCGAAAAGTGAGCTCATACCTAGATACGCTTGTTGCCATTGGTGTTGTATTAACTTGTGTCAAGTTTTTAATATAGTGAAACAGTGAACCCTTAAACACATTGCCTGATATATTGAAAGGGGTCTCAAACAGAGAACCAAATATTTATTCGCTAGCCAGTTGAATTGGCATTGAACAGGAAAGTAGTGCAGACACATTTACGTGCTGGTATTGTCTTCTGTTCTCATCACTTATGGGTATTAAGGGAATGGGCTTAAAAGCGTGTACGACACCGAGTTATCTCATGGTAATGTCTGACTTGCGATTGCAATGTTTCAGAACGAATATTGTAACGATTTGAAACTAGATAATTGATTAAGAACGTCAAGTTTAAACATTGTGATTTGTAATTTTTTTATTTTTTTGGTAATTATATTGCACGTTATTTTAAAATATTTTTTTTAAAATTTAATAAAGAATTTATTTTCTTTTGGTTTTCATATCATCAGTGGCGCTACAGTCCATGTAGGGCCCTGGATTGCTCCACCTCATAATGCCATCGATTTCTGAGCAAAGAGAAAAATTCCATAATATATATTACAATAGCTGCGTTCAAATGTAGTTGTTTTTTTCTTAATGTTACGATGTTGCCGTTTTGCATTGTCCCGAGAAATGTGACCTGCTTCCCAACACAGACAGAAGAGATCATGTAAGGGCTGAAGTAGTTTTGGTTTTACATGTTTAAAGACTTTGGGGGAACGCCTTCAATCACTGGAGACTTCACATTTGCTAGGTAATCCATTGCTTTTTCGAATTGGTACTTCATCTAATTCTTACATTATTGTCAAGAGTAGTGCGGTCTCAAAGAATGCAGTTTTAATACGTATACATCTAGATAATGCAAAACCCATCATGTATTTCTTTTTCTTTATGGTGCTTGACAAGTTAATTCATGAACAACTCATCATGTCATGGCACATTTTTTTTTGCATTAATCATACTTTGTATGGCGCGAGAGTATAATCATTGCCATAGTCAGCCCTGTGAATGCTGTTTGTGTAAAATACACTGGACGGCTCCACACGCCTTGTAACAACGAGCTCTAGCTGACGCCCGCGACAAAAAAAAACGGGCCACGCTATGACACCGGTTCCATTTCGGTGAACTTAAAGAATGTGTTTGTAATATATCCTTCGCAAGCCGTGCTTACCTAGCATCAATGTTTTCAGCTCTCACCCTGACATTGAAGTCTCCAAAAATGTATACTATGTCGGTGTTGGATACATCAGACGACGCACAGTAATATAGGAATAGAAAATACGCCAAGGCTCGGCAAATTTCGGTGGTTTGACAGGTATGCCAAGAAATTATTAATTTGAATTAATCGCAATGGTGTTCAATTATTTTATAGGACCCAAATGTAATATTTTATGTCAGTGATCAAATTTTTTGTCCAATGTCCAATATTATTTGTAAGAAAGCTAATGCTTCTTTCGATGTTCCTTTAAATATGTAAGTCTCATTAAAACAATAGCGATACGACATGTTACATGTTAGTATTCTCTTGAGGGCAAAATAATTAAATGCTGGTTGCAATACCGAATGTTATATGTAAGTGTTCTCATGATAGCTGTAATTTCAAAGAATCTTTGAAAACCTCCTAATTATTTGTATTTATTTATATGCGCCATGGTTAGCGAGTCCCATCCACCCAGGGTGCTTAAGGTGTCCAAAGTGTTTGCCCACCAGCTAGTAACAAAAGCGAAGTCAATACAAGAGATTTTTAAAAAGGTAAATAATCCTGTAATGAAACAATAGCTAAAATGTTGTTTGGTAAAAATCATTTGTATGCATTTTTGTGTGACTTAGTGATGTCGACAGTCCTCAGGAAAACATTGCATCACAGTCCCTTCACCCTTTTCTTGAAAAGCAGGCGAAACTACTTTAGGGGGATATGTGTGGAGGTGGGGTTGAGACATTGATATAATTTGTTCTCATTGGCAAAAAAGGTTATGTGTCTCGTTTAGGGCTAAGAAGGATGACGGTATTTACGTCAACTAACGCTTTGACTAATTAAATTGTTCCTGCTTTTGAGGAACGCGCCTCTGTGAAAACTCGGGGGCGTCCACATTGGGGTCTGCCTCTTCTTGGCTTGCTGACCAGTAGGAAGGTACTGTTCTTCCGAAGCTAAAAACCACGGCCGACCGCATGATTCCCAGCATGACGGGTGTAATAAAGTTGATTAGTTGTTGCCGTTGACGGATATAAGGCTGGGTGGAGTTCAAAATCCATTTCGATGAGTTTAGCTACGCGGCAGTGAGAAAGCCGCTCCTAGGCAAACGTTTAGTCCTAAATTTCCGTCCGACCGAAAGGCTCCTTGTGCGTTGGGGGTGGGTGTGTGTGGTAATGCAACACCTTACCTCTGGAGTTGAAGCAAACCCGCCCAGACCATCAGGAAAGTCGGCCGCCAACGTTTTAAACGCAGCGTTTTCAGCCGACAGGTATTTCCAAGGCCATGGAGGAGGTTCCCAGCGAGCCTCATCGCGGTCTGGCGGCGGGGCATTAAAAGAGCTCACGTTCCAGCCCACCGACAGCATTTATCTATGTGACGTCACTGGCAACAAGGTTATGTGCCTTGTCTCAGCTCAATAGGATGACGAGATGTAGGTCAATTATCACTCCCAAGAATTAGCAAGAAAGAAACAAAAGGAGTTCTTGTCAGAGTTTTGGGCTGTACATTTTACAAAACTTTCATTCAAGTAATATACTTTATAAGAATCTCAATAAATGACCCCCACCCACAAGGATCTCAATCAAGCATTTTTTTTCACGCCTCTGAACTAAAATAATATTCTAATGTCCCGCCCGCATTTGCACTACTGATTTACTTTAACAGTTATCACCGTATATCATATAGCGCAGTTTTCGGGAATTTGAATTCGTGAAATCAGGGGCATTTGGTAGATTAAATACACACGAACAATCTGTGTCAATATAACAATAAATATTAAGCTTTAATAATAATTTGACAATACCCATAAGTAAGCGTTTCGGCACATGCCTTCATCAGTACAACAAGACATATAAATAAGTATTAAAAAAATACAAAATATTTATATAGGCATATCCTACATTAAAAAAAGAAAGAGAGATGTAAAAAACCAGAAATAAGTTAAAAAGAATGGAGAGTTGAATTTGGTATTTGGGAGCTTGGAATGAGGGGTGGGGCTAAAAATTTGATAGCAGCTTTTTCATCGGTAATGAGTCTATGTAACAAGTTTCAATTCCAAAGCATGTCGAGAAGTTGATCAATTAGACATCTGACGATTGTGCATTAAACACAGACATACATGAACTAAAATGAAATTAATTCATAATGTGTGGTCACACCCACACATAACCTGATAATAGATGCTCATAAAGCCACCGTTTTGCCCTGAAGCACCTCTGGTTTTTACTGGGCAGGTGCTCAACCTTCCCCTTTCCATTTCGCTATCTGAAACATCAGTTTTCTCGATTACTTCCCCACTTCCTTATAAAAATTACAATATATCTGGCGTCAATCGTGTAGTTCCACTGTGGGGTAAACAGTAGTATTTTATGAACTCTTTTACACTAGTCAAACTCTGCAGTTGTCTGAAAATGCTGCCCTTACATATGAAGGAAAAAAAATCACAACTAATGGGGCTAATCCTCCGCAAACCTTCCTTTACAACTGTCTCTGCCCACTGACACTGCCCACTGACACTGCCCACTGACACTGCCCACTGACACTGCCCACTGACACTGCCCACTGACACTGCCCACTGTCACTGCCAATTGTCACTGCCCACTAAAACAAATATAATGCGCAACCCTCCGTGAGATATCGTCTGAAAGAAACACTGTAGATAACCAAGGCAATATGTGAATGAAATCCCACAGCAAGGACACGCAGACTCACTTTGAGTCCATCTAGATGAAGTTCTAAAACAGGTGTGTCCAAAATGCGTGCAAGCTTTCCACGCCGAAGTAGGACAGGCAATCCACCGTGCTTACTCAGTGACCAATATAGCCCTAGCATGTGATACATGTTCGTATTTCCATTTTGTAAATATAAATATTAATACAGCCGAAACTTAATGTACATGTGTTAATTTAGAGATTAAAATAATGACAAATGGATTCAATAATTTATAAATTCGTTTAAAAATGTATTATTTTTTTTTTAAAATTATAATACAAGTATTAGGGATGGAGGCATGGCATTTTATTTTTATTTATTAAATACTTAATTTTAACGTTGCTTTTGTTTGTGACTGGCTGACTTGCTGGCTGCCAAAATGTCGGACCTTTAACTGAGTGAATTCCCATCATCTTATCGAGCTGAAATCGTTGTACACATAGACTCGCTGATATGTACACATTTTTTTTTTCAAAATTCACTCCCCCCTCCCCCTCTTTTCCACTTTAAATGACAACCCCACAAAATCAGTTTTTCAGAAGATGAAAGAAATATGGTTTCACGAAAAAAAATTACCGACAACTGCGCATGCTCAGATTTTTCAAATGTTAAAAAAAAATCGTGCGTTTGATGTGTATTATTTTTTATTTATTTATTTATTTATTATTATTATTTTTTTTTTTTTTGGAAAAGCTGGTGAAACAAATCTGCTGTGTAAAAAAGGGGGAGTCACTGGAATATTAATATAGTTTTTTTTTTGGGGGGGAGAGAGAACTGGTTGTGATTCATATAAAGCGCGATACATGCATGCATGTTTTGTCAAATTCTTAGCCCCACCACACACTCGTCATTGCTCGATTTTATATTTTCTACAGGAGTTATATTTAAAACTTTGTTTAAGGGTTGTTTAAATAAAAAGATAACAGTCACCCATTTCGGTGAACAAAAGAACAACTTTTATTGGTCTCTTTGTTGCGATGAACATCTATAGGGAAACTAAAAAAAAAACAATAATAATTATCTCGTGATTTAAAAAAAAACAACTTTTAAGAAGAGAATTAACATTCTGTATAAGCTCTATATTTGTCTATAGCTGTATAGATGTGTATAGCTGAGATGTGTGTATAGCTGTGTGTATTTATATGGCTGTTTAGTTGTATATAGCTGTATGCTTGGCTTTTAAATATGTTAAATTTAACTGATAGAAACATTCAAACGTTGAATATTCAGCTCTTCATGTGTTCACAGGACACACTCAACCCTTAGTAATATTTGATGCTCCCATTTCCTATGGGACAGGGCTTGTAATGATTGTTTTGAAATAGTATGTACATGGTGGAAATGTATATGTATGTAATGAATGCATATATATATATATATATATATGAGAAAGAGAGAGAGAGAGAAATAACGATAGTGATTGTGTAAGCGTGTGCGTGTGTATGTGTGTGTCTATGAATTTGAGTATGTGTATTTCAAATAATCTTACAACGTGTAACTGAAATGTATTGGAATGGATCTGTTATGATTACTTGCAAATGTCACCTAGAAGGATCTTCCAAGTTTCAACGCGTATTGAGTGGGCCGTAAATTAACCCTCACAGCACAGTTTTAAATTAGCTGTCTAGCCGTTGCATCACAGTAATCGATTTGACCCATGTCACCCAACAAATAACATGAACTCAAGTCATAAAACATCTGTGGGATGCCCAGTCATTAGACGAGCTGATCGTTATCTTAAACATCTGTGGGATTCCCAGTCATTAGACGAGCTGATCGTTTTCTTAAAAATCTGTGGGATGCCCAGTCATTAGACGAGCTGATCGTTATCTTAAACATATGTGGGATGCCCAGTAATTAGAGGAGCTGATCGTTATCTTAAACATCTGTGGGATGCCCAGTAATTAGACGAGCTGATCGTTATCTTAAACGTCTGTGGGATGCCTAGTAATTAGACGAGCTGATCGTTATCTTAAACATCTGTGGGATGCCCAGTCATTAGACGAGCTGATCGTTATCTTAAACATCTGTGGGATGCCCAGTCATAAGCCGAGTCGACAGTTAAGTGATTGGGATTTTGAGACGTTAAAGGTTAAACTGAGCAGTTCTAAATGTACGAAATTGTTTGTGGATAAGTAGGAAATGGAGGCGTAATCAAAAGAAATACACAATGATGGAGACAAAACAAAAACTTAGAATTTCGCTGTGTTGGTTTTCAAATAAATACCAACAACCCCCATTGTATATTGTACGTTTGTTTCACGTAGTACAAATAAGTAATATTTCCGCGTTAACTTTTCGTAGACGCCAGTGCCATCTAGGTGTGGATGATTAATTTGGGATACTATAAATTTATTTTCGAAAGGGTCGTTATTTTCAACAAACAAATTAATTTTCATTAAACGTTTAAAAAGTTTAAATGATTATAGAAACGATTTTGTAGACTTTTAAAAAAAATTATATATAGGTGTATTTATATATTTATTTAAATATCTACAATAATTAATGTACAGTGATGTGCCGACCATTTTGTAAAACACTTAAACTTTTTAAAAAGCTTAATTACTTGCCATATGTGATATGCATTTTATTACATTAAAAAAATTCATTTAACATTTTTGGATCTACCAGTTCTACAGACATATATATATATATAATATATATATAGAGAGAGAGAAAGACAGAGAGAGAAAGTGTTCCTTTTTAACCTTTGAAGCTAGACGATTTAATTCTGACAAACAATCTAAAACCACATGAAGTGGTATATCTCTAAGTATATTAAGAGACCATTGTCGTAAGGTTTACACAAGACTGCACACGTCAACTCGCATCTACACAAGTCTGCACACGCCAGCTCAAATCTGCACAAGTTTTCACCGTCGTTCACATGTTTCCACACACCTAGACGGATCTACACAAGTCTACACCGGTGTTCGCAAGTCTACACAAGTCTGGACAAGTCTGCACAAGTTAAGTGGTCATGGGCAAGACGAGAGCTGTATTTCTAACAATGTTTATGTTGTGGGCGCTTATTGGTAAGTCTTCTTGCAAATGTTACATTTGTAAAATCAGTATATGAAGGATTTTCATGTTTTTTAAGCGGTTACCGAAAATTTGATCGAAAGAAATTTCGTCGACGGAAAATTGATCGACGGAAGATTGGTCGAACGGAAATTTGATCGAACGGAAGCTTGGTCGAACGGAAATTTGATCGAACGGAAGTTTGGTCGAACGGAATTTTGATCAAACCGAAGTTTGGTCGAACGGAAATTTGATCGAACGGAAGTTTGGTCGAACGGAATTTTGATCGAATGGAAGTTTGGTCGAAAGGAAACTTGGTCGAATGTTTTCTTTTTTTTTTCTAACAGCTGCCATTGAGAAATTTGTTGGAATGGTACTTATTTTCAAACGATATTTATTTTGATTCTTCATTTTTTATGTTTTTTAAAATAAATGTTGTTAAGTCTAAGACTTGAGTGCGAGTGTGAGAAATGGGCAGATCTGTTCGAAAAGACGTGTGTACAAAACAGTAGCCAGCACTTCTTTATTTTTTAGTTATTGATAAATTAGCGCATTAAGTAAAAATATAAAGACCAACACTAATTTAAAAAAAAAAAAGAATTGTGTCTATTAATGCGATGTTATTATTAAAATATCTAGAATATCGGAAGATCAACCCGACGGTACAAGTTATTGGAATTGGAATTGCAAAAACTTCAATGAAAAACAGTCATGACCATTAATGTAACTGCTAAGCCTCCATGGCTAAGTGTCCATGTCGAATTATAACTGCTATTAGTACTATAAGTAAACAAAGAAAAGAACATAATCATGCAGCTGATAGCTTCAAAACTGAAGTAAATATAGTAATGAAAAAGATTAAAAGTGATGCTGTAACTACATGTGACTCTACTCATTACTATGTGTCTGAAGCTTCATTGAAAATAACCTCGGTTACGAAAGTTCAACTCATTTCTGTTGAAACTATGGACAAAAACAAAAGAAATCATAATATATTAAAAGACACTTGGGGTCCAACTATTACTTCTCATATGAGGGACATCAGATTCATTAGTGAATATATTTCTACTTAGAATATTGATATTTTCAACCAGGAGTAATAGTAATATGCGTTTACTTTCAAGCTAAAGAGCCATTAACAGTGAGCCAAGTTTGAACGAACTTCATATTGAACATTTCATTACTGGTCAGGAGCCTCCTTCGGGAAGAAAACAATATAAAGATTAAAGTAGAAAGACTAACCCACAATGTCAATTTTTTTTAAAACCCATGTTCAGGCTAAGGACTGTTTACGTTTACATTGAAAAGCACATAATATTACCGAATAATTTTAGACATTTAATTTTTTTTTTTTTTTTTTTTTTTTTTTGCTGGCATCCGTCCGTCACAAGGTGACGATGGTATGGAATTCGCAGGACGAAATCAACAAGGCCTGGGATTATTCTTATAGGATTATTAGCTGGTCCCCAACAGCAAATCGCCTCTCTCCACGCCGCTGGATGACCCCAAGGGCACATCATGTGGATGATACAGCTTGGCACCAGTGGCGTCGCAGGAGTTGCCGGAATGTTTCATTGTATCAATGTTATCCGCCTATCGGGACTCCATCTCCGGGTTTTAATTCAGAGTTGCCTTCTCTTAGATGAGTTGCCGTCCAAGGTTAGCGAGTCCCATCCACCCGGGGTGCTGGTGGTGTTTTTTGTTTGACTGGGCTTTGGCAGGGATTGAACTCCTGACCATCAGCTTGAGATTTGCTCAGTTTAGACCACTCGAAACAATAAACACAATATATTTATTTTCTTTACTTTGTCTGTGAGCACTGTTATTATTTGTAAGGAAAGGATAATCTTAACTAGGTAGATCTATTATAAATATTTTTGGTTAGTGTAGCATTATAATTTATGGCCTCTTTAACAATACATATGTAAAATGGCCTGACCTAGGATGAGAACTGCATTCATGATAATAAAAATGAATTTGCCATTCTTAGAACTGGAAGTAATTTTATTAAGTTATCTGAAATTATTGTCTACATGAACATTATTCCTGTCAAAGAAAGACGTGTCCCTATTGTAGGCCCATATTCTTTTCTAATATCACGCTATAAAACAATATGTAACATGAGCTTAATTTATTGTAACTTTTTTTGACATTGATAAAGATGTTTTTCATCTTGTTTATGTGTTTTAAATTTTAAATAACAAGTGTAAAGAAAACCCATGTTCAACTATTCTAAAGAAAATAGTATATCTTTATTCTGTGTGCTGAGCTACTGTTTTGAAAGGGATTCAAATGGTGTCCTCAGAGCCTGATTTTAAATTGGTAAGTAGTTGATCTGAGATCTAATATAACTAATAACAAGAGTCATGTCACACACTTAAAATAGGAGTTTTGGCTCAGCATAATGAGAAAAAAACAACAAATAACAATGGTGATATAAATAAGGCTTTTAGTTTGTTTTTGACTTGAAAATATAGTAAGTTTTTATGTAGGAGCATATTACATTCATTTTCACTTAAGTTTCTTAAATAACCTCTCTCAAGAAAATCAATATTTTCTTCTCGACATATTTAAAGATTAATGATAATTGAAAAAGTTTAGTACTGTTTAGTCAATATATTTTTAAGAATCAGTAAAGAAAAAATAATCACACATTTTATCACAGGCCTAAATGTTTGTACATCATCATATACAATTGTCTTAGGTAATGATGAATTATATGTATTTGTTGAAACACAAACTGATACTGAATGTCTTACAGTTGAAAAAGATCAGTTTTTAATTGTTTCCAAAATTAAACCATGCAATTAACATAAGCAGACAATTACCATTAAAAGTATTTTATTGTGCAAATATTGTACATTCTAAGTTTTAAAAAAAAATTCCAATTAAAATAATCAATGTTCTTAAAGAAAATGTTTAATCTAAAGCGATACTCTGTAATTTAAATTAGGATGCATTAAATATCCACTTAATTTTAACAGTGTGTACACAAATTTGAATAATCTAGACTAAAATCAGATGAAAAAAAAATATTTAGTTAATTTCAACTTTACCTATTATTTTTTACAGTAATAGAATTTAAATTTCCTTTCACCGATTTGTTCTTATTTATTTTTGTTGTGACTTTAAAAAATTTAATAAAATGGACATTTTCTCTCAGTTGATATTTTGCAAAAATGTGCTAATTTTTTAAATTACAATTTGTAAGAATAGGTTTTTGTGACAACCATGAAATAATATGTTTGTTTTAATACAATGTATAACTGCCTTTATGTGACGAGATTTGAAAGTTCTAACTTAAAATTATTTTGGAAGATATTAGACATTAAAAATCCATATTTAATCTAACACTACAGTCAAGTGTAACTTAAGTCCTTATCCTTAGATACGGTTCAAAACTTCCATTTAACTTTTAAAATTTGTTTCCGTTAGATGGTAGGCATTTTACATGCCCATAATTCTCAAACTTAAATCCTCTTCATACTCTACTGCACAGATTCTTAACCTGCAACCCCAGGGCCCAAGCGTTATAGTGTGCAGTGTCATGGTATGATGGAAGACACAAACATATTTTTAGCTAAAACGCATGAAGTGCCAAATAATATCTGATAACGTAAATTGAAAAATGTGTGCCTAATGTTTTATTAGCTAATTAACCTAAAACAATTCTGTGCTTACAAAAAAATAGAGCATTGTTCTTAAAAAATCACTTTCCTTTTAATTTTGCTTTGGAAAAGGAAGGAAGGCAAAATAAGTCAGGAATGAGAAAGGGCTGGTAGAGATAACTTGTAAAAAAGTTAATTAGTAATATTTATTCATCAACTAAACTTTCAGTTCTGAGGATCAACTTTTTAGCGGCATGTCAAAAAGGTTTAAATAAAAAGTTATCAATATTGTCAAAGTTAATAATGAAGATTAACAATTATTTACGTATAAAATAAATATCAATTTAGACGTATTATTTGTATGTAACAATAACTGTGCAGGATTTGTCCTCTTACAAACTAAGATAGGTTAGATGTTACATGAAAGTTTGATTTACTATTATTAATGTATGTGTCTATTTTATGAGCATTATGAGTGTGACTACATTTTGACTAGAAATAATACTATAGACCAGTGTTCCCCAGATTAAAAGAAAATATAATGAATCAATCTGGCACTGGTCCCTGTTGAAATCTTGTACACCAATCTACAAAACTTAACATTTTGGCAAAAGCTTCTATCTAAGAGTATATTGTCCGTAATATCACTAATGTAAGTTGGCTCTTCTTCTGAATTTATCAATTACATTGTAGTTTATAATATCAAATCTCAAGCTACAAAAAAGTCATAAATACTATTTTTAGAACAGCTAAACTAAAGTCCCACTCACTACTGATAAATCATCTGATATTTTTTATAATTTTATTCAAGTACTATGATAAATGACTAAGTAGGCCTACTTGAGGGTGTTAATAAATCATAACTTACTAACTAAAACGTACTACTACAATTCTTAATTCATAATTCAAATTTAATCTTAGTCTAAGTAGGCTACTATTTATACTAATACTAAACTAAGGACTAAGAGTTAAGAGTAAGCCAGCGTAGCTGACTGAGTGACACTATATTACACAGTTTGCCAACTTTGCTATGGGCACCAGGGTCTATGCTGGTGTTTGATTTTAAATTGATGAAGTTTGATTTGTATAACCTTAAAATTTGTATTAATCATGTGTTTTTTTCTCAAATTTTACATAAATATAATAGGCCTAGTCAAGCTGTTATTTAGCCTTTTTAGACTGTGTTGAGTTTAGTGACACTTGTTGATGCCATCGAACACTAACATTTGTAAAACAGCTAACTATCTTTTGATAAGGAAAAAGTTAAAATAAATTTAATTTTACCAACTTTTTAATAATAATAGAAGAACAGCATAAAACATAAATTTAAATAAATTTAAATAAAAATTTCACAATTTCTCAATTGAAACTCTTCTAGGACTTCTTATGGCTCAGTTTACACGAATCAAATTGTCTTCAAATTTCGCGTCAAATTTCATTTTGAACTCATTATTTTGTATATTGGGATAAAAAAGAAATTTGACGATAACTTGTTCGTGTAAAATGGGCATTAGAAACCGTTAATTTACACACACACACAAATAAAAACATCGACCAAACTTCCGTTCGATCCAATTCCGTTCGATCAAACTTCCGTTCGATCCAAATTCCGTTCAATCAAACTTCCGTTCGATCCAAATTCAGTTCGACCAAACTTCCGTTCGATCAAATTTCCGTCGACGAAATTTCTTTCGATCAAATTTCCGGATACGTTTTCAAGCAATATTCTGAAGGACTTCCGGTCTGATATAAATACGTGTTTGTTTGGAGTTATTTTTGTGTGTGTCTTTTTGTGCTTTATATAACATGACGCAATGTTGAACGATTACCTTATCAAATCGCTAAATGAAAAATAAATCGAATTCTAGTGTTAAGTAATAATAATATCTGAAATAATATATATAACTATTATCTCAGGTGTTATATATATATATATAATAAGATTCACATGTCTTAAATAGTAGAGAAAGCAATATTTCCTAATGGAAGCTCCAGGCAATGCTTGAGTGCAAAATAAATGCATCATACAACTTCAATTTTTTTTTAATTTTGTATTTAAAGAATGGAAAGGTTAAATATTGCATGCCTATAGATATGAAATTAGCACCGTTCAATTATGTCACACATGTATTTCTTTAGTTTTATTGATATTTTTTTATCCATAGAATTAACTTTTTAAATTAATAGTATTTGTATTTATTTATTTTTTATTTCAGTTGCCGACCAGTTTGGAAATCTAGTTTTTGGTGGAAGATGTTGTAAGAAAAATATTTTTTATAGGGATATTTTATATAGTTATAGAGCGAGGGAGATAGAAAGTGATAAAGAGAGAGAGAGAGATAAAAAGAGAGGGAGAAAGAGAGGGGGGGGAGAGATGGGGAGAAAGAAAGAGATAGAGAGAGGAAGAGAGAGGTGGAGAAAAAGACAAAGTTTTGGGGAAAGTTAGAGAGAGAGAGAGAGAGAGAGAGGGAGATGGTGAGATGGAGAGAGAAAAGAGGAAGAAAGAGGGAGAGAGATGGAGAGAAAAAGAGTTGGGGAGAGAGGGAGAGAGATAGAAAGAGAGATGGAGAGAGAGAAGAGGGAGATAGAGAGATGAAGAGAGAGTAGAGACAGAGAGAGAGAAAGAAATGGACATATGGAGAGAGAGAGAGATACAGAGAGAGAGTTGTGAGAGAGGGAAAGTGAAAGATAAAGAGAGAGATGGAGAGAAAGAAAGAGATATATAGATATATAGATATATAGAGGGAGAGAAAGAGAGAGAGAACTAGATGAAGTGTATAGACCTGAACGCTGTTTGCAGCATTAATTCCCTCAGTAGACAGAGAAATAAAAAAAAAATGGTGTCTCAAAGAATGAAAGACGTAGTGATAACTTCACGACCTAGGAAAGAACTTAATTAGTTCTGCAAGGCAACACTGTTTTTTCTTTCAAAAATGATTTGTAATATATATATATATATATATATTAAATAGGAAAAATCATATATTTCTTATGCATTTAAGATATATTTGTTTCGTTAAGCATTTCTTATAACACGTGGTATGCTCAATTTTTTTTACTGAATATCCTCGCGGGAAAAACATAAAATGACAAATAACATCTTTTTATTGTTTTAAAAAAAAAATTCTACATTAATTGTGCTGGTGACTTTGGTGCACAATGTACTACTGGACACATCACTCTGTTCATTTGGACACACCGCTATGTTCATTTGGAAACACCGCCATGTTCATTTGGACACACCACCCTGTTCATTTGGACATATCGAAATGTTCATTTGGACACACTGATCTGTTCATTTGGACACATCGATCAGTTCATTTGGACACACCGATCTGTTCATTTGGACACACCTATCAGTTCATTTGGACACACCGATCTGTTCATTTGGACACACCGATCTGTTTATTTGGACACAACTTACAAGTTGCCGTTAAGGGATATGAGGCGATAGGCTGTGGTGGAAGCCTATGGCCGGTGATTCTAAATATGCAGCCCTGAGAAAGCTGCTCCTAGGCAACCGTTTCATCCCAGCTACTTCGCGAATTAGTTGCGAGGTGGAAACCCACTGTAGAATCCCTCTTAGAGGGCGTCCGATGCTTCCCCGGGACGGGTGGGGGGAGATATTAGGACGTTAATTTACCGTCCCGGCCCCTAGGAAAGTGGACCACGGACGCTTGAAACACAGCGTCTTCGGGGGGCTCCATCAGCAAACTCGATCGAGCAGTTGCTGGTGGGGGCGTCCCACGCCCGGGGAGGTCTCTGGCGTCTTCCCGCACGGCCCGGCGCCGGGGACACCCGGCGGCTGGCGGGTGTGGGTGAACGCCAGGGAGGGCATTAGGAGCGTAAGCTCGACGGCCCGCTGACGCCATTTCCTAATGAGATATAATAATTTGGACACAACGCAAACTCATCCTCAGTAATACAAAATTGTCGCTAATGTTCGGTCTCCAAAATTGTTATTATCCTACTTAAATAAATGTGTTGCTAATATTCTGTCATGAAAATTAAAAAGGTAAATTAATGAAGAAAAAAGTAATTGGTGTTACAAGAAATATGTAGGCTTAAAAACACAGCCATAACGTACCTTGTACCACAATTATTTTTACATCAAACGCCTCATGTTGTATCCTTTCTTTTCTTCTTTTAGCTGAATCCTATTGTAGTAGCAGAGTGAAGTGTAAGCATTGGAACAGATTTTTCTTTCCCCAAGTCTGTGTCAACGGCTGCTGCTTGTACACGCTAATTTGACATTGAGCTTGTCGTTCTGGCGTCATAGAAATGTCTAAACCAAAACAAGGAAAAAAAATATTTCCAAGATTTCCACCCAATACTACGTTTCGGTATATAAAAAAAAATATGCCCTATTTCTTATTTCACAAACAATTAAACTCCAGTATATCGCTATAAAATAGTTATAAGAGTTCTAATAAAAAAAAAAAATTTTTTAAAAATTAAAAAAAAAGAATTCTTATTATTTGAATCAAAACTATGATCCTGAATATCAACTAAAATATGTCCTTTTTTTCCTCAGAAGTGTCAGTTCTCAACACAATATTGGTTCCCAGAATGTCAAATACAATAATTATATTCCACTAGTTAACACAAAACGATATCATGTTGTTTCAAAAAGATATAGGTCACTTTATATCACATATCGCCAGGTCTCATCATTTCACGCAGAAATTTGTCGTTTTATTTCACAAACAACTAGGTCTTAAAATTTCACAAATATTAGACTTAGACAATAAATAACTATTTCCAATAAAGAATTTACTTACGATTATGTTTGCATTTTGTGTTATTTATTTTAAGAAATTATATTCAAGTAACATTTATGTTTAACACATTTGCATTATGAAAAGGCCAAATACTTAAGTCCATATCGCTGTATCATGGCTCTCTGAAGCAGATACTTGAAATCTCGCTGTATCATGGCTCTCTGAAGCAGATACTTGAAGTCTCGCTGTATCATGGCTCTCTGAAGCAGATACTTGAAGTCTTTATCGCTGTATCATGGCTCTCTGAAGCAGATACTTGAAGTCTCGCTGTATCATGGCTCTCTGAAGCAGATACTTGAAGTCTATATCACTGTATCATGGCTCTCTGAAGCAGATACTTGAAGTCTTTATCGCTGTATCATGGCTCTCTGAAGCAGATACTTAAAGTCTTTATCGCTGTATCATGGCTCTCTGAAACAGATACTTGAAGTCTTTATCGCTGTATCATGGCTCTCTGAAGCAAATACTTGAAGTCTCGCTGTATCATGGCTCTCTGAAGCAGATACTTGAAGTCTTTATCGCTGTATCATGGCTTTCTGAAGCAGATACTTGAAGTCTCGCTGTATCATGGCTCTCTGAAGCAGATACTTGAAGTCGTTATCGCTGTATCATGGCTCTCTGAAGCAGATACTTAAAGTCTTTATCGCTGTATCATGGCTCTCTGAAGCAGATACTTGAAGTCTTTATCGCTGTATCATGGCTCTCTGAAGCAGATACTTGAAGTCTTTATCGCTGTATCATGGCTCTCTGAAGCAAATACTTGAAGTCTTTATCGCTGTATCATGGCTCTCTGAAGCAGATACTTGAAGTCTATATCGCTGTATCATGGCTCTCTGAAGCAGATACTTGAAGTCTTTATCGCTGTATCATGGCTCTCTGAAGCAGATACTTGAAGTCTTTATCGCTGTATCATGGCTCTCTGAAGCAAATACTTGAAGTCTCGCTGTATCATGGCTCTCTGAAGCAAATATTTGAAGTCTATATCGCTTTATCATGGCTCTCTGAAGCAAATACTTGAAGTCTTTATCGCTGTAACATGGCTCTCTTAGGCAAATATTTGAAGTCTATATCGCTTTATCATGGCTCACTGAAGAAAATACTTGAAGTACTTATCGCTGTAGCATGGCTCTCTAACGCAAATATTTGAAGTCTATATCGCTTTATCATAACTCTATGAAGCAAATATTTAAAGTCTATATCGCTTTATCATGGCTCACTGAAGCAAATACTTGAAGTATTTATCGCTGTAGCATGGCTCTCTAAAGCAAATATTTGAAGTCTATATCGCTTTATCATAACTCTATGAAGCAAATATTTGAAGTCTATATCGCTGTATCATGGCTCTCTGAAGCAAATACTTGAAGTCTATATCGCTGTAACATGGCTCTCTGAAGCAAATACTTGAATTCGCCCTAAAAATTAAATACTTCTGGACAATATAAACAATGAGCTTTGATCCATCATCGATCTGTGGTTTTAAAAATGTTTTTCTTTTTTTTTTTTTAAATGTGATCTATGTTGATCTTGTTAAAGTCAAATGGGTGGTCTTTGAAATGGAGAAGCACAAAGGAAGATGCAAAGAGAGCACTCTTCTTTTACATAATTCAAAAAACTACAAACCAACTTGTGATGTGCAAACGGAGGTACAATCTGAACAAACATTATGTGATACTGTTACTTCTAGCAATCGGTCGTCGGGAAAATGAACGTAACTCATGTGTATTCATGACTATTAAAATGGGTCTTGCGGAATGGAGTGGAATGAACATTTACCCAATTCATTCAAAGATATAGCGTAGGATTTTAAATATTGTCTATGCATAATTTCACTTTTAATCACATCCGTCAAAGAGAAAGAGAAGAAAAATAAGGTTAATAGATAACTTGGTAATAGAGAATAAACTATCAAAAACAGTATATCCCCAAAACATTTTTAGGAAATAATATTATTCGGATTCAGACAAAAGCCAAAGCAAAGATAGATGTTAATACAGAAGTAAATGCGTATCACCTAAGCCGAAATACACTTACGCAAGTAAGAAACTAGGGCATTGTTCCTTTTAAGTAACCTCTGCGATGAAAGACGGCATACAACCCAAATACAATGCAATATGAAATCGAAAAAAACAAGGATTGGCCAGTTGAAATCTTTGCCTGCAACAACGACGCAAATTAATAGCCGGCCAGTGGCAGATTCAGATATAGATGTGGTAAATTTATGGTGACAGTGGTTAGGACATTGAGGTAAAAAGGCCCCCGATTCTGTATTCAGCATAGTCCCAATTGTTTTTCTTTAGATAAGGTGCTCAAAAGTTATTGTAATACATTTGTGGTTAGGCAACTACGCCTTTTTATTTGTGCAACAGAAACTCTTCAATAGCGACATTTCATTTTTTATCACCTTTCACTTTCCTGCTTCTAGTTCTGGTAGGATACGTTGCTGCATCCATATACTGGCATATATGCAACGATTGGGCAAGCGATGCTGCCATCCTAACGGCTCCTAGCAGATGCCAGGGCAGCCTTGAAGCTTTCGATAGATGTCGAGTTCACGGCGGCATGGTCGTGGTGGTTCCAAGCGATTATTGTGCGTGGAAAGAATGACTATTTATGTTGCACTGTGTTACTCCGAGGCACAGTGAATCATTTGATGTTGTTCCGGGGGTAATTTCGCATGGGGTTGTCAGAGGTTAAGTCAAAATTTAGTGAGCGCTTGGCTCTAATTAAACGACCTGGCTTCTGTGGGGTGAGATCATTGTTCGCTGGGATTGCCGGCACTAGCCTCATGACAACTTTATATAAGACATATACATGGGGTTACATTGATCAGGCCACATTGTTTTGTTGTTGTTGTTTTATTTTTGTTGCTAATACTGCAGTAGCCCACTTGAAGAGTGTTCGACTTTGTAAGCATTGAAATTACACCCATCAAAGTCATTTCTCGTAAAAAAGATGTTTCAGGGAATGGTTGTTATTAAAACTGAAATCAGATAATATTTTCATGACCGAAACAAAAAAGGAAGACAACAATGCCAGGAACAAACTAAAAGGCCAGACAAAACTGTTCATGCCAACCATCCTGTAAAAAAAGGCTAAATTTGATGAATCTGTTCTAATTAGTCCAATATGGCAATCCAGACTTAAGTTGTCAATGAAAATTACAAGATTACACAGCATATTTTTTAAAAAAAAATGGACAACAATGGAGATTGTGTTCATACTTAACTATTGCTTTGGACCGAAATGTCGTATCCAAAATAGCTTCTCGACCAGAATGTTTATAACGAGAATGCTGGTTAGCTCGGTCGAACAAGGGTTCACGTCCATTAACGGGCGATCTCTTTTTTAATGGTTTTGTTTTTTTTTGTAAATTTTATTTATAACTGTTACTTTTCTAAATATTTAAAATAGGGTTATTGACTCTGAATCGCCTAAAAACTAAAACTAAAATGTGCATATTACTTTGATTATTTAAATTATGTGTTTTTTTAGTTCAGAAATTATTAACTAAATAATATAATGAAACAATGGTTAATGTTCATGATATTTATTGATCACTCTGCAAAAGAAAAATGTTTCTTTTAGTAAGTCAATAAAAAAAAAAATTAATGGTTAAGTTTGTATAGGGAAAATTATTATTGAATAGCATTAAAATTTCATCCCGCCCCATTCAATAACCAGTACCAATTATAATGGGTTTATTATTATTATTATTATTTGCTGTCTTATATAGCGGGGTACCCCAGCCTAGGGCTAGGCTCACCGCGCTGTACATAAAAATATTTTAAAAGAGACATAATCGTGACAATAACATAAAATACATGTATGTAATAAAGAACAGATGTATAGAGACAAAACGAAATCTAATGCATATTCACCTCATCCACACCAGAACTTGTACATGACAAGCCATGGACGACGACCATCAGCAGCGTTTATCGGTCAGATGTGAGGAATCAGTCGGGGTAGTAGAGTTTAAAGAGATGTGTTTTGAGTGCAGTTTTGAAGGCTGTCATAGTTGATATATTGCGTATGTGTAGTGGAAGAGAATTCCATTGTTTAGGGGTACAGTAAGAGAAAGATCTTTCACCGTATGTTTTTGGGCGAGTCTTGGGGACATAAAGAATACGCCCGTCTGCTGAGGAGCGAAGCTGCCGAAGGGGTGAATAGACAGAGAGAAGTTCGGTTATCCGATTTGTTTGATAAAAGCAGTATCTTTGGTTATGACCATGAAACTTTTTATTGGCAATTTATATTTCATTTGAGTCGCTGAATGGTTAAATCTGAATATCATAAATTTGTGTGTGTATATGCGTACATGCGTGTGCGTGCGTGTGTGTGTGTGTGTGTGTATACGTGTGTTTGTGCGTGCGTCGTAATAATGATGTCGTAATGACATACAATCGAATGTTGACTAGACACACTGGGATGACTTCGACATCGTCGACTTGGATTAGCGAGACTTGGTGCAAATGAAACTTTAATGAAACACAAACGATAGGGGGAAAAAAAAGTGTGTGTATGTGTGTGTGATCGTGTGTGTGTCCGTCCGTGTGTGTGTGTAGGTGAGTGTTGATTTAATGTGTATTTTATTTTATTTATTTTTCCCTTAGTCACTCAATTTAAAAGTGAGAAACATGATTAAGAATATAGTTTAATACGGTTAGCTGCAAAAGGAACTAGCATAAAAAATTGTATATGATTTTGTTAAATGTATTGTCATTTTATCTCCTACGATGTAAGAGTGGTGCACAATATATTGTAAAAATCAGTCATGTGACCCTATAATTACACTTTAACATACAATATTCAACTGTATAACACCATACAATCAAATACTGGCGTGTTCAGCTTAGTTCGAAGAACAAACAAAATATATACATGTGAAGACGATGAGGGACTGGAACAAGCTTCCAAAAGGAACAATTGAAGCGAAAACACGTGGCACATTTGCGTCTATTGCCTACAAACTACAGTTTATGGTACCCTCGCTGAGTATCCCTTGCAACCAGTGAAATATCCTCTTCAACAGCAGGCACAGAAACATTGCTAATCATTCTACATACAATGGAGCCAGAATGAACAGTACAATGGTCGTGGGTCCTTAATATATTGAAGATGAAAAAGACCCATCAAGAACCTATTTAAGAATCATATATCCACACACTATATCCACACAGTATATCCACTAAATGCAAGCAATAAACCAAAAAAAAAAAAAAGAAAACAGTCACCATGTACACGTTTTGTGTAATCCCCGCTCTTTTTATCGTCATTCTTATTCGTCACATCAGCTCAGATAAAGACATCACATCCAAATTCATAGACAAACGTTACCTCCATATACGATTTCATTATATTGAGGTTTCAGCTGTCCAAAATTCAAAATTGTGAGCAGCCCGTGTTCTCCTTACATCATATTACAGAAACACAATCATACATGAACAAACATTGCCTACACTCAGTTACTTGAAAAATATCATCCTCAAAGTAAACAACACTGAGCACTGTATGGTTCCCCTTTCAAGTTAACAAATAATTAATATTATAATCAAAATCATGGATCAATCAACAAAATTCACCCTGTCGTAATCATGAAACATATCAGCAATATTTTTTACGAATACAATATTGCCAGGTCATTAACACCAAATCATCCAATGTACCTAAGACTGTGAACAATTTTACTGATTCATCTCCACAGACCTTTGTCCGGCCGCTTTTAGATTATGCATCTTCGGTCTGGGACCCATTCACCCAGAAGAGCATCGACAGGTTGGAGGCAGTACAGCGACGGGCAGCACTCTTTGTCGTGAACCGCTAAAGAAATACCTCTAGTGTTGGCAGCATGCTGGAAACACTGGGCTGGTCACTATTGGAGGAACGACGACAACAGTCCAGGCTCTCCATGATTTACAAGATAAATAATGGACTAGTCCACTGCTCTGGCATTAAACAGAAACTCGTCCCTCTCCCCATAGACAGCGACGAGGCTATGACAGGCAGTTCCGTCTCATACCAGCGAGAAGCCAGTATAGGAACTTCTCATTCCTACCAAAGACAATCAGGGACTGGAACAAGCTTCCAAGAGGATCAGTTGAGGCGACAACACTTGACTCATTTGCGTCTATTGCCTCAGGCCTTCCAACCCCTAGTGCATGATACCCTCAAACAGTTACTCTTGTAACCAATGAAATATCCTCATCAACACCAGGCACAGAGACATTGGAAATCCCATCTACATTCATAGGAGCCATAATGACCAATAAATAAATTGATCGTGGGCCCTTAATATATAGAAAAAGAAGAAGACTTTAATTTTATTTACCTAACAAGACCTGTTGCACTAATGTTACTAGTCTGGTTTCACAAGGCAGGCACAATACCTCCACTACGACGTCTACATAATAGATCGACTCTTTATCAATGTTTATCCATTTGACAGGAATCTGGATTTCCAACATTGGCCATCACCTTGAACTACCTCCCTTCATTTTGACAATAATACCAGGACCCATACTTCTCTCCATATCCCAACTTATAACTACGATATCCCTCTCAGGGTTCTCAATTCTGTTAAATTCAGAATTTCCGTGTGGGTGTTCTATATGGGTGGCTCCAGTTTGGTTCACTCCTAATTCTTAAAATTGCAACTTGCCTCATGACGATCGTCCTTTTGAATTGTGTTTCTAGACTGATCCGTTTTGAATTAACTCTAACGAATTTTCAAAGTACTTTTACTTTGATATCCGGTGCTATAACAAACTCAATATCCATAACTATGTTAGCTCAGCATTACATTCCACGGGGTTACTAAGCTCTTCAACATACTCTGTATTATTCTCTGTTAACTCATGTTCTCTGGCCAAACTAGGATGAACTTTTCTTTCCACTTCTTCAAATAAGTTCTTCACAGTTTGATTTATAATTTCTCCAATTTCAACTTTATTCATGTGAGTAATTTTTTTTTCGAAGCTTTATATTAATAAAAAATCACAAGTATGCTACGTAACTAATCTAAATTTAAAACTGCATTATAAAAGTTTTGAGCTTAAAAATATTAAATTAGATGTAGGAGCGAAAGAAACGTAGGCGTATCTAAAATGGTCGACATGGACATATGGATGCGTTTTGACCTTTTCGAATGTCCAATAAATTGTATCGTCACGCTTCTTTTCTTTCAGATGCATGGAGTCAAACAACTTCTAATTTTGATTTGTTTTCATTTGTTTGCTTTTAATTTCATTAATCTCAGACAATGATACCATTTTCATTACTTGGAATTGATCCTGATTACTACCCATTGGGTTGACACAACTAATAGCGAACATATATAAATTCAGTTGTGAGAAAGAAACGTTGTC
Organism: Omphiscola glabra; assembly: GCA_964017045.1. Taxonomy (NCBI): domain Eukaryota; kingdom Metazoa; phylum Mollusca; class Gastropoda; family Lymnaeidae; genus Omphiscola; species Omphiscola glabra. The sequence continues at coordinate 24,758,500 of OZ024807.1, read as the reverse complement.
TGACGTCACAAACTCAAATGAGGCTGTTCGATATTCTAGAAACAAATACAACACCTAAAAACAAGATTGTTCGTATAAATAGCACCGACATGCATGTTTATATTAGTTTATATATAAATATATTAATATCCCACCCGCTATATTACCGCAAATCTATTTCATCAACTGTTTCAGAAAAAACTGAAGAAACACATAAAGCACGAAAAGCACTAGCGATATGTTTTTTTTAAAGAATCTCTTAACAGCACAGTTATCGGGAATTTTATTTCGTGAAACAGTGACATGATATTTAATGGACTACGATGAGTCGATTGTTTTGTCACGGGATAAGCGTAAGTACGAGTAAGACTTCAGGTAGGCTGTCTGCAACACACTAGTCGCTCACAAATTTTTCTTCAAACAACTTTCTTCCTTTAATCATAACTGAATTATAATTATTGTCACATTTAATGAATGTCATTTAAAAAAACACGTGTACTCAAGAATATTTTGAAAAGTAAATTTTTTTAATTAACACTGGGGAAGCGCTGATGGAGACAAACATTGTGCTTTAAAATTAATGATAATGGAAATGGCTGATCAGCTGTTATCTGTTGTTCTGTGTTGTTATGTGTAGTAGAAAGCCTACCAATGGCTGGTACGTATCACGTGACAAAACAAGGAAGTGACTCATCGTAGTCCATTCCTCTTCCCAATGAAAACTAGGAAAATTGATTTTTATATGTATGTTTTGGGTTTGGGGTGAACATTTGATAGCATGAGTCGTCATTGGTAAACATATCCATGTGCAAAGATTCAGCTATAAAAGATGACGAAAAGTGGGCCAATTAGCTGCCCAAATAGGTTTTAGCCCAGACAGAAACACGCGAATGAATGCGAAGATAATTGTAAATTTATTTAAAATCAAACACAAAATACATTATAAATTGTAATATCAATCAATAGGGGATGAGGCAAACAAATTTGAACGAAATGCATCTAAGTATAGCACTTCAAAAGAATACAAATTAGGTCTCCTCACCCTCACAGGCTTGAAACCACACAAATGCAGAGTTAATGTAAAGGTATTTTAAAACAAAATAACATTCAGCAATCATCTGTTCAAAGCATTTTCTGTATTTCAAAACAAAATAATGTTTTATACATTTTTTAATCTGTTGTGTCTACTTCCTATTCACAACCGCTTCCCCCCTTTATTCCATTTGTTTATTTTAATAGCAATGCTCGTGCTGATTTGACCGAGTGGTCTAAACTGAGTAACTCTCAAGTGTATGGTCTGGACATCAATCCCCACCAAAGTCCAGTAAATTAAAATCATCGCCATCACCTTGGGTGGGTGGGACTCGTTAATCTTTGATGGCAACTCATCTAAGAGAAGGAAACTCTGAATTCAAACCTGGAGATGGAGTTCCTCTAGGCGGATTCCGACAAATCCTGCGACGGCACTGGTGCTAGCTGTATCATTCACATGATATTCTTCTGGGTTATACAGCAGCCTTTGAGAGAGGCGACTTGCTGTTGGAAACCAGTTTATAATTCTACAATAAATTATTAAAATCTCAGGCCTTGCGTATTTAGTCAAGGGAAGTCTAAATCAAACACATTGTGACGGACGTATGCACATAAATAATCATTTTTTTTAAAAAAATAAGTCGGAAAATATATGTTGATCCGCCATTTCCGTGATGCTTAAACTGAGAAAAAGTTAAATCTAATAAGAGCGACGAGTTTGATGTAGGACTGTCTACATTACTATTGCTTAAAGGGTGGCAAATAGTATAGAAAATCTTTATGGTACTCTTTTTTAGTATTTTTTTAAATATTTTATTTTATCAAAATGACCTGACACGGTGTACAAAACAGCACCCTGTTGAGACCTAGCTATCTATTACAGTTTGAATTTTGAAATTTTAAACGATGTTATGAAGACTCTACTACTTTTGTTAACTCTTTGACCTTATGTAAAATTTCAGGAAATCAATACGACATTGGATTAAGACATTTTATGATAGTAGTAAAACTACGCATTTTATCTGAACAGGATACCATTTTATTACACAGGTGTCGTAATTTAAGTGTACTTTATGCATTAAACTGAATGCAATTAAAATGACAAGTCAATTTCGTTTGTAAAGTACAAAGTTAAAAAAGTTCATTGTTAATGAATTTCTTATATCTTAAACATATTAAACATCAATTTTAGTTATTTTAACGGCGACGCTATCTGATATCTCAGTTCGAAGACATTTATTTTAAACACAGCGTTTTCAGACATCGCTTTTAAAAGCCAGTAAATCGATCACATGTGTCTTACTTTTAGATTGTCTTTTTCTTTTTAAAATTACAATTCTCAAACCATCCTTCACAACATACAACATGCAGGCATCGGCCCGCTGTATAACATAACACTCTTTTTTTAATACTTTTCTTAAAAGTTTATCTCACAGTCCTATGTTCTTTTGGCTTGCACAAGTTTTTAGTTAAGTGTTAACGCAATCCTTCTATTTTGAGTTGTGATGGCCTGCCAATAAAGTATTAATGTACGGCATGATACAATGCATTTATGACATAGAAAATTATCATTATGAAATTGTAAGCAATTTAACTTCAAATGTTTCAATTAAGGGAGAAATGTTGCGAAAAAAAATTCAATACATTGAAGTTAGGACAAGACTAAGTACAAAGCAATGTTTTAAACACAATAAAAATCAGGCTTTTAAACGTTGACATCTAGAAAATGGACAATATTATGTATCTGTCATCAAACTGGTGATAAAAAAGTTCAATGTGTCACGGAATAAAAAATAAAAAAAGTGCTAAATCATAACGGAGACATATTACTAACATTTGAGAATCGGTAGATTGCACCATACGTGTCCTACGTCAAACATTTTATTGTGGATATGCTATAAAAGGTTTGGTTTGTCTAAATGACAAGTAGCACTTATTATATCTGCCAAAGTTAAGTCAGACTTTTATTCCAGAGAGTCTTTTTGTCACAATCGCTACCAAGCTACAGCAAGGTTAGTAAAGCCTATTTTTTGTTTGTGAGCATTTACTGCTAGTGCTATAAGCATACTTAACAAATACACATTTTTCCGAAAAAAAGATGTGGTATTAGTTTTTGATAGTTGGTTGATATTTAGTCTACTGATTTGGCTACGACAACAGCTTGTTTTCCCCTTGCAGTGGTTTTTACACTATTTTAAACTTTGGAAAATATTTTAAATTTAATCTCTGGAACAATGCTTCTAGTATCTATATATTTTATTGCGCTTCGTGAAAATTTACAACGAAAATATGTTCTATTTAAGTTTTCATTTATGTATAGCTCAATACAGCGATGTGGGTCCAAAAATGCTCAGTATATTGAAGTATGACCTCATTTTTTTTGTATTATTTACACATGGACATTTACCAAAATGTCGATTTTTTTTCAATTCCTAAATTACTAACACGAAATTTCGCCAAATAATTCTTTAAATTTCTTTTAAATACATCACTGTCACATATATACTGACAGAAGAAAACAAAATGAAACAATGTCCGTATGGATATGTATAAATATGTTTTCTTATAAATTGTGTATATCATAAATGTGTAAAATATAAGGCTGCACCTATTGGTACACGGGTACCGGAATTGAGAGGTTGGGATTAAAAAACGATTTAAAATATTATTGTTAAGTTTTTAAGACAAAATGAGGTATAAAATGAAAGATAATTGAATGTACTATACGTTTGTAATCTTAATTTCTGACATTTTTCGCAGTTCTTGTGTTTAATTTTTCTTCCGATTCGTTCACAGCATCAACATAGGAGGTTTATTTTTTTTATTTTTTTTTTGGTTTTGGTTATTTTTCATTTATTGTATTACAAAAAAAATTCTCTTTAATAACTGGTCTTGCAGTGGAAATCAATGTTCCCATCTATCCAACCTATGTTTTCTTTCCACCGGTTTAAGTATAGATTTCTTTATTTTTAAATATGGCGTTGTTCCATTGGTGAGTAAAAATTTCTACAGTGGCTGCTAAGACGCATACAATTCGAAGAGAACGTTTCTGTATGCCACGGCGTCAAATCTTTTGCGAGCAGTATGTCAAACGAAAAAAAGAAAGATAACTACACATTTTGGAAACTTGAATTAATGAAGCTTCTACACTTCCACGGTTGAGAGCAAACAGAACACTTTCATGATGGAGAGCAAACAGAACACTTCCATGGTTGAGAGCAAACAGAACACTTCCATGGTGGAGAGCAAACAGAACACTTTCATGGTGGAGAGCAAACAGAACACTTCCATGGTGGAGAGCAAACAGAAAACTTCCATGGTTAAGAGCAAACAGAACACTTTCATGGTGGAGAGCAAACAGAACACTTTCATGGTGGAGAGCAAACATAACACTTCCACGGTTGAGAGCAAACAGAACACTTTCATGGTGGAGAGCAAACAGAACACTTCCATGGTTGAGAGCAAACAGAACACTTTCATGGTTGAGAGCAAACAGAACACTTCCATGTTTGAGAGCAAACAGAACACTTCCATGGTTGAGAGCAAACAGAACACTTCCATGGTTGAGAGCAAACAGAACACTTCCATGGTTGAGAGCAAACAGAACACTTCCATGGTTGAGAGCAAACAGAACACTTTCATGGTGGAGAGCAAACAGAACACTTCCACGGTTGAGAGCAAACATAACACTTTCATGGTGGAGAGCAAACAGAACACTTCCACGGTTGAGAGCAAACAGAACACTTTCATGGTGGAGAGCAAACAGAACACTTCCATGGTTGAGAGCAAACAGAACACTTCCATGGTGGAGAGCAAACAGAACACTTTCATGGTGGAGAGCAAACAGAACACTTCCATGGTGGAGAGCAAACAGAAAACTTCCATGGTTGAGAGCAAACAGAACACTTTCATGGTGGAGAGCAAACAGAACACTTTCATGGTGGAGAGCAAACATAACACTTCCACGGTTGAGAGCAAACAGAACACTTTCATGGTGGAGAGCAAACAGAACACGTCCATGGTTGAGAGCAAACAGAACACTTTCATGGTTGAGAGCAAACAGAACACTTCCACGGTTGAGAGCAAACAGAACACTTTCATGGTGGAGAGCAAACAGAACACTTCCATGGTTGAGAGCAAACAGAACACTTCCATGGTTGAGAGCAAACAGAACACTTTCATGGTGGAGAGCAAACAGAACACTTCCACGGTTGAGAGCAAACATAACACTTTCATGGTGTAGAGCAAACAGAACACTTCCACGGTTGAGAGCAAACAGAACACTTTCATGGTGGAGAGCAAACAGAACACTTCCACGGTTGAGAGCAAACATAACACTTTCATGGTGGAGAGCAAACAGAACACTTCCACGGTTGAGAGCAAACAGAACACTTTCATGGTGGAGAGCAAACAGAACACTTCTATGGTTGAGAGCAAACAGAACACTTCCATGGTGGAGAGCAAACAGAACACTTCCATGGTGGAGAGCAAACAGAACACTTCCATGGTGGAGAGCAAACAGAACACTTCCATGGTGGAGAGCAAACAGAACACTTCCATGGTGGAGAGCAAACAGAACACTTCCATGGTGGAGAGCAAACAGAACACTTCCATGGTGGAGAGCAAACAGAACACTTCCATGGTGGAGAGCAAACAGAACACTTCCATGGTGGAGAGCAAACAGAACACTTCCATGGTGGAGAGCAAACAGAACACTTCCATGGTGGAGAGCAAACAGAACACTTCCATGGTGGAGAGCAAACAGAACACTTCCATGGTGGAGAGCAAACAGAACACTTCCATGGTGGAGAGCAAACAGAACACTTTCATGGTGGAGAGCAAACAGAACACTTCCATGGTGGAGAGCAAACAGAACACTTCCATGGTGGAGAGCACATAGAAAACTTGCGTCAGCTCACTTGGAACTGCATGACAACTTCTTTACAGTCTTATTACAGAAGTGGCTTAAGCTTTAAACTTACTTTATTGTTTGTCAGGCTATTTATCTGGTATAGGTAGCCTTTTAAAATAAGAGGCCTTATGACCCAATGAGTATTGTTCAATAGTATTGTTTCCTAGATCATGAATGCTCTTTTTTTCATTATAAATATTAGTTTAGTCTCTCGTTTATAATTCGTGTCACTACTTTTCCTACAGACAATGTCAGGGATATCGGGCTAGAGGCTCTATTTAAGGTCTCCCATGTTACTAATTTCCTGCAATGTGATTATTTATACATTTCCAACTTCGTTTGATAGTGCCAGTTGTCCACTGTTTATTTATAAAATCCTATAGCATATGCCTTGCATTTACACACAGTTGTGTTGTAATTTCATTATAGACATTATTCCCTTCACAGTTAACTCATCAAAAAAAGATGCAGTGAACATTTCTCAATACGACTTCGGTAAAAGCGAGCTCCCTTATCTATAGATGTCTGATAATATGACTTTCATCAGCAGTCATCCATTATTATCCTTTGATCATCCTATATTTATAAGGATGTGCTATTTCATTCTTGAAACCGTCTTGTCGCTAGGTGTAGTCGTCAGACTGTGTTGCAACCAGGGGAAAGGATGGCCCTGGGAAAATTTTTATGCGTTCTTCTTTCTCCAAACAGAGACAAATATGGGATTTGAAAGGTTCCCAGTATTGCTAAAATCGTAAAAGTTGTTACATATATAATGGAAAGAAATGGCAGCTAACAATGATTTTTGGCCGTCTATAGTCCCTTGACCAGTTAGTCATTTTTAACGCTTACTTTGCGCCAAAGATATACCATTATCTTGCACCACGCAGACGACAATCCATTGCTAGCGACACCCACTCAATGCTACGCGATTTATCTCCATGTAACAATGGCCTTAGGTAAATCTAATAGAGAATATCGAATAGGTTTGATTCAAACAAAATTTACTTATTCAAAAAAAATACATCCATTTAACATATATCGTCTCTTTGGGCCCAGATCTATTTAATATATTGATTTTGATGTCGTAAATAGAGCTGACGTTGATAAACTCTGGTGAAATTCGCTACAGATTTGAACTCATTTTGTTAAAAGCAATAGTGGCACAATCAGGCAGAGAAAAGTCTGAGTGATCAAGTTGGTCTTGGTATGTCTCATGTATTTTGAAGTACTATCTTATTGGTATGTGAGTCTAGAAGTCAGGGATTTTTTTTTTTTTTTTGTACATTTTTATTTAAATTAATGGCATTATGTTCTTATGTATCTTAACAAAGTAATGAATCTGTAGATTAACATTTGTCAAATTGCACAATTTAAAAAAAAAAAAAATATATATATATAAAGATGAAATACAGGGAAATTAAGCAATATCAATAGAAGAGTTTTTGATTAATACCTTATTGATATTTGCTACTGAAAAGCTGAATAAATTTGTTGTTTTCCATTTTAACTCTCTCTGCTATGTTGTACTGGAAATCATAACCGTAATAGATATATCTAATACACCTATATTTTCCTCTGTTGACATGTAAAGAGACTTGGGAAGGTTTACCTTGTTCAATATGACGAATATAATCAGAGAACCAATCTGCTAATATTCTCCCATTTTTGCATATGTAACTAGATTGGCATCTACGACAAATCATTGCATATGCTTCATTACGTCTAAAGCATTTACTACCTTCTTTAATGGTGAAGGTAACTTGAGGGAAGCTTATGTGCTTGGTTTGGAGTGAAAAGGGACAAGTCCTACACTGTCTTCTTTAGCACGGTTTAGTCCCAACGTAAGACAGGTCAGCTCGAAGGCGACGGTAAACCATGAGGTTAACTAGATTTTTGTCCCGTCTGAAAACAACCACTGGAAGGGATGACACAACCCTCTTAGTGTCGTGGTCATTAAGACGCATGCTAGGATTCTTTAGGACCTTTTTTTTTTGGCAATCACATAGTAAGTGTTGTAGGTTTGTATGAGTTTTGTTTGAAATTCGTGTTTGTTTTGACTAGGTTTAAAATCATATTTTCCGTGTGATAGCGCTGATAATTTTTAGTGCAGACACTCATGGAAAGTTTCAGGATGAGATTTGGCCCGGAAGAAATCCATTATTTCATCAGCTGTCTGTAAAAAGTCTTCATTAACCTGGCGGGGGAGATGTTTTAATGAGAAGTTGTGATAAAACTCTAGTGTCTTTGCATGATTTGAAGTTGGAGGATGAGTAAAATAGGTAACTATGGCTTTCAGTGGGTTTGTAGTGGGCATATGGTATAAATCCGTTTTATTTCAATGTTATGGTGATATCAAGAAAGTTGACATAATGTTTCTGAGATTCGGAAGACAATTTATTTGATTGAAGAAATAAATTAAATAAATCTGTAAGGTTTTGGAGTTCATTAGTGTCCATTGTAGTGATGTCAATGCTGCCAATATTGTATATCGTATAAAAGATAGAGAAACTGAGGAACATAAAATGCGCATTAGATGTATCAATTATGGCACCTGTACCAAAATTCCAGAGAGAGGAAAATGGCAAACCATTTATTCATCATTTCGGCACCATATCTCCATATTGTTTAAATTAAATTAAATCCTACTAATGTTTCTTAATTTCCCCTTATTTCTACTTTTTTCTTATTGTTTTGATTTTATGTATCCCTAAATATGTTGTTTTGTTAAAATTATAGACCTTATTTTACGGTATTAATATTTATATTATTTTTATTAATGCAATTTTACTTCCAGCAAGTAAAATGAGAACTCTAAAGTTTTTTTTTTTTTTTTTTCACTGTGCTCAGTTTCCCATCTTATTTTCATGTGTCCTGTTCGCCGAAGAAGGCTCTTAGCCGAAACGATGACATGGTATTGTCTTGTCTAATGATTCATGCTTCACAATACCTTGTTGTACTATTTCATTTACCCAGCTTGAATAAAGTATTTCAATTTGTATATTCTTTAGATTCTCGATCGAGTCAGTATTCCTTGAACTCTATTATAATTCAATGTATTTCTACGTGCGAGATGTACTTCTAAAGTTGTTCTTCTCCTTGATGAGTTGACCACTAGACATGTTTAAACACCATCTTCATTTTGTTCGGAACCAAATGTCAGCCTATAATTTATTACATTTTTTTTATGAATCCGCTAACTACCCAGTGACTTCGACATTATCTTTCAATTTCAACGAGTTCCAATTCGGTTTAAGCCAATGCACCAATGTGCCATCAAAATAACTCTCAGTATGTCAGGTTGTCTTCTTATAAATCTTCTCATTTTTGTTTAAATATGTTTGCAAAAATATTAAACACATTTCGACTACTTTTTACATAGACTACATTCACATAACTGCTGTCAAAAGAAAGAAATTAAACATAAAATCAAACAATGACCTTTTGGGTACGTATACAACTGTTCTGCTTAAAAGTATGTGTAACATTAATTTGAATGACGCTAACGCTTTATTGGGATCAAAGTTATCGGATCGGGTTTATTTTGGATTGGCTCTAAACCGGGATTTCATATCGCTACCTAAACATAAAAATAACACTACACAAACACAAATATATCACTATATAAATATAAATGTAACATTACACAAACATAAATGTAACACTACATAAATATAAATGTAGCACTATGCAAACATAAATGTAAGAATACTTAAATATAAATATAACTCAACGTAAACATAAAAACATCACTACACAAACAAAAATGTATCACTATACAAACTTAATTGTCCGACACTTGCAGCAAAGTGCCAAAACAAAATGTGGGTTATAGCCGTACTGAGTTAAGTGAGGATCAATCTCATTTAAATTTAGCAATAGACATAATGTGTTATACAAGATAAACACTGATTTAACGTGTATAGTATGTATGTATTATGTTGCACATTTTTAAACGTTGGTAATAATATACCATAGTGTGCATAAAATAATCCAACAAATGTGTTTCAATATAAGAAAGTAAACAAATTTAGTTTAATTAAATGGCATATCATATTTTTTTTAAATATTTTTTTTAAAAATTAAGTTGGTTTTGTACAGTAGATTGATATGTATTTGTTGAATTCATGGGATCTGGAACTGGGTATAAATACGTACGTTTTCAATTCATGGGTCTGGTATATGGGATGGACAGGTGTCTATAGTACCTAGTATTTATTGTACAGTGTACATATATGCACATTTTGAATTGAGTAGTTTTGATGTTCTTGATTGAAATGTATGTATTTTTATGTCGTACAATTGATAAAGATGTATGTGTCGAATACGAGCTCAATTGGTGACAGGGAGTTATAGTGTTTATTTTGTTAATCAATATATACACCCTTTTAACATTAAAAATATTGCTTTATGTTTAATCTTAGCCTCGGATCAGAGTCGTGTTGTTGATTGTAGTCAGCATAGTCACGATAATCGATGGCAAAAGTAAGCAATTTTAATATCTATCCATTTATCTATCTTTCTATCTATCAATATATCTATATATCTATCTATCTATCTATCGATATATCTATCTATCTATCTATCTATATATCTATCTATCTATCTATCTATCTATCTATCTATCTATCTATCTATCTATCTATCTATCTATCTATCTATCTATCTATCTATATATCTATCTATCTATATATCTATCTATCTATATATCTATCTATCTATCTATCTTTATATCTATATATCTATATGTATATCTATCTATCCGTCTATCTATATATCTATCTATCCATCTATCTATCTATATATCTATTTGTCTATCTATCTAATTATTTATCTATCTATCTATCTATCTATCTATATATCTATCTATCTTTCTATATATCTATTTGTCTATATATCTAATTATTTATATATCTATCTATATATCTATCCATCTATCTTTCTATCTATCTATCTATCTATCTATCTATCTATCTATCTATCTATCTATCTATCTATCTATCTATCTATCTATCTATCTATCTATCTATCTATCTATCTATCTATCTATCTATCTATCTATCTATCTATCTATCTATCCATCCATCCATCCATCCATCCACCCATCCATCCATCCATCCATCCATCCATCCATCCATCCATCCATCCATCCATCCATCCATCCATCTATCTATCTATCTATCTATCTATCTATCTATCTATCTATCTATCTATCTATCTATCTATCTATCTATCTATCTATCTATCTATCTATCTATCTATCTATCTATCTATCAAACTGTCAAATAATCTTTCTGTAGATCTATCTATATATTCATCTATATATTGAACTAACTATATATTATATATCAATCCATATATGTTAATCAATGTATCCATCAATGTATATATCCTTATTTCCATCTATCTACATACAACGTGTTTCTGTTTGCGTTCTTCTTCATTATATGAATATATTAAACTTTGTCTCGCCCACTTGGCATTCTTATGCCACAGATCCTTAATTAAAACATTAATTTATAGTTTTCCTTTCGTCAAGGATGCGTTTCAAACCAAGAGGGCTTCTGTGATGGGTTTTATCCTGCTCATGTCGTTAAGAATCAAACATATTATATGTCGAACACTGTTTATGTCAACGATTTAGATTCTGAATCAAATTGTGAACATATATATGGAACCTTGGCTGTGATAGACGATGAATTTGAAATGAAGGCAATCATTGGTTATATCGATGGGCATAAACTTGGATGTGCCGTTATTGCTGGCAATGATAAGATTCAAGCGTCGACGTGGGTCATCGGTAGTGGAAGGCAACCGATTCCTTACATAAAGTGGGGTCAAGAACAACCCAACGGCCAAGGGGCAGGTCATCATTGTTTATTTTTAAATCAGGGGTATGATGGAATGCTTGACATGCCTTGTATGAGAGGAATGTGGGAATGCTATTTCCTATGCGAGGTATAGAATGGTAAAATTAAAATTTGCTCTATGTAGACAATGAAAAAAATAAAAAATAAAACAAACACTGAAATATTCTTAAATTGTTTGTTGTTAAAATTGCAAACTAGTTATTGTTTGAAAGATGGGTTAGATAGGTAGGGATAGGGTTAATACAAATTCATACACAGCTTAAAAAGAAAATATCACAATGAAGCAATCAGCTTTTTTTTTTTTTTTTTTTTTTGTATGGTTTTATCTAAAATGTTTTGGAACTTTAAATCATAATATATAGATAAAAATGTTGATGAAAAATGTATACATATTTTACTCGAAATAAGTGACTAAAACATTGATACAAAATATATTTAGCCCTATTTAGTAATTGCATTAAACCTGATTTTCGTTCATGGTGACATATGTGCCTACAAACCATGGTCTTTTCAAACAACCTATTCCACCAGGCCAAACACCCGAAATAAGCTTAATGCTAATTTCCAAAAGATATTTAATCAATCAAAAAAAAAGGGAAAATCCAATTAAAGACGTTCAATAATTAATATTAATTTTTGAATATACGGATAATTATTTTGAGCTGTGGTGTAACTGGATTTTCGCTAACAAGTTAAGGAGATAGAAATTGCGTGCATTAAGGTTTACCCGGCCCCAGAAATAAAACGTCCAAGACTATGTACGTTTACATTTAAATTTTCTATCCTTTGCAAGTCGACTCACAGGCATAAAATATAACATAGAAAAATTAACGTTTCTTCAAAGCGTAGTATTTCTGGATTTTCAAAAGCATGAGATCTTGAAAGAACGAGCTTTCCTATACTGTTTTAAAAATATAAAAAAAACAAGTGCCAAAGCACAATGTTCAGTATTGATACAATTAATCAATTCTCTCTTTTCGAAATCGATCACGCTCTGTTCCAAAATCTTTCAATTGCAAGTCAGTCATCATTATGAGAAACTTGGAATCGTGCACGCCTTAAAGCCCATAGCCACAAAGCCCATACGTAAAAACAGAAGCATTGTCAGCGTGTAAATGCAGCCGGACTACTTTCCCGTCCAAAAACATTGAATAGTCAAGTAGTAGTATGCACTGCAGTACCTGGAAAAGGCAAAATTTAACAGAGTCCTGATGTTATGAAATAATTTTTCTTTACATGTGTGTGATGTTTTCCATCCATTGTTGAGAGATTTAGAGACATTGCATCTTTGTTACATTCATTTAAATGTATAATTTATATTTTAAAAAAAACAATCAATATAATTTACATGATTTGAATGCATGACGTAATGGAGAGTTTAATAGTGCGCAAAACAGAATCCCAATAGCTGCACTAACTGACATTAAAAGATACGGTTTGGTATATATTTTTTTTTTTTTTGTTTGAATGATAATGTCAAAAATTAATTCCTTTGTAATAAATCTGCGGAGTTCAAGGGTTTTGACATTTTTATTTGGATATAGGCGTAGGCCCTGAAAACAAAGGCGTATCTCATTTAGAAGGGAGTTGGGTAGCAGTCATTGTAATTTTTATAAAACAACTTTCTTTATTAAATGGTATGTTAACGCATTGACGACACATATGTTTGACAGGCCTGAACCTTTTAAAAATTAACAGAAAATAGTTGAATTGAATAAATGCATTTCATTACTCGAAAGCGTCCTTGTTGCGGGGAATCATAAGAGACAAGCAACGACTTTGGGTCATTGGTAATAGGACTATTCTTGATTTCTTACAAAAAATTGAAGAGAACAACCCAAAGGCTGTAAGGCAGGTCATGACTATTTATTTTTAGAAGAGGTGTATTATGTAATTCTTAACTAGTTTTGTTGAAAAGGAAGGTGGAACTGTCATTTCACATGTAAAATGCACATGAAAAAAAAGTGTGCTATACTTATTTATACAATGAACAATGAAAGAAACGGAAAAATAAACAACAAGTAAAACGTATTTAACCTGTTTTGTTTATGTAAATCATCATTTGTGAAAAGAGTAAAAGGTGAATTGCGAACGGAGTAAAATACAATTAATCTTTTCATTTTCTAAATTTAATTAACATTTTTATAAAGCTATATCACGGACCGTTATAAATGGAGAATTTAATCTCTTAATTTTAGTCTATGGCTCGTTCTAAAAACAGTCCATAATAAAGAACGATACCAAAGTTTAAAAAGAACAAAACAAATAAGACGACAATTAAGGCCAGAGCTAATTACAATGAATAACTTTTTGATTTGTGAACTTCAATTAAATAATAACAGCAAGAGAAATATGATTAAATTTATAAACTTACAGATTTGCTGGTACCGGTACTGTATATAAAAATACAATGAGCACAAAATTGTACGAGGAAATAAAAATCTCTACACACAACAAAGTATGATGACACACAGCATGCCTCGTAATCAAGGAAGGGAAAATCTCTCCACGTCATTTATTCGTATCCCTTTCATACCCAGTTTTATAGGATCTTTCTGGAAATGGAATACACAGTCTTACTGCTTCCCGCATTCTCTAGATCGTTCTATCATGTTCGACAGAAACGGGCGATAGTAAACAAAAGTTTCAACAAAGTGATATTTTTTCTAGCCGCCCCAACACGGGACCGACTTGAAAGAGGTCATGCACGTGGAAGACGGGCAAAGCGTGTCTCAAAATAATTCATCCCTCATAACAGCTATAAAAAAAAATTTGTTATCCTCTAAAAAGTATTTCCACTAAAACATAATGGACTCTTGATGAATAACATAATATTTTTTGCGTTAGTTTCCAAATCATATTTGAGCAATCCAGTATATAACCAATCGAATTAAGAATATGAAAGAAATACTATTTATTTGGGTCGTACGTGGACTTCAGTACTGAATTAACTGGATGTTCGTTAATAAATTAATGACACTGACATTCGTGCATTGGTAAATGGAAAAGTCAAGAATTGACCAGGTTCCAGAAATAAACCACGTAGCCTATTTAATCATGATGTTATGCATCATAGCCAATAAAAATCTGAAGGTATATTTTTAAACTCCTACCATCCTAACGTTATACTTTATAGCTTTTAAAAAGCTTACGTTAACTGTCCCACATTCTAAAAGATTGAAGTTAATCTTCATAGCTTCTAAAAGGCTGGCGTTAAACTTCTAGCTTCAAAAATCTTGGGTTACTCAAAGATGTCTTCGTCGCATGTTACGCTTTCGATGGCAGGGAAGATGCTTAACACAGAGGTCTAGTAATGTTCAAAAGTGGGTTATTAATATTTTGTTCTTTTGTTACAAATTACATATTTATTTTGCTATCTATAGCTATCTATGTTTTTCAGGTACTTAATTATATCCGTTTAATGGTGAATATAATCTAATAGTATTTATTCTTTAGGCCGTAGACAACAGTTCCAATAATTTAAATGGCTATATCTCTAGGTTCAAGCAATAGGTGATATGTAACTATACATCATTAGAATATGCAGCCAGCGAATATACAGCTAGTGAAAATACAGCATGTGACTATATTACATATATATATATATATATATATATATATCATTTAAATATACAACATGTGAATACCAGCATGTGAATAAACAACATCATATTCCACATTAAACTAAAATGAAAAAAAAAAAAATACCGAATATATCTAGACTGTCATCACATGCTTTGAGCTGTTAATCGTCTCAGAAGTAGGATCACAAATAGGTGACGAAATAACAGAAACGTTTCACACTTCAGACAAATACTAGGACTAATTGGTTTAGGTTTCTCGGATCATGCTTAAACTATATATTAGGAAAAATCAATGTTGATCGAGCTGTTCTAAAGCCATACAATTATAACGAACAATCACTCTTTATTGGGGTGTAAAAATTATATACCAAAAAAAAACAACGTCATTATATTTCTTAAGGCAACGGCAGATTGTTCCCCGTTCTCGTTATTAACTTAAATATGTTTAGCTCAAATTCAATTTTTGTCGTTGTAAACTTAAAAAAAACAACTAAGTATTTACTCATCGGTCTTGCAGTATAAAAACTCTTTCCGATCTATACAACCTGCAGGGTTCGTTTTAACACGGTCATTATCTATTGGATTATTCTAATAATAATATGTTATTTTCTAAGTCTGACAAGATTCCTTTAGCGGATGTTTCGGAGTTGACCAGCGCACAAAACGAGAAACTAATTTTTATATGGGGACGCAAGCTCCTGAAATCAGTGTGACATTTGTCTTTGGTGTAGAGCACTCAGAAACCTCTCTAGTATGTGCATGATAACAGCTTTACCATTGCTAATTTAGCAGTGGTTTAGACCCATGTAGGGTTGTAATGTGGACCTTCTTGTATAGCTAACCTTTCGGAATAAGTATGATGCATGGCTCATTGAGTCTTAATTCTCAGATGTTTAGCGCTCTCCTTTATTTCCGATAAAACCTTTCATTGGTAAAAAAATGAAATTGGGCTCTCATAGCAACACTAACCAATATGTTTTCCACTTTGTAGCAAATGATACTTTTTTGCTCAAATCAGTTTGCAGCCGAGTCTGCAATTTTTCTAATTCTGTCCTGTGCTACATATCATCCAGGTAAGTGGGAAATATATCAATCTACATCATGCTAGATGCCTTTGTCCGTTCCAAAGCCTAGTTTAGTCTCACTTTTACGATTTGTGTGAATACGTTTTCTAAACACCATTGCAAAGATATTTAGAGGCTCGATGGAATATCTACTTGGTTACCATCTTTGAGAATTGGGATTATGTGTGCTTTTTGCCACGTATTTGGAATTGTGTCTGGTGTTTCCCAGTGTTTATTTATAAAAAACATATATGTAATTTCATTGCAAACCCTATTCCGTTCACCATCAATTCAGCATAACGGTTGCAGTTAAAATTTCCTGAATACCATTAATTGGAAGAGATCCCCATTCTTCCACTTCCATAGATGTATTGAGATAATTCGGCTCTCAGCATCAGTCATTGATTTGAGCATATTTATTCCACAGATAATGATATGATGTCTGGATATAATTTTACTCTCATCAGCAGTCATTAATTTATTAAACTTTGATCAGACATGGAGGCTTTACTTATCAGTCATGAAAGGTGTTAACCTCGCCCCGACTTGTCCTTCATTATAAGTCGGCTGACTGGTTCGCCACCCCCACACCCCCTCCCGAAACTAGGAGCTTACGTGGAATGATTTCCCTCTCCCACCTCACCAGTAAAACAGGTATGCGCCCTCCTGTCTCCAAACAGAGACGAGTCGAATAGGTGTTTGTAAAGGTCCCTGTCGCTTCTGTCATCGAATAAGTTGTCTAAGCCATAAAGTAGAGAAAGGTGGGCTACCCTTTGGTCGCATAGACTCACTTGACCAGCAAGTCATTTCTAACGCTACCGTTGCGCTCAAGATCTACCAATCTTTAGCAGCACGCATTGGGCGATCTAGAAGAGCATGGACGTTAGGGCTATAAAAGTATTCAATGATCACCCTCATCATTGCTATAGCCCCCCCCCCCCTCAAACCAACGCGTGCTATCTTCGTGTGACAATGGCCTTAAGTAAATCCGTTTAAGAACATTGAATAGGTTTCCATTCAAACAAAAATAGACTTATTCAAATTTTATTAATCCTTTTAACAGACATTGTCGGTATGGCAAAACATCAATCTAGTATTTTTACGTTTGTCATAAGTGGAGCTGACTTGGATTGCCCCTGGTAAAGCCTAGCACAGCTTTAAAAATAGTTCGTCAGAAGCATTTACTGTAGAAGCGGGTAGAGAAAAGAACGACTTGTCATGTTGGTCTGGGTATGTTTTATGTATTTTAATGAGGGCTGCTAAATTTTACGATTAATTTTGTTTTAACCATTAATCGACCAATCACTTAACCTATCACTTACAAATGTACCGGAATTGTTCATGAACGACAGTTCAGCTCGGCTGGTTATATTGTCAATAAGACACACTCATCACCAAAAATTAAAATTTATAGTGTCATAAGTAACATTTATTAGACATACTTGTCGAAAATCGAAATAACACTGGGATGTCTCCTTAATATGTCATCTTTTAACCAACTACGCAAACAGACAAGTTTGTTGACATCATTTGGTTCAAGTGACAATACAACCAGCCAAGCTGAAAAATCGTTCATGAACAATTCCGGTACATTGTAAGTGATGGGTTAAGTAATTGGTCGATACATCGGTAAAAAAAATTTAATAGTTAAAAATGTTTAACGATTAATCGACTAATTAATCGTTAAATTGAGCAGCCCTAATATATATATATACACATACATATACACATTTATACATATATATATATATATAGAGAGAGAGAGAGAGAATGAGACATATCTATACATACATATACACATTTATTATTTAAATATATATATGTGTGTATATATATATATATATATATATAATATATAATTGCGTATGTATTAGTAATATGGAATGGTAATAACATAATCCTTACATAATCAGTACCAAGTGCTTGACTTTGCTAATCCTAATTTTAATTTACATTAAACAATGGATTTTTCCAGCCATTATATGAATAGGTAGTACATTAAAAGAATTGTACTGCTTAACTTTGTTTTGTTTTTTATGATATTTAGATGCCTATATTTATAATGGTTTACCTTTTTTTAGCAGGATGTCGTAATGACATACAATCGAATGTTGACTAGACACACTGGGATGACTTCGACATCGTCGACTTGGATTAGCGAGACTTGGTGCTAATGAAACTTTAATGAAACACAAACGATAGGGGAAAAAAAAAGTGTGTGTATGTGTGTGTGATCGTGTGTGTGTCCGTCCGTGTGTGTTTGTAGGTGAGTGTTGATTTAATGTGTATTTTATTTATTTATTTTTACCTTAGTCACTCAATTTAAAAGTGAGAAACATGATTAAGAATATAGTTTAATACGGTTAGCTGCAAAAGGAACTAGCATAAAAAAGTGTATATGATTTTGTTAAATGTATTGTCATTTTATCTCCTACGATGTAAGAGTGGTGCACAATATATTGTAAAAATCAGTCATGTGACCCTATAATTACACTTTAACATACAATATTCAACTGTATAACACCATACAATCAAATACTGGCTTGTTCAGCTTAGTTCGAATAACAAACAAAATATATACATGTGAAGACGATGAGGGACTGGAACAAGCTTCCAAAAGGAACAATTGAAGCGAAAACACGTGACACATTTGCGTCTATTGCCTACAAACTACAGTTTATGGTACCTCGCTGAGTATCCCTTGCAACCAGTGAAATATCCTCTTCAACAGCAGGCACAGAAACATTGCTAATCATTCTACATACAATGGAGCCAGAATGAACAGTACAATGGTCGTGGGTCCTTAATATATTGAAGATGAAAAAGACCCATCAAGAACATATTTAAGAATCATATATATATATATAAATATAACTTTTGACGAATTGTACACACACAACAACATAAATGACATTTCTTTATATGCGTACATCTCCAAAAAACTACTCAACTTTATCTGCACATCTTCACACTCCTCCCTTAACATTTTAACGCTAACCATTTTTTGGCTACACTTAATCAATATTCTTTCTTTAACCATAAAAAGAAAAAAAACATTTCTATAAGTAGAATTTAATACATTTTGTTGCACAAAATCATATTTTAAATGTTATTGTATAAAATATGATCTTGCACCATTTACATACCTTTTCATTGGCAATGATCGTCTTCTTTTTTTAACTTTATTCTTTTACAGCGTTATCATTGTCGTATACATTTTGTCCCGAAGTGTTAAGGCATTTCAAACTCATTTGGCTGCAGCCTACCCACGTAGTACTGAATAAACAAACCTACGACAATTAGGCAAGTGCAAATTATAATTAGGACCATTTCTTGTGTTCGTACACATTGATATCTTTTTCTTATGAAGTTTTTTTTTGTTTTTTTTTTGTTTGTTTGTTTTGGTTTCCTTTTAAAGTTATTTTGCATGTGAGTCCTCCATCTTGAACGATTACTGCCCTTCTGAGCCGACGGTTCGCGCCGTTGCTATTCGGGACGATTTCAATGTTGTTATTTAAAGTGTGCAGTATTTGGTGCGCTAGAAAACAGAAATCCGAACAAAAAACAAATTACAATGTCGACTCATCATTAAAATTGGACTGAGGTGGATAGAAGATTTACATTCAAATTTACTTCAGCTCGGATCGCAGCGCTTAAGCACAACCTCTTCGTTGGGTAACGATGGTAGAATGTGTATTTATAGACCATAGCTTGCAATGGATGGCACTGTTATTTCTGATAACGGTAATAATGGGGGAGACTGCAATCAGGTCAGCACAATAGGAAATTAGTAAAACACAGTAAGGTTAAACCTGATAAAAGGAACGCAACAAAACAACGAACGTGTCGGCAGGAAGCCTTCATCAGCGAACAAACAGAAACACGAATACAATTGAAAAATGTATCAAAAAATGTATCAAAAAATATATAATATAGCATATAATATAGCACTTAGCCGGATAGCTAAGTGCTATATTATATATTTTTTGATACATGAGGAGGTCTCAAACACACATATATTTTGGTGAATATCTGAGGTTAGTGAATTGGCTACCAGCTGCATCTGCTGAGCAGAGGTCGCACTGTCTGTCCAGTGCCTGTACCACTTCGTCCTAAATTTGTCTGCCAGCCAGTTCTTTATTCCCAAATAAGTAACTGGTACATCTGGCTGAGGCTGGACAGCACCGGTTTTTAGCCAGAGTGTCCACTTTCCCAATGCCAATACTTTGACTTGGTATGGGATACATTGAACACTGTTACTTTGCCTCCTATTTCACCGATTTTGCACCTGTCATCAATGATAACTTCAACTAGGTGAGTGGTGCCCTGTCTCTACCCCAAGACCTCGAGAGCAGATCTTGAGTCCCAGAACACGATCGCATCGAGCCTCGAAAGCTCGTGTTCTTTCACTGTATGGTACACGCTCTCTAGGGCCTTGTGTATAGCCTCAAGCTGCACATCAAAGTTTGATGCTGCAGTCCCACAGGGCCCCGGGAGTTCGTGACTTTGTAAATTTTGAGGGAAAATTATAAAGGCCCCATACAAAGCAGTACTTTCTCTCAGATTGGCCGATCCGTTCTTGAAAACATTCACAGGTACTCTGGAGTACATACCCATGATCTCAAGGCGGCCGCTTACTGAACATGTTCAGGGTTTCGCTTCGTCCCTGCTGCATCGTTCAAGGCGAAAATTTATGGAGGGACGTGAGGGTTCCGCGTATAGCGTATTATTTGGTATTTGGGTCAGACGTTCTCTATTTTGGGGAGATCGACTGTTCATTCCAGCTAAACAACTCTGGTGCATAAAAAAGGATCTTTTTAGTCTTCTGCCCGCGAGCCCAGTTGTTCTGCATCTGGAACGACGTTTCCTTCTCGTCTAGCCGATGGTACCTATCTACGGCACTTAATATTGACATTTTACTCCTTATTTCTAGCGGTTCTACATTGGCCAAGACCTCTACAGCAGCTGTGGGAGTGGTCCTAAATGCGCCAGAGATGAATCTCAGAGCCTGATTCTGGATTCGGCCCAACCGGGGCAGCCTCCAACGGAGATCCCGATCGAGCGGATTCGGGGAAGGGGGGTGGGAAGGGGAGGAAGGGCGCCCTGTCAAAGGGACATCTCCAACGTGCCTCTTCAAGGTCCAATGTTCGGGATTTGGGGGGGGGGGGGGTTGATTTGAGGAGGGCATAAAGAGCATTAGCTCAAAGGCCTGCTGACGCAATTTCCTATTTTGACATTTACTGTGTGGCTATGATTTCCTGCTCAAAGTCTCAAGTGAAAATGTATGGTAAATAGTTTGTTAGCATATTTCGTGACAGGATTTTTGTTTTTTCTTTAGTGGCAATCGATATTTCGGATCTACCATCTCCGACAATTGATGCTTGGTCATCATTTAAAATTTCATAGTTTCAAACGTGTTTTATGTGTAAAATTATGTATTAAATAGCCTTTTTTAAGCCATTATAACAGGTTTTTTAAATAAAATAGTTTAATTTAAATTTTTAGGGTTTTTAAAAATCTTTCCAACATTCTAATTTTTGTTAAACATTTGTTGTGTCATAATATTTGTTGACCGAAGTTCAATCCCCAGCAGAAGCCTAGACAAGCAAATATATCCCGATCACACGGGTGGATGGCAATTGATCTAAGACAGTGGACGGCAAAATCATTGGTCACAAGAGCCCAAAAGCAGCTGCAGGATAATTTAAAAAAAAAAATTGAGAGCCAAATTTCTTTTCAAGAACCATGTTTTTCGGAGTCAAAACCAAATTGTGGTCGACCGGCGAGGTGCACTCAAGTCTCGAAAGAGCCGCATGCGGATCGCTAGCAGCGAATTCCCGAAAACTGATCTAAGAGTAGAATTACCATGGATTAAAAAAAGAAAAACGGAGTTCGGAGTATGCAGGCACTGTTGCGACTCTCTTTGTGCCAAGCTTCATCATCATCACATGTTACCTTGGGTTATCCAGGTACGCCAGGTACGCTACTTGTGCCAAGCTTCATCATTATCACACTTTCCGTTGGGTTATCCAGGTACGCCAGGTACGCTACTTGTGCCACGCTTCATCATTATCACACTTTCCGTTGGGTTATCCAGGTACGCCAGGTACGCTACTTGTGCCAAACGTAATCATTATCACACTTTCCGTTGGGTTATCCAGGTACGCCAGGTACACTACTTGCGCCACGCTTCATCATCATCACATGTTCCCTTGGGTTATCCAGGTACGCCACTTGTGGCAAGCTACATCATTATCACACGTTCCGTTGGGTTATCCAGGTACGCCAGGTACGCTACTTGTGCCACGCTTCATCATCATCATCACATGTTCTCTTGTGTTATCCAGGTACGCCAGGTACGTTACTTGTGCCACGCTTCATCATCATCACATGTTTCCTTGGGTTATCCAGGTACGCTACTTGTGCCACGCTTCATCATCATCATATTTTCCCTTGGGTTATCCAATTGCGTGGAGAGAGTTGATTTGCTGTCCAGGGAACAAGCTTATCCTCCTTAAGGAAGAAAACCCACGGCTTGAGATTTTGTCCTGCCTACCTAAACGACCTTCACATTGTGATTAACTGATGTCAGTAAAATAATAATACTAATTTTAAAAATCTTAATATTTACTTCAGTTAGCTTTAACCTTGCACATGCACGAATCCAAGGGCAAATGTTTAAATACATCGAATCAAACTTATGTAAGCCTCATCGGGAATAAATATAAATGTTTTAATAAAAAAAATGCGACTTTCTCAAAGACATATTTTATTATCTTAATTTTATAAAACTACATTCCAAACAATCATTATTTCCTCAATAAATTCATTAATTAATAAGGACTATGTCATTATTATTTTTTTTCAAAACGAGCAAATACATTGTAACCAATTGTTCTGAAAATTAGTAATACGTCTTACTTGTTCAGGTTACAAATGTTGATGTATTTATTTTTTTAAGTGAACACCCAAACAATTATTCTAATTTATAATTGAGAACCGTCAGAATGAAGTCCACAACTTTCATTTGCAATGGTTCATTTTAAAAATTACATTAATATGTATACACATGTATGTATGAATGTATAAATCTTGATAAGCAAAAATCGCAGGACGTGTTTAAATAATGTTGAAAGTTTATTTAGCATTTCAACCATATGGACATTTTTAATAATATCATTCAAGTTTTAATACCGCATTAAATTCATTTATTTTGTCTGTACAGTGTTATACATTTTAAGTATCGGAGTAAAAAATATAATGATATAATTGCATATAATATTTCCAATGAGTATAATTATAATATATAGCACAACACCTGGTTGTTCAGATACACATAAGTCCTGACATGGTTCCCACAATTCCGCATTGATGCACACATATCTTTAATCTTAAATTGTTAAAAAATAAGTAAAGTTAAATTTCAATTCATGTTTGTTATGTGCTGGCGTATTAATTTATTTATATCAATTAGATCATTCCTAACAGTGATTGAAAACATTTATAGGGGGAGTCTCAGGGGCAGTTTTAAATTGTATTTGGCTTTTCAATGTATGATGAATATATTCGTTTCTCGTTTGTAATGTAATATGTTTATTGAGCATTTGCCCTGTGATTACATAATATTGTTAGCTCAGCATAATCAACTTTAGTTACTGGTTAATGCCTTTGGAAAATCTTGGGCACATATGGAATCCATATGTGCCCAAGATTTTTTTTTTTTTTTTTTTTTTTTTTTTTTGGAATCCATATGTGCCCAAGATTTTTTTTTTTTTTTTTTTTTTTTTTTTTTTTTTTTTTTTTTTTTTGGATTCCATATGTGCCCAAGATTTTTTTTCCAAATGCATTAACCACTAAAGTTACTGGTTAATGCCTTTGGAAAAAATCTTGGGCACATATGGAATCCAAGAGACTGATCTGTCTCTATTCGAAACACAAGGGCTCAACACAACAATAAACCAATGTCATTATTTCTGAAGAACACAAAAGAAAGGTCCAGAAAAAGCCGGATCACCATGAACATGGGACTGTCCCAGACATCAACTGCACAAGACAATCCACGACTGGTGGAACCTTCGATAGCATCCAACTAAACAACAATTGGAGGATTCATGCCGTTCTCTTCGAGTGAAAATATGATGACTTAAGCTTGGTGTGACTTTTTCGGCGGATGTGTGTGACAGATGCGATGGCTAATTTTGGATCCAAATCATGGGGGTTTTCAATAAGTAAAAATGCACAGGTTTTTCATTATTGTTGTTCATCCAAAAAGAATCATTTCTGTCGACGTTTTTTCGCTTAACAGCTCTAATCCATGCATCAAAATCTTGATCATAAATTCCAAATAGCTTCCACATTTGAAATGGAA
Organism: Omphiscola glabra; assembly: GCA_964017045.1. NCBI lineage: Eukaryota > Metazoa > Mollusca > Gastropoda > Lymnaeidae > Omphiscola > Omphiscola glabra. The sequence continues at coordinate 24,733,694 of OZ024807.1, read as the reverse complement.
GATAATTAATGACTTCCCGTTTTTGGACTGTTTTGTGAATCAATGGCGGCTACTCATTTGTTGTTTGTTCCAGTAACAATTCTCTTGGATCTGAAAAAAAAATGATTGAAATACTTTTTGCTAATACTCTTTTTAAGCGTTAGTTTTGTGATAGAAGTTGTATCTAAAAAAAAAATATATATTTTTTGTATTAGATACGATGGCATTTTCTCTCCCACTTATATGATTATCTGTTGATAAAATATATCAAATAGGAGTAAAATAGGTCTTAATTAAATTATAGGAAAATAAAATACGTTCTAGATAAATAAAGAGAAAAGAAAAATAATAATAAAATATATGTATAAATTAGGCACTTTTGTGAACTGTGGCACAACTGTTAAATGCGATTCTGAAATCGATTTTTATGTAGTTCTTAGTGTAAGCATTTAAAACTTAATTGTATTATCGCTATATAATTGTTTAAGTTACAAAAAATATATTTTTGAAAAGTTATGTACAACTTTTAATTTTCGTTTTTCACTGGAAGAGGTTAAAAATCATCATTTATCAGCTGCTTGTGTATGGGTTGTTATTTATTTTGTTTGTTTTGTTCATCTACATATTTTAATTAATACTAAAAAAAAAAAATTAATACACAAATGTTTCTAAAAAAATGTTTATAGATAAATGTATTAACTTGAAACTAATGGTACGGTATTTTATATGTCTTCGACACAATTTTAATATATATATATATATATATATATATATATATATATATATATATATATATATATATACATTCCAGAAAATAAAAGATACAAATATTTAGTGTACTTTTATTTCATGAAAATGCAAACAATTTAAATAACTATTTTTTTAGCAACAACATTAAATAAAATCATTTTGGAGCCGGTGATGTTATTAAATATGATCTATACCTGAGATATTTCTCTTTTGGAAACGACGCACCAAGACGCCGGCTATGACAATGAGCATACAGGCAACGGGGATGGCAATCCAAAACATCGTATGACTTTTAATCCTCTCGGGTGATGTCAACCGACTGGTCTTGTTATTGAGATCTGTCAATAAAATCAAAATACACAATTAGTAATATTGAGATTTTATCATTACGGTAAAGTGATTTATTTTTTAAAATTTTATTTTACATTCGTTCATTCTCAAATTTTTACCCTCAACAAATATAATCTCTAAGATTTTGGTCAAAACAAGCTGCAATAAACATATATATCAACTTAAGAACAATGTTAAAAAAGATAAAAGAGTTTAAAAGGGAGGTTATAAATGATCAGATTTGAATAAATCCATGATTTGTTTTTCATTTTTAATAAACAATACACAAAATGTAAACTATCTCAGCAGGACAGCTGATATTAAAGAGATTTAATGGCGACATTTACTTTTAGATGAATAATAATAAACTATTTCGGCAAGGTTTAAGCTAAATACTTCAAGTTAACTTTGTTTTTTTTTTCATATTTACTTACCCATATTTACTATATAGATTTTCAAATTCATATAATCTGCGTTTTTTGTAGTAACTATGAAGTCGTGCTCATCAAAGCATTCTTTTGTTATGTTATACATTGTCAGGGACAGGATGTGGTTGTGTACATGGCCGTCATTGAATACCCAGTGGTAAGAATATCCAGGTTGGTTAAGAAAACGTGACGTACTGTTATAAATAACATGCGGTGAGGTCATCCTGTGGTACAAGAAGGAAACGCAGAAAGATATTGAAATGGTCTCCCTTAACATCGCAGACACTGTTTTCCGGTTGGAATCGTGTGGGCAGATTACTGGAAAACCTGTTACAATAAGAATACAAGAGAAAATAATTTAAATGAACGATCTTTCACATATTGTCACATCTATTTTTTTTAAAGAAAAAAAAAAAACGAAGACAAAACTGACTGACTATATACGTCAACATGTCCATTTCACGAGTATCCTAAAAGCCGTATACAACTTTAGTGTGCATACATTTGACATTCCAATAGATTTGACATAAGATTTAAACATTTCACAGACAGGACTGTGAACACAAAAGTTAATTATATGAAATGCTATATAGTAATATTCTATCCTCTGCTATTTATAATGAGTGCGTATACGCATGTATGTTAAGGACACAATAAACTAGATGGCTATGCAAAGGCATGAAATCACTGAGCAACTGACCACGTGCTACCTGAAAACGTGCCAACTGACGAAGTGCCAACTGACGATGTGCCAACTGATAACGTGCCAACTGATAACGTGCTAACTGACCACCTGCCAAATGACCACGTGTCAACTGAACATGTACCCAATGACCCCGTGACAATTTATCACGTGCATAATGACCACGTGCCAACTGACCATGTACCAAATGACCCCGTGACAATTGATCACGTGCAGAATGACCACATGCGAACTGATCACGTGCCAACTGACAAAGTGCCAATTGATCATATGCCGCAGCATCCAATTTGTTTGTCTTCCAATAGTTGACAATGTCCTGATTTCAAGATATTTAAACCCGTGCTGTAAGACCTACATTATCCAGCATTTTGCCACAACTCAAATATAAAAAAATACTGTGAAAAAATCAAGTATATCTAGTATTATTATATGATCTAACAGATGTCAACACTGACCTGGTCAGAAACACATCACGTGTAGATACTCACAGTTACTGACAACTAATATCATCGACACATTTTCAACGCTCTGTGAAGCAACATCGTCGACGGCACAATTGTAAACACCCGCATCGTCGCAAGCTATGCTTTGAAAAAAAACCTGGACCGGATTATGTTTGGTCGTGTTTAGCACGACATTCGTCTCGTCAAAGATAGTCATAGTTTTAATGACGTAACCAAGCCGTTGATCTATTGCACACTCGAGGAAACCTGGTTGTCCTTTGGTGAAAGTTATTGGTGTTTCCAAAGATGTTGGTATTCGAACACCGTTGGCTCTAAAATACAATTGAATTGGCTCATCTGGTGAAGATAATTGTGTAATTATTAGCCATTGTTTGAGGCAAAAAATAAATAAATGCATACAACGTCTTAGCTTAAAATGCTGCAATAATTGCGTTTAGGTGCAGTGAAATCGGCTACATTATATTTGTGTGTGTTCTTATGTCGTAGTTACACCAATTTCGATTTTTAAATTTTTTTTTTATACTATTATCTTTGTTAAATGGGTTACGTGTGTTTTGAATTGGTCGTATCATGTTTACATCTTGAAAGATATGGCTTGTATTGACTTTTTTAATGATACGCACAAACAAACATATATTCACATCCGACATCTTGTCTCCTACAATTACTCTGTTCAAAATGCCAATGTACACTAGGGAACATATACCGCTGACAGTCAATAGAACCGGTTACACATGATTCAACACCGTGCTGCAGTCCTTGCAGATCAATTTTAAGGATCACCAAACACTGAGACGAAGACTTTCAAGACTCAAGACAACACATGCAATGCAATCAAAACCTGTTTTCTTTTATGTGATCATTGAAAGTACCTATCTTGTCGTATCTGTTCTTAATATGAAAGATTCTTATGTTTTGCCGTACAGATTTGGTTTATTTAAAAATAATAAAATATTTTGTGGAGGAAATTACTTTTTTAAATCAGTTTCTATTCTTAGACAGATATAAATTGTATTATTTATAGACTTACCGTTAGTAATCGTTGTTTCTATTAAAACAAAATTCAACGATCTCGTCTGTATGACATCGATTGACCTCAGTTTGATCTCATACATCTTAAAATCTAAGGATGTTATATTCTTTACTGTTATTTTTACGATGACGTTTGGCGAAGTTCCTTCCACTGAGCTCACATCGATTTTGTTATGAAAACTTCCGGGTTGAAAGGTTACGCCATTAATATTCACAATTTTGTCAAGTTTTGAAGTAGCTTCAATGCAGAAGTCAACAGTCACGTCATCGTTCATCTGAGCAAAAATAATTTCTGAATCTTGTCCTTTGCAAAGATATGGCGGTTCTGTAAAATTAATGTAATAATCAAAGCAAAAATACATACATATAACAAGAAAGCACAATTTAACTTTGTCTTTTATGTGTTTGTAAGTTTGTAAATGGTCCGATCATTCACAAGAAAGCCAAATGATGAGTCCCAAACAAATGTAAAATAATCACGTCTTAATGACGTATAGATGTTTCCTGGAAAGCTTAGGTCAGCGGTTCTCAACCTGTGGGTCGCGACCCCTTTGGGGGTCGCACGACCCTTTCCCAGGGGTCGCCTAAGACCATCTGAAAACACACACGCTCCACATTTATAAAGTATCAACGAAAAAAAAAATGTGGTTGGCGGGTCGCCGCAACATGATGAACTGATTTGAAGGGTTGAGGTATTAGAAAGGTTGAGAACCACTGGCTTAGGTCATAATCCCATTATCATAAAAATTGTAATTTAAAAACAAATTGTTACAGTTAAATGGTTTAGATCAGTGGTTCTCAACCTTCCTAATACAACGACACCTTAATACAGTCCCATATGTTGTGGTGACTCCCAATCACACATTAGTTTCGTTGCTTCTTCATAACTGTAGAGTACATGTGTTTTCCGATGTCTCAGGCGACCCCTGTGAAAGGGTGGTTCGACCCCCAAAGGTGTAGGGGCGCACATATTGAGAACCGCTAGTTTAGATCGAATACAATAATAGTTTGAAATTTATTTAATTGACGTTCTTGGTAAATTTTTGTTTTTTTGTTTTTGTGCCCACATTTTAAAATCTATTATTCAGAAAGGAGTACTTTCAAATGTGTAAAAAAAATAACTATTTTGGTTAAATTTTTTTTTTTATGAACTTATTTTAAACTAATTAAGTCCTTTGAAAAAATTAAATTTAAATGATCACATAGCTAAAGTGTGTGCGTAAGGGTACTACTAGGCAACTTGCAGGTTGTAGAAATGGGTCTCCGTTTTTTCCTTTTAAGTAATTTATATTACCAATTGTGCATAGTATATGTGTGCGTGTAAGGGAGAATAGTAAGTTTGTTATATTAGTTCAAATTAGCATTGAGTAAAAATGCGTCTCTGAATGGATTGGTGCAGTTTATGAGTAAAGCAATGTCTGAATGACATCATTTGCTACACACCGAACTATTTCAGTCCAAATTTGATTACATTTTTAAATTAAATTATGTACAACGTGTGCACTTTGTGTACACTTCTCAAATAAAAGATAAACACGGTGAATAACTTTATTTTGATACAGACAACAAATTCAAACGGTTGAACTACTAGGTCAAACCTGTGCTCTGAATAAAAGGTGCGAGCCAAAACTTTGACAACATTTGTTTCCGAATACACACACGAGAAAAGCCTGGTACTGTGGCAAGCATGAAAGATCGGAACAACTCAGACCTTTTTTAAAATTACATTATAATGACTCATGTGATTTATATATTAAATTTAATATTATCATTGCACTTCAAAAGAAACACAAAATGCTATTCACTTACTTTTGGCTAGCAGTACTGTAAACGTTAAATTCAACTCTACTGTTAAATTCGGTCTCAGCTTGACTTGGTACTCTCTGAAATCAGTCTTGTTCAAGTGAAATATAGTTATGTCTATGAAATAATTTAACTTTATCTGTTTATAAGACACTGTCAGATAATCACTGGTGTCTCGTTCAGGTCTTCCACAGACACGGGAACTGTCCTGGTTCGGGAGCACATCGCCCCCCAATGTGTCGTTGTTGTCAGTGCCCGATCGTGACGTGCCTAGGGGTAGATTTCTGTTTTGAAACACATATGCTTCCTCGTTGATTCCAATGTGAGTCCCCAAATCAATGTTTGAACTGACACAAAGATGAACTGTTACGTTAGCTTTGAGGTCAGCACTCACAGGTGTGTGCTGTTGAAATCCTTCACACAGTACCATATGTCCACCTAAACATTGGAGATTTTTTTTTTTATTAAACGACTATAAATAAAGATATTAATCAAACATAAATTACATGAATAAATTAATAATTGTTTAAAATAGCATACGTCTAATAATTCGATTAAAATATATTTATAAATTTGTATTTCTATATATCTTTGAAAAAATCATTGATGGATATGGTGCATTTCATATTTCTACGTCCTAAACTCAAATACACATTTCAATTAATTAATAACTTGTTACTCTACGTCATAAAGTCAAATACACATTTCAATTAATTAATAACTCGTTACTTCTACGTACTAGACTCAAATACACATTTCAATTAATTAATAACTTGTTTCTTCTACGTCCTAAACTGAAATACACATTTCAATAAGATAATAACTTGCTACTTCTACGTACTAGACTCAAGTAAGAAATGTTAGTAAATTAATGAACAGTTTTTTTTTGTTTTTTTTTAAAGAAAACTATATAATACATAATTATGCGTAACTTAAACGAAATTCATTTCTATTCACGGACATTTTTTTCAAAATTTTTTTAAAGATTCAAGCAATTTCATTTTGCAGGCAGATACACACACACACACACTTATATATTATATAAAAACAGAAAAAGGCTACTGTAAACGAAATGAAAATAGAAAAAAAAAATAGTATACTTTTTTAGGTCTACACAAATATACATATTTTTGAAAAGCTTGATTACTAAACAGCCTTAAAAGTATTTGTTGATTGTGTGCTCTTACCTTCCATGCGCTGTTTAAGACAAAAATTAAATACAAAATTCTTAGCGTTTCTAATAAAGACGTCATAGCATCCAAAATGCTGACTTGTGATACTGTTTATTTTTAAAGTTATGTTAGTGTACATCTTAGATTCCTTATGACTAATGTCCACATTGTATTTAGGTATCGAACATTCAGTCCTTCCGTTGCAGTTTGACGACTGTAAGAGTTCGACTTCAGAATTGTTGGACAATGAAGGATGGGCGAGAACACAAAAAGAGATATTAGCGGTCTCTCCGGTGTTTAGAAATGTGGTCTGCTTGTTACTTTGATGGTCACATAATGATGGGCTACCTATAAGATACAAAGTATGAGGTAACCACGTTATAGAAATTGTAACAACAATATTTCGTTTCGATTTTTAAAAAAAATAACCCTTTAAAAATCTAAAGTAGTTAATAAAAGTAAGTTTTTGTTAACAAACATATGTATAGAAAGTAGATAATAAGAATCAGTTACTGAAAAACGTGTATGGAAAATGAACATTTGCTCTGCATCCATTACAAAAAACACAATCTCATGATATACACATATTACTTCTCAAGAGTGCACACCTAAAAAACGCTACAATCGGTTTATTACGGCAGACAATTAACTAAACCGTTCATTCACGAACAGCAAATTATTATTTATAACATGTACATTAGTTGACTTACAATCTTCCATTGTTACATCTAACAGTTCACTGAGAATAACTCCTTCAAATGTTGTCACGTTGCACACGTATGTTGCCATGAATGAACACCCAACATCGACGGCAATATGACGTAAGTTGATGATGTGTTGCCGTCCGTTTGAAAAACGAGTACTCATCGCTTCCGTGTAATATCTTCTGCCAATGACAACAGCGCGCGGATATCCTACGGCACTACAATTTAATGTTACACCAGGTTCGTTCGGGTCCCTGAAAATTTCGAACTTTACATCGGAAGTTTTCCCTGAATAATTTATGAATATACAATAGTTATTATATAATATAAATAACATATTTCTTAGTATGTGCATTTAATGGGGAAACAAATAATTCATTAAATAATTTTTTTCCGTTGTTCATGGATTTAAAAAAAAAAAAAAAAAAGCTATTTAGAAACATTAATTTAAATGATATCATAAGTTATCGTGAATCTTGATTCTAAGATTGCTTGTAAAATAATCAAAATTTAATTAAATATGTACAGCACAATGAGCAGAGCGGTACCGACGCATGAGCAGACAGGAACCCTGCTTTCAGATAAAAGACACGTGGTTAAGAAGTCAAAACTGAAGCGATCCTCTTTCATACGTGTTATGTAGGCGACATGTTTGCTTCATGCTTTCCCCGTGCATGAACCTTAGCAGACAACAAACTCGAGGCCGATTTTGTTGTAAGGGTACCAAAATAATAGTCTCCATTTCACCTTGTTTTCAACTAACTAATTATTGTCAGTTACCTTCATAATGCTATAGAAAAATCTAGATAAAGCTGGAAAGGAAGACAATGCGTAAAGCGGTTCTAGAAATATGAGTAGAATAATAATAAAAGCTTGGGGAGACAAATTACAGGGAAAGGCAGATCATTTATCACGAGATACTTTCAAGTGTGCTATTTTGCCTACGAGACAGTTCTTTGTTTACTGTGTGTGTGTAGATTACTTTTCATTAGTGTACCATTTCTGCACATTGTGCTTTATTAACATCGTACCGGTACAAGTCAAACACTATACTGTAAGTCATGAGTTTTAATTATAGTTATTTTGATTTTTTAATTTATTATAATAAACATAATAAAACGTATTAATTCTAATGAGCCCTGGTTTAGTATCGTAATCTTTATTATTGTATTTATCATTTTTTATCGTCTTTTGTTGTGTACTATTTGAGAATGAGCCATACACTTAAATAAGAGATTAGTTTCTCCATATTGATAACAGTAAGTAATAATGGGTCATTGAACTAGAAGGAGATCTATCCTTACACTAATTCGGGGTAAAGCGATGACAATCAAGGCACGGAGAATCCACGAAAGCTTTATCCTGCACGAAATAAGTCTAGCTTCGCAAATTTTGCAGTCACGAAAGCCAACAAGAACTAAGGGAGGAAGTCCTAACAATGTTTCAATCTTAGCCGAACCGCGTGGTAAATGTCTTCAAAGAGGCTCATGCTTTACCACGGCTAATCGCAGTGGCTACATTCCATAGATCTCTTTTTATAGGTTGATTGTATAGCGCGATACTCAAAACTAGGGTTAGGCTCACTGCGCTTCAAATAAAAATTACCAATTACAGAAACGTATGCATTTAAAAACAACAATTTGTGAAAAGTTTGATCTCACCCCCAAACGAAGAACTATAATACCCTGTCTATCCATGGAGAGCACCCAGAATAATCGAGCGGTGTTTATCTTTAGAGGTTGTGAGAATGAGTCGGTATAGTACATTTTAAATTGGATGGGTCTTGAGGGCAGTTTTGAAGGCTGTGATGCGGATGTGTAATGGGAGAGAATTCCATTGTTTTCAGTCACAGAAAGAAAAAAGATCGCTCACCATATGTCTTAGTGAGTATTCTGGGAACAGAAAAAATACTTGCGGATGACTGGCTCTCAGCTTTATGACTCTTGAGCAGGAGGGAGAAGTGGCCTTGTGAATAGGATGGGACCCAAAACAGAACCCTTTTGCACTCGCTACACCAAGTCAGCACTCTCGATGAGACAGCCATCAACAGTGACCTCCTGCGTTTTATCGGAGAGATAGGATCGAAACCAAGTAAATACTAAACCAGAAAAACCAACATAATTTTCAAGGATTTAGTAAAGTATTTGATGGTCAACGGTATCAAAGGCCGCACTGATATCTGGATAAGGATTGAAACATTAATGCTGTCTAATTCAAGCAAGCGGTCACTGCCGACTCTCAAGAGAGCTGCCTCTGCGCTGTGAAAAGGTCTATAGGCAGACTGATTAGGATTGAGAAGAGAGTAGTCATTCAAGTATTCAAAAAGCTTTTTTAGAAATAGTTTTTCAATGTATTTATATAAAAATGATAAATTAGATACAGATCATTAGTTCCGTAAATTATTTTGATCAAGACCAGGCTTCTTAAATAATAGTTTGATGACAGCTGTCTAGCAAAGAGATGGAGCAATGCCAGAAGACAAGCTTTCATTGACTATGCGGGTTATTGTTGGGAACAAATGACCCAACGGCTCAATCAACAGTGGGGTGGGAATGGGTTCCAAAGAACATGACGTAGGTTTAGTTTTTAGAATAACACTTTTGACCTCTTGTTCTGAGACAGGTTTAAAAACATCGAAATGTGAACTTACACCAAAACAGATACCTTCACACGAGGAGTTATCAGGGACAGATAGAAATAAAAGAATCATCTTCGACTGAGAACTAGAAGCAATACTGCTTGACCATAGGAAAGTGAACCAGCGTAGAGGAACAGCTTTCCCGTTATTGTGGTCTTCACTGACTCACTCTTTGCTCTTAAAAGTTTGGGAAAGTGCACTAAGGAGATCACAAAGGTAAACGCCATTCTGGATACGCCATTCTAGAGCTTCGTGCTCAGTGCCGCTTCTGCCGATGATTGGTCAGGGTATAGTTGGCGGGCTCCATGCAAAAGGTGGCAAGGTCTACTTGAAGTATATCCCCGGGCACGTTGAGGTTACGCACAACAACAGGGCTAATACCCTTGCACGAGAAGGCCGGACTTAGTCCAGACCTGATAAGCCCATGACTCAGCTGGAATTCAAAGCTTGGCTGAAAGACCCCTATCGCGGGGAGTGCCAAAGTGGCTGGGCTGCAGAGAGCACTGGGCGGGAGCGCAACTGAAAAATTCCGCGGTCGAACAAAAGCGATCCGTAGTGGGTACTCAGGAGATAAGAGCAAAGGCTAATCACGCAGGTGAGAACTGGCCACTGTGCGAGACGAAGTTATCTCCACAGACTGGACACAAGACGGTATCCTTAGGGCAGACTATGTGACCCTTCCGATGAAATGGTAAAATTCCTGGTGGTCGGATGCCCCGAAAACTGCGTGGGGTATGGAGCAGACGTTCTATACTAGAGACCAGTTTTTTTGTGCTGATGTGATTTACGGTGATATCCATCAGATAAGACTGGCAGATGATGAACTTGCCCGGGCTATACAAGCCTAAGCTAGTCCCGTAAAAGAGAATGTAACAATTCCGCATTTCAAATAGCCGATGGGTAAAATTAAACATATTTGGATATAAAAATATTTTTGTTGGTATATCTATTAATTTCACATCTATTGTTGAAATGTGAGAGGTAACAGCGAATATTGTTCATATTTTTCTCAAGCTTTTTACATGTCTGACTTAGTCGTTTAGGTTCGTTTAAAGTTCACTTATTTAAATCCATCAAAATAATGGTTGGCTTACTACTATCTGGATTATTTATTATTTTATTAGCTTTATATTGATTTACACATAATATAAAAAAGATTTATATAAGACATATATTCTCTTTTTACATCTCTTACATCTCTCTTTGTCTCTTAAATGTCCTGAAGTGGAGAAGCGTTTTTAAAAGATAAAATGAGCACCCCAACCCCCCCCCCCCAATAGCTCAATTCACTTTTTAAAATATACTAATTATGTGTATTCTGTTGTTAACCCTGTAAGTTCTCCTTCACCCATTATTTGGGGGCTATGCTGATCTAAATAACTTACATGTTTGTAATATATTTATATTGATAAACATTTAAAAATAGCCCCGTATGTAATACAACATATATTTCAAAGATTAAGTAGTTTCCAGACAAACACAATTACCTTCTGGTTTAATTATGACTTGCAAATTTAACAACTTGTCTGAGCCCGTGTGAAGTTTTAAATTCAAACGACCGTAATCATTGGCAGATATATTTCTAATTGTGATGAACATTGTCTGAAGCACAGACGATTTCGTGTTGGTGACCATCTGAAAGCCATACTTGTCGGTGAAACCTCCATTACGAAGTGAAGTATTTTGTATGAATAAAGTAGGGTGTACAGTTATGTAGGCAAAGACGGAAAATGTCACAGTTTGGTTTGAGCTAATTGGTGATACGACTGTTTTAACTGAATCGTTTTCATTGAAAAACATTGTAGGGCCTGTGAGATATGAAGAAAAAAAAATATTTAAACAAACCGATAGTCATTTCATAGTCATTTCATAGTCATTCCATAGTCATTTCATAGTCATTTCATAGTCATTTCATAGTCATTCAATAGTCATTCCATAGTCATTTCATAGTCATTTCATAGTCATTTCATAGTCATTTCATAGTCATTCCATAGTCATTTCATAGTCATTCCATAGTCATTCAATAGTCATTTCATAGTCATTCAATAGTCATTCCATAGTCATTTCATAGTCATTTCATAGTCATTTCATAGTCATTTCATAGTCATTCCATAGTCATTTCATAGTCATTCAATAGTCATTCCATAGTCATTTCATAGTCATTTCATAGTCATTCCATAGTCATTTCATAGTCATTCAATAGTCATTCCATAGTCATTTCATAGTCATTTCATAGTCATTTCATAGTCATTTCATAGTCATTTCATAGTCATTTCATAGTCATTTCATAGTCATTTCATAGTCTTTCAATAGTCATTCCATAGTCATTTCATAGTCATTCAATAGTCATTCCATAGTCATTTCATAGTCATTTCATAGTCATTTCATAGTCATTTCATAGTCATTTCATAGTCATTCAATAGTCATTCCATAGTCATTTCATAGTCATTCAATAGTCATTTCATAGTCATTTCATAGTCATTCAATAGTCATTCCATAGTCATTTCATAGTCATTTCATAGTCATTTCATAGTCATTCAATAGTCATTTCATAGTCATTTCATAGTCATTCCATAGTCATTCAATAGTCATTTCATAGTCATTCAATAGTCATTCCATAGTCTTTTCATAGTCATTATATAGTCATTCCATAGTCATTTCATAGTCATTCCATAGTCATTCAATAGTCATTTCATAGTCATTTCATAGTCATTCCATAGTCATTCAATAGTCATTCAATAGTCATTTAATAGTCATTTCAAAGTCATTTCATAGTCATTTCATAGTCATTCCATAGTCATTTCATAGTCATTTCATAGTCATTTCATAGTCATTTCATAGTCATTCCATAGTCATTCAATAGTCATTCCATAGTCATTCCTGAGTCATTCCATAGTCATTTCATAGTCATTTCATAGTCATTTCATAGTCATTTCATAGTCATTTCATAGTCATTCCATAGTCATTTCATAGTCATTTCATAGTCATTTCATAGTCATTCCATAGCCATTCAATAGTCATTCCATAGTCATTCCAATGTCATTTTATAGTCATTTCATAGTCATTCCATAGTCATTTCATAGTCATTTCATAGTCATTTCATAGTCATTTCATAGTCATTTCATAATCATTCCATAGTCATTTCATAGTCATTCCATAGTCATTTCATAGTCATTTCATAGTCATTTCATAGTCATTTCATAGTCATTTCATAGTCATTTCATAGTCATTTCATAGTCATTTCATAGTCATTCCATAGTCATTTCATAGTCATTTCATAGTCATTTCATAGTCATTTCATAGTCATTCCATAGTCATTCAATAGTCATTTCATAGTCATTTCATAGTCATTCAATAGTCATTTCATAGTCATTCCATAGTCATTTCATAGTCATTCCATAGTCATTCAATAGTCATTTCATAGTCATTCCATAGACATTCAATAGTCATTCAATAGTCATTTCATAGTCATTTCATAGTCATTTCATAGTCATTCCATAGTCATTTCATTGTCATTTCATTGTTATTTCATAGTCATTCCATAGTCATTTCATAGTCATTCCATAGTCATTCAATAGTCATTCAATAGTCATTTCATAGTCATTCCATAGTCATTTCATAGTCATTCAATGGTCATTCAATAGTCATTCAATAGTCATTTCATAGTCATTCAATAGTCATTTCATAGTCATTCAATAGTCATTTCACAGTCATTCAATAGTCACTTCATAGTCATTCAATAGTCATTCAATAGTCATTTCATAGTCATTCAATAGTCATTTCATAGTCATTCAATAGTCATTTCATATTCATTCAATAGTCATTTCATAGTCATTCAATAGTCATTTCATAGTCATTTCATAGTCATTTCATAGTCATTCAATAGTCATTTCATAGTCATTCAATAGTCATTTCATAGTCATTCAATAGTCATTTCATAGTCATTCAATAATCATTTCATAGTCATTTCATAGTCATTTCATAGTCATTTCATAGTCATTTCATAGTCATTCCATTGTCATTCCATAGTCATTCCATAGTCATTTCATAGTCATTTCATAGTCATTTCATAGTCATTCCATAGTCATTTCATAGTCATTTCATAGTCATTTCATAGTCATTTCATAGTCATTTCATAGTCATTCCATAGTCATTCAATAGTCATTTCATAGTCATTTCATAGTCATTCAATAGTCATTTCATAGTCATTTCATAGTCATTTCATAGTCATTCCATAGTCATTCAATAGTCATTTTATAGTCATTCCATAGACATTCAATAGTCATTCAATAGTCATTTCATAGTCATTTCATAGTCATTTCATAGTCATTTCATAGTCATTCCATAGTCATTCAATAGTCATTTCATAGTCATTTCATAGTCATTCAATAGTCATTTCATAGTCATTTCATAGTCATTTCATAGTCATTTCATAGTCATTCCATAGTCATTCAATAGTCATTTCATAGTCATTCCATAGACATTCAATAGTCATTCAATAGTCATTTCATAGTCATTTCATAGTCATTTCATTGTCATTTCATTGTTATTTCATAGTCATTCCATAGTCATTTCATAGTCATTCCATAGTCATTCAATAGTCATTCAATAGTCATTTCATAGTCATTCCATAGTCATTTCATAGTCATTCAATAGTCATTCAATAGTCATTTCATAGTCATTCAATAGTCACTTCATAGTCATTCCATAGTCATTCAATAGTCATTCAATAGTCATTTCATAGTCATTTCATAGTCATTTCATAGTCATTCCATAGTCATTTCATTGTCATTTCATTGTTATTTCATAGTCATTCCATAGTCATTTCATAGTCATTCCATAGTCATTCAATAGTCATTCAATAGTCATTTCATAGTCATTCCATAGTCATTTCATAGTCATTCAATAGTCATTCAATAGTCATTTCATAGTCATTCAATAGTCATTTCATAGTCATTCAATAGTCATTTCATAGTCATTCAATAGTCACTTCATAGTCATTCCATAGTCATTCAATAGTCATTAAATAGTCATTTCATAGTCATTCAATATTCATTTCATAGTCATTCAATAGTCATTTCATATTCATTCAATAGTCATTTCATAGTCATTCAATAGTCATTTCATAGTCATTTCATAGTCATTTCATAGTCATTCAATAGTCATTTCATAGTCATTTCATAGTCATTCCATAGTCATTCAATAGTCATTTCATAGTCATTCCATAGACATTCAATAGTCATTCAATAGTCATTTTATAGTCATTTCATAGTCATTTCATAGTCATTCCATAGTCATTTCATTGTCATTTCATTGTTATTTCATAGTCATTCCATAGTCATTTCATAGTCATTCCATAGTCATTCAATAGTCATTCAATAGTCATTTCATAGTCATTCCATAGTCATTTCATAGTCATTCAATAGTCATTCAATAGTCATTCAATAGTCATTTCATAGTCATTCAATAGTCATTTCATAGTCATTCAATAGTCATTTCATAGTCATTCAATAGTCACTTCATAGTCATTCCATAGTCATTCAATAGTCATTCAATAGTCATTTCATAGTCATTCAATAATCATTTCATAGTCATTCAATAGTCATTTCATAGTCATTCAATAGTCATTTCATAGTCATTCAATAGTCATTTCATAGTCATTTTATAGTCATTTCATAGTCATTCAATAGTCATTTCATAGTCATTCAATAGTCATTTCATAGTCATTCAATAGTCATTTCATAGTCATTCAATATTCATTTCATAGTCATTTCATAGTCATTTCATAGTCATTTCATAGTCATTCCATATTCATTCCATAGTCACTCCATAGTCATTCCATAGTCATTTCATAGTCATTTCATAGTCATTTCATAGTCATTCCATAGTCTTTTAATAGTCATTCCATAATCATTCCATAGTCATTCCATAGTTATTTCATAGTCATTTCATAGTCATTTCATAGTCATTCCATAGTCATTTCATAGTCATTCCATAGTCATTCCATAGTCATTCCATAGTCATTTCATAGTCATTTCATAGTCATTCCATAGTCATTTCATAGTCATTCCACAGTCATTTCATAGTCATTTCATAGTCATTTCATAGTCATTCCATAGTTATTCTATAGTCATTCCATAGTCATTTCATAGTCATTTCATAGTCATTTCATAGTCTTTTTATAGTCATTTCATAGTCATTTCATAGTCATTTCATAGTCATTTCATAGTCATTTCATAGTCATTTCATAGTCATTCCATAGTCATTCCATAGTCATTCCATAGTCATTTCATAGTCATTTCATAGTCATTTCATTGTCATTTCATAGTCATTTCATAGTCATTCCATAGTCATTTCATAGTCATTCAATAGTCATTCAATAGTCATTCAATAGTCATTTCATAGTCATTCAATAGTCATTTCATAGTCATTCAATAGTCATTTCATAGTCATTCAATAGTCACTTTATAGTCATTCCATAGTCATTCAATAGTCATTCAATAGTCATTTCATAGTCATTCAATAGTCATTTCATAGTCATTCAATAGTCATTTCATAGTTATTTCATAGTCATTTCATAGTCATTTCATAGTCATTCCATAGTCATTCAATAGTCATTTCATAGTCATTTCATAGTCATTCAATAGTGATTTCATAGTCATTTCATAGTCATTTCATAGTAATTCCATAGTCATTCAATAGTCATTTCATAGTCATTTCATAGTCATTTCATAGTCATTTCATAGTCATTTCATAGTCATTTCATAGTCATTTCATAGTCATTCCATAGTCATTCCAAAGTCATTCCATAGTCATTCCATAGTCATTTCATAGTCATTTCATGGTCATTTCATAGTCATTCCATAGTCATTTCATTGTCATTCCATAGTCATTCCATAGTCATTCCATAATTATTTCATAGTCATTTCATAGTCATTTCATAGTCATTCCATAGTCATTTCATAGTCATTCCATAGTCATTTCATAGTCATTCCATAGTCATTCCATAGTCATTTCATAGTCATTTCATAGTCATTTCATAGTCATTTCATAGTCATTTCATAGTCATTTCATAGTCATTTCATAGTCATTCAATAGTCATTTCATAGTCATTTCATAGTCATTTCATAGTCATTTCATAGTCATTCCATAGACATTTCATTGTCATTTCATTGTTATTTCATAGTCATTCCATAGTCATTTCATTGTCATTTCATTGTTATTTCATAGTCATTCCATAGTCATTTCATAGTCATTCCATAGTCATTCAATAGTCATTCAATAGTCATTTCATAGTCATTCCATAGTCATTTCATAGTCATTCAATAGTCATTCAATAGTCATTCAATAGACATTTCATAGTCATTCAATAGTCATTTCATAGTCATTCAATAGTCATTTCATAGTCATTCAATAGTCACTTCATAGTCATTCCATAGTCATTCAATAGTCATTCAATAGTCATTTCATAGTCATTCAATAGTCATTTCATAGTCATTCAATAGTCATTTCATAGTCATTCAATAGTCATTTCATAGTCATTTCATAGTCATTCTATAGTCATTCAATAGTCATTTCATAGTCATTCCATAGACATTCAATAGTCATTCAATAGTCATTTCATAGTCATTTCATAGTCATTTCAAAATCATTCCATAGTCATTTCATTGTCATTTCATTGTTATTTCATAGTCATTCCATAGTCATTTCATTGTCATTCCATAGTCATTCAATAGTCATTCAATAGTCATTTCATAGTCATTCAATAGTCATTTCATAGTCATTTCATAGTTATTTCATAGTCATTTCATAGTCATTTCATAGTCATTCCATAGTCATTCAATAGTCATTTCATAGTCATTTCATAGTCATTCAATAGTGATTTCATAGTCATTTCATAGTCATTTCATAGTCATTCCATAGTCATTCAATAGTCATTTTATAGTCATTCCATAGACATTCAATTGTCATTCAATAATCATTTCATAGTCATTTCATAGTCATTTCATAGTCATTTCATAGTCATTTCATAGTCATTCCATAGTCATTCAATAGTCATTTTATAGTCATTCCATAGACATTCAATTGTCATTCAATAGTCATTTCATAGTCATTTCATAGTCATTTCATAGTCATTCCATAGTCATTTCATTGTCATTTCATTGTTATTTCATAGTCATTCCATAGTAATTTCATAGTCATTCCATAGTCATTCAATAGTCATTCAATAGTCATTTCATAGTCATTTCATAGTCATTTCATAGTCATTCAATAGTCATTCAATAGTCATTCAATAGTCATTTCATAGTCATTCAATAGTCATTTCATAGTCATTCAATAGTCACTTCATAGTCATTCCATAGTCATTCAATAGTCATTCAATAGTCATTTCATAGTCATTCAATAGTCATTTCATAGTCATTCAATAGTCATTTCATAGTCATTCAATAGTCATTTCATAGTCATTCCATAGTCATTCCATAGTCATTCCATAATTATTTCATAGTCATTTCATAGTCATTCCATAGTCATTTCATAGTCATTCCATAGTCATTTCATAGTCATTCCATAGTCATTCCATAGTCATTTCATAGTCATTTCATAGTCATTTCATAGTCATTTCATAGTCATTTCATAGTCATTTCATAGTCATTTCATAGTCATTCAATAGTCATTTCATAGTCATTTCATAGTCATTTCATAGTCATTCCATAGACATTTCATTGTCATTTCATTGTTATTTCATAGTCATTCCATAGTCATTTCATTGTCATTTCATTGTTATTTCATAGTCATTCCATAGTCATTTCATAGTCATTCCATAGTCATTCAATAGTCATTCAATAGTCATTTCATAGTCATTCCATTGTCATTTCATAGTCATTCAATAGTCATTCAATAGTCATTCAATAGACATTTCATAGTCATTCAATAGTCATTTCATAGTCATTCAATAGTCATTTCATAGTCATTCAATAGTCACTTCATAGTCATTCCATAGTCATTCAATAGTCATTCAATAGTCATTTCATATTCATTCAATAGTCATTTCATAGTCATTCAATAGTCACTTCATAGTCATTCCATAGTCATTCAATAGTCATTCAATAGTCATTTCATAGTCATTCAATAGTCATTTCATAGTCATTCAATAGTCATTTCATAGTCATTCAATAGTCATTTCATAGTCATTCCATAGTCATTCCATAGTCATTCCATAATTATTTCATAGTCATTTCATAGTCATTTCATAGTCATTCCATAGTCATTTCATAGTCATTCCATAGTCATTTCATAGTCATTCCATAGTCATTCCATAGTCATTTCATAGTCATTTCATAGTCATTTCATAGTCATTTCATAGTCATTTCATAGTCATTTCATAGTCATTTCATAGTCATTCAATAGTCATTTCATAGTCATTTCATAGTCATTTCATAGTCATTCCATAGACATTTCATTGTCATTTCATTGTTATTTCATAGTCATTCCATAGTCATTTCATTGTCATTTCATTGTTATTTCATAGTCATTCCATAGTCATTTCATAGTCATTCCATAGTCATTCAATAGTCATTCAATAGTCATTTCATAGTCATTCCATAGTCATTTCATAGTCATTCAATAGTCATTCAATAGTCATTCAATAGACATTTCATAGTCATTCAATAGTCATTTCATAGTCATTCAATAGTCATTTCATAGTCATTCAATAGTCACTTCATAGTCATTCCATAGTCATTCAATAATCATTCAATAGTCATTTCATAGTCATTCAATAGTCATTTCATAGTCATTCAATAGTCATTTCATAGTCATACAATAGTCATTTCATAGTCATTTCATAGTCATTCCATAGTCATTCAATAGTCATTTCATAGTCATTCCATAGACATTCAATAGTCATTCAATAGTCATTTCATAGTCATTTCATAGTCATTTCAAAATCATTCCATAGTCATTTCATTGTTATTTCATAGTCATTCCATAGTCATTTCATTGTCATTCCATAGTCATTCAATAGTCATTCAATAGTCATTTCATAGTCATTCCATAGTCATTTCATAGTCATTTCATAGTTATTTCATAGTCATTTCATAGTCATTTCATAGTCATTCCATAGTCATTCAATAGTCATTTCATAGTCATTTCATAGTCATTCAATAGTGATTTCATAGTCATTTCATAGTCATTTCATAGTCATTCCATAGTCATTCAATAGTCATTTTATAGTCATTCCATAGACATTCAATTGTCATTCAATAGTCATTTCATAGTCATTTCATAGTCATTTCATAGTCATTCCATAGTCATTTCATTGTCATTTCATTGTTATTTCATAGTCATTCCATAGTAATTTCATAGTCATTCCATAGTCATTCAATAGTCATTCAATAGTCATTTCATAGTCATTTCATAGTCATTTCATAGTCATTCAATAGTCATTCAATAGTCATTCAATAGTCATTTCATAGTCATTCAATAGTCATTTCATATTCATTCAATAGTCATTTCATAGTCATTCAATAGTCACTTCATAGTCATTCCATAGTCATTCAATAGTCATTCAATAGTCATTTCATAGTCATTCAATAGTCATTTCATAGTCATTCAATAGTCATTTCATAGTCATTCAATAGTCATTTCATAGTCATTCCATAGTCATTCCATAGTCATTCCATAATTATTTCATAGTCATTTCATAGTCATTTCATAGTCATTCCATAGTCATTTCATAGTCATTCCATAGTCATTTCATAGTCATTCCATAGTCATTCCATAGTCATTTCATAGTCATTTCATAGTCATTTCATAGTCATTTCATAGTCATTTCATAGTCATTTCATAGTCATTTCATAGTCATTCAATAGTCATTTCATAGTCATTTCATAGTCATTTCATAGTCATTCCATAGACATTTCATTGTCATTTCATTGTTATTTCATAGTCATTCCATAGTCATTTCATTGTCATTTCATTGTTATTTCATAGTCATTCCATAGTCATTTCATAGTCATTCCATAGTCATTCAATAGTCATTCAATAGTCATTTCATAGTCATTCCATAGTCATTTCATAGTCATTCAATAGTCATTCAATAGTCATTCAATAGACATTTCATAGTCATTCAATAGTCATTTCATAGTCATTCAATAGTCATTTCATAGTCATTCAATAGTCACTTCATAGTCATTCCATAGTCATTCAATAGTCATTCAATAGTCATTTCATATTCATTCAATAGTCATTTCATAGTCATTCAATAGTCACTTCATAGTCATTCCATAGTCATTCAATAGTCATTCAATAGTCATTTCATAGTCATTCAATAGTCATTTCATAGTCATTCAATAGTCATTTCATAGTCATTCAATAGTCATTTCATAGTCATTCCATAGTCATTCCATAGTCATTCCATAATTATTTCATAGTCATTTCATAGTCATTTTATAGTCATTCCATAGTCATTTCATAGTCATTCCATAGTCATTTCATAGTCATTCCATAGTCATTCCATAGTCATTTCATAGTCATTTCATAGTCATTTCATAGTCATTTCATAGTCATTTCATAGTCATTTCATAGTCATTTCATAGTCATTCAATAGTCATTTCATAGTCATTTTATAGTCATTTCATAGTCATTCCATAGACATTTCATTGTCATTTCATTGTTATTTCATAGTCATTCCATAGTCATTTCATTGTCATTTCATTGTTATTTCATAGTCATTCCATAGTCATTTCATAGTCATTCCATAGTCATTCAATAGTCATTCAATAGTCATTTCATAGTCATTCCATAGTCATTTCATAGTCATTCAATAGTCACTCAATAGTCATTCAATAGACATTTCATAGTCATTCAATAGTCATTTCATAGTCATTCAATAGTCATTTCATAGTCATTCAATAGTCACTTCATAGTCATTCCATAGTCATTCAATAGTCATTCAATAGTCATTTCATAGTCATTCAATAGTCATTTCATAGTCATTCAATAGTCATTTCATAGTCATACAATAGTCATTTCATAGTCATTTCATAGTCATTCCATAGTCATTCAATAGTCATTTCATAGTCATTCCATAGACATTCAATAGTCATTCAATAGTCATTTCATAGTCATTTCATAGTCATTTCAAAATCATTCCATAGTCATTTCATTGTCATTTCATTGTTATTTCATAGTCATTCCATAGTCATTTCATTGTCATTCCATAGTCATTCAATAGTCATTCAATAGTCATTTCATAGTCATTCCATAGTCATTTCATAGTCATTTCATAGTTATTTCATAGTCATTTCATAGTCATTTCATAGTCATTACATAGTCATTCAATAGTCATTTCATAGTCATTTCATAGTCATTCAATAGTGATTTCATAGTCATTTCATAGTCATTTCATAGTCATTCCATAGTCATTCAATAGTCATTTTATAGTCATTCCATAGACATTCAATTGTCATTCAATAGTCATTTCATAGTCATTTCATAGTCATTTCATAGTCATTCCATAGTCATTTCATTGTCATTTCATTGTTATTTCATAGTCATTCCATAGTCATTTCATAGTCATTCCATAGTCATTCAATAGTCATTCAATAGTCATTTCATAGTCATTTCATAGTCATTTCATAGTCATTCAATAGTCATTCAATAGTCATTCAATAGTCATTTCATAGTCATTCAATAGTCATTTCATAGTCATTCAATAGTCATTTCATAGTCATTCAATAGTCACTTCATAGTCATTCCATAGTCATTCAATAGTCATTTCATAGTCATTCAATAGTCATTTCATAGTCATTCAATAGTCATTTCATAGTCATTCAATAGTCATTTCATAGTCATTTCATAGTCATTCCATAGTCATTCAATAGTCATTTCATAGTCATTCCATAGACATTCAATAGTCATTCAATAGTCATTTCATAGTCATTTCATAGTCATTTCATAGTCATTCCATAGTCATTTTATTGTCATTTCATTGTTATTTCATAGTCATTTCATAGTCATTTCATAGTCATTCCATAGTCATTCAATAGTCATTCAATAGTCATTTCATAGTCATTCCATAGTCATTTCTTAGTCATTCAATAGTCATTCAATAGTCATTTCATAGTCATTCAATAGTCATTTCATAGTCATTCAATATTCATTTCATAGTCATTCAATAGTCACTTCATAGTCATTCCATAGTCATTTCATTGTCATTTCATTGTTATTTCATAGTCATTCCATAGTCATTTCATTGTCATTCCATAGTCATTCAATAGTCATTCAATAGTCATTTCATAGTCATTCCATAGTCATTTCATAGTCATTTCATAGTTATTTCATAGTCATTTCATAGTCATTTCATAGTCATTCCATAGTCATTCAATAGTCATTTCATAGACATTCAATTGTCATTCAATAGTCATTTCATAGTCATTTCATAGTCATTTCATAGTCATTTCATAGTCATTTCATAGTCATTCCATAGTCATTCAATAGTCATTTTATAGTCATTCCATAGACATTCAATTGTCATTCAATAGTCATTTCATAGTCATTTCATAGTCATTTCATAGTCATTCCATAGTCATTTCATTGTCATTTCATTGTTATTTCATAGTCATTCCATAGTCATTTCATAGTCATTCCATAGTCATTCAATAGTCATTCAATAGTCATTTCATAGTCATTTCATAGTCATTTCATAGTCATTCAATAGTCATTCAATAGTCATTCAATAGTCATTTCATAGTCATTCAATAGTCATTTCATATTCATTTAATAGTCATTTCATAGTCATTCAATAGTCACTTCATAGTCATTCCATAGTCATTCAATAGTCATTCAATAGTCATTTCATAGTCATTCAATAGTCATTTCATAGTCATTCAATAGTCATTTCATAGTCATTCAATAGTCATTTCATAGTCATTACATAGTCATTCCATAGTCATTCCATAATTATTTCATAGTCATTTCATAGTCATTTCATAGTCATTCCATAGTCATTTCATAGTCATTCCATAGTCATTTCATAGTCATTCCATAGTCATTCCATAGTCATTTCATAGTCATTTCATAGTCATTTCATAGTCATTTCATAGTCATTTCATAGTCATTTCATAGTCATTTCATAGTCATTCAATAGTCATTTCATAGTCATTTCATAGTCATTTCATAGTCATTCCATAGACATTTCATTGTCATTTCATTGTTATTTCATAGTCATTCCATAGTCATTTCATTGTCATTTCAGTGTTATTTCATAGTCATTCCATAGTCATTTCATAGTCATTCCATAGTCATTCAATAGTCATTCAATAGTCATTTCATAGTCATTCCATAGTCATTTCATAGTCATTCAATAGTCATTCAATAGTCATTCAATAGACATTTCATAGTCATTCAATAGTCATTTCATAGTCATTCAATAGTCATTTCATAGTCATTCAATAGTCACTTCATAGTCATTCCATAGTCATTCAATAGTCATTCAATAGTCATTTCATATTCATTCAATAGTCATTTCATAGTCATTCAATAGTCACTTCATAGTCATTCCATAGTCATTCAATAGTCATTCAATAGTCATTTCATAGTCATTCAATAGTCATTTCATAGTCATTCAATAGTCATTTCATAGTCATTCAATAGTCATTTCATAGTCATTCCATAGTCATTCCATAGTCATTCCATAATTATTTCATAGTCATTTCATAGTCATTTCATAGTCATTCCATAGTCATTTCATAGTCATTCCATAGTCATTTCATAGTCATTCCATAGTCATTCCATAGTCATTTCATAGTCATTTCATAGTCATTTCATAGTCATTTCATGGTCATTTCATAGTCATTTCATAGTCATTTCATAGTCATTCAATAGTCATTTCATAGTCATTTCATAGTCATTTCATAGTCATTCCATAGACATTTCATTGTCATTTCATTGTTATTTCATAGTCATTCCATAGTCATTTCATTGTCATTTCATTGTTATTTCATAGTCATTCCATAGTCATTTCATAGTCATTCCATAGTCATTCAATAGTCATTCAATAGTCATTTCATAGTCATTCCATAGTCATTTCATAGTCATTCAATAGTCATTCAATAGTCATTCAATAGACATTTCATAGTCATTCAATAGTCATTTCATAGTCATTCAATAGTCATTTCATAGTCATTCAATAGTCACTTCATAGTCATTCCATAGTCATTCAATAGTCATTCAATAGTCATTTCATAGTCATTCAATAGTCATTTCATAGTCATTCAATAGTCATTTCATAGTCATCCAATAGTCATTTCATAGTCATTTCATAGTCATTCCATAGTCATTCAATAGTCATTTCATAGTCATTCCATAGACATTCAATAGTCATTCAATAGTCATTTCATAGTCATTTCATAGTCATTTCAAAATCATTCCATAGTCATTTCATTGTCATTTCATTGTTATTTCATAGTCATTCCATAGTCATTTCATTGTCATTCCATAGTCATTCAATAGTCATTCAATAGTCATTTCATAGTCATTCCATAGTCATTTCATAGTCATTTCATAGTTATTTCATAGTCATTTCATAGTCATTTCATAGTCATTCCATAGTCATTCAATAGTCATTTCATAGTCATTTCATAGTCATTCAATAGTGATTTCATAGTCATTTCATAGTCATTTCATAGTCATTCCATAGTCATTCAATAGTCATTTTATAGTCATTCCATAGACATTCAATTGTCATTCAATAGTCATTTCATAGTCATTTCATAGTCATTTCATAGTCATTCCATAGTCATTTAATTGTCATTTCATTGTTATTTCATAGTCATTCCATAGTCATTTCATAGTCATTCCATAGTCATTCAATAGTCATTCAATAGTTATTTCATAGTCATTTCATAGTCATTTCATAGTCATTCAATAGTCATTCAATAGTCATTCAATAGTCATTTCATAGTCATTCAATAGTCATTTCATAGTCATTCAATAGTCATTTCATAGTCATTCAATAGTCACTTCATAGTCATTCCATAGTCATTCAATAGTCATTCAATAGTCATTTCATAGTCATTCAATAGTCATTTCATAGTCATTCAATAGTCATTTCATAGTCATTCAATAGTCATTTCATGGTCATTTCATAGTCATTCCATAGTCATTCAATAGTCATTTCATAGTCATTCCATAGACATTCAATAGTCATTCAATAGTCATTTCATAGTCATTACATAGTCATTTCATAGTCATTCCATAGTCATTTTATTGTCATTTCATTGTTATTTCATAATCATTTCATAGTCATTTCATAGTCATTCCATAGTCATTCAATAGTCATTCAATAGTCATTTCATAGTCATTCCATAGTCATTTCTTAGTCATTCAATAGTCATTCAATAGTCATTTCATAGTCATTCAATAGTCATTTCATAGTCATTCAATATTCATTTCATAGTCATTCAATAGTCACTTCATAGTCATTCCATAGTCATTCAATAGTCATTCAATAGTCATTTCATAGTCATTCAATAGTCATTTCATAGTCATTCAATAGTCATTTCATATTCATTCAATAGTCATTTCATAGTTATTCAATAGTCATTTCATAGTCATTTCATAGTCATTTCATAGTCATTCAATAGTCATTTCATAGTCATTTCATAGTCATTCCATAGTCATTCAATAGTCATTTCATAGTCATTCCATAGACATTCAATAGTCATTCAATAGTCATTTCATAGTCATTTCATAGTCATTTCATAGTCATTCCATAGTCATTTCATTGTCATTTCATTGTTATTTCATAGTCATTCCATAGTCATTTCATAGTCATTCCATAGTCATTCAATAGTCATTCAATAGTCATTTCATAGTCATTCCATAGTCATTTCATAGTCATTCAATAGTCATTCAATAGTCATTCAATAGTCATTTCATAGTCATTCAATAGTCATTTCATAGTCATTCAATAGTCATTTCATAGTCATTCAATAGTCACTTCATAGTCATTCCATAGTCATTCAATAGTCATTCAATAGTCATTTCATAGTCATTCAATAGTCATTTCATAGTCATTCCATAGTCATTCAATAGTCATTTCATAGTCATTCCATAGACATTCAATAGTCATTCAATAATCATTTCATAGTCATTTCATAGTCATTTCAAAATCATTCCATAGTCATTTCATTGTCATTTCATTTTTATTTCATAGTCATTCCATAGTCATTTCATTGTCATTCCATAGTCATTCAATAGTCATTCAATAGTCATTTCATAGTCATTCCATAGTCATTTCATAGTCATTTCATAGTTATTTCATAGTCATTTCATAGTCATTTCATAGTCATTCCATAGTCATTCAATAGTCATTTCATAGTCATTCCATAGACATTCAATAGTCATTCAATAGTCATTTCATAGTCATTTCATAGTCATTTCATAGTCATTCCATAGTCATTTTATTGTCATTTCATTGTTATTTCATAGTCATTTCATAGTCATTTCATAGTCATTCCATAGTCATTCAATAGTCATTCAATAGTCATTTCATAGTCATTCCATAGTCATTTCTTAGTCATTCAATAGTCATTAAATAGTCATTTCATAGTCATTCAATAGTCATTTCATAGTCATTCAATAGTCATTTCATAGTCATTCAATAGTCACTTCATAGTCATTCCATAGTCATTCAATAGTCATTCAATAGTCATTTCATAGTCATTCAATAGTCATTTCATAGTCATTCAATAGTCATTTCATATTCATTCAATAGTCATTTTATAGTCATTCAATAGTCATTTCATAGTCATTTCATAGTCATTTCATAGTCATTTCATAGTCATTCAATAGTCATTTCATAGTCATTTCATAGTCATTCCATAGTCATTCAATAGTCATTTCATAGTCATTCCATAGACATTCAATAGTCATTCAATAGTCATTTCATAGTCATTTCATAGTCATTTCATAGTCATTCCATAGTCATTTCATTGTCATTTCATTGTTATTTCATAGTCATTCCATAGTCATTTCATAGTCATTCCATAGTCATTCAATAGTCATTCAATAGTCATTTCATAGTCATTCCATAGTCATTTCATAGTCATTCAATAGTCATTTCATAGTCATTTCATAGTCATTTCATAGTCATTCAATAGTCATTTCATAGTCATTTCATAGTCATTCCATAGTCATTCAATAGTCATTTCATAGTCATTCCATAGACATTCAATAGTCATTCAATAGTCATTTCATAGTCATTTCATAGTCATTTCATAGTCATTCCATAGTCATTTCATTGTCATTTCATTGTTATTTCATAGTCATTCCATAGTCATTTCATAGTCATTCCATAGTCATTCAATAGTCATTCAATAGTCATTTCATAGTCATTCCATAGTCATTTCATAGTCATTCAATAGTCATTCAATAGTCATTCAATAGTCATTCAATAGTCATTTCATAGTCATTCAATAGTCATTTCATAGTCATTCAATAGTCATTTCATAGTCATTCAATAGTCACTTCATAGTCATTCCATAGTCATTCAATAGTCATTCAATAGTCATTTCATAGTCATTCCATAGACATTCAATAGTCATTCAATAATCATTTCATAGTCATTTCAAAATCATTCCATAGTCATTTCATTGTCATTTCATTTTTATTTCATAGTCATTCCATAGTCATTTCATTGTCATTCCATAGTCATTCAATAGTCATTCAATAGTCATTTCATAGTCATTCCATAGTCATTTCATAGTCATTTCATAGTTATTTCATAGTCATTTCATAGTCATTTCATAGTCATTCCATAGTCATTCAATAGTCATTTCATAGTCATTCCATAGACATTCAATAGTCATTCAATACTCATTTCATAGTCATTTCATAGTCATTTCATAGTCATTCCATAGTCATTTTATTGTCATTTCATTGTTATTTCATAGTCATTTCATAGTCATTTCATAGTCATTCCATAGTCATTCAATAGTCATTGAATAGTCATTTCATAGTCATTCCATAGTCATTTCTTAGTCATTCAATAGTCATTCAATAGTCATTTCATAGTCATTCAATAGTCATTTCATAGTCATTCAATAGTCATTTCATAGTCATTCAATAGTCACTTCATAGTCATTCCATAGTCATTCAATAGTCATTCAATAGTCATTTCATAGTCATTCAATAGTCATTTCATAGTCATTCAATAGTCATTTCATATTCATTCTATAGTCATTTTATAGTCATTCAATAGTCATTTCATAGTCATTTCATAGTCATTTCATTGTCATTCAATAGTCATTTCATAGTCATTTCATAGTCCTTCCATAGTCATTCAATAGTCATTTCATAGTCATTCCATAGACATTCAATAGTCATTCAATAGTCATATCATAGTCATTTCATAGTCATTTCATAGTCATTCCATAGTCATTTCATTGTCATTTCATTGTTATTTCATAGTCATTCCATAGTCATTTCATAGTCATTCCATAGTCATTCAATAGTCATTCAATAGTCATTTCATAGTCATTCCATAGTCATTTCATAGTCATTCAATAGTCATTCAATAGTAATTCAATAGTCATTTCATAGTCATTCAATAGTCATTTCATAGTCATTCAATAGTCATTTCATAGTCATTCAATAGTCACTTCATAGTCATTCCATAGTCATTCAATAGTCATTCAATAGTCATTTCATAGTCATTCAATAGTCATTTCATAGTCATTCCATAGTCATTCAATAGTCATTTCATAGTCATTCCATAGACATTCAATAGTCATTCAATAAGCATTTCATAGTCATTTCATAGTCATTTCAAAATCATTCCATAGTCATTTCATTGTCATTTCATTTTTATTTTATAGTCATTCCATAGTCATTTCATTGTCATTCCATAGTCATTCAATAGTCATTCAATAGTCATTTCATAGTCATTCCATAGTCATTTCATAGTCATTTCATAGTTATTTCATAGTCATTTCATAGTCATTCCATAGTCATTCAATTGTCATTTCATAGTCATTTCATAGTCATTCAATAGTCATTTCATAGTCATTTTATAGTCATTTCATAGTCATTCCATAGTCATTCAATAGTCATTTTATAGTCATTCCATAGACATTCAATAGTATTTCAATAGTCATTTCATTGTTATTTCATAGTCATTCAATAGTCATTTCATAGTCATTCCATAGTCATTCAATAGTCATTCAATAGTCATTTCATAGTCATTTCATAGTCATTTCATAGTTATTCAATAGTCATTCAATAGTCATTCAATAGTCATTTCATAGTCATTCAATAGTCATTTCATAGTCATTCAATAGTCATTTCATAGTCATTAAATAGTCACTTCATAGTCATTCCATAGTCATTCAATAGTCATTCAATAGTCATTTCATAGTCATTCAATTGTCATTTCATAGTCATTCAATAGTCATTTCATAGTCATTCAATAGTCATTTCATAGTCATTTCATAGTCATTCCATAGTCATTCCATAATTATTTCATAGTCATTTCATAGTCATTTCATAGTCATTCCATAGTCATTTCATAGTCATTCCATAGTCATTTCATAGTCATTCCATAGTCATTCCATAGTCATTTCATAGTCATTTCATAGTCATTTCATAGTCATTTCATAGTCATTTCATAGTCATTTCATAGTCATTTCATAGTCATTCAATAGTCATTTCATAGTCATTTCATAGTCATTTCATAGTCATTCCATAGACATTTCATTGTCATTTCATTGTTATTTCATAGTCATTCCATAGTCATTTCATTGTCATTTCATTGTTATTTCATAGTCATTCCATAGTCATTTCATAGTCATTCCATAGTCATTCAATAGTCATTCAATAGTCATTTCATAGTCATTCCATAGTCATTTCATAGTCATTCAATAGTCATTCAATAGTCATTCAATAGACATTTCATAGTCATTCAATAGTCATTTCATAGTCATTCAATAGTCATTTCATAGTCATTCAATAGTCACTTCATAGTCATTCCATAGTCATTCAATAGTCATTCAATAGTCATTTCATATTCATTCAATAGTCATTTCATAGTCATTCAATAGTCACTTCATAGTCATTCCATAGTCATTCAATAGTCATTCAATAGTCATTTCATAGTCATTCAATAGTCATTTCATAGTCATTCAATAGTCATTTCATAGTCATTCAATAGTCATTTCATAGTCATTCCATAGTCATTCCATAGTCATTCCATAATTATTTCATAGTCATTTCATAGTCATTTCATAGTCATTCCATAGTCATTTCATAGTCATTCCATAGTCATTTCATAGTCATTCCATAGTCATTCCATAGTCATTTCATAGTCATTTCATAGTCATTTCATAGTCATTTCATGGTCATTTCATAGTCATTTCATAGTCATTTCATAGTCATTCAATAGTCATTTCATAGTCATTTCATAGTCATTTCATAGTCATTTCATAGTCATTCCATAGACATTTCATTGTCATTTCATTGTTATTTCATAGTCATTCCATAGTCATTTCATTGTCATTTCATTGTTATTTCATAGTCATTCCATAGTCATTTCATAGTCATTCCATAGTCATTCAATAGTCATTCAATAGTCATTTCATAGTCATTCCATAGTCATTTCATAGTCATTCAATAGTCATTCAATAGTCATTCAATAGACATTTCATAGTCATTCAATAGTCATTTCATAGTCATTCAATAGTCATTTCATAGTCATTCAATAGTCACTTCATAGTCATTCCATAGTCATTCAATAGTCATTCAATAGTCATTTCATAGTCATTCAATAGTCATTTCATAGTCATTCAATAGTCATTTCATAGTCATCCAATAGTCATTTCATAGTCATTTCATAGTCATTCCATAGTCATTCAATAGTCATTTCATAGTCATTCCATAGACATTCAATAGTCATTCAATAGTCATTTCATAGTCATTTCATAGTCATTTCAAAATCATTCCATAGTCATTTCATTGTCATTTCATTGTTATTTCATAGTCATTCCATAGTCATTTCATTGTCATTCTATAGTCATTCAATAGTCATTCAATAGTCATTTCATAGTCATTCCATAGTCATTTCATAGTCATTTCATAGTTATTTCATAGTCATTTCATAGTCATTTCATAGTCATTCCATAGTCATTCAATAGTCATTTCATAGTCATTTCATAGTCATTCAATAGTGATTTCATAGTCATTTCATAGTCATTTCATAGTCATTCCATAGTCATTCAATAGTCATTTTATAGTCATTCCATAGACATTCAATTGTCATTCAATAGTCATTTCATAGTCATTTCATAGTCATTTCATAGTCATTCCATAGTCATTTAATTGTCATTTCATTGTTATTTCATAGTCATTCCATAGTCATTTCATAGTCATTCCATAGTCATTCAATAGTCATTCAATAGTTATTTCATAGTCATTTCATAGTCATTTCATAGTCATTCAATAGTCATTCAATAGTCATTCAATAGTCATTTCATAGTCATTCAATAGTCATTTCATAGTCATTCAATAGTCATTTCATAGTCATTCAATAGTCACTTCATAGTCATTCCATAGTCATTCAATAGTCATTCAATAGTCATTTCATAGTCATTCAATAGTCATTTCATAGTCATTCAATAGTCATTTCATAGTCATTCAATAGTCATTTCATGGTCATTTCATAGTCATTCCATAGTCATTCAATAGTCATTTCATAGTCATTCCATAGACATTCAATAGTCATTCAATAGTCATTTCATAGTCATTACATAGTCATTTCATAGTCATTCCATAGTCATTTTATTGTCATTTCATTGTTATTTCATAGTCATTTCATAGTCATTTCATAGTCATTCCATAGTCATTCAATAGTCATTCAATAGTCATTTCATAGTCATTCCATAGTCATTTCTTAGTCATTCAATAGTCATTCAATAGTCATTTCATAGTCATTCAATAGTCATTTCATAGTCATTCAATATTCATTTCATAGTCATTCAATAGTCACTTCATAGTCATTCCATAGTCATTCAATAGTCATTCAATAGTCATTTCATAGTCATTCAATAGTCATTTCATAGTCATTCAATAGTCATTTCATATTCATTCAATAGTCATTTCATAGTTATTCAATAGTCATTTCATAGTCATTTCATAGTCATTTCATAGTCATTCAATAGTCATTTCATAGTCATTTCATAGTCATTCCATAGTCATTCAATAGTCATTTCATAGTCATTCCATAGACATTCAATAGTCATTCAATAGTCATTTCATAGTCATTTCATAGTCATTTCATAGTCATTCCATAGTCATTTTATTGTCATTTCATTGTTATTTCATAGTCATTCCATAGTCATTTCATAGTCATTCCATAGTCATTCAATAGTCATTCAATAGTCATTTCATAGTCATTCCATAGTCATTTCATAGTCATTCAATAGTCATTCAATAGTCATTCAATAGTCATTTCATAGTCATTCAATAGTCATTTCATAGTCATTCAATAGTCATTTCATAGTCATTCAATAGTCACTTCATAGTCATTCCATAGTCATTCAATAGTCATTCAATAGTCATTTCATAGTCATTCAATAGTCATTTCATAGTCATTCCATAGTCATTCAATAGTCATTTCATAGTCATTCCATAGACATTCAATAGTCATTCAATAATCATTTCATAGTCATTTCATAGTCATTTCAAAATCATTCCATAGTCATTTCATTGTCATTTCATTTTTATTTCATAGTCATTCCATAGTCATTTCATTGTCATTCCATAGTCATTCAATAGTCATTCAATAGTCATTTCATAGTCATTCCATAGTCATTTCATAGTCATTTCATAGTTATTTCATAGTCATTTCATAGTCATTTCATAGTCATTCCATAGTCATTCAATAGTCATTTCATAGTCATTCCATAGACATTCAATAGTCATTCAATAGTCATTTCATAGTCATTTCATAGTCATTTCATAGTCATTCCATAGTCATTTTATTGTCATTTCATTGTTATTTCATAGTCATTTCATAGTCATTTCATAGTCATTCCATAGTCATTCAATAGTCATTCAATAGTCATTTCATAGTCATTCCATAGTCATTTCTTAGTCATTCAATAGTCATTAAATAGTCATTTCATAGTCATTCAATAGTCATTTCATAGTCATTCAATAGTCATTTCATAGTCATTCAATAGTCACTTCATAGTCATTCCATAGTCATTCAATAGTCATTCAATAGTCATTTCATAGTCATTCAATAGTCATTTCATAGTCATTCAATAGTCATTTCATATTCATTCAATAGTCATTTTATAGTCATTCAATAGTCATTTCATAGTCATTTCATAGTCATTTCATAGTCATTTCATAGTCATTCAATAGTCTTTTCATAGTCATTTCATAGTCATTCCATAGTCATTCAATAGTCATTTCATAGTCATTCCATAGACATTCAATAGTCATTCAATAGTCATTTCATAGTCATTTCATAGTCATTTCATAGTCATTCCATAGTCATTTCATTGTCATTTCATTGTTATTTCATAGTCATTCCATAGTCATTTCATAGTCATTCCATAGTCATTCAATAGTCATTCAATAGTCATTTCATAGTCATTCCATAGTCATTTCATAGTCATTCAATAGTCATTTCATAGTCATTTCATAGTCATTTCATAGTCATTCAATAGTCATTTCATAGTCATTTCATAGTCATTCCATAGTCATTCAATAGTCATTTCATAGTCATTCCATAGACATTCAATAGTCATTCAATAGTCATTTCATAGTCATTTCATAGTCATTTCATAGTCATTCCATAGTCATTTCATTGTCATTTCATTGTTATTTCATAGTCATTCCATAGTCATTTCATAGTCATTCCATAGTCATTCAATAGTCATTCAATAGTCATTTCATAGTCATTCCATAGTCATTTCATAGTCATTCAATAGTCATTCAATAGTCATTCAATAGTCATTTCATAGTCATTCAATAGTCATTTCATAGTCATTCAATAGTCATTTCATAGTCATTCAATAGTCACTTCATAGTCATTCCATAGTCATTCAATAGTCATTCAATAGTCATTTCATAGTCATTCCATAGACATTCAATAGTCATTCAATAATCATTTCATAGTCATTTCATAGTCATTTCAAAATCATTCCATAGTCATTTCATTGTCATTTCATTTTTATTTCATAGTCATTCCATAGTCATTTCATTGTCATTCCATAGTCATTCAATAGTCATTCAATAGTCATTTCATAGTCATTCCATAGTCATTTCATAGTCATTTCATAGTTATTTCATAGTCATTTCATAGTCATTTCATAGTCATTCCATAGTCATTCAATAGTCATTTCATAGTCATTCCATAGACATTCAATAGTCATTCAATACTCATTTCATAGTCATTTCATAGTCATTTCATAGTCATTCCATAGTCATTTTATTGTCATTTCATTGTTATTTCATAGTCATTTCATAGTCATTTCATAGTCATTCCATAGTCATTCAATAGTCATTGAATAGTCATTTCATAGTCATTCCATAGTCATTTCTTAGTCATTCAATAGTCATTCAATAGTCATTTCATAGTCATTCAATAGTCATTTCATAGTCATTCAATAGTCATTTCATAGTCATTCAATAGTCACTTCATAGTCATTCCATAGTCATTCAATAGTCATTCAATAGTCATTTCATAGTCATTCAATAGTCATTTCATAGTCATTCAATAGTCATTTCATATTCATTCTATAGTCATTTTATAGTCATTCAATAGTCATTTCATAGTCATTTCATAGTCATTTCATTGTCATTCAATAGTCATTTCATAGTCATTTCATAGTCCTTCCATAGTCATTCAATAGTCATTTCATAGTCATTCCATAGACATTCAATAGTCATTCAATAGTCATATCATAGTCATTTCATAGTCATTTCATAGTCATTCCATAGTCATTTCATTGTCATTTCATTGTTATTTCATAGTCATTCCATAGTCATTTCATAGTCATTCCATAGTCATTCAATAGTCATTCAATAGTCATTTCATAGTCATTCCATAGTCATTTCATAGTCATTCAATAGTCATTCAATAGTAATTCAATAGTCATTTCATAGTCATTCAATAGTCATTTCATAGTCATTCAATAGTCATTTCATAGTCATTCAATAGTCACTTCATAGTCATTCCATAGTCATTCAATAGTCATTCAATAGTCATTTCATAGTCATTCAATAGTCATTTCATAGTCATTCCATAGTCATTCAATAGTCATTTCATAGTCATTCCATAGACATTCAATAGTCATTCAATAAGCATTTCATAGTCATTTCATAGTCATTTCAAAATCATTCCATAGTCATTTCATTGTCATTTCATTTTTATTTTATAGTCATTCCATAGTCATTTCATTGTCATTCCATAGTCATTCAATAGTCATTCAATAGTCATTTCATAGTCATTCCATAGTCATTTCATAGTCATTTCATAGTTATTTCATAGTCATTTCATAGTCATTCCATAGTCATTCAATTGTCATTTCATAGTCATTTCATAGTCATTCAATAGTCATTTCATAGTCATTTTATAGTCATTTCATAGTCATTCCATAGTCATTCAATAGTCATTTTATAGTCATTCCATAGACATTCAATAGTATTTCAATAGTCATTTCATTGTTATTTCATAGTCATTCAATAGTCATTTCATAGTCATTCCATAGTCATTCAATAGTCATTCAATAGTCATTTCATAGTCATTTCATAGTCATTTCATAGTCATTCAATAGTCATTCAATAGTCATTCAATAGTCATTTCATAGTCATTCAATAGTCATTTCATAGTCATTCAATAGTCATTTCATAGTCATTCAATAGTCACTTCATAGTCATTCCATAGTCATTCAATAGTCATTCAATAGTCATTTCATAGTCATTCAATAGTCATTTCATAGTCATTCAATAGTCATTTCATAGTCATTCAATAGTCATTTCATAGTCATTTCATAGTCATTCCATAGTCATTCAATAGTCATTTCATAGTCATTCCATAGACATTCAATAGTCATTCAATAGTCATTTCATAGTCATTTCATAGTCATTTCATAGTCATTCCATAGTCATTTCATTGTCATTTCATTGTTATTTCATAGTCATTCCATTGTCATTTCATAGTCATTCCATAGTCATTCAATAGTCATTCAATAGTCATTTCATAGTCATTCCATAGTCATTTCATAGTCATTCAATAGTCATTCAATAGTCATTTTATAGTCATTCAATAGTCATTTCATAGTCATTCAATAGTCATTTCATAGTCATTCAATAGTCACTTCATAGTCATTCCATAGTCATTCAATAGTCATTCAATAGTCATTTCATAGTCATTCAATAGTCATTTCATAGTCATTCAATAGTCATTTCATATTCATTCAATAGTCATTTCATAGTCATTCAATAGTCATTTCATAGTCATTTCATAGTCATTTCATAGTCATTTCATAGTCATTCAATAGTCATTTCATAGTCATTTCATAGTCATTCCATAGTCATTTCATTGTCATTTCATTGTTATTTCATAGTCATTCCATAGTCATTTCATAGTCATTCCATAGTCATTCAATAGTCATTCAATAGTCATTTCATAGTCATGCCATAGTCATTTCATAGTCATTCAATAGTCATTCAATAGTCATTCAATAGTCATTTCATAGTCATTCAATAGTCATTTCATAGTCATTCAATAGTCATTTCATAGTCATTCAATAGTCACTTCATAGTCATTCCATAGTCATTCAATAGTCATTCAATAGTCATTTCATAGTCATTCAATAGTCATTTCATAGTCATTCAATAGTCATTTCATAGTCATTCAATAGTCATTTCATAGTCATTCAATAGTCATTTCATAGTCATTCAATAGTCATTTCATAGTCATTTCATAGTCATTTCATAGTCATTTCATAGTCATTCAATAGTCATTTCATAGTCATTCAATAGTCATTTCATAGTCATTCAATAGTCATTTCATAGTCATTCAATATTCATTTCATAGTCATTTCATAGTCATTTCATAGTCATTTCATAGTCATTTCATTGTCATTTCATAGTCATTCCATAGTCATTCAATATTCATTTTATAGTCATTCCATAGACATTCAATAGTCATTCAATAGTCATTTCATAGTCATTTCATAGTCATTTCATAGTCATTCCATAGTCATTTCATTGTCATTTAATTGTTATTTCATAGTCATTCCATAGTCATTTCATAGTCATTCCATAGTCATTCAATAGTCATTCAATAGTCATTTCATAGTCATTTCATAGTCATTTCATAGTCATTCAATATTCATTCAATAGTCATTCAATAGTCATTTCATAGTCATTCAATAGTCATTTCATAGTCATTCAATAGTCATTTCATAGTCATTCAATAGTCACTTCATAGTCATTCCATAGTCATTCAATAGTCATTCAATAGTCATTTCATAGTCATTCAATAGTCATTTCATAGTCATTTCATAGTCATTTCATAGTCATTCAATAGTCATTTCATAGTCATTTCATAGTCATTCCATAGTCATTCAATAGTCATTTCATAGTCATTCCATAGACATTCAATAGTCATTCAATAGTCATTTCATAGTCATTTCATAGTCATTTCATAGTCATTCCATAGTCATTTCATAGTCATTCCATAGTCATTTCATTGTCATTTCATTGTTATTTCATAGTCATTCCATAGTCATTTCATAGTCATATCATAGTCATTCAATAGTCATTCAATAGTCATTTCATAGTCATTCCATAGTCATTTCATAGTCATTCAATAGTCATTCAATAGTCATTTCATAGTCATTCAATAGTCATTTCATAGTCATTCAATAGTCATTTCATAGTCATTCAATAGTCACTTCATAGTCATTCCATAGTCATTCAATAGTCATTCAATAGTCATTTCATAGTCATTCAATAGTCATTTCATAGTCATTCAATAGTCATTTCATATTCATTCAATAGTCATTTCATAGTCATTCAATAGTCATTTCATAGTCATTTCATAGTCATTTCATAGTCATTCAATAGTCATTTCATAGTCATTTCATAGTCATTCCATAGTCATTCAATAGTCATTTCATAGTCATTCCATAGACATTCAATAGTCATTCAATAGTCATTTCATAGTCACTTCATAGTCATTTCATAGTCATTCCATAGTCATTTCATTGTCATTTCATTGTTATTTCATAGTCATTCCATAGTCATTTCATAGTCATTCCATAGTCATTCAATAGTCATTCAATAGTCATTTCATAGTCATTCCATAGTCATTTCATAGTCATTCAATAGTCATTCAATAGTCATTCAATAGTCATTTTATAGTCATTCAATAGTCATTTCATAGTCATTCAATAGTCATTTTATAGTCATTCAATAGTCACTTCATAGTCATTCCATAGTCATTCAATAGTCATTCAATAGTCATTTCATAGTCATTCAATAGTCATTTCATAGTCATTCAATAGTCATTTCATAGTCATTCAATAGTCATTTCATAGTCATTCAATAGTCACTTCATAGTCATTCCATAGTCATTCAATAGTCATTCATTAGTCATTTCATAGTCATTCAATAGTCATTTCATAGTCATTCAATAGTCATTTCATAGTCATTCAATAGTCATTTCATAGTCATTTCATAGTCATTCCATAGTCATTCAATAGTCATTTCATAGTCATTCCATAGACATTCCATTGTCATTCAATAGTCATTTCATAGTCATTCCATAGTCATTTCATTGTCATTCCATAGTCATTCAATAGTCATTCAATAGTCATTTCATAGTCATTCCATAGTCATTTCATAGTCATTTCATAGTTATTTCATAGTCATTTCATAGTCATTCCATAGTCATTCAATAGTCATTTCATAGTCATTTCATAGTCATTCAATAGTCATTTCATAGTCATTTCATAGTCATTTCATAGTCATTCCATAGTCATTCAATAGTCATTTTATAGTCATTCCATAGAAATTCAATAGTCATTCAATAGTCATTTCATAGTCATTTCATAGTCATTTCATAGTCATTCCATAGTCATTTCATTGTCATTTCATTGTTATTTCATTGTCATTCCATAGTCATTTCATAGTCATTCCATAGTCATTCAATAGTCATTCAATAGTCATTTCATAGTCATTTCATAGTCATTTCATAGTCATTCAATAGTCATTCAATAGTCATTCAATATTCATTTCATAGTCATTCAATAGTCATTTCATAGTCATTCAATAGTCATTTCATAGTCATTCAATAGTCACTTCATAGTCATTCCATAGTCATTCAATAGTCATTCAATAGTCATTTCATAGTCATTCAATAGTCATTTCATAGTCATTCAATAGTCATTTCATAGTCATTCAATAGTCATTTCATAGTCATTTCATAGTCATTCCATAGTCATTCAATTGTCATTTCATAGTCATTCCATAGACATTCAATAGTCATTCAATAGTCATTTCATAGTCATTTCATAGTCATTTCATAGTCATTCCATAGTCATTTCATTGTCATTTCATTGTTATTTCATAGTCATTCCATAGTCATTTCATAGTCATTCCATAGTCATTCAATAGTCATTCAATAGTCATTTCATAGTCATTCCATAGTCATTTCATAGTCATTCAATAGTCATTTCATAGTCATTCAATAGTCATTTCATAGTCATTCAATAGTCATTTCATAGTCATTCAATAGTCACTTCATAGTCATTCCATAGTCATTCAATAGTCATTCAATAGTCATTTCATAGTCATTCCATAGTCATTCAATAGTCATTTTATAGTCATTCCATAGAAATTCAATAGTCATTCAATAGTCATTTCATAGTCATTTCATAGTCATTTCATAGTCATTCCATAGTCATTTCATTGTCATTTCATTGTTATTTCATTGTCATTCCATAGTCATTTCATAGTCATTCCATAGTCATTCAATAGTCATTCAATAGTCATTTCATAGTCATTTCATAGTCATTTCATAGTCATTCAATAGTCATTCAATAGTCATTCAATAGTCATTTCATAGTCATTCAATAGTCATTTTATAGTCATTCAATAGTCATTTCATAGTCATTCCATAGTCATTCAATAGTCATTCAATAGTCATTTCACAGTCATTCCATAGTCATTTCATAATCATTCAATAGTCATTCAATAGTCATTCAATAGTCATTTCATAGTCATTCAATAGTCATTTCATAGTCATTCAATGGTCATTTCATAGTCATTCAATAGTCACTTCATAGTCATTCCATAGTCATTCAATAGTCATTCAATAGTCATTTCATAGTCATTCAATAGTCATTTCATAGTCATTCAATAGTCATTTAATATTCATTCAATAGTCATTTCATAGTCATTCAATAGTCATTTCATAGTCATTTCATAGTCATTTCATAGTCATTCAATAGTCATTTCATAGTCATTTCATAGTCATTCCATAGTCATTCAATAGTCATTTCATAGTCATTCCATAGACATTCAATAGTCATTCAATAGTCATTTCATAGTCACTTCATAGTCATTTCATAGTCATTCCATAGTCATTTCATTGTCATTTCATTGTTATTTCATTGTCATTCCATAGTCATTTCATAGTCATTCCATAGTCATTCAATAGTCATTCAATAGTCATTTCATAGTCATTCCATAGTCATTTCATAGTCATTCAATAGTCATTCAATAGTCATTCAATAGTCATTTCATAGTCATTCAATAGTCATTTCATAGTCATTCAATAGTCATTTTATAGTCATTCAATAGTCACTTCATAGTCATTCCATAGTCATTCAATAGTCATTCAATAGTCATTTCATAGTCATTCAATAGTCATTTCATAGTCATTCAATAGTCATTTCATAGTCATTCAATAGTCATTTCATAGTCATTCAATAGTCACTTCATAGTCATTCCATAGTCATTCAATAGTCATTCAATAGTCATTTCATAGTCATTCAATAGTCATTTCATAGTCATTCAATAGTCATTTCATAGTCATTCAATAGTCATTTCATAGTCATTCAATAGTCATTCCATAGTCATTCAATAGTCATTTCATAGTCATTCCATAGACATTCAATTGTCATTCAATAGTCATTTCATAGTCATTCCATAGTCATT
The DNA here is from genome assembly GCA_964017045.1 of Omphiscola glabra. Taxonomy (NCBI): domain Eukaryota; kingdom Metazoa; phylum Mollusca; class Gastropoda; family Lymnaeidae; genus Omphiscola; species Omphiscola glabra. Next base: position 24,691,453 of record OZ024807.1, on the reverse strand, counting down.
TCATTGTCATTCCATAGTCATTCAATAGTCATTCAATAGTCATTTCATAGTCATTCCATAGTCATTTCATAGTCATTTCATAGTTATTTCATAGTCATTTCATAGTCATTTCATAGTCATTCCATAGTCATTCAATAGTCATTTCATAGTCATTTCATAGTCATTCAATAGTCATTTCATAGTCATTTCATAGTCATTCCATAGTCATTCAATAGTCATTTTATAGTCATTCCATAGACATTCAATAGTCATTCAATAGTCATTCAATAGTCATTTCATAGTCATTTCATAGTCATTTCATAGTCATTCCATAGTCATTTCATTGTCATTTCATTGTTATTTCATAGTCATTCCATAGTCATTTCATAGTCATTCCATAGTCATTCAATAGTCATTCAATAGTCATTTCATAGTCATTTCATAGTCATTTCATAGTCATTCAATAGTCATTCAATAGTCATTCAATAGTCATTTCATAGTCATTCAATAGTCATTTCATAGTCATTCAATAGTCATTTCATAGTCATTCAATAGTCACTTCATAGTTATTCCATAGTCATTCAATAGTCATTCAATAGTCATTTCATAGTCATTCAATAGTCATTTCATAGTCATTCAATAGTCATTTCATAGTCATTCAATAGTCATTTCATAGTCATTTCATAGTCATTCCATAGTCATTCAATAGTCATTTTATAGTCATTCCATAGACATTCAATAGTCATTCAATAGTCATTTCATAGTCATTTCATAGTCATTTCATAGTCATTCCATAGTCATTTCATTGTTATTTCATTGTTATTTCATAGTCATTCCATAGTCATTTCATAGTCATTCCATAGTCATTCAATAGTCATTCAATAGTCATTTCATAGTCATTCCATAGTCATTTCATAGTCATTCAATAGTCATTCAATAGTCATTCAATAGTCATTTCATAGTCATTCAATAGTCATTTCATAGTCATTCAATAGTCATTTCATAGTCATTCAATAGTCACTTCATAGTCATTCCATAGTCATATAATAGTCATTCAATAGTCATTTCATAGTCATTCAATATTCATTTCATAGTCATTCAATAGTCATTTCATAGTCATTCAATAGTCATTTCATAGTCATTAAATAGTCATTTCATAGTCATTTCATAGTCATTTCATAGTCATTCAATAGTCATTTCATAGTCATTCAATAGTCATTTCATAGTCATTCAATAGTCATTTCATAGTCATTCAATATTCATTTCATAGTCATTTCATAGTCATTTCATAGTCATTTCATAGTCATTCCATATTCATTCCATAGTCATTCCATAGTCATTCCATAGTCATTTCATAGTCATTTCATAGTCATTTCATAGTCATTCCATAGTCTTTTAATAGTCATTCCATATTTATTCCATAGTCATTCCATAGTTATTTCATAGTCATTTCATAGTCATTTCATAGTCATCCAATATTCATTTCATAGTCATTTCATAGTCATTTCATAGTCATTTCATAGTCATTTCATAGTCATTCCATATTCATTCCATAGTCATTCCATAGTCATTCCATAGTCATTTCATAGTCATTTCATAGTCATTTCATAGTCATTCCATAGTCTTTTAATAGTCATTCCATATTTATTCCATAGTCATTCCATAGTTATTTCATAGTCATTTCATAGTCATTTCATAGTCATTCAATATTCATTTCATAGTCATTTCATAGTCATTCAATATTCATTTCATAGTCATTTCATAGTCATTTCATAGTCATTTCATAGTCATTTCATTGTCATTTCATAGTCATTCCATAGTCATTCAATATTCATTTTATAGTCATTCCATAGACATTCAATAGTCATTCAATAGTCATTTCATAGTCATTTCATAGTCATTTCATAGTCATTCCATAGTCATTTCATTGTCATTTAATTGTTATTTCATAGTCATTCCATAGTCATTTCATAGTCATTCCATAGTCATTCAATAGTCATTCAATAGTCATTTCATAGTCATTTCATAGTCATTTCATAGTCATTCAATATTCATTCAATAGTCATTCAATAGTCATTTCATAGTCATTCAATAGTCATTTCATAGTCATTCAATAGTCATTTCATAGTCATTCAATAGTCACTTCATAGTCATTCCATAGTCATTCAATAGTCATTCAATAGTCATTTCATAGTCATTCAATAGTCATTTCATAGTCATTTCATAGTCATTTCATAGTCATTCAATAGTCATTTCATAGTCATTTCATTGTCATTCCATAGTCATTCAATAGTCATTTCATAGTCATTCCATAGACATTCAATAGTCATTCAATAGTCATTTCATAGTCATTTCATAGTCATTTCATAGTCATTCCATAGTCATTTCATAGTCATTCCATAGTCATTTCATTGTCATTTCATTGTTATTTCATAGTCATTCCATAGTCATTTCATAGTCATATCATAGTCATTCAATAGTCATTCAATAGTCATTTCATAGTCATTCCATAATCATTTCATAGTCATTCAATAGTCATTCAATAGTCATTTCATAGTCATTCAATAGTCATTTCATAGTCATTCAATAGTCATTTCATAGTCATTCAATAGTCACTTCATAGTCATTCCATAGTCATTCAATAGTCATTTCATAGTCATTCAATAGTCATTTCATAGTCATTCAATAGTCATTTCATATTCATTCAATAGTCATTTCATAGTCATTCAATAGTCATTTCATAGTCATTTCATAGTCATTTCATAGTCATTCAATAGTCATTTCATAGTCATTTCATAGTCATTCCATAGTCATTCAATAGTCATTTCATAGTCATTCCATAGACATTCAATAGTCATTCAATAGTCATTTCATAGTCACTTCATAGTCATTTCATAGTCATTCCATAGTCATTTCATTGTCATTTCATTGTTATTTCATAGTCATTCCATAGTCATTTCATAGTCATTCCATAGTCATTCAATAGTCATTCAATAGTCATTTCATAGTCATTCCATAGTCATTTCATAGTCATTCAATAGTCATTCAATAGTCATTCAATAGTCATTTCATAGTCATTCAATAGTCATTTCATAGTCATTCAATAGTCATTTTATAGTCATTCAATAGTCACTTCATAGTCATTCCATAGTCATTCAATAGTCATTCAATAGTCATTTCATAGTCATTCAATAGTCATTTCATAGTCATTCAATAGTCATTTCATAGTCATTTCATAGTCATTCCATAGTCATTCAATAGTCATTTCATAGTCATTTCATAGTCATTCAATAGTCATTTCATAGTCATTTCATAGTCATTTCATAGTCATTCCATAGTCATTCAATATTCATTTTATAGTCATTCCATAGACATTCAATAGTCATTCAATAGTCATTTCATAGTCATTTCATAGTCATTTCATAGTCATTCCATAGTCATTTCATTGTCATTTCATTGTTATTTCATAGTCATTCCATAGTCATTTCATAGTCATTCCATAGTCATTCAATAGTCATTCAATAGTCATTTCATAGTCATTTCATAGTCATTTCATAGTCATTCAATAGTCATTCAATAGTCATTCAATAGTCATTTCATAGTCATTCAATAGTCATTTCATAGTCATTCAATAGTCATTTCATAGTCATTCAATAGTCACTTCATAGTCATTCCATAGTCATTCAATAGTCATTCAATAGTCATTCAATAGTCATTTCATAGTCATTCAATAGTCATTTCATAGTCATTCAATAGTCATTTCATATTCATTCAATAGTCATTTCATAGTCATTCAATAGTCATTTCATAGTCATTTCATAGTCATTTCATAGTCATTCAATAGTCATTTCATAGTCATTTCATAGTCATTCCATAGTCATTCAATAGTCATTTCATAGTCATTCCATAGACATTCAATAGTCATTCAATAGTCATTTCATAGTCATTTCATAGTCATTTCATAGTCATTCCATAGTCATTTCATTGTCATTTCATTGTTATTTCATAGTCATTCCATAGTAATTTCATAGTCATTCCATAGTCATTCAATAGTCATTCAATAGTCATTTCATAGTCATTCCATAGTCATTTCATAGTCATTCAATAGTCATTCAATAGTCATTCAATAGTCATTTCATAGTCATTCAATAGTCATTTCATAGTCATTCAATAGTCATTTCATAGTCATTCAATAGTCACTTCATAGTCATTCCATAGTCATTCAATAGTCATTCAATAGTCATTTCATAGTCATTCAATAGTCATTTCATAGTCATTCAATAGTCATTTAATATTCATTCAATAGTCATTTCATAGTCATTCAATAGTCATTTCATAGTCATTTCATAGTCATTTCATAGTCATTCAATAGTCATTTCATAGTCATTTCATAGTCATTCCATAGTCATTCAATAGTCATTTCATAGTCATTCCATAGACATTCAATAGTCATTCAATAGTCATTTCATAGTCATTTCATAGTCATTCCATAGTCATTCAATAGTCATTTCATAGTCATTCCATAGACATTCAATAGTCATTCAATAGTCATTCCATAGTCATTTCATAGTCATTCCATAGTCATTCAATAGTCATTCAATAGTCATTTCATAGTCATTCCATAGTCATTTCATAGTCATTCAATAGTCATTCAATAGTCATTCAATAGTCATTTCATAGTCATTCAATAGTCATTTCATAGTCATTCAATAGTCATTTTATAGTCATTCAATAGTCACTTCATAGTCATTCCATATTCATTCAATAGTCATTCAATAGTCATTTCATAGTCATTCAATAGTCATTTCATAGTCATTCAATAGTCATTTCATAGTCATTCAATAGTCATTTCATAGTCATTCAATAGTCACTTCATAGTCATTCCATAGTCATTCAATAGTCATTCAATAGTCATTTCATAGTCATTCAATAGTCATTTCATAGTCATTCAATAGTCATTTCATAGTCATTCAATAGTCATTTCATAGTCATTTCATAGTCATTCCATAGTCATTCAATAGTCATTTCATAGTCATTCCATAGACATTCAATTGTCATTCAATAGTCATTTCATAGTCATTCCATAGTCATTTCATTGTCATTCCATAGTCATTCAATAGTCATTCAAAAGTCATTTCATAGTCATTCCATAGTCATTTCATAGTCATTTCATAGTTATTTCATAGTCATTTCATAGTCCTTCATAGTCATTCCATAGTCATTCAATAGTCATTTCATAGTCATTTCATTGTCATTCAATAGTCATTTCATAGTCATTTCATAGTCATTTCATAGTCATTCCATAGTCATTCAATAGTCATTTTATAGTCATTCCATAGACATTCAATAGTCATTCAATAGTCTTTTCATAGTCATTTCATAGTCATTTCATAGTCATTCCATAGTCATTTCATTGTCATTTCATTGTTATTTCATAGTCATTCCATAGTCATTTCATAGTCATTCCATAGTCATTCAATAGTCATTCAATAGTCATTTCATAGTCATTTCATAGTCATTTCATAGTCATTCAATAGTCATTCAATAGTCATTCAATAGTCATTTCATAGTCATTCAATAGTCATTTCATAGTCATTCAATAGTCATTTCATAGTCATTCCATAGTCATTCAATAGTCATTCAATAGTCATTTCATAGTCATTCCATAGTAATTTCATAGTCATTCAATAGTCATTCAATAGTCATTCACTAGTCATTTCATAGTCATTCAATAGTCATTTCATAGTCATTCAATAGTCATTTTATAGTCATTCAATAGTCACTTCATAGTCATTCCATAGTCATTCAATAGTCATTTCATAGTCATTCAATAGTCATTTCATAGTCATTCAATAGTCATTTCATAGTCATTCAATAGTCATTTCATAGTCATTCAATAGTCACTTCATAGTCATTCCATAGTCATTCAATAGTCATTCAATAGTCATTTCATAGTCATTCAATAGTCATTTCATAGTCATTCAATAGTCATTTCATAGTCATTCAATAGTCATTTCATAGTCATTTCATAGTCATTCCATAGTCATTCAATAGTCATTTCATAGTCATTCCATAGACATTCAATTGTCATTCAATAGTCATTTCATAGTCATTCCATAGTCATTTCATTGTCATTCCATAGTCATTCAATAGTCATTCAATAGTCATTTCATAGTCATTCCATCGTCATTTCATAGTCATTTCATAGTTATTTCATAGTCATTTCATAGTCATTTCATAGTCATTCCATAGTCATTCAATAGTCATTTCATAGTCATTTCATAGTCATTCAATAGTCATTTCATAGTCATTTCATAGTCATTTCATAGTCATTCCATAGTCATTCAATAGTCATTTTATAGTCATTCCATAGACATTCAATAGTCATTCAATAGTCATTTCATAGTCATTTCATAGTCATTTCATAGTCATTCCATAGTCATTTCATTGTCATTTCATTGTTATTTCATAGTCATTCCATAGTCATTTCATAGTCATTCCATAGTCATTCAATAGTCATTCAATAGTCATTTCATAGTCATTCAATAGTCACTTCATAGTCATTCCATAGTCATTCAATAGTCATTCAATAGTCATTTCATAGTCATTCAATAGTCATTTCATAGTCATTCAATAGTCATTTCATAGTCATTCAATAGTCATTTCATAGTCATTTCATAGTCATTCCATAGTCATTCAATAGTCATTTTATAGTCATTCCATAGACATTCAATAGTCATTCAATAGTCATTTCATAGTCATTTCATAGTCATTTCATAGTCATTCCATAGTCATTTCATTGTCATTTCATTGTTATTTCATAGTCATTCCATAGTCATTTCATAGTCATTCCATAGTCATTCAATAGTCATTCAATAGTCATTTCATAGTCATTCCATAGTCATTTCATAGTCATTCAATAGTCATTCAATAGTCATTCAATAGTCATTTCATAGTCATTCAATAGTCATTTCATAGTCATTCAATAGTCATTTCATAGTCATTCAATAGTCACTTCATAGTCATTCCATAGTCATTCAATAGTCATTCAATAGTCATTTCATAGTCATTCAATAGTCATTTCATAGTCATTCAATAGTCATTTCATAGTCATTCAATAGTCATTTCATAGTCATTCAATAGTCATTTCATAGTCATTTCATAGTCATTTCATAGTCATTCAATAGTCATTTCATAGTCATTCAATAGTCATTTCATAGTCATTCAATAGTCATTTCATAGTCATTCAATATTCATTTCATAGTCATTTCATAGTCATTTCATAGTCATTCCATATTCATTTCATAGTCATTCCATAGTCATTTCATAGTCATTTCATAGTCATTTCATAGTCATTCCATAGTCATTCCATAGTCTTTTAATAGTCATTCCATATTTATTCCATAGTCATTCCATGGTTATTTCATAGTCATTTCATAGTCATTTCATAGTCATTCCATAGTCATTTCATAGTCATTCCATAGTCTTTCCATAGTCATTCCATAGTCATTTCATAGTCATTTCATAGTCATTTCATAGTCATTTCATAGTCATTTCATAGTCATTCCATAGTCATTTCATAGTCATTTCATAGTCATTTCATAGTCATTTCATAGTCATTTCATAGTCATTCCATAGTCATTCCTTAATGGCATGCATATGTTTTAAAATAAAAATATTTTATTACTAGCTGCTACGGCGCACGAAGTTATTGCATGTAAAATACAGGAAGAGGTTCATACTAAATAATACTAATACCAGGGGATGCAACATATATCCACCAATGCCTATTTGTATTTTTGATGTGAGTTCGGTCGTAAGATTTCAGAAGCTAGCGTTAAGATCGCATCACGGTGCACGATAAAAGCTGTGTGGACAAGATCAACTCGGAAATTAGAATGATTGATCTATGTGTCAGTGTATGTGTGTGTGAGAGAGTATAAATGAAGGAATAACTATAATACGTGAATAAAATATAAAACGAACAAAATAAACATTAAACACAAAAAAATACAACAAAACATGTCCATATTATTGGGAATAAAATAGGGAATACTGGGGGGATGTGGGGAATAATGTGGGGAAAATATTGGGAATAATGTGTGTAAAAATGTCGGAATAATGCGGGGAATATTGTCGGAATAATGTGGGGAATAATGTGGGGACTAATGTAGGGAATAATGTGGAAAATGATTTGGAGATTAATGTGGGAAAAATTTGGGGAATAATGTGGGGAATAATGTAGGGACTGATGTGGGGAATAATGTGGGGACTAATGTGGGGGATTAATGTGGGAATAATGTGGGGAATAATGTGGGGAATAATGTGCGGAATAATTTGGGGACTAATGTAAGGAATCATTTAGGGAGTAATGTGGGGAATAATGTGGGGAATAAACTAGGGGGTAATATTGGGAATAATGTGAGGGAATAATGTGGGGATAATGTGAGAAATAATGTGGGGAACATAATGGGGAATAATGAGGGCAATAATACGGGGAATAATTCGGGTAATATTGACTCGAACTCGTTTGGTGATTTCAAAAGCTTTTGGCTGGGGTTTGCATTCGAAACAAAATATGAATACATAGATCTTATCGTAGGAAACAGTAATATGGCGCCTAGTGAAACACCATTGGAAAAAGTAGCAATCGCAGTGTCAATTTGTCGACACATACATACATACATAAATACATACATACATACATACATACATGCATACATACACACAAACATACGTACACACATAGATGCATACATACATACATACATGTATACATATATACTAACATATATACACACAACAAACATACATTCATACGTAGATGCATACATACATACACAGACACATACATACATATATACATGCATAAATACATACATACGTACATAAATACATACTTACATAGATACCGACACATATACATACATATATACATGCATACATACATACATACATGCATGCATACATACATATATACATACATACATACATATACACATACACACATACATACATACATACATACATACATACGTACATAAATACATACTTACATACATACATACAAATATACATACATACATATATACATACATATATACTTGCATACATACAAACATGCATGCATGCATACATACATATATACATACATACATACATGCATACATACATACATAAACACACGCATACAAACATAAATACATAGATACATACATATACACATACACACATGCACACATCCATACATACACACATACATACATAAATACATACATACATACATACATACATGCATACATACACACAAACATACGTACACACATAGATGCATACATAAATACATACATGTATACATATATACTAACATATATACACACAACAAACATACATTCATACGTAGATGCATACATACATACACAGACACATACATACATATATACATGCATAAATACATACATACGTACATAAATACATACTTACATAGATACCGACACATATACATACATATATACATGCATACATACATACATACATGCATGCATACATACATATATACATACATACATATATATACACATACACACATACATACATACATACATACATACATACGTACATAAATACATACTTACATACATACATACAAATATACATACATACATATATACATACATATATACTTGCATACATACAAACATGCATACATGCATACATACATATATACATACATACATGCATACATACATACATAAACACACGCATACAAACATAAATACATAGATACATACATATACACATACACACATGCACACATCCATACATACACACATACATACATAAATACATACATACATACATACATACTAACATACATACATACATACATACAAACATACATATATATATATATACAAATGCTGACAGCGACTTTCATACAGTAGGTATTAATCTTACATTTATCTTATTGTTGATCTGATTTTGAATTGTGTATCCGTGACGTCATTTGCATGGATTCACTCCCCTTATTTTTTAAATATTTTTTTAAAATAGAGTTACATTTTCATTAATATGACGGAGGCAAATTTTTGGCAAATTTTTATTGGTTGATTAATTATAATTTTTAAAATTTCATTGGTTGGCCTATTAAATATGTTAATAAGCGCGCCAAGCGCTGCCATGTTTTGAGATAATCTTAGAGGCTGACGACGCTGTGTTTCATTAATTTTTGGATATTCTTTTCGTTGGAACCTGAAATTAAGTGTGTAAAAATGTAAGTTGGGTTTTCATTACTTCTTTATTTTATAATTAATTTTTGCCACTTTTCTTTGTTTTTTTAAAAGTTTTCCTACTTTTCAGGGTCAAAACCCAGTGCCACGTTAGGCTAAGGAGAGTGTCAAAACGCTGTTTCCGATAGGGTCAAAACCCCTGTTAGGGAGAGGGTCAAAACCTTGTTAGGGAGAGGGTCAAAACCCTGTTAGGGAGAGGGTCAAAACCCTGTTAGGGAGAGGGTCAAAACCCTGTTAGGGAGAGGGTCAAAACCCTGTTAGGGAGAGGGTCAAACCCTGTTAGGGAGAGTGTCAAAACCCTGTTAGGGATAGGGTCAAAACCCTGTTAGGGAGAGGGTCAAAACCCTGTTAGGGAGAGGGTCAAAACCCTGTTAGGGAGGAATTTAGGGTTCAGGTTAGGGTGAGGGATAGATTTAGATCATTTTTTCATTTTTAAAAACTTTTTATTCGTAATTTTAGCAAAAACATGAGTTATTTTATTTTTCCACGGCCGCCATCTTGGTTGTCCCGACCCTTGAACACGTAAAAGTTCGCGGGTCGGGGCAACCAAGATGGCGGCCATGGTAAAAGACGCGGATACATCTCTCAAAATTTACCAAAACTATAATGTTCAAGGCAACGCTTATGCACGAAGTTAAAACCATTAAAAAAGAGTTATTGCGTTGTAAATCACCCCATAATGAAATCACTACTCACATGATTCAGTAACTAAATCTGTTGTTGCCAGCGTAATTTGATTTGAATCGCATTCCACTTCACAGATATAGGTCCCCAGATGCATGCACCGGAATTCGTCAATCGAATACTTGACAGTCCTTGCATTTAAACCTTCCACCAGCGCTCTACCAGAAATATCTCTGATATACAGTGTGAAGTTTTCAGTAACGCGTTCATTGACAGTGCATTCCAAGCCTACTCTGCCTTCACGACTGACAAGTAAAGGTTGCTGTGGAAAGTCCATCACGTCGATGTTGTTCACGGTGAAACTGTGAATGTCAGGTACAACTGAAAGAAACAGCGCATCTCTGATAATACCATCCCAGTATTCTTCGTGTTCAGACAATGCATTTTTAACAATTACATACAGCAGCAGATTATAAAGGTAAAAAAAAAAGTAAAAGTGATGATACTAAATGAGAGCGTTAAAGAGGTTTTTTAATTAAGAGGTCAAGAAAAAAACAATCTGAAATGCCGCATTGCTTATTCAAAAAGCCGCATGTTGATGATCATTTTAGACATTATGACTTAGGAATGGGGCTGCTGAAAAAAGGGGGGGGGGGTGGGTTAAACACTGGCTGCGTTGTCAGCCAATAGCTAAATATTCTCGTCGTAGGGGAGGATACATCTTGCAGCTCCTGGCGGGCAATAACCCTGGCTGCGCCTCTGACCTAGAGCTATCAGTTATCCTCCATGGCATGCAATCTTCTCTTGCCAAGAGCTATCAGCTATCCTCCATGGCATGCAATCTCCTCTTGCCTATAGCTATCAGTTATCCTCCATGGCATGCAATCTCCTCTTGCCTAGAGCTATCAGTTATCCTCCATGGCATACAATCTCCTCTTGCCTAGAACTATCAGTTAACCTCTATGGCATGCAATCTCCTCTTGCCTAGAGCTATCAGTTATCCTCCATGACATGCAATCCTAAGTTCTAAGTTTCCACTGAGTTAGTAGTTTACTAGGAATAGATTATAAGGTTAATGTTTTAAATATAGGGTCGATAATTGGTGTCATTATAAACCTATTACAATCGCTGCGTTTGCTTCACACGTGACTTTTGTATGTAAGACATGTGCTGAAATCAAGTGACTTTTGTATGTAAGTCAGGTACTTAAATCAAGTGACTTTTGTATGTAAGTCAGGTGCTTAAATCAAAAGACTTTTGTATATAAGTCAGGTGATTACATCAAGTGACTTTTGTATGTAATGCAGGTGCTTAAATCAAGTGGCTTTTGTATGTAAGGCAGGTTCTTAAATCAAGTGAATTTTGTATGTAAGGCAGATGCTTAAATCAAGATACTTTTGTATGTAAGTCAGGTGCTTAAATCAAGTGACTTTTGTATGTAAGTCAAGTGCTTAAATGCCTTGCCAGTTTTTGTATATAAATAAAACAATTCAATTAAAAGGTAAACAAATTGCAAGAGAGAGAGAGAGAGGGAGAGATAGGGAGAGAGTTATATAAAGAGGGGGAGAGAGGCAGAGAGAGAAAAAGAGAAAGAGAGAAAAGGTGAAGTGTAAAAACCAAGAAAATGATACTATATTTATATTACAAAACTGTTCACTCTTCCGATTTTGCGTACAATGTACGATTTTGAGGTGCGTACATTATATAAATTATATATACTGAATGTTTATTTTTTTTACTATTAAGATAATATATTGAACGATGTCTCAATAATATTGTACGATTTTAAGAGTTTGAGGGTAAACAGGTCTGGTATTATACCAGTGTTACCACTGTTATTAATACTTCAATTCATTTACAATTGTCTAACACAACCTCCTATTAAATGTAGGGCCTATTAGTATCGAGTTACGATGTATCCCTTAGATCAATTCTATTGTTTTAGAAACAGTATTCGATGCATAAAATATAAGGCGAAAAGGAGATGTTGTTCCCATTGCATTTTAAAGGTATCGTACAGTCGTCAATCCTCTATGCAACGTCAATCTATGCATCAATTTATATAGTTTATCACTCAGTTATATCGTTAACCTAAAAAAATGTGTGTGTATATATATATATATATATATATATATATATATATATATATGCTATTGTTTTACTCGGATGAATTCCGTGTACTTACCACTACAATTGATTTCTCCAAACAGTGTAGGAAACAACCACAAGAGCAAACCTCCGTATGAGAAACACGTCTTATCCTTACTGGAACACATGGTAGGTGGTTTCAGTTTTTTACCATAGTTCTGACTTGTGATGCAGGTGTCAGAGGAAAATAATAACACATACATGTATTGTATCATAACATATGTCAGTAGGAAATGGATAACTGTACACATATAAAAATACATTCAATAGCATGATGTTCCCGAAAAATCATGTCCTCTTGTTCATTCGCTGAAACCGCCAAGTAACTTAAGATATTTTTTGACAAAGTTCTTTTCTTCCCGTATTTTTTAAAGTGGTTTCACTGACCTTGTCATTCAGCTCTGTCTTCTTTCCATGTGGCATACTTGACAATCAATGGTTGGCAGAGCTGTCAATGACAGCACAACGCTGCCACCGCGCTCTCTATACATTCCTGTTCTGATTTACGTCTGGGCATGACCAGAAGTCACAGTTTTTTGTTGTTGTTTTTCAAAGCGTTATCTTAGACATATCCTGGAATTCTTATTTTCCGAGAATATTCACAATCTGCTTGATTCATACCGATATTACACTGAAAATAAGGATACTTGACAATTTATAAATTGTTTATACAAAAGCCCCTAGCCTCTGGTGACTGCTTAATATATATATACATGTGTGTGTTTGTGTGTGTGTGGGTTAATGTTTTCTTCAGGAATGGAATGATTTGTTGAAAATGATGTTATGATATTTTGGTAAATGTGTATTTGTTTAGTGATTCTGACTGTTTGGGTGGTGAGTTGTGCTTTGTAATAGTATTCGAAGTACTGCATATGATGGTTAAATGGAGAATGACAATACACATATGAGCAGGTACAACTGTTAGTAGCATGACAAGTAAAGAAGTGTCAAATTAGCCCATCGGTGTGTTTAGTTGGCTCCATTTTGTGTTAATTTAGTTCATTAGTGTTCTTCCTAAACTCATATAACAGTGTTTTTTATATTTTTTATTCATCTCACTTTTAAATGTAAAAAAAAAAAAAATATTAATTAAATACAATTTTTAGGTTAACATCTTGCCTAACTATAAATTAATTTAGATTACTAAAATGAGTGTATACCTCACTAATACGTCACGACATAAGGCAAACATATATTTGTTATTTTTTTATAACACCTCTCCTTGTGTCCATCTTTCGTCATCCCTCCCCCCCGTAAAAAAAACCCACACAAACACACCAATGTAAACAGACACAAAAAAACAAACACACAATGTTCCACACACACAGACACATGTCCACCACAATCACGCTTCAATTATTGATTTCTTGAATTCCAAAACGTTAGCCCAAGTTTTTAATAAACGCACGTCATGCGACATTCTTTGACAGCACAGCAGATAACTTCTTGACAACAAAAAACAATTCTGTTTTTACCTGTATCTAAGCACACGTATAGCTAACCGAGTCATTTTCTGTTAAAGCTATATCAAGCTTATCACAAGTGACGATACAAAGATATATTGTCCAATTTACATCCTGGTTTGGGGGGGGGGCAGATGAAAGGGACAAACACAAATGCACAAAGTACATAGATATCTATTTGAACATGTATTTATTCAACTTCGCCTCTGAACATACGTTAAAGTGAGTTTATATCTTAAAAACGTATTACCTATTTGAAAAGCATGCATAAGGGAGTATTTATTTTACATCTAAAGTGTCTTGTTTTCTGATCAAGTTAAATGCTGTTTTCATTAGAGCTATTGATTTTATATTTAACACGCCACGACTGAAATGACGTACACAACATGTCGATAATATTTTCATATAGATATATTTTTCTTCTTTTAAATTCATCAAAACTCTTCAAATTATACTAAGTATTAATTTAATTAGTAATACGTTTTAGAAAATAATAAACATTTTTTTTAAAAAATAATAATAACGTAATGTACCTTTAAGCAAGCAAATAACACGAATTTAAATCCAGTTAACCATTGTGGTTAAAAAGTATTTCTTAAGCATGCCAGAACAGCAATTCAAGTTTCAGCCTGACTCGTATGCTACATGTTTTAGCTTCCATCGACTGGAAGAAAAATGACGTTTGGTTTCTAAGCCCGAGTTCGTTGAATCGGGGTTTTCTATCTGGTGATACGACGATTTATTAATAACTATCACTTCAAAGTAGCATTTGGGTTTTCACAGTCCATTATTGCGTGGACGCGTTGAGAATGTGCACTAATGTTTATTGTATGTCATATCTGAAACAGATAGGCATCACCGTTTTATCACAGTAACGATAAAAACTATAGGGTTTTTTGTGTCCATACATTTTGTCGAAATAGTAGTTTATCCGATATTTGTAATCACAACAAGAAGATGAATGTATTAGAATCAAAACATTTTCTTTTTTAAAAATTCCCGGAAATGTAAACTATATTATATACGTTTATGGAATGCGTTATATATAAATTTAACACAATTTTATTTTAACACACGTTAATTTAAATACATTTTTTAAACCTAGAAACCCTGTTTATAATGGATGATTCTATTTCATTTATAAAACACTGCAGCGTTGTTATTGTTTTCATTATGTAAATGGTCGTTGTTTGTTTTGTTTTTTTGTTTTTTTTGGACAGTGTGTGGAAACAATTCATTGTTTGAAATTTCAGAACTCGTATTTTCTTTAGATTTCAGAACTTGTATTTTCTGTACATTTCAGAACTTGTACCTTCTGTCGATTTGAGAACTGGCATTTTCTGAAAAAGAAAATACTTCTTCTTCTTCTATATATTAAGTGTCCAAGATCGACTCATTGATTATTCTGGCTCCTATTAATGTATGGAAGTTTCGCAATGTTTCTGTGCCATTTGTTGAAAAGGATATTTCACTGGCTAAAGCCAATGTGCTTAGACCACTCGGCTATCCACCACCCACATGCTAGAGACAATGTGTTCAGACCACTAAATTGAATATAATATCAATGTGTCAGTTGCTGTAATTGTATTGTATTACATTTTATTCAGTTATACGTCTTTAAAATAATTGGTCCGCTAAATTATATAGTAGTGGCCAACATTTCTATTAAAAAAAAAAAAAAAAAAAAAGTAATATTAAGAGTTGTGCATTTTGTATTTTTTTCCATTACTCATTTTTTTTACGGTCTTTGTGAGATATAAGGATTAACTGGTTAGACGTTAAATGTAGACGCCGAAGGGAACAGTCACGGTTTTGGTCTGGTAAGATTACACAAGAGATCATTTATAGGTGCAAACAAAATGATATCATGTGTCGGCAAGATGAGATTATTTCTTAGGGAAACATCCGTTCAGAAGAAAGCCGTCCTTACTTCCGTCTTTTCGTGTTACACTAATACACAAAGGGCTGACGATCGTTCGTACTCCGATACATGTCTTATAATGATATATCCACTTTTTCTGTGAAGAGCAGAGTAGTAGGAAATAACAACAATAAGACTAGTATTATTTTTGTTTTAATTCACGTGCGCCATCGTACTTAGAATTATTTTATAGTTAGTCTTCATTTCTTGAAACAAAAATAAAAATAAATAGCATTTAAAAAAAAAAAAGAAACAATACCAAAATTATATGGCTTGTATCAAAAGTACTTGAAATACCCGTGAACACCCCTGTTATGAAGGATGACGTGTTATGATGCACGCTTAACCCGCATTCCACGTGCATGACCTCTTACAGTCGAGGCCGTGTTGGGGTGTGTCTAGCAAAACTTTCCCCTTGTTTACAAAAGCTTAGTTATCCAGAACCTTATAGAAGGATCTGGATAGAACGGGAAAGATAATGATTGCGTTAGACGGTTCTAGAGACATTAGTAGGAAATGCCTATAAAAACGGCTGTCCGATGGAATGGGAGAGAGAGATTTTTCTTTTCCTTTCTCACGAGACGTGCAGTGTGTCATTATTTAATACTAGACAGTGCTTTTTTTATGTGTAGTTGTTCTTTGTACAACTTGGGCTCATTGTATTTTGACATACATTACCGGTACCAGTCATACTGTAAGGTAATAATTTTAATCATATTCTTTTACTTTTCTCATACGTAGAAATTCAAAAATTAAAAACATATTATTTGTAATTAGCCCTGACTTTGTGTATGGTTCTATTTGTACTTGTATTGTTTTTAAAACTTTGTTATCGTCCTTTAGTATGGACTGTTTTGAAACGAGCCAATAGACAAAACTAAGAGATACAATTATCGATTAATAGCAGTCCTTAATACCCCTGTGCGACCTGATTAACTGATCGAAGACGTGGCGTAAAAGCGTACCTATTTTGGTTTCTGAAAATAAAATTTCACAACGTGCGACTGCTGTTAGGAACTTTCCTAACAACCATTGAGACGATTCTGAAAACCATGCTACATAATCACTTATAACATCATCGTGTTGATCACAACTCAAGAATTTTACAACATAAAAAAAAACACCAACCTTGATTTGAAACCTGCATTGGCGAGTGATAAGTTATGATAAAGTGATAGTTATGATAAAGTGATAGTTATGATAAAGTGATAGTTATGATAAAGTGATAGTTATGATAAAGTGATAGTTATGATAAAGTGATAGTTATGATAAAGTGATAGTTATGGTAAAGTGATAGTTATGGTAAAGTGATAGTTATGATAAAGTGAAGTTATGGTAAAGTGATAGTTATGATAAAGTGATAGTTATGATAAAGTGTTAGTTATGATAAAGTGATAGTTATGATAAAGTGATAGTTATGATAAAGCTTTCACTTGTTAATGTTTCTTAATAATAATAATGAAGCTACTTTACATTTCTTACATAGCTAGGAACACACAAACAAATAAACTCATTACTTTTACTATTCATAATGTATTATTAATTAACAATTGCGAGTCATGCGTGTTGTAGTTTTAAAAAAACTAGCATGCAATCATCTTTTACATAATTAATAACCTTTTAAAAACATTCATTTACACAACACAATTTCAATTTCAGATAAGCCGTATAGGCAGGAGAAAACTGTGTGTTAGGACTTTTTGATCATACACAACTTCAAGATTTTAACGACACTGATGGCTTAGTCGAATATATATTATGTACAAATTGAGACGGCGTATGTTATTTTATTGGTGTTATCAGCAAGTGTATTCCTCTGCGTTGTTCAATATCCCAATACAGGATAACCGTACCATAAGAATACTTATGATAACATGGTATATCGTCGCTTACTTTGGTCTAGATTTGTTAGGTCTCATATCTATCAACGTATTTGTTTTAAGACATCGTATTTTACTAAAAGGAAAAGCTAACTGATGGATAGTTCAGATAAAGGATACGTCTTTCTAATAATTTACGGAGAATTAGTAAATGTGGAAAGACACATTTAAAGTCAACGGCTACAATATAAAGACTCGCAAAATAATATTAGGAGCACCACTCTCGAAATTAGCGATTATAAGAGTCACGCTGATTACCGTTACATCTGACGAATGTTTTAGGCCAACAAGAATGGACTAAGTGGAAAAAAAGACAAAGGATGCATGCAGTCAAGGTTCTCCTGCGATAGCTCAGCCAAGAACTGGTATTCCAAGGATCTGACACACAAGCAACTAGTAGGGAATTTAGTAATGACAATAACTTAGTACCCACACATTCTTCACGTCAATGAGTCACAGCATTATAAGTAAAACCCAACATATCGTTTTCGTTACATTATTTAGTAGGATCTCCAAAGAAAGCTACATATTGAAAGAACCGCGATCACAATTATTAGTGGCTCGCACAACTTTCACGACATTTCCCTAACATATTTATATTTTATTGTTTGCCAAATGATATCAACGCAAAAGTTGTGTCGATAAAAGTTTATAAAAAATATTACTAGAAGATGATAAGCCTTAGACTATGCGACTTTTGTTATCACTGTTAATTTACTTTCTATGAATAACCTTGAAGCTATTGTCTTTTTAATTTTGTGACTTTTATATCATTTTATTTTTGCATTGACCTCCGTAGGTAATTCTCTTAATTATAATCTCGATAATAGATGTTGCAATGCTGGTTACCGGAAATTTGATCGAAAGAAATTTCGTCGACGGAAAATTGATCGACGGTAATTTGATCGAACGGAAATTCGGTCGAATCTTTTTTTTTAGTTTAGACGTTAAAATTTTCGTCAAATTTCTTTTTTTGAACACACTATACTATTTAGTAAAACAAAATATTGCGTTCAAAAAGAAATTTGACGCAAAATTTTAACGTATAAATTAAAAAATTGATTCGACCAAAGTTCCGTTCGATCAAATTACCGTCGATCAATTTTCCGTCGACCAAAATTCTTTCGATCAAATTTCCGGATACGTGCAATGCTGTATGAAAAAAAATAAACGGCTGGTTACTGAAAAACAAAAATTCAATTTGTTGTTCTTTAATGTTACTTAGTAGAACGATAAGAAAGCAATTGTATTAAATAAAGCCGCATGTTTCTATCATGTTTCTATCATGTTTCTATCATGTTTCTATCATGTTTCTATCATGTTTCTATCATGTTTCTATCATGTTTCTATCATGTTTCTATCATGTTTCTATCATGTTTCTATCATGTTTCTATCATGTTTCTATCATGTTTCTATCATGTTTCTATCATGTTTCTATCATGTTTCTATCATGTTTCTATCATGTTTCTATCATGTTTCTATCATGTTTCTATCATGTTTCTATCATGTTTCTATCATGTTTCTATCATGTTTCTATCATGTTTCTATCATGTTTCTATCATGTTTCTATCATGTTTCTATCATGTTTCTATCATGTTTCTATCATGTTTCTATCATGTTTCTATCATAGTGACGATATTGTCACTTTCAGCTGACTGTTTTATTGCTTAGTTTTATGTTTTCGTTTCTTTTCTTTGTTGTTATATTGCCACTTTCAAAACTTGAATCTTGTCCTCTCAAGAACGGACATAGATTTGCGCTGCGTAGGCAGCAATGCCTCTGTTTCTGTAACAAACATTGACTTGTGTCTCAAGCTGACTATCGAGTCATCGCTATCCAATCTCTCTCGCTTTCCACGAAACTCTACATCTTGTCCACAAGCGCCATCGTCGTTAACATAGCACTGATTATCGAAGTTGTCCAGTGGAGCCGTGTGATGTGTTATCTCTTCCGTGTCATTCAATGCTAATGATTCACTTTCCGCATCCACTGGGTTGCTTATGTAGCCAAGTCGACATGTGCGGTGTTGTAAATCACCCGTGTCCACCAACGGCACCGTTTCGTCGTCCACGTCCACGGACATGTTTCTGAACTGGGACATCGCCAGGTCGTACATCTCCTGGCCGCTCATGACGCTCAGGATTGACTGGGGTTGGTAGGTAACGTTCTCTATAAGGTTTCCACTGCTAGATGCTGTGTTTCTCTTGAGCATGTCCATGTTAAGCACTGTTTGGAAAATGAGTAAATTACTACAATTAAGTCATTACCCTTAAAATATGTATGCACACTTTTTTTAAAAAATCAATAAAATATGCATTCCTAGTTGAATTATATTTATTTTTCTTTAAATGGTCACCTGTGCACACAATATATTTATTGTTTTAAAAGAATACACTTATTATGCATAGTGATTCCTCTTTGTAGTTGCATTTGTTTTACCTAACTATATATATATATATATATATGTATATATAAATATGTGTGTATATACCACTATCCGTTGTATCTTTTCTCTTTAAAGTTCTGTAGAAGAAAATGAAATAATAAACTTGTATTGGAAGCAAAATATAGTTTATACAAAAAGTATACAATATACATTTTTTAAAAAACGGAACAAATATATCGTTTTTATTTCTAGTTGATTTTATATAAATTAATTTTAAATTTTATATATTTAAATATATGTATATATATATTAAAACACATTTTAAAATTATATTTTTTATTTTTTATATTTTTCTTTCTCAATTTGTTTCTCTTTATTACCAAGCAGACAAGCATCAACCAAAACTTCCAACACCGTAACTACTTTTATTATCTAAGTACATATTGTGCCGGCAAGAAAGACTATGTACTGACTTGTGTTATTATTGCGTGTGCTGACTTAAATTAGCGACCAACAGTGACCTGAATGCCCACTGTTGACAACCATACAGACTGGACACGGTGAGTTATTTTTTTGTTTTAATGACCGTCTGAGCCTATTAATTATGTTAACATTGACAGGATAACTGGATGGAGAGGTCAACTGATGTGTGGTAGTAACCAAAAGGTAGGATGGAGAATACAATTAGCTGTCAAACAAAGCTGCTTTTAGAGTACACCCTTAGTTTTATAATATTACAACAATAAACTCGTCTCCTCATAAATATTGTTTTTTTTTCAAGGTTCTTTTTTTCTTAACTTAATATGAACATAGCATCGATCACCTTGTGAGTAGTTTGGAAGCCCTCACTTGAGCGCACATGCGTCTTCCTAGAGAGAACATAGAAACGTAAATTTTTTATTTTTTCTTTGAAATATACATTGTATCGTACAACGTTAATGCCATTGTGTAGAGTTTCTCAAACGTTTTAGGTAAGGGGGCTAAAACAATGTTCTCAAATACCGTCGTGGCGCTGGAATGTGGGGGTGGGGTGGAATCAGTGTCTTTCAGATAGTGACGTGGACCAAAATATATCATCAAATTCTATCTCCATTAGACCAAAATATTATCAACTTCTATCTCCATCAGACCAAATATGATCAAATTCTATCTCCATCATACCAAAATATGATCAAATTCTATCTCCATCATAACAAAATATGATCAAATTCTATCTCCACCGGACCAAAATATGATCAAATTCTATCTCCAGCGCGGGCATGTCATTTGTATTGAAATAAAAAAAAAAAAACCAATTAAAAAACAAAACGTATTTCATATGTAGACAAATTTATAACTACCAAAAAGTTATTAGCCTAACAAAGGGAAGCAATGCATTAGTCTAACAAAGGGAATCAATGCATACGCCTAACAAAGGGAAGCAATGCATAAGCCTAACAAAGCTAATTATATGATCAACGTGTCGCCCCATATTTATCGCTTCTGCCGGGCATTCTTACTTCTGCCAGGTTAGGCTGAGTACCGGACCTGGCCTCCCGGCTCTGGTTTAAGTACCCCATGTCTTACAATGTAGTTTTAACGTAATTGAATATAAGTTATTGTACTATAATCATACATATTTTGAAACTTAACAAAGACTTGACTATAATATTTTCAGTATTACAAGAAAATTGTAACAAGATTAAAGTTCAAGCGATACAAGTCAAATTTGACGTATCAGAAATACGCGCCTAAATTTTAAATATTAATTGCTTTTTAAATGGTAATTGCTATAGCAGTACCTATAACTTTTATGAAAAGCTATTCGACACGAGTATAAATGTATATTTACCTTTCAGGAGCTGAGACGCCCCGTAGACTGAACCCAAGATGAGAGAGAGTAATACAGTTACGACAATAGGCAAAGTCACGGCTAAAGTTAATCTGTTCTTAAAATTGATTAATTTATCTCTGGTTACCTCTAAATGAAGAGAGAAAAAAAGGAATATTTAGAACAAAAAATATTTTTAAAAATAGTTTCATTTTTCAATATATTTGTTTATCTCGGGTCCGACAGATCGGTCGTAACACGATTTGGTCGTAAGTTGAGTACGTTATGTGTTCAGTAATGTGAAGTGGTGTTTAAAAAGTTGTTAAGTCAAATGATATCATACATTTCTTTTCTTATTCTAATAAATCATAATTTTCGATGTTCACGACCACCGATGATTGCATACAACGCCGGTCGACTGATAACTGAGGCAGACATAAATCTGAAATCTAATACAGTATGGCTAGTGATTGTGGTCGTATAGTCGAATGGTCGTAAGTTGCGTAGGTCGTAAGTCGAGCACTAGCTGTATATTTTTAAAGAGTTTCATGAATCCAAAATATCAAGTTCCATTAACTACGTCTTATTAGTTAATATTAGGAATATTGCAATCTTATTCCATTAACAGGAACAAATAGTTTTAATTTTTTAAACAACTTTAAATAGATTTTTTTTTTTAAATAACTAAACCATATTCAGAAGGGAAGACAAGACATGCAAAAATAGTTGTGTAAAGACTGAAATTGTAAAATGTAAACAAAAATGTTAAACTATTAAAGATACATCATGAAATTAATACAATGAAATTGAAATAATAAACTGCTACTTGAAATCAAAACGACTTACGTTTATATTCGATTATCTCCAAATTAATAGCTAGTTCCTGAAAGGATAACGAATTCAATATAACGGTGTGATTACGACAATCGCTTTCAGTGATGTTTCGAATATAAATCATCAGATTAAACTGCTCATCAGAATTCTTGGAAATTTTTGTGATCGGAAAAATCCAGACGCTAAATTTCTTGCTTTCCGATACATCGTTGAGGAGGTATGAGACCCCATTAATCTTTGCCACTTTCCGAAGGCCATCGGTTTTTCGTAAGCACTTGCTAGTCCAAAAGTCTTCTCCCAGTTTAGTGTAGATAGCTTTACGATATGGCTCGCCGTGACATAGGGAAAATTTACCTGTAAACGTCAGTGGAGTATAACTAAATTAACTATGTTTAATTACGATTTAAATTAACTTTAACACGTTATAATATTAGCTTTACAAAAATATTAATTAAAAAACTTCACGTTTAGAGCATTTTAATAATTCTAATATATTGCTGTGAATACACACTATTAATATATATTTTATATATGAATATATATATATATATAATTTAATTTATATACAAGAGCTAATACATTTTAATAATATTTTTTGAAAAGTAATTTATTTTACAACTCGTTCTATATTTTTAGATTAAAAAAATAAAATAAAAACATATAACAGTAATAATATATATTTTTTTAATTGTCCTTTTATTGAATAAATAATTTGGGCTTTCTTTTTTCTGAACAGTTAAGGTCTACCTTACAACCCATAATATAAATATATAATTGTTTTGAATTAAATAAATAGATAACAAAATCGTATTCAAAATGGAAATGAACATCTTACATGGGTGCACTTGAACATTCAGCACCTTCTGGATTTCCTCGCCTGAATGATCAGTGACCACGCAGCGGTAATTCCCCATGTTTGCGCACTTTGAAGAATACACCAGATGACTTATGCTCAACGTTGTAGTGTTTCCATCCCCATGTATCTTTACTGTCTCTTGGTTGCCCTTCCAAATCGCCAAATGTGTAGGACGATTCTGTGCGACGCAAGTAATGAGGGTATCGCCATTCCTAGTTATGTTGCTCGTGAACTTTACGAATGTTGAATTCACTGGTACGGATAACAAGGCCAATCATTAATTAGGTGTATACCTAAAGCTATGTTCTCATATATTTGATGTTTAGTTCATCAAAATTATAATACAATTTTAACTCCACTCAAGAGGTTTAATTATTTACATATACATTTGTTATGTAGTGTTGTTTTCTTTTCTTTAATTAGGTAAAAGTAATGCTTTCGAAGATACATCAGGAACAAAGGGGTAGCAAAATGAGTTCTGATAGTGTGATCGATTTATTTGTTGTTTTTTTAAAAATAAATGTTGGGCAGTATATTTTGGAAAACTTGTGTCTTTCTTTTCTTATGAAAAAGGGGGAGGTGGGTAGTTGTGGCTGAAAGCGTTCAATATTGAAAGCTATGCTGCTGACCCGGAATATTATAATGTATATCATTTTTGAATTATCTATTTATTATAATTTAGCTAACTATACTTGAGAATGAATATATATGTTTGTGTTGGGTTGTGTGTTTCTGTTTGTGTTGGGTGTTTTATTTTCCTATTTGTGTTTGTTTAAATTAATGTGCAGAAATTGTATCTTTAATCATGGTTATATAAAAAAAAAAAGGCCTATTATTAAACTATCTAATTAGAGAATGTTTAAGAATTTACTTGGTGATGTGCACTTACCCTCTGATTGTATTTTCAATTGAATATTTAGTCTTTCTTCTGAGCCATGTCTGAAGCTGAGATGATAAACTCCGTAGTCCGTTTCTGTGAGAATTATAATCTCAAATCTCAGGTCGTAAAGAAGCGACGAAGTGGATTTGGAGTAGAGATCAAAAATGATGTTGTCTTTTCGTTTCCCCTTGTAGAACTTTGATCCATTGACGTCAAGTGTTTCACTTCCGTTGGAATGGGAAATGACACAAACAGAGAACAATGCACTTTGGCCAAGTTGTACTGCTTGCGTTAATTGAGCTTCTCGTTGACGACATAACCGGGGTCCGCCTTCATTTAGAACAATTAACGTAAAATATAAACATGATTTCAAAAGTTGTCTGTAATATTTAATAAAAAATTTTAAAAAAGAAAATCTTATTTTAACATTTCGATTTTTAAATCTACAAAGTGTAACAAAGGAAGCTTTTAAAATGTTTATCATGCAGAAGGTATTTAGCTCGATACCTAAATGGATAAAATATTTTTTTTTTCAAGTGGTATTTTAGAATACAAGTTGAAGCAAAGACACAAGATATTTATTTGTTTACGCTGAACCAGCTTTTGCTATATCGACATATACAATATTTCTTTAAAATAGTTTAGTCAGTTCATTAATTAATTATTAAAAAAATGTACATACTTTAAATATTCTTACTATTTTCTTTTTTCAAATTCATTTAAAAAAAAAAAAGATGTTTACCTTAATGGGGATACTAAAACAAAAAGCGTTACAACGCTGTGGATTATAATGTTAGATACAAAATAAGAGACAACAAGTGAACCATTGTAAAGATCGTTCATTGTCTTAAAATATAAAGACGCTACATGTATTTGAAATCAAAAGTCTATAACAATAATATATACTCACAGTTTTTGACATTTAGGTCGAGGCTAGTGTGTATGACATTATAAGACCTCACATGGCAAGAGTAAATGTCCATGTGGTGACACTGCACCTGGTCAATGGTGTAAGACAGTGTACGGCTTCCCAGCGTCTGGTTGAGTTTTTCATTGTCCGATTTCGTTATAGCCACGGTTGTGTCGTGCGTGTAGCTAGCACCTACGCACACAAATGTGACTGTAGAATTGATAGCAACAGTAAATGTTGGGCGTGGTACATCATCAGTTATCAGATCGACGCCATTGATTGTGAATGATTCTATCTTTATTGGATCTAAAAAAGAAAGTTAAGAGATAAATATTGTAACATTTCTTACTTTTTTCCAAATGAGCTCAAATTGATTGATGAAAAAACTGAGCTGATCCCCATTGATACCGCTCAAAAACTAAACTATTAAAAAAATACACCATCCTTTACTTTCTCAGGCGTGCAGATTGAGTTTGCTCAAACAGTGCGAAACCTGGATGTCTACTTAGACAGAACACTAACTATGGAAAATCACATTAGCATGATTTGCAAGCGATTTTTCTAGTGCTGCGCAGAATTAGTCATATAAGACATTTCTTAAATTTGAATGCATCATAGAGGCTGATGTCTGCATTCATGATATCACGCATGGACTACTGCAATGCTCTCATGGTGGGTCTTCCAGCTACGCTCCTCGATCAAATTCAAAAAGCACAAAATAATGCGGCTCGAATTGTTTTTCGTAAAAGCAAATTCGACCATGCTAAAACTCTTTTGAGAGAACTGCATTGGCTGCCGGTCGGCGCTCGAATAGAGTACAAAATTGCAACTCTGTGCTACCGCTGCTTGCATGTCCTGGCGCCTTCCTATCTCCAAGCGCTCATGACGCCTTATGTACCCACTAGATAACTCCGCTCACCCGATAGTGGCAAACTCTCGATACCGCGTGTTCGCCTTGAAACTTACGGAAAGCGCACGTTCGCATTTGCTGGCCCAACCATTTGGAACACTCTTCCTGACGCTCTCAGAAACAGCCAGATACTGGATTCCTTCAAAACAAATTTAAAAACCCATCTATTTCGCAAACACCTTCTGGGGTGAGGATGTCTACCATCATTTCCAAATAGTTATTATCCAGCTTAGTTTTTGTACTGTGCTTCGAGCCCTTGGGGATGAAGCGTGATTTGTTCAAATGAACTTTATTATTATTATTATATTACTCCAATTTACTCCAAGATACTAATACCATGGTCAGGAAATATGGTGAAACTGACTTGTTTGTAAAATAACGTTGAATCCTAAATTGAGGGAAATAAGGGAAAGCTTACTGCCCGGCTAACAACAATGTGACCAGCCTTTTGTGGGAGCAAGAACGTTTGCGATCAAACAGAAAATGATAATTTAAAACTTAATCAAACACTATAAATTAGGGCCTGCTAGAGGTATGCTTCACGTGATCGAGTTTTAAAAGCATGGTCCATCACATGTGGACATATTGCTAGTTATGGCAACGTATGACAAAGCCAGGGAGAAGGAAACAATTGATATAATTGTCTAGGCATATAGAGAAGCCCACCTGTAGCCAAGTGAAATTGTAAAAATCCTCTACGTTACACGGCCAAATGTAGTTCATGAAATCAAGGCGCATCTTGTAAAGATGACGGCAAGTGCACAAACGATTTACTAAAAATTTGTTGTGCCGATGCCAACAGCATTGTCGATGGTTACCCACAATATCAACGCCAAGAGGATGGTAGCTTTGTTGAACTTTGGGGAAAATAAATGCATTACAAATGGGTGGTAATAAAATATGTCATCGAATACGTTTACAAGGATCATGACTGTGCAATTGTTCGGTGTCTTACTGTTCCCACATAACAGTAAGCTAATATTGAATTGGACAGGGGGAAAAAATACTTGGATATCAAATATGTAACTATAAATAAAAGTCAACAAGTCAAAATGTATGTCTTAGGCAAGTGTTTGCATCTATTGTTATGTGTAAACCGTTGGATGCAGGAGCATGTTCGACAGTCATAAAAACAATCTTGCGAAGAATAAACGAGACTATTTCCAGGAGAAAAGATTTCTATTTGAAACACAAAGAAATATAATATATCCTTCCAACCAACGGTAAGTCATTGCCAGGAATGTCTAGCGTGCATTTATGACAATAAAATCTAAAATGGACACAAAATACAGATCCATTAGTATCCAGTAGTCGAAAAAAATATCTTCGATAGGCAAAGAATAGCATTAAAAAAAATGAATCCATTGAAAACCATGACTTTTTTGGTGTTTATGGACATGGTGAAAGTGTCGAAATCTCCATTTACAACAATATCATGCACTATGTTGGTATAAAAATTAATTAGTATTGCCATGAGCGTTGCAGTTTTAGCAACAACATGGCTTAGACAGAGGTTCCCAAAATTGATTGAAGTAGGCTATTCTAATAAATGGAGCTTCAACCAGTAATGCTGGACATGTGATTAAACGGCAAATGACTTGAAAAAGCCAACGTAATAATCTGGGATGAAACTCTTGGGGACATGCTTTTGACACACTGCATTAAGAACTCTTTTTCATAGATCCAATTCCTTATAAAAACAATTTGCAATTGTAGCCTTTTTTTTCGGTAAAGTCTACAGACCAATACATTGTCCCTGGTTTCATACAGCATAATTGAAATGCTGCATGAAGTAAAGCAAGTTTAGTTAAAATATTCAGTTCCTAAAGTTTATCCAAAAATTCATACCAACGAGGACAATATGCTACCAGAATACCGAGTTCATATATTATGCAAATAGTATTATAATATTAACGCCATATAAGATGCTCTTAACTGAAAGCACAAACAATACCCCGAAGATCTTTACCTGAGTCTTCACTTTGTGCAGATGTTCCTCTCAAAATTAAAATTATAATGCAGCCAAGACATGAAAACATTGTTGTCTCAAAATATTAGCAACTCATTTAAACGTTTGATATGATGTTTATGCTAAAACTGTCTAAGCTTGTGACATTAACCATTGTACGTGATTTTTGCTAAGCCTTCAACACAATTAGTGCTGTTTGGACGAGCGGAGATCGAAACAGGAAGTACTTGTTAAAGTTGATTATGAATAATAGTGACAATCTATGACCTACTGACTTTTGGAACTGGTGAACTTAAGAGTTCTATGTGGGTTTGAAAACACTTCACTCATGGTTAGTCATATAATTTCGGGTTACCGGATATTTGATCGAAAGACATTTCGTCGACAGAAAATTGATCGACGGAAATCTGTTCGCACAGAAATTTGTTCGTATTTTTTTTTTCAGTTCACACGCTAAAATTTTTGTCAAATTTCCGTTCGATAAAATTTCCGTCGATCAATTTTCCGGATACAATAATGTCGACCTCCAGATATGTTTTATTTGGAACATTAAATCAATTTGACTAATGATGTGTATTGATTTTTTCTAAATAACATAAGTTTATATATTATTTTGTGTGTTTTTTTTTATTATTATTGTGTAATAATGTTTAAATTTTCGTATCTATGGTAACGCATTCAAAAGGTTTCCAATTTTTTGTTTCATTCCAAATCCAAAAATGGATGGAAATGGGAAATAACAACAACATATGAATTGAAATAAAAAGATTTACCACGTTAAATAAAATATAATACAATGAAAAGATGCAAAGTTTTAATTCTTTTTTTTTTAAATTTGCTTTGTTCAAACAATTAATATATATATATATATATATATATATATATATATATATAATTATGATAAGACAAAATACAAATTCCATAGTTTCGGCAAAATTCTTCATCAGTACAACAACAAAAAATATATACAGTTTTTATATAATATTATTTAAATGTACACCTATTACAAATAAATCCTACCTAAAGCATACACATAAAAATAATGGTCTAAAGTTCCTAAGTAAAACAAAACTTAGAAGAATGAAAAGAAAAAAGTGGAATAAGAAATATTTGAAAGAAACATAATAAAACAAAAAAGACATTGGATTTGTGTAAAATTGTAAATGTTGTTCATACCGTGGGGAGAAAACGTACCAAATCTTCTTTTTAATGTGTTTTCCATATAAACTCCTCTAGCTGGTGTATTACTCACATACAACATATCAGTGACTGCAATGACTGATATTACTCACATACAACATATCAATGACTGCAATGACTGATATTCCCATCATGTATAGCACTAATTAATATAGCTCTTTTGATTTGTTTTGAAACGGAAGGAACAAAGAGCTTGTTTACTGCTGTTGTACAGGTTTTCTCTAAAATGTTCTCCAATATGATGATCGGTCTCCCTTAAGTGTTTAATTTGTACACAAGTTACAATGAATCAGGACTAACGTGATATCACAAGATGCGACGTACAAAGAAGAACATTTGACCATTTACTCACGAACTGGTTTTAATTATAATTTTTTTAAAAATATGTTATTATTAAAAAAAACTCCAAACAATATTATAACCACTGAAGTCAGTCAAACAACTGTACTGCGGGCCTCATTTAAACTTGTTGTTAAAATCTTCGATGACTGTTACATACAGACTCGTTACACTTAAATAGTGTTAAACCTTTTATACAGCAATAGTCTAGACGTAGAGATAAATAGCAACAACAAAAATAGTTATCTATTGTTTACCTTTTAAACCATGAGAATAATGGTTTCAATACCGCTCAAGCATTTTACAACCTGATTAGTAGAGTTTAAATTTGTTTCAGTTCAGTGATATAAAAGCTTTAAACTAAATTTAGAGAAAGAAAAGCACATTTTTCTTGTGTTGCAAAACGTGTTCAATTTCGAATGTTGATATAGTCACGAGTTTTAGTTGTTAAATAATCTATAGGAAATGACGTTTAGTTAGCATGACCCTAATTTTTGAAGCATTGTCCCTCTTATCTATTGTTGACAGCTTTATTGTTGATCGCTAGTTTACTGTTCCATACCCTTTAAATTAGCATTCCTATGAAACGTAACCGAATCCCATACTTTAGAATATACTGTTGTAATTTCTTGATCACAACTTATCCAGAAAGGAAAGGTGAAATGCGGATTAAAAAAACTAGATCTTAATTAAACAGGATTTGGCCTATATTTTGCAAAATCAGTCATATAATAAACATTTTATACCAAAAAAATACTTTTTTGTCCATCACATCCATCAACAAATTTTCAACCGGGAAAAATATCAATGGATTTTTTTTCTCGTAAAAATAATGTGGGCACATTGTTTCTTTGGTTCTTACTTTTTTCTATTAGTTTGAAGTACGTCCCTTGTGGTATCAATGACAAGGTTAAAGAGAGGGGCTAATCAAGGTCGAATTAGTCATTCTAAGTGTTCATTGTTTGTCAAATAAAACACTCATGTTTTATAAAAATGGAGAAGACAAGAGCGCTACTGTAAAACATATATTTATACGTTTCTAACGATAATCCAACAACGTCAGATAATCCGGCGAGAAAGAAAAATAAAAGAAATACAAATAATGAATTATTGTGTTTTGTTTTATCGTTTATTTTAATAACACAATAAAAATAGATTTATATACATGAAAAGAAGTGATAAGTACAATTAATGCCCTGCTTATTTGTTTATTTTTTTTATTTTAAACGTATTTTGAATGATAAATCATCTAATATACAATTGCGTTATTCGAGGAAAATAAGTGTTGTATTTTTAAAAAAAACTGTTTCAAATTCAACAGATCTTCATCCATAGAACCAAATGCAGTGTGCCTTAAATAAATACTTGCAGGGTTATGTTGCAATAGCAGCAAGTCTCAAACTGTTTTTCTATGGGACCACTTTTAATATTTGTTCTACCTCCATGCCCCTCTCCCTGTTAAAGGAGCCATGCCTAAAAAAAAAAAAAACAATACTTTCTTTTCATATATCTGGTAGGTCGGTGGGGCCCCAATAAATAGTGTCAATTTATGTCTTTAAAAAAAATGCAGATATTTTTTGTAAAAGCAAATATTTCAAATTATATTTTTCAAACCGTTTATAATATTAACTTTGATTAATTAACATTTATTTTGTTTGAGACATGAAAAACATTATATAAAGATTAAACTTTGTACATTGTATTTCAACATACATGCATATGTAACTGTTGCTTTCATTTAAAACATACACCATACATACCTGAGCGCTATTTGGATATGTAACACTTACTCCTAAATATATGGTAAATCAATATGAAGTTTAAAACATTATAAATTTAAACTATCTTTGTCCTAACTACCATGTAGCAGAAATATTTTGTTTTATTAATTCCAGTTTTATTTTGACATTTTATTTCCATAAATGAGGTTTCAAAGTGCTGTAGTCTGCTGTTCGGTAACGGTCTCTAATATAGCGTCTCTCAATTTCTGCAAACCTGTTGAAAAGATAAGATAATATTTTCATAAACCTAAAGTCGAAATCAAATCATGTTAAACGGCGATTTCATTACATAACATACATATGATGTTTAACACAGGTACAGTACGGGTGATGATAGTAAATTACACATTTTAAATAAGCAGAAACTAAAGAGTAAAAATTGAGATGTATTGATTGTCAGCAACATTTCTTTGTACATTGGCATATGATGTATCTCCTAATAATGTATACATTTTCACAATACGATGTTTTTAGAATTTGCAAAAAAAAAAGTAAAAATGAGTGAGCATAACAAAGTTAACTTTTACCGTTAAAGATGACGTGTATGACGACACCTATCCCACCCACAATGACAAATGTTAGGACAGCAATACTAATTACTGTTATAAGGCCCTCCGTGTAGATGCTTTTGAATTTATCTGTATAAAGAAACATTTTAATGCGTTTAGAGAATTGCATAATGCTATTAAAAAATATAAACGGAAGTGAAATTACATATGTTTAATAACATATTTGGTAATTATATATTTTATGGTCTTAGTCCAATTATAATTTACCTTTATTTTTTTAATTATTTTTTTTAAAAATTTATTAAACTGCGTTTTGCTTATTCGCTTTTTCTTTGCCTTTTAAGTGTAACTATGAAACTTACTTCGCTTTGAAAGGTGAATGACTAACTCTAGAGGCTCCCCACCGTCAACTCTTAAACTCAGTTGTGACTTGCCGTAATCAGATGCTGATATGGTGCGTATGGAAACACCAATATCCCACTCTAACAGACCGCGTGAATGCGTAAGTTGGAAACGGTGGGAGCTGTTTGATGAATTTGACAAGACCATTCCGTTCCATGCTATCGTAAGGTTAGTATTGATGTACGCTTTGACGCAGAGAGGCAGGAAGAACGTGTCCCCAATAGATTTGACGTGGTGTTCCGTTACGTATGTATTAGTACAAAGAATAGGCGGACCTTGACATAGATTTTCGTTTATTTAATAATATATGAATATGTAACAGTGTATAAATAGTTTGTTTTTAAAAATATATTATGATTACACCAGTTTTAGCACTAATGTCCAAATATTACTTGCCATTCAATTATTATATAGGTACGTGTAATAAGAGAATTCAAAAGTGTACAAATATTGATACGTAAATATTTTTCAGAATAACATTTATAATGAATGTTTTAAATAGTTCAGATACATATTTGCATTTAAATATTTTTTGTTTAGTTTCCTTTTTAAAACAAGAAAACAAGGTGACTTAAATGAAACATTTTAGAATATATATGCATTTGCATTCAGTGGCGTAGCGAGGGGGGCAAGGGGTGCATCATGCCCCGGGCGCTACTCACAAAGGGGTGCCAAATTGCATATTTTACATATAATAGTGTATGGTTTTCGAAAGGGGGGGGGGGGGGCGCTAATAAGGGATTGTGCCCCGGGCGTGAGTTAAGCTCGCTACGTCACTGTTTGCATTTAACACTATTGAAGCCTTGGTGCCGACATAATATATGTATTTGCATTTAACACTATTGAAGCCTTGGTGCCGACATAATATATGTATTTGCGTTTATTTAAAAGTATAATTAAATGGAATATGATTTGTTAATAAAATAAGTTTTGATATCTTTTGTTTTAGAGGGTGGGGCTGGGGGGGATGTAACTGATTTTTAGACATGTTGTTAAATATTGTTCATCTAACGAGCTAAAACATACAAAGTTTATTTTGCAATAAAAAAAAAAATAATTATAATTTAGGTAACATTTAGGTCTAATCTAAAAAGAGATTAGCTAATTTCTTCTTCTATATAGTTTTATAATACTTATAGAACGTACAATCAAGAACAGCAAGTCCCAGTATTGATAATATCGATTCTGTGCTTGGTTTGGCATGTGCCGTGCAGTAGTAGACACCACTGTCGCAACACGTAATTTCTTCAAAGCCATATGTCAGAATCACATTGTTTTCAGTCGTGTTAAGTGTTGTTTCTATTCCCTTCGTGATGGACAGTTGAAATGTCTGGTTGGTAAACTCAACTTCACAAGTCTGGATTACATTGTAACCCTTCGTCAAAACGTACACCGTAACATTATTGTGAGTTGTAACAAGTGAACTTTGATTAACTCTGAACGATTTTATCCTTGGTGGCCCTGAATAAAATAACACACAAAAAAGAGAACAACAATCACATTAATGTTTGATTAATGTATTGCTGAGTATGTCACGCATTGTAATATCTAATATGTTTTTATTTAACACCTATCCCACCAACAATGACAAATGTAAGGACAGCAATAATAATTACTGTTAATCAGAGCCAAACACTCACTAAACACTGACTTAACCTCTGACAAACACGTAAGTATTTACATCCAAAACAATAGCAAATAATTCACTGTGCCTCGGAGTAACACAGTGCAACATTAACAATCATTCTTTCCACGCACCATAATCGCTTGGAACCACCTGGACAATACCGCCGTAAACTCGACATCTATCGAAAGCTTCAAGGCTGCCCTGGCATCTGCTAGGAGCCGTTAGGATGGCAGCATCGCTCCCCAACCGTTGCAGATATGCCAGTAAATGGATGCAGCAACGTAACCTACCAGAACCATAGCCAAATAATAATATACGACAACGCTGCACCAAGGGTCTTTAACTTGTTGTTTTCAAGTGACGCCTTTGTCGGTCAGATGAAGGCACTGGACACCTTCATAGAACATAAACTATTAACACTCTAATGGAAATACAGCCCATGGACTTTTCAAGCCTTTTCAAGTTCTGCTTTAACACAAACACAGCATTTGAAAATATGTCAAAGAAGTCGCAAACTGATACCTTCAGTAATATTAAATGGTATCATTTGTTTACCTCACAATGTTATTTGCGTGATAAAACATTTGAAAATAATTAAAGTTTCTAAGTTTACTTCACATTTCTAATGTCGATTAAAAACAAAATATGCTTTCTAAGAAAATCCTTTAACCTTAATAATACTATTTTGTTACTAAAAATAACCGGAAAAAAATTAATGGCGGCTGCAAAAAACTAACCTCATATTTACTACAATAACTAGACAAAGTATGCCTTTAAGCAACGCTCTTCATCAAAAGGCAGGAATGGGGTCTACAGTCTGTTTATATTATTGTGTGTGTCAAACAGTCACAACAAAAGAATTATTATTGGTGATAATTTATCTTTTCTAACCTTGTTTCATTTTCACTTCAAACGAGTAGTTCCTGTCTAAGTGTGTCAGTCTGACGTCATATCGCTTGAAGTCGCCAAGACTGACGTTGACGATCTTTATTTCGATATAAGAAGACCTCAACTCTCCGCTCCAAACGTGTGAGACGTTTAGTTTCGTTGCGGTGACGTCTCTGTCGATGACGTGTGTGGTGTTGTTGATGATGACATCGTCCTGTAGTACGCCGTAAACATGAACACACAGAGATGGTGAGTCACCAAGTCGTACATAGACGACTTTATGTGTAGCTCCAAGAAAGAAATCGTTTGATTGAGTTTCTTGAAATAAAAAAAACAACTAGATAAATTTAAAAAAAATATTTTCAGGAGTTCTGCACATGTCTTGACAAAAGTGATGACCGACTTGGGAAATATGCATAGGTGCAGGCTTAATAACAAATATGTTAGTAAACTGTGCTGTATATAAAAAAAAGTAAAAGCAATGAGGCAGGTGGACATATTCGTGTTTGTATTAATCATTAAATGGGTTTTCATGTCTTTAAGAAGTTTAAACACTTTCTATTAAAAAAAAAAACTAATTTAATGTAAGAAACAATGCTTGTGTTCTAAAGTAAGTCTCATTGTCTTTAGAAGTTCTTGATAACAAGTAATAATGAATATACTTTGTTAAGATAATGATCAATAAATTGATCGTGGTGACTTAAAATATAGAAGAAGAAGAACAATGTTACCTGTAGCATTGCGCAGATAATAAGTATATGTTAACTGCTTCGATCCTGTGAACATCAGAATGACGGTATATCGTGTCAGATCGTGTTCTCTGAGTGTGTTCATGTTGACATCAATTGTATTGGACACCCCGCTACTGGAGGTTACAACTGTGTAGTAAATCGTAGCATTCGTGTTGTTAACTTGTATCACTCTATTGTTAACGTATACTTTCTCGACATAATATTTATATACTGATTTAACGCAAACACTGATTTTAAAAGGGTCGCGAATCTTTGCAAAATAGATCATATTTGGCTTCCCATCTCGGCAAAAGTCTGGATCATTATCTGTGAAGCAAAATGCAAATTATTCTTAAGCTCTCAATATGGATACTTTTATTAATTTTCATTGGTTAAATTGTTTATACCATATTACTACTTTGATGTCTTGCCTAATATATTTTAGTATGATTATTGCCTTTTTTTTTTTAAATGCATTTTTTAACCTTAAATTTACTCACAAATAAACTGTATTTGAAAGTTAAATAATTTCAAATAAATGTTTCCTTAAAATACATGAGAAATACTTTAAAGGCCAATGCCTCATGTCAAAACCAACAATCGATAAACGAATATCTTAAGTAGATTCCAAAATAATTTGTTGTTTTAAATCTTGCTCTCTTACCTATTTTTAAATGAAGGTTGAAAGTGATGTAGATATATCTGTATGACGTAGGTTTGACACATAAAATGTGTCTACCGATGTCGCCACGTGTGATGTTTCGTATGAATAAGTTCAAGTAATAGTCATCGCCACCATCAATATTTCTTTTGTACATGGACACAGCATATTTCATATTTCGGTTGAAAAGGTTGATGGGCACAGTGATGTTATTCAAAGCCACATGTGTTGACTGGCCGAATTCTGATGTAACGCAAACAAAGACAGTGGATGTCATTCCAATTATGACTGAGACATTTTGGATCGATGTCTCGTTGTCACACACCTGAAGTTTTCCTGCAAGCATTATAAATGGAATGT